>CM026082.1:27959136-28584136 GCA_014839685.1 Anableps anableps | reverse complement strand
GCTGTTTGACCTCTGACCCCCCAGACTGCCAGGATTTTCTGAAAAAGTGCCTGATGATTGACCCTGTGGACCGTCCCACCCTGGAGGACCTGCTGGTTCACCCGTGGTTTTCGTAGATCGCACACACAACCGCGCGCACACACACACACACACACACACACACACACACACACACACATATAGACACACTTAATGCAACCTTCACTTAAACCTTTTCTTCGATCTCTTGGTAACTTTTGGCTTTTATCTGGGTGCTCCGGTTTACCTGTCTAGTTGAAACAACCTCATTAGGTTAATTTGAGATTTCTGGGTTTTCTCTGGGTGCACTGGTTTCCTTTGGTTTTCCTCTTGTTCCAGAATCATAATTTTTGGTGTAGTTGATTATTTTTGGCTTTTCTCCGGGCGCTCCGGTTTACTCCTTTAGTCAAAACACTTCATCAGGTTAATTTGAGATTCATGGGTTTTCTCCGGGTCCTCTGGATTTCTTCGGTTTTCTCCTTCGTCCCGAAATCATCTTTCTCAGTACCCTTGGTTATTTCTGGCCTTTCTCTGGGTTGCCGTTTACTCCTCCAGCTGACACAACTTCCATGAGGTTATTCTGAGATTTGTTGGTTTGTTCCGGGTTTTCCTCTTGGCTTCGGTTTCTCCTCCCGTCCAGAAATCATCTTTTATAGCATAGTTGATTATTTGAGGCTTTTCTCTGGGTGCGAAACAATACAATATTTATAAGGTTAACAGTATAATAACATAACATAATAATATTACAGTTATAATAATTATAATTAATAATTATAAATGTATTTTATATATATACACACACACACACACACACACATATATATATATATATATATATATATATATATATATATATATATATATATATATATGATGTATAATTTATGAATAATATTGTTTCCACGGTTAACATTGTCTGTGGGTGGTTTGTTTTTCTCCTGTAGTCGAATCAACATCCATAAGGTTGATTTGAGATTCATGGGTTTGTTCCAGGTTCTCTGATTTCCTTTAGTTTTCTGCTTTAGCCCGGAAACCAAATATTTTAGAAAAATTGTGATTTTTGTTGCAATTTTCTCAAGTTCAAAAACATCCGTGTTAGGCTACTTGAAGAATACACGTGATGCTTATCTGGTTTGTTGTGGATTGGTCTCCAAGGTGCCTTGGCTGTCACAGATGTGCCCATGTTTCAGCCGTGGCCCCTCCTCTGTAGTTTTAAACCTGAGCCAGCTGCTCCAGAAAATCAACAAATACTTTCACTTTTGGCCTGACCGTTTCGCCTCTCATTCCTGCTGTATTGTGGCGTGTTGTCTTTCTGGTTGGCTGTGGGTGAATGCTCGTTGTGTTGCTGTCCTGTGCTTGTCTACTCCTTGTCTTTTGGGGCCTGTGTTGTTGTAGTTCTGTGTTTGGGGATGGGGAATGTTGATCTGTTGATGGTGTGGGTGTGATGGCTTTGGGTGGGTTTTCATTTCATTTTAGCTCATTTTACTTGTTACATGTACACACACACACACGTACACACACACAAAACATGAATGCAAGCACAATATTTATCCATTTATTCATATGCATGTTTTAAAATATTTGTATGTGTAAGACTATGTATGCATATATTTATTTATTTCTGTATTTGTGGAATGTATGTTTATGTAGGTAAATGTTTATGCATAAATATATAATTATGTCGATTATAGAAATGTTTTCTCCTTTGTGTTTATCATTATTGTTATTTTCTTGATAACGCTTGTCAGCTAACTTTATCAGTGACAATGTTCTCTCTCTGTTTTCTTTCTGATTCCATGTCTTCCTGATCCAGTGTTCTTGTGTTTTGTTCTCTTTCCTGTCCTCTCCAACCCCAGCCAGTCGAGGCAGACGGCTGCCCATCCTGAGCCTGGTTCTGCCAGGGCTTTGTCCCTGTAAAAAGGGCTCTTCTCTCCACTGTCGCCATGTGCTTGCTCAGGATGGGAGATTGCGTTAAAGCTTCACTTTAACGCAATCTGCTGGTTTCCTCCCCTCCGCAGAATCGCCACCTTAACGTGGTGGAGGGGTTTGAGTACCCCCTTGATCCTGAGGTCTGAGTTGCCTGGGACTTTGACCTTTGGTGGGGTCTCCCATAGCAAAGTGTCCTCAGGATAGGGGGTCACACCAAGAGCGATTCAGAGACTTAAATCAGCCCCCTCCCCTCTTGGCACCAGGCCCGCTGAGACAGCTCCTGGGCCTCAGAGCAACAGTAACCCCCGTCCACATGGATCCACCACAAGCAGGAAAGGATAGTCAGATCTAATGCCATGTCAGAGGGCGACGTGAATGAATGAAATATGCAACAGATTTTAAATGATTTATTACTGTGTGATGATAAATATCAGCTCCAATTTATTTATTTTTTTAGGTTTTCTTTTCAGTTTTGTTTCTCACTGGCCTTTTATTTATATATATATATATATATATATATATATATATATATTTTTATATATATATATATATATATATATATATATATGTGTGTGTGTGTGTGTGTGTGTGTGTGTGTGTGTGTGTGTGTGTGTGTGTTAATATTCCTGTAATTTTTCAGTGCAGCTAAAGTTCATCTGGCCTTTTTGAGTATTTATTTTCTACCAAACGATCAAACACCACATTTTTTATTCATGAAATATATTTTATTAAATAAAATGCAAATAAATTTGTTTTGGAGTTATTTTTGTGAAAACTTCTAGAACACAGGATGATGCCATGTTTGCTTCTCCTTTACATCACTTTAAACTTTATGACTCTGGCAACTCTGAAACCCTAGAAACGATCCAAGTCCATATTCATCATATTTCTGGTATATTTTAATTCACCAGCAAGTGTTACAGATCATTTATAAATGTCTGGTATAACAATTTGACATGTAGTAAAGGCAGAGGGGAATGGATCAATCCAAAATATTGATAATATTGTTACCAAGTAGGTATCAGTATCGGATCAATGCTAGTGTGGTAAGATCGATACATTAGTTTAAGATTCCCTCTTAAAATTTTATTTTATTTTTGTATTGTAGTTTCTCAACACTACCTCAAAGATTTTGTTTTGATTTGCTCTCGAATACATTTTGTTTAGTGTAAATGCACACAAATTATGTTAATATGTTATCAAGTATTTTATAGACACCTATAAAGTTTGTCCAATTCTTTCCTAGGTTTGAATAAAATAATTCAAAGGAAAAACCACAAAAACACCTAAAGGTCAGAATTTTGATGATAAATCAAACTTAAATAAAAAGTATCAGTGTTGATATTGATGATACAGGCCCTGTATTTATTTGGTATCAGATCGCTACCAAAATATACAGTATTGCATACCTCTAGCCCACGGTATTCACAGATCACAAGACCTCTTCAAAAAATAATTATTATTGCCTATTTGAATTAAAAAAAAAAAAAAAAAAAAGTATTAAGCTGTGTTTAAAATACACTGGTAATGGACCAGAATGCATTTCACAGAAATATATGCTGTAATTCAATTTCATAGCCCTGTTTAAAAATGGTAATGTAATAAGTAGCCTGTTAAACATATTTGAGACAAAAAACAAAAAAAACTCCACTTTTACTTCATACTATGCCTAATGTTGCTAATTTGCATCATACCAAAATTTATATTTAAAATTCTGTTTTTTATGTTTGCTATATTGATATTTATTTTGTCTTAATTTAATATTCTAACATGACCCCTTCCTGAGGTCAACTAAAGCTATAAAAAAGTCTGACTAGAGGATTTGAATTTATGAATAAAGAAGGTTGATGGGATAATTAAGAGGCCCGTCACATAAGTTTGAGAATTTGCCATCATAATCCCTGGAACCAAGCAACACTTTTCCAGATTCTTTCGGGTGAAATTTATTAATTGGCTTCAAAGTTGTTTTGAATGCAACAATACAACTGATGATCGCATAGAAAGTTGCCATCAACACCACCTATACGTCTGTAAAGCTACTGGTTAGTAGAACAGAATCTGAGAAAAATTTAGAAGACTTACTTGGTCAGTATGAATTTCTGTGGGAGGAACGTCACTTTGTCAAAAGAAATATTTTCAATTAAGCTGCAGTTTCAAAGTGCATACAGAGGGACAAAATGCTAATGCTAATGTCTCTTATTATGCAATAATAAATAGTATTATTTATAATACTATTATAAATAGTAAAGAAGGTGACCAAATATAATCCTGAAGGAAAACATCTTGTGAGGTCTGATTCTTAAGAAAAATAAAGACCAAAAACTAATTCAGCTAATTATATTGGAGGCTAATTTGTATCTGTTGGAAAAATGTTTGTTCATTATTATTATTTTATGTTACCTGCTAATTGTCAAATGCATTTATTGATTACGTTGTTTTTGATTTATCATTTACTTATTTGGCGTTAACATCTCGTTATGTTCATTTGACCCTAAAGTTTCCAGACACAGTCTAGTTTTATTGTGACATCTCTAGTATAAGTTCACAAATTCATTTACTGTTTGTGAGATGGGGACTGTGAATTGAGGAAGCATCGTTTCATCGTTTCCACTCCTCACCCCACCTTATATCTGTGCAAAGGGGCACAGACAAGTGTATTTAAGCAACACATTTCCTTTGTTTGACAGAGAACGCCCTGACCTATGAACCATGTAACTCACTACATTTTTCTCTTTTCTTGTAAGTAAGTAAAATACATAAACGAGAATCTCTAACTCTTGTGATTTTGTTCTGGTTGTTCTTTTTAATGGACTAATTTTCCCAACAATATCCACGCAGAATAGCCATTTATGATTATAGAAACTGTACAAGTTACTCCAGTAATAATGAAATGTATATATAATAAATTGAAAGCATTTTTCTTTGTAAACAAGCGGTTATTGAATGTTCGGGGAGTACACAGGAAGTTTTGTGAAATTAAACGATTTAAAAATTTTAATTTCCTTCAGTCAAGCATTCCCTCCATTCAAGTTTAGGCCTTCAGACCCAGTTTTCCAATTCCTGGCTAACAAATTAGCTCAGTCTCGATTCATGAAGAGCACACCTACATTTCTGATGACCTCATGACCTGTGAACAATGTAAACAGTACAGTGATGGTTTAGTATAGACATATATACATTTAGAGTCAGATAATATATTATGTTCATTCTTTACAGATTCCCAATACTTTCTGTAGTTTAGTAACAAATATCAAGGTTTAAATTCTCCACTTCTAGATTTAAAAGAAGCAATGCATCAGTTTATTTGCTTTTACTGTGTGCATGGTGCAGCAGCTTTGCCACTGTTCATGGTCACTGCTGCAGTAATTTAAGTGAGAATGTGTGTTATGATTACGCTGTAATCACAGAGGAAGAAAATTCATTACGGCCTCTAGAGTGAGCAATGGTTACTTCAGAATCCAATTAACTAAAGCAAACACACTGCATCAGTTACCAGGAGCACGCTGCCTGTGCTCACTTCACACTGTGAAGGAATAACATGCGCTCCACATGGAGGGGGCTAAAAAGAGAAGTGTATGATGAGCACTTCAGAGCCAGTCACATGACTGACTTTGCTTTGATGTTTGTGCTTCTTGTGAGCAAAGCCTCCATGCAGAGAGAAAGAGGCAGGGTTAAGGATTAGTTTATTTGGCAGTCATTCCCATAAGCAGAAACTGTTTGTGGCTCTTCTGAGATGATTCTCACGCGGCTGTGCCTCTCTGCAAATGTATCCGAAATATCAATTGGCTGGAGAAGTGGCTGCACACCTGGTATAAGGACCACATTTGTAAAGGTAATGCTACAGAGTTTTAATAAGTGGTTGTGGAATTGACGGTACAAAAGGCAATGATCAGTTCCCTAAAGTTTCCTTTAGTTTCAGTCTTCTGGGGTCAGAGATAATCCATTGAATAGTAAAGTGAACAAAAAGAACAGTATGAAGTATTGAGTGAAGTAATAACCAGGAATGGGGAATATGTGTGTTTAGGATCAGTTAATAATTCTGACAATAAGAAGCATAAGGAGGGGGCTGAATACCCATCTTTGAGGAGTACCAGTGTTGACAATTCGTGTTGATTTTGACAGCTGGTGTCCAATGAGTCAGGAAGTCCAGCGCCCCATTACTCAGTGGTGTTTTAAGTCCCAGCAGTAACAGGTTGGCCACCAGGGTCTTAAGGACGATGCTGTTCCGTTCAGAGCTGAAATCCACAAAGAGGAGCTTGGCGTATGTGACCCTTTTCTCCAGGTGGGTGTGGATCTGATGGACAATAGTTACAACTGAATCTGGTGTACACCGATTCGTTCTGTACGCTATCACAAAAACGGGCCGTGTTTGCTTCCTATGCCACCTTTGAGTGTTGAGCTCTGGTTCTGAAACCAGCATGCCCTATTTTAGTGGTTACTGTTTTTTTTGTCATCAGAGATTTTAAACAGGTTTTCTAACTGAATTCACTGAAATTCAATATAAAGTTGCAACTGGTTTTCAGTTCTTATTTCTGGTGATTTTAATATAGATGCTGATAAACTCTGATAGTTCAGCTGGATTTATTGACTTATTTTTGACTTTATATTGCATTTTGCTGGACCAACCCATTTATTTCACCCTCTTGATTCGGTCATTATTAAAGGTCTTCTAACTGTTTCTAAGTGGGTGCTTCTAAACCTTTTATATTTTTTGCAGTATTGACATTTGAATTAAACAACTACCTCGTCCCAAATTTTATCTGTTCAGAAAGTGTAAATTAATTCACAGTGACATATTCACTACTTTACAGAGATATTTTATCCAAGTAAAATGTTTTCTTTCAGTTAATTTGTACATGACTAGCTTGTACACTTGCTCCCTTTCTAGCCAATTTCAAACAAACATAACTCTCTCCAATTTTATCCCAGTTAATGGATACCGACTAGAAGAAAAAGTACACAAGTTAAGCTCTGCAGCTAGTGTCTAAGGCCCCATATCTACCAAACTCTTTAAAATGGTCCTTGTGAATTCACAACGTGAATTAAATTATTGATGCTTTTTTATACTCCTTTCCTAGTGCTCTCAAACATGCTGTTGTAACACCATTGTTACAAAAAGAATACATTTCAGCCATCTTTTTTTGATAATTACAAACTATTTATAATTTTCCATTTTTTGGCAACATACTTGAAAAAGTTGTATATCATCAACTACATATAGAGGTAATTGAGATCTGTTTGATATTTAGTAGTCCAGTTTCAGAACTAACCATAGCACAGAAGCAGCCCTGGAGGATAACAATAACTTGAAAATTTGTTTCTCGGCTGGCCTGGGAACGCCTGGGGATTCCGCCGGAGGCGCTGGCCCAAGTGGCTGGGGAGAGGGAGGTCTGGGTCCCCCTGCCTGAGCTGCTGCCTCCGCGACCCGACCCTGGATAAGCGGAAGAAAATGGATGGATGGATAAAAATTTGTCTGGATCACCAAAAAAATTCTACTCTTGTTCTACTTGACCTCACTTCAGCTTTTTTCTAAGTTTGATCCTTCTGTACTCCTTCTGCGTCTTGAACATCATCTAGGTCTAAATAGTAGTGTTGTCAGTTGGTTGTCTTCTTTTCTAATGGGTAAAGCATTTTTAGTTTCTATTGGTAACACTGAATCTGATAAAGTCCCTAAAGGACCTATTCTTGGTCGTCTTCGGTTTTCTTTATATACCCTTCCCCTTGTCTGTATTGTGATACACTGTTAATATATGCTATCATTCGTCTGCTGATCACACACTGACTGGCCTCTATTTTAAGCTGATGATACACAGTTGTGTATGTATTTTTCCACTAACAAGATTAATTTTGGAAATAACTTCTGTGATTAGTTCACTGATGTCAAATGCTAGTTGTGCAGGAATTTTCGAAAGTTAAACAGAGAAAAAATGAGATTGTTTTTGTTGGACCTTTTTCGAATCTGTTTAAAAAAAGGATAAGTAAGGTTTTTAGGTTATCAGGTCCTGACTCGTGTTGGGGTCGGGGATATGAGCCTTGCCCATTGTGATAAAATAGATGGTTTGAACTTCCTCCTTCTCTCTCTTCACTTGGTTCTGATCTGCTTCCATGGAGCCCCCTTTTCAACTCCTCTGGCATTTGGGATCATAGTTAAGATATTATGTGAGCTTTTTCATCCAAACACCTGCTCTTGGTTTAAAAACAAACAAACAAACAAAAATTATAATGTTTGTTCTCATCATGAGAGCTGTCCGAAAGCAAAACAGTAACAGCAGATAATAAAAGTCCAAAAAAGTAATGTGTCAGCCACAGAACAATGATAAACAGAAGTCTACAAAAAGAAATCAAAACAAAGATAACAGAGAGAACAGTACCTCCCCACTGTATTCTGTAAATATGTAGGGCAAATAAAAAATGGAGAACATATTGCTGTACTTTTTTCCACCTGTCAGACATATGAAGATTGAGATGGTCCCTCTTGACCAGGCTTGTTGAATGGTTGAAGATGTTAAAATAGACAGCCTTGGCAAACTATCCTGTCTGTGCTGTTCTGGACAGTGGCTTGAGGATTTATTGGAAGACCTCACACTTCATGACACCATGTCCAGATGACACTTCTTGATTTGCCATGTGGAGGTGCAGTGTAACTGTACAGTGAGGAGTGACCTACTTTCCCCACAGCATGTCCCTTTGTCAAAACTTGTTAAAGAAAGCACTACTGTTTATTATTCTTTATTAATGTCATCACTTTCATTACCATGTTATTTTATCTTTTCATATGATAATAGATATTAACACCTTACTGCCTGAATTTATTTATAAATTCATACATTTAAGACTAAAATGACTCAGATTTAGATTTAGTTATTTTCATCCAACCAAGTTTGTTTCTGATAGGAATTGAGACAGGCATCTCTCATAACATTTTTATTGACATTTTATAAAAAATGGTATGTCTAAAATAATTTCTACCATATACTTATTTTTTTGGTATTACAACAAAAAAAACCCTTTTTGCATGCTTCCACTGGTATTTTCATGATGCTCCAAGTCTTTGAGGATGGATGGCCTTCTTGTCATCACCCTAATCTTAAAATCCCTCCTCAGATTCTCTATCAGATTCCAGTTAGGACTCTGGCTGAACCTCTTCAAAACAATAGCATTTCATTTCCTCCAGTTAGAAGAAACATGTTGGTGAAATAAAAATATTAGCTATACAAGCCAATAACTGTGGAGAACCTTCAGTTTTTAAGACCTTACATCCTAAAAGGAGTTGTACAATTAACCTGCAGTAAAAAAAAAAAAAAAAAAAAAAAAAAGCTCAAAATTTCACTAATGCCCCAGTAAACGATCTAGTATCTTGACACTGGGGAGTTATTATTATCCAAAGTACTGCAACCAGTTGTTTGCCACCTCACACAGCAGAAGTGCAAAGCTTGTGAGTCTTGACATTTATAATGCGCCTTTTTTATGGTGATTTGTACCACCTAATTACAATATTTTGATTGAAAGGGTGAAGAAAAAACAATGACACGAGGCTTTTATTGAGTTTGTCCATCTAGACATGCATATCTCCTGTGTATACACTGTGTTGCTCCTCTTTCTACCCTGAAAGAACCGAACAGACAGCTAAGAGTTCACTTCAATTAGATTTAACATGTGTTCTAACAGAACACAATGCATCTTTTGGCATTTGCATGACAATGCCCTCTAATTGTGCTTTTGCTTAATTTGTTTTTAATAGCCAAAGCAGCAGTGCCTGATTATATCCAAAATGGATCACTGTCAGTGAGCGCCCTCCTCTCTCTTCTTCCCCCGTCTCTGTGGTACTCCCTTCTTCTCTCTGAGAATTCAGCTCAAACAGCCCACGTGCAGTTATTCGCAAGTATCATTAACCCTCCTGACTCTTCATTGTGTTGTTTTCCCTCAGGGAAATGGAATCCGTACTCATTTTGATGAACAACTGCAGTGGATCCTTTGTTTGGGCACCAGATGGAAAGAGACCGATACTTGATTGTGTGAATGTGGCTGTGGCCTGAACTCTGCAGTAAATAGGACTGCATAATGGTCACTTCTCTTCAACTCTCTGAAGCCCTTTTCTCTGTGCCACTAAACCTAAATAAGGTGCAACAATTTTCCCAGGAGCAGGGAACTTGACACAAACCTGCTGCTTGTGGCTGAAGGACTGATCTCAAAACTCAGAGCCAATTCAATTGCATGCTTACTCTGGACACAGACATCACTATACACACTGTAATCAGGGATACTGAAACTGAATTGGACTCAACATTGAACAAAAGGGAAAAATGTAATTTATTTTGAGGCTAAAATAACAACAAACTGTGCAGTTCAGTTTTTTCAATACGAAAAAAAAAAAAAGTCTAGTAAGTTATGCATTTTATCATAAAGAAATCATCTTGTCCCAACATATTTCTTCTCTTTTAGCTTTTGAGTTACTTAAAATGGAGATCAAAACCAACCTACCCTCATGTGGAAAAGTAAACTTATATTTTCCTTGGCAGAAACCGCTTTCATCAGTTATTTCAGATAACTGGCATTAAACTGAAAGAAATATGGCCAACTCTTTATTGGCTGTGTTAATTTAGCAACACTGAATGGGTCTTTGAATTGGAAACTAGGTCTATTTAAACAAGAGGTGTCAAAACTTTTTGTCATATGGGCCAAAATCGTCAGGTCAAAAGTGTCAAAATGATATGGGTAATAAAAAGGGTGATAAAAAGGAAAAAACAAAGACAAAAAAGAAACTAAATAATGACTTTTTTTTTTTTTTTTTGCTTATTCAACAATAAAGTGAGGTGCAATACTTTAATTAAATGAGTAACATTGTCTTTCTTTGGTTGTTGGAAAGGGATGTGCAAATTATTGTAGATCCAAAACATTAAGGGTTTTGCAGGTTTTCCCATTAAAAGAATGGGGTCAACTTTGCACATTTTTAAAGGCCTCAACTGAAAAATAATAAAACATTTTTTTGTCAATTCTGAGCAATGAACACATGATTAATGTCACTTTTACTGAAAAGTATATAGCTAAGTTTAATAAATTAATTAAAAGCAGATCTGGGTGCATCAAAGCCTGCCAGATAGATGTAATGGTATTGAATACTTTGTGCTGTAGCAAACATTTTCTGTTGTAAGATTTTAATTTGTCTGTAATAATTTTGCCCTGATTAAAAATAAAAACAAAAATTCTCCATCTGCATCAACCACCTGTGCTAGGGGTGAGGGGGGCCACATTTGTATTATCTTGAACTGGAGTCGTGGGCCTCACAAAATTAATCCAGGAGCCGCAAATGGCCACTGGTCCACACTTTGGACACCTCTGGTTTAAACTCATAGAACAACATCTCAGTAAGAGTCAAGTCTAGACTTTGACAAGGTGATTCCAAATCCTTTGTTTTCATTTTTAGAATCATTCAGAGATGGACTTGCTAGTGGGATCATTGTCCTTTTGTAAAACCCAAGTACACAAGCAATGGTCTAGCCTGCTTTATGGTGTCAGACAGGTTCTACTTAAGTTATTGAATCCTCAAGTATGGGTAAAATTAAACTCAACTGCACAAAAATTATGATGGCGGGGGTGGTCGTTTTCTCATACAGGGCCTAGTAAGTTGGTATACCCTCCTTAATAAATGAGATCATCATTTGAAACATATGATGTTTATATAAATGTTTATCTTTGTCTGATTTTTAAATTTGTTTTATGATATCAAACACTGAGTGTTACAAAACCAAAGGAAAAAAAGAAACTTGAGGAATCAGTAATGGGGGAAATATTTTTTCTGAGCACTGTGTGAAGTTAATGCTGAAGAAAACAATGACCTGCTGTACAGCGGTTGAAAAAGTCTCCAAATAAAACTATCCCATTGTTTTGTCACTATATCTTGGTGAGGGTAAGCTATGTTCGATACACTGACCAGGTGCAACTTTCTACTTTCTTCAATCATCCTACGAAGTTCCAGAGAAGTCCACAACACAAAACAAATTTCCAGTAGGTTTATTTGATTTCTTTCTTGTCATTGCCCCAACAGATAGAGGCAAATAAAATTGCAGACTTGACTGCAGATTTATAAAACATATCCAATATTGTGAAAACTCCATGGATTGCCAAGAATGCCTTTGGGTTATCTGTGGAAAGAACTAAGCTGATAGCATTCCACATAATGTAAGCAGAACAAAATCGTGAGATACACACTGTTACTTCAAGGACATTGAATTATTCTCTATGTGGATATAATGGAAAAAAGCTTACAGTGAACAGGTTGACATCCATAGTGAAGGTCCAATCCCTCCCAGTGCTGCTACTTCTTTCTGCTATCTGCAGTATGTTCTTATACCTTCTGCTTGATAGCACAACCCAATACCTTCCCCTTATTCCCACTTGGTTCTTGACTTTATTTGCTAGGGATCTTACCATCTATACATTCATGTTATCTTCTGTTTATATGAATAGATTTGAAAGCATCCTCAGGCTAGAATCTACATACAGTTGATCCATCAGGTTCTGGGCATTCCCAGTGCTGTTGTCTCAGTGTGTGCTGTCCAGAAAACTTCCAAAGGTAATAACACAGGAGACATTTCAATTAGACTCTTACCACTAAGGCTGAGGCCACAAATTAATGACCAAAGATGGAGGTCAGAAGATAGATCTGTAAATCAAGACCTTTACTGTTTGGGTCAACTATTTCATCCCTGTGACAGACCAGAGCAGTATGAGCATCAGTGTGTATAAGGCAAGGCAATTTCATCTATCCATTTCTGGTACAATCCTCTCATCACTGATGAACCAGATTCCAAGACACCGGAAGTCATCCACTTGAGTGCAAGACTGGTCTCCAACCTGGAACAGGGATCTATCCTTTTTCAGGTTGAGAATCATACCCTCGGAACAGACATTCTGCATAGAAACTGAAAAAGTGATGGTAAATGGGCTGCATTTGAACAGTCCTTTATCAAGTCTCCAGGTGCTGACACTGCAGTCAGTCATTCACCCATTCATACACACATTTACACACTGATGGCAGTAAGCTGCATTGTAGCCACAGTAACAGAAGTGAGGCTGCCGTTCAATCTGCACCACCTGACCACCATCAGTAGGCAAGGCAGGTGTGTTGCCCAAGGACCCAACAACTGAGACAGCCAGAGTGAGGCTTGGAACCATGGAACCAGCAACCCACCGGTTACAGGACAAACTCCTACCTCCTGAGCCACTGGTGCCCGAAGTGTAAATTGGCAAAACTAAATCGCACATGGCCCTGTGAAACTGAGGTGCAATGCCTGACATATTCGCACTTCAGACACATCAACAGAAGAGGTGCCACTGTGGAAAGAAGTCACCCAACAAGTGTTGTTCAATGAAGAGCCTGACAGGAAAGATTCTTCATAAAAAATCATAACTACCTGGTTTACCCTTGGTACATTTTCAAGAATGTAAGATTAGGAACTGATACACAAAAATTAAAGTCAAAGCATTAAAAAGTTAAAATAAAACCCCACAGACAAAGCAAACTCGAACAACAATGCAGACTTTGGTTTACTAAGAGAATTTATTTCTGCCAACATGCAGAAGGAGGGAAAAGTCAACGAGTTCCCTAAAGAGAAACCAGACAAAGCAATAATTGTATTTGTATCAGCTGTTTGCTATTTTTTTTAATTTGTAGTTTTGGTGTACAGCTCTTTGGACAACTGTGTTCATTTTAAAATGTTTTATATGTAAATGTGAAATGGAATGGTTTTGATACAGATGAAAGATGCCTATATCAGTCTGAAAATCTGGTTTCTCTCTAGGGTTTTTGCCACACCCTGCATTCTTTGATAATTAAGACTAATTTGGAAAATATGTAACGGACTTTAAATCTTTTTATATGATTGAATTGCATTAACTTCTTTTGTTTAGAGCCTTGCGAAGATATTTGTTGTGAATTCTGATATTTACATTTTACATTTTACATTTACATTAGAAATAAAATTTTGCAGCGATGGTGGTCAGCATTCATCCCATAATTGGCGGGTTGCAGGTTTGAGCCCCACTCTTTGTCCTTGTGTCCTTGGGCAAGACACTTCAGCCACCTTTTCTAAAAGGGCAGTGCCTCCCAAGATGGCTGCAGTCTCAGACACCTGTCTACCTTGGATGGGCGGTACTGAATATGTAATTTCCCCCATGGGGGACTAATAAAGCTATTAAAATAAATAAATAAACAGAAAACTTGTGAAAGTGCCTACACCAGCAGTAAGAAAAATGGAAGAAAACAAAAGCCTCAGTATCCAGATTTTATGTGGTGTTGCTCTACTTTTCAGATTTAAAATCCATCAATAAAACACGTGACACATGAGCAGTAAAAGGCAGCATGCTGCCGTTTTTAAATCCATAACAACCATCTGTTTTTCTTTCTTTTTGTGGCTAAAAAAGTTGAAAACACTCAACTTCCATTTCCAGTCAGCAGCGGTTTCACTTAAATGTGAAAACAATAGTCAGTAAATCAATGTGTCAGCTCAGCTGAGTGGAGTTGGCAACAGCAACATTCTTGTCGTGAGCACCACAATCACATCGTTAATCATTGTGTAATGTTAAGTTTAAAATAAGGACTTTACATCTGCACCTTGACAAACATTTAATTGAAGCTGGAACACAACATAAATAACATTTTGTTTGCTGCTGATGATTCAGTGCACTTTTCCGCTGGTTTTTAGTCACTAACTGGAGTCTAATGGTACACAGCATTGAGGAAGAAAGAAAGCTAACAGTTGAAACCAAAAGTTTACATACACCGAATAAAAAAAAAAAACAACACATTTTTTTTTCTCACTGTCTAAAGTTAAATCAGACCAAACATCTCTTGGTTTAGGTAAATTAGAATTATAAAAGTTATTTATATTTTCTACATTTTCCGGAACTCACTTGAAAAAGATGTTTTACTTCCTTCGAAATCTGAAGTTGGTACCGAATTCAGTGGACATTTTATATGAGAAACTCACATAAAGCAACACAAAACTTTTTCTGATTTGTATTCAGGTTGAATACAAATCTTTTGGGATATGTTGCTAACAGCTTTGTACATCTGGGGACTGACATTTTGCTCATATTTCTTGACACTTGGAAAGTGTCCTTAACCAGCAAGTCTTTCTACCATTTCTTATTTGGAATTGGGTGTGGACTTGGACTAGGCTCTTGTAAAAGATGGGTATGCTTTGATCTAGAACATTCCACTATAGCTCTGGCTGTGTGTTTTGGGTTGTAAACATGCAGTTGTCCTGCTGGAAGGATAACCTCCATCAGAGTCTTAAGTCCCTAGCAGCTTCTATTAATTATGCTTTCAATTCAGTTCATTTATGTAACACACATTCACAATGAATAATCTCTCCTGGCACTTTCTAAAAAAAAAAACAACCCATCCAATTTATATGTAGAGTTCCTAGCACCTAGGAACAAAGGAATCTACCCAGATTCCTCTCCTTCCCTCTCTGCCTCTCCTTCCTTTCAGCCCTCCTGGCAACTGCTACCAGAATCCTTACCTTCATCTCCACTCCACATACCTGCCTGTCAAGCCTCAAATGCATCACTACTGTCTATCTCCAATCTGGAAGGAAAAAAGACAAACATTACAAGAAAGCCATACACCAAACCTCTGCCAGCCTTCACCTGGAACTCTGATTAGTTCACAATTCATCATCTCTATAACTATTACTAATCACCTACCTCTCCTCCTAGAACCATCCCTCAATCTGCTCCCGAAATCCAGCAGAACTTCAGATCTGTGCGTATTATACAGTAAACCCTTTTTTTGAACTGTCACCGCTGTGTCAGTAATATTCACTTGCACCAGAGTCTTATATTCTAAATGACGAGTCCACAAACACACAGATATTTTGTATGCATGAATTCTTCTAATTATACCCTCCACAGAGTCCACAGGATGAGTTGCTAAAGAGAGACCAGGAGTCCAAGTCAAGTTTGAAGTCTTCAGGGCTCAAGTCTAAATTGAGTTGGAAGTCTGTTTTAGTGCCTTCAGTGCAACTTGGATCAAAGACATCTCTGGCACCGTACTAGTTTTACTCATCATCTTGGTGTGAGAGCCTCATTCCCACACATGTACTGTATATTTGGAGTGAACCAGACCAGTGAAGATGCTTGACTTTATACCAAAGCAACAAAAGACAACATAGTCCTTTGTTGATATGGATTAGTTTGCTGAAAAACATAATTGCAGAACCAGTTTTTTTCCTCCAGTAATTACAAGTAATTATCTTGAAATACTGCTCAGCCTACAGAGTTGTTACTCTAGAATAAATTTAATGCATCCAAAAATAGGTCTTAGCTTTATGAGGTGTGAAACTGTAGAATGCTTTAAAGATCAACCAGAGGAATAATGACTGTTAGAGCGCTCGTCTTGTCTCGCTCCCAACTCATTCCTCTCTAATCAGCTCTGTGAAGTTGCTGGGCAGCGCGGTGTGATGCCGGCGGTGGCTTTCTGTTGCTGCAAATAAGTGTGTGACTAAATCACTGCTTCTTATTCTGCTCCAGTGCCGGAGCGGCATTGTTTTCCCAGCCATGGTTAATGTCTTTGACAGCGAGGCAAATAATTAGAGCGTCTACCTGTTGCCTCGCAATTTCCAATCTTCTAACTCTGTGTGGAAGAGGAGATGGGAGGAATGAAAGCAGATCATCTTCACTCCAGCAAATCCAAACTCACCCAGAAAACGCAAGCACGCTCAATCTGCCATGTTTACTCTCCGCCTTTCTCACCGTGTGACAATCTGTGCTTTTGTTGACAAAGATGAAAATATATGGCGTGAAGCCTTAGACTGGAGTACAGCAATGCCATGTGGGTTAAGTGCTTAATGAGTGAGCTACAGAGAAAAGAAGGAAATTGTGTGAAGGCTGTGGTCGTGCAGCTCTTTGAGTACAGAAATCTGGTTCAGACCTCACATTAGGCACAATGAATTAGCTTGCAAATTCTAACATGATTGTAATTATGAGGCAAAAAAGTTTTTTTCAGTATTGTTCCAGCTTTCTTTTTAAAACCATCAATGCCCTCAAACTTAGAATTGATAAAATGTAGGTTCATTTTTTTTTTTTTTTTTTTTTTTTTTTTTTGTACACATGCATTATAAGGGCGGTGTTATGTATTTTCCAGGCGTATAGTGCCATTTTATAGCACAACCAAGCAACTATGTTATCTTCAGTTGTTATAAAAATGCTGTATACATCAAACAATACTTAATAGAAATTTGACTTTGTGATTTGATGCCTTGAAATTGGCCTGTTTTTTTAAGAAGCTCCTACTCTATCCCACTTCAGCATGTCATCACAACAGTGTTTCTCCATTAAGCCATTCACAACTGTTCTTAGCAACGCTGGACTGAGAAGTAGCTCATATGATAAGCTCAGCAGACTCGCGAGTCAACCAGGTGTTTGCTAGTTGCTGCTGCCGCTAGACTGGAGATGTGTAGGTGGGGCGCGGGGGAGGGTTGCTCTGTGAGGCAAAAGTTTGGCTGGAGACTGCAGCTCCAAGAAGGAGCTTTGTGAAAATAGGTGCCACAGGTGAGTGTTTAGGTACCCCCAAATGGCTGCAATGGTAGATTCAAAGATTCCTCAAACATGCATGAAAGAATCAAATGAATGTTCTTGGTATGTTTTTCATGAGGGAATAACATTATAATGGGATACAAAGCTAAAAAAGTCAATTTTACATAATTCCCAACTTTAATTTTTTTTTTTTTTTAAATCACAGCTATTGAAATATCGGACTCAGGGTCAAAACACACAGGTAAAGTTCACACCTATGGACTTTCCCACTGTGTCTGCCATGTAGGCTAGCATAGTAATAAACAATGAATGTTGTGTAAAAAAAATATCCTGTAACATCTTTGAAGTGTGTGTGCTGCTTTTGAGCTGCTTGTATTCTGAATAGTGCATGTGTATTGGGATCAAGGGTGTGAAAATCAAAGTGTTCAGCTGTATCAGGACTGGGCACTTTAGTGTTCCCATACACTCTCAGAAAAAAAAGCACACAGTTGTACCTTAAAGGGTACAAAGGCTCATCACTGAGGTGGCACCCTCAAAGGTACAGCTATTGTACCCTCAACAGTGGGTACTTATTTATACCCTTGCAGTTTGTAGCTTATGAAGGGCAGGTCTGTACCTTTAGTGACAGTTTTGTCCCCTCAGAAAAGTTTTTTAAAAAAGAAGGGAAGTGGGCGGGGGGTCATTCACTTTTAAAGTGTACAACCACTACACACATTATCTCAGTTTTATAAATGAAACTTTATTTTCCATTTTCACATTTCAATTTTTTCCATTTAAAACTTGTACACAATGTTGAACTGTGACATACAAAATGTCAACATAGTAAGTATCATTTGGCTGGAAGTCCATTTGATATCCTGCTGTCAATAAAGTCCTAACTCTGTATGCATGAAAGTGACAGTCATACAGTAGGGAGATCAGTATTTTGCTACAAAGAATCCATAAGGAGTCAATGTTGAAGATGTATTTTATTTGCAAAAATAGTGACAGTGCTTCTGAAAGCAGGACATCCAAAATTCATACATCTCTGATAGCGTACTTAACACTGTTGACTGTGACTTCAGACACGTTGGAAAACTTTGCTCGTAAAAACAACATTACTGAGGCTGTGATTAGCTGTCAAGGTGTTCTGGAGTTCAACAGTTAAAGATAAAAATGGAGTTGCAACACTTTTTCCAGGGACAGTTTCAGATTCCCCCAGACTATTTTGTACACATGTTGTCTAAAAGACTCATATGTAGTAAATGTGGACTGGAACGTACCAAGTCTACATAAAATATTAGATTGTGCTTTATGTGCATAAATATGTCTTATGAACTGAATCAGCTTCATCAAGGTGAAAGCTCTCCTTGAGAATTTGAGGCATTGGAAGGGACGAGGCATAATGTCAGCAGAGATTTAACTTCCTTGTGGCAGATAATGGTAGAGGTTGGTCCCCACCCTCAACTATTCTTGCAATGTACCTTTGGAGGAACATCAGTGTTCTTAAAGTGTCTTGGGCATGCTAGATTGAAGAGTCTGTGCAGTAGAGTAGGTGCAAAAGGCTGAGATGATCCCTTCATCAACTGTTTGGTTGATGAAGGGATCAACACCTCAACATTCTCTGCATTCACAATGTTTGGAGCTCTCCTGGTAAAAGCCACTTTCCAGTCTTGACCAGTCAGTTGAATTGTTGGGTACTGGGATTGAGATTCACACTATTTGAAATCAAAAAAGAGAACAATTTATTATTATTATTATTATTATTATTATTATTATTATTATTATTATTGTTATTATTATTATATTTACTTATGGCTTTAAATGTTGATAAAGTAATTTAAATAGGTTAGCAAAAAGCTGATAATAGTAATTGGCTTTAAAGCTGCAGTATGTAACTTTTATGAAAAATATATTTTTTTACATATTTGTTAAAATTATCATCATGTCATGACAGTATAAGACAGATAATCTGTGAAAAAAATAAAGCTCCTCTGCCCTCTCCCACTGCTCCCAGTACTAACTGCAGAAATACACCACTCAGTCAGAAACAACTAATCAGAGCCAGGAGGAGGGTCATCCCCATGTACACGCTACTCACACCCCCCCCCCCCCTGCTCTCTGCTACGCTACAGCTGGTTCACCACAACATAGCCTGTTGCTAATGCTAAGGCTAGCTAGCATGGCCACTGATGACGGCGGATAAACAGTTTTCCTGGAACAGTAAGTTGTTTCTTCACCATTAGCACATTTAACAGTGCGTACACAAGGCTGATTGAAAGCGCTAAGCCCCTCCTCCTGGCTCTGATTGGTTGTTTTAAGTCAGGGGCGGTGCCTTTCTTTAGACTGCAATAGTGGCTCACGGAGGAGGTGGAGGAGCTCCATCTTTTCACAGATTTTCTGTCTCATAAGATATGGTGACATAATGAGAGCCCCCTTTCTTGCCTCCTGGTAGAGCTGGTACAGAGGAGACTTCCTTTGGGTAAGAAGAAGCACTTTTAGCATAATCAAGCAAGGCCTTTACTGAAATGTTGTCACATGCTTCCCACTGCAGAATGACTACAAAAGAACAAATATTGTGCGCATTTAGTATTTAGTTGACCATCATTTGTCCAAAATTTGCTGTATTTTGGCCATTAAAGAGGCATTGCTTCCTGTTGTAGTTCTTATCACAATGGAGTTTCTTCATTCATCTTTGTACCATCAGCTGCAGAAACTAGAATACCCCTCAGCTCTGAACTATTATTTTGTTATCAAACTTGTCAAATTTTTCTAGGTTTTTTTATTTTTATTCTTGACCTGTTGTTACTTTACACCCACAGAGTAAACAATCTTTACACTGGAAATGGGGTATAATAATTAGGAAAACAGTGATCTTCCTATTGAAAGTAGCCACATTTTCATCAGCATTTTTAAATACATTTTTTGAAGTATCACATTAGAAAAGGATGATGGAAATGGCAAAATAGAAATAACTCAATTTCAGAAAAAAGTCTGAGGTGGCTTTTGGCTTTTCTGAAACAGAGTTGGTCCACTAAAAGGAAAATGGAAACACATTTGCCAAATAAGTTCTGATGTAGTGAACTCTCCCATCCACTGGTGGGTCTTTTCCTTATCAGAGGCATGAATCTTGGAAAGATTTCAAAGTCCAAACTTCCAGAAGGGGATTCTCCTCACTTTTCTGAGATGTGTGGTCCATGCTAGTTTGCAATCTCTATGTCTTGTGTATTACAACCATAAGTAATGTCAACATCTGGCAAAATCATGTTTTGCGTAGCCTGGTTGATTTGCTCCAAACCCGTAGATGAAAAATGCCTAATTTGCTTTTCTTTTCCTTTTTTTGATAAATCTTAAAAGTTCGCTCAAAATTCACATGACAGTAGGATGGAAACATTGCTTCTGATGGACCGTGATAGATTGTGACATATTTTAAGATACATCGTAGATTCTTGTAATGTCAAAGGGCCTGGTGCCTATCTCAAAGAGGTGATGGGTGAGAAGTGGGGTAAGTGTTGCAAATACTGCTGGTCCATCACAGAGCACGCAGCACATAGAACACTGAAACACTTTCTTCTGCAGCATTTCACAGAAGAGGGAAATCTGGGCTTTCTTCAAGCTGCCTACAGTCTTAACCCAGATGTTAATTGTAATTAAAGTTTTTAGTAATCATTACTTATTCTTTTATGTTTGGTAAAAATGGTGTCCCATTGCTAAAAATGTCTGATTACAATCTTGAACAAAGGTGATGCTCCTGTGTTATATTTAAGTATATAATAGTCATGGGAGCAAGGTGTTTAAGCCCAGAATATCAGCTTTAGAAAAGATTCTTTGTAGTAAAAGCTTTGCTCTATTTTTTTCTTTTCTGTTTTGTGTTATAGTCAACATAATTTGAAGATCAAAATAATTGAATGGGAGAATGTAATTAATACATTATTTGCTTTATATGGCTACATTAAAATCATAATTTTCTACAGCTAGGTAGAAACGTATGTGAACTAATCAGTTTTAGTAAAGTCTGCTAAATGTGTTAGCTACATTGTACTGCAACTTCAAGTTAACTAAACCTGTTTAGTCTCATTGTGTAAAAACTAGAATGGTTTAAGGTAACGGGTTTCCACGTGAATTTCCAATAAAATCAATTAATTTGAGTTAAGAGTGTATTAGCTATTAGCTCACTGGCAAACTCTGCACTAACCAACCCTTAATTTAGCTAATTATAGATAAGCTAAGGGTTTAAATATTGTTCAGATTAGCTCTGGTAAAGTTACTAAGCAGGTGAGGGGAAAACATTTCCATTAAAGTTAAAAAAACACAAAACATATTGTGGACATTGTTTTAAAAAAGGCTGAATCCCTGTGAGTGGACTGTCTGAGGACTTCTCTTGGAAACTGAACAGAACCCACCTTGCCATAACTGTTCTCAGGAGCCTGAAATGAGTGATAATTTTTCCCCTCTATCTCCAGCTCCTTTTATCAGTCTGCTTTTTTGGAGCATTCATATGAGCAGCTTCAGGTCTTAGTATAGCAACTGCATGGTGACTGACGTGGAGTCTCAGCAACGTGGCGAGAATGGCTGAAAGAGTCATCAGGGCACAAATTCCTTCCATTCCATTTTCAAGGAGGGCTGCAAGGAGAAAGCCCTCTACATTGTTAGTGATATCACTCCATCGATTCAAGAACAGCCTGAATGTGCAATAGCTTGAGATGCTAATAACAGCACCACTGGTAACCGACTGCTGGAGTCCTGCCGAGATTTTATCTTATGTTCTTGAGTTTCTTGTCAAAAAGGAATGGTTCAAACTTTTTTCCACTCTTGTTCCAATAATGTGGTGCTTGCATGAGCTCTGCGGGCAATTTTCTGTTGAAGACACGGTTCTCTTTGGGAGAGTATTGAATGATTCACTTTTTACCATCTATTTAGTTGAGTTACCATGGCAGTGGGCAGTTTCAGGAACAGAAAACGAAAGAGAACCTAAGCCGCTTGGAACAACAAAGAAAGGAAAGTAGGAAGAAGTCGTGTGGACTATTATATGGATAGATACATTATAATTCATTATATTTATGGTTTCAGTTGTAAGTGGGTTTTTTTCCATTTTATTTATTGTTTTTGATTGTTGTGTTTCATTTGAGATGTTTAAACTATCTTCCAGTTCCAGTGTTCATTGTGTTTTACAAAATTAAAGGTTACTGGTCGTTGAGAGGACAAACTTGCACTATCATGCCATTATCAATATATTACCTTAAGATGGTCTCAAAACAACAATATTATTGTTTATCCCAATAATTACTGGGACAATTAATCATCTAAGTATAATTGTCCTAAAAGTAAATTATGTGAATGAATTTTGATTATGCAACCTTGAATTAAAAAGATTACTTTAGATTTCAAGATATAATATATAAATATTGATGGATAAATTATTATTATTATTATTATTATTATTATTATTATTATTATTATTATTATTAAGTACATACCCTTATCCATTTGTTATTGTGAAATAGGGGATAAAAGCTCTAGGACAATACAGTAAATGGATTTTTCAGTATTTAGCTGTATTGCAAACACTACAGGATAAAAACCAATGGTTGTTCAAAATTGATGTTGAAATTCAATTTATAAAGCTGATTTCATATTGAACAAATTGGGCAAGGAGCTCATGGGACTGTGCATTAATGGACTTTGCTGTATTTGAAATTGAGTCAAAATCATTTTTGAACAATCATGCTTTGGCATCATTATAGTGCTTCAAAGTCTTGTTTGAGGATTAGCAGCATAAATAAAACAATCAACCAAAGTAAAATCCAAAAGTCTGTTTCATTTCTTAAGTGCCTAGTGGATCTAATTAGCTTCATACCTATGTTTACACTAATGGTAGGTGCATTGTTCAAATTTATAATCTCTAAGTAATTTAACATCTGAATGATAGCAAAAACACAAGTCAGAACAGTTTTTGTACAATTGGATATAAATTCAGGCATTAAGGGGTTAAGTCAACCCTAAACGTGAATCTGGTGAGTGGATCTTCCATTGCTTAAATTTAAGATTTCTGTAACTTAAAAGTGATTACCAACCTACGACTGAGCCAGCGGGAGCTGATCTTGCATAAAAACACCAAAATAAAACATCTGTGTAGGACGTAGTAACAAAAGAGAATGCTTTTTGTTTTTTTGGGATCTTTATGTCTTTTGTCTTCCTCAGTTTAAGCCTTATGGGTTTGTAGAAACGGCAAAAACAAAGAAAATAAATGCGGCAAGGATAAATGTCACAATAAATTAGCTGTTGTCTCCCAACAATGGATCACCAGCACTGCTGCTGCTTCAGAGCAATGAATAGCTCTGTTTGTAACAGGGAGGGTGTGCTGGGAGTGACATGATAAAAAATAAATAAAATGTGGGTCGCTTTATGTGTGCGAAAGCGTTGAACCGTGTAATGAGCAGTGAAGTCTCTTGCTGGGCGAGCTCTTCCCTTACGCTGTTATTTATTTATTGCCGCCCCCTAATGTGGGGTTCTTTGGAGACCCCCACAAAGCTCAGATTAAAGCCAGAACACTGAGTGAGAGGAAGACTTTGTTTAAACGGTGATGCACTAAAATACCCAGAACACACCGATTTTAATTGTATCCTGTAAATAACGAGATTTGTGGTAAGGTGGCGTCTTATCTTTCTCAAGGCTGCTTAAAAGGTTTAATGTGAGTGGGATTAGATATGCAAAGACATTACAGTTAAATTTAACTAATACTGTACATACAACACCTGTAAAAGTATTCACCCCCTTGGATCTTTTACCCTTTCTACTGCTTTTACAAATCAGTCATCATCAACAAAATTTGGCTTTTTTTGACAAAAAAGATTTACAGAAAAAACTGTTCATGTCAAAGTGAAAACTGATTTCTATAAAATAGTGACACTTATATTTAACTAGAAATATGAAACATAAAATAAGTGATTGCCAACAAAGATCTCCCATTCAGCCTGCAATAAATCTTGGAATAAATCACTGCAATAAATCACTGTAAAAACACAAAATCTTACCAAGTATTTTTGGACTAGTTTCTAGTACAAATATCTTGAATACACTTCAAATAAGACAAAACTACCTTAAAATAACTTTTCAGCAGATATAGGAGCTCGTTCTGAGTCAATAATTCCTAAATATTGATGAAAAAGTTTTAGTTATAAGTGAAATAATCTGCCAGTGGAACAAGACATTTTAACTTATAATGTGGGATAAAAGTCTTGTGGCACTAAGGCCGGTTGCCTTAGTAGTGTGAGAAAGGGGAGATGGAAACAGATTTGCTGAATAAGTTCTGATGAGCAAACGTTTACGTCACATGACTGATCAGCTGTTTCCGCTGTGGATGTGCATTAGAACTGCATTTCTCTCTCTGCGTCTCCAGACAGCAGGTAACATCACCATTACTGGTTGACATGACAGAACAATTATAACTTGCCCCATAGCGACACATTCCTGAAAACCTGTCTCCATTTTTTCTGAGATGTGTGGTCCATGCTAGTTTATAACCTCTACTTCCTGTTTATTACAGCCATGCGTGACGTCAACATCTGACGAAATTATGCTGGAAACCTAGTTAATGCCTCACTGTGTTTGCTTTGTTTTGGCCTTTGGAACTGTTTGTTGTTCTTTAAGCCCTTCTTTCACAGATGCTGTCCTACAGTTAGTGGGCTCCAGTCAGCTTCATTAATGGCCTTAATTTGTCCCAGATCTGCCTGCGTCTTCATGGCTGATGCTCAGCACAGGTGGAACTTTTTTGGGTCTACCACTTACTGTTTTTGTCCCAACATCTCAGCAACAAGAAATTTAAAGCGACTGCCTTAGTTCATCCAACCTCAGCGGCAGTGAAGCATTGCAAGAGCCCGAGCTTGTGCAGCTCAAGGATCCTACAACAGTAAAAGACATGAAGCCCTTTTTTTCTTTTTGCTAGCGGAGGCCCTGACAGTCTTAATGGCTGAGTGAAAATAACAGGGAGACCTGTTTCTTTTCTTTTCTTTTCTTTTTTTGCATTTTGAAGCTCTGCAACCCAGCAATAATAAAGCACAAAAGTGTGAACACCTGTTGTGTTTTTTCCTGTTCTTACAAGTTGTTCCGAACATAAAGCGGTGTAAAAATATAAATACATTCTGTTTCACTTGGAGGGTCACAGGTGTGAACAGATTTCTGCCTCAGTCTTGCTTATGAAGAAAAATAGATTTCTATGTAAATGTCATTTATGGGTTAAAGCCTTCTAATACAGTTGCAACATGGTTGTGTATAAAGTGAGGAGAGGAGAAAGGCAGAGGAAAGCTAACCATGAACAACTGTTTGCTATGGAGCTTCTGTGATTCATGAATATTACAGAAATATAACACCACTCTCCATCTGCTACAGGCACATCTTTCAGCTGGACTGTTTGCAGCATCCTGTTGCTCAAGACATGGTTGTTCACCTGAACTCTTGGGCAAGGAAAAATTCAGACGAGCAACCAAGATGACTGTAGTAACAAATATTAGCAGTGGACTCTACAAATCTGCTATTTCTGGAAAAGTGGTAAGAAAAAAGCTATAAGTTTAACCTGCAGTTTGCAATAAACCATGTAGGCAGCACAGCTAACAAACATCAAGCTGTGGAGATGCTTTCCTTCTGCAGGGACAGGGAAGCAGGTCAGAGTCGATGGAAAGATGGATGGCGCTAACTATAGGACAGTCCTGGAGGAAAAGCTGTTAGAGACGGTGAAAGACCTGAGACTGTTGTAGAGGTTCCACACTCCAACAGTCTGTGACAAGACTTGGAAATTTAGGTTCACACAAGCTCTTCATCTAAGATGATGGTGGTTGAGCTATTTTGCAAAGGAAGGAAAAAATAGATGTAATTTTTTTTTTCCAATATGTCTGTAATTCCACTAAAGGCTGGTTTAATAATTACTGATTGAAGGGCTGAATGCAAATGCACGTTAGATCTTTCAGATTTTAATTTGAGAACAATTTTAAAAACCATGTATCATTTTTTTATTTCACTTCACAACTGTGGACCACTTTGTGTGTGTGAATTTCATAAAATTAAAATAGAATACATTGAAGTGCAGCGTTGAAATGTGTTGGGACCCAGCAACGAAGGACTGATCTACTTACAGGGAATAAAGAGACTGGTATAAAACCTAGTAAGCCCAGAATGCACTGCATTAACCCACCTGCAGGAGTTTCACTGCTTGTATATGTGAAATCATATTAGAACAAAAACTCTTTCCTGAAGGAAGTAGTTCTCTTTACCATCCCGTATCCTGCAAGGGTTACATCAGTGAGACCCCCTTCTTCCCTGGCAGAGAAGGGAGAAGTAGCATCTTTAAAGTAACCCTGGGTCCAAAGCAAATATTCAGCCTACATCTGGGTAATTATGACTAAAATTCCAGCCAGAATATAAGCCTTGACCCTGGCTTATTTGTAACTCTGCAGAAGGAATCAAAATAGTTTTTGATTCCCCAAAAAAGATGTTGTCTTGTCTTGATCCCGTTGCTGAACCGACACTGCCTCACCATCCAGAGAGAAGACAGCTCCACACATGCTGCTCCGCCGATGCAGCTGTTTGTTCTTTCAACTGGTGCTACCGTCACTGTCCTGCCCCAAGCTTAGGACACTTTCCCCACTGCTAGCCGAGCTTGACAAGAAATGGGGTGTTGTGTTCTGTGTTGCTCTCCTAACACCCCCTACATACATCCACCAGAGGGCGCAAAGGAGAAAAGCTGCATGACTGAGAGCTCATCTCCAGCAGGTGTGCTTATGCTCTGTTCCTCCCCGAAGGTTTTTCCTGTGCTCGCTCTGGTCTCAAGCTCATGGTTCTTCCTGGACTCCTCCTCGTCAGACCAGACCTTGCCATAAGACTTCTGGCTCATATCTCCACAACTGGTCACCATACAGCTACTTCATCCTCCTCCTCCTCTTCTCTACTGTCTGTCCGCCCTCCTGCAGTCTTGTTGCAGTTTCCATCTGGTTCTCCACCTTTCTACTGTCCTCCATACTGCAGCCCCATCTCCACTGTTCCACACTAACCAACACCCCTGGAATCCACCCACTCCTCCTTGGTGGCCCTCACTACTCATCCACCACAAGACCCCACTTCAGCATTCCTCTTCTTCCTCTGTTTGCTCCTTTAACCCATATATCTCCTTCAGACCTTCCGGTTCCCCACGTCACCATTCCATCCATGGATCTCCACCTTTGCATGTTTATTACCTGTGTAAATAAACTTATTTTACTGATTCCATTTCTCCCGAGAGTTTCTTGCATGTAGGTCAGAAGCCTTAACAAAACCACAACAGAGCTGCCATCACAACTGTTTTGTTTTTTGGGTTTTTTTCCCCACGGTGCTCCTGATCATGCCATCAGAGCTACATTTATTCACTGGAGCTTCTTTTGTTCTTAAAGACTAATAGGTATGTCTAGGCCAGGACAAATTGGTTTAGGATTAAACAACTTAAATATTGTTCTTTGCTGTATATTTCATTGGTTTTGCATTGTTGCTGCTTAAAACAGAGTTCCAAGTCAGAGCAGGCCTTGAAGCAAGCCAGAGCTGGAGCTATCAGTGATTCAGACTCTATATCAATAAGTGGTTTAAGCACTGATCTAGTCCAGTAATGTGAGCTTGTTCTGCTTTAGTATTTGTCCTCTCTCCATAATCTGTATGAAATGGTCCTTAAAATGTGCTTAAAGTTTGTCTGTAATCCTGGTGGCTAAGCTAGGGTATCTGTTATTGATTTGGCTGTTTACAAAATAGCTTTGGTCAGCCATAGCAGACCGCTGGTGCTCACAAATGATATTACAAGTACACCTAAAACGGATTGCCAAAATACAGCCACCAGTGTACTTCATTCTAGTTTTAAGCCACCATCTTGTGAGCGTGTGTTTTTCAGTGGCCATTTTGGAAATCCATCATTGCAGTGACTAAGAATCAATTCTTCGAAAGGTTATTTCTTATTCAGCAAATTATTTAATGAAACGTCGCTTTACAATGTTTGTATCTTCACTTCTTCTTTGTACGTTGGACTGATTGAACATGTATCCAGTTATTAGCTTAGTCTTTAATTTAACTAAAGCTAATTCTTCAATACCAACTTGGACATTAAGCACATATTCATACAGGACTTTGGTATTGCTATGTCATTCTATGAGTTATTTCATGCTTTCTTTTTTTGGTGTTGCTGTGTAACACAGTAAATATTTGGTGCAAATGAATCTTAATTAGTTGAAAGCTAATATGGCCTAATTTCCAGATTCCTAAAAATACACCTAGTTTCTCAACATTCACCACATTTTTATTAGTTATTGGTTCTTATTTGTTAATTTTACTATTGTACTTTTATGGTAGTTTTTCATCTTTTATCTTTTACTTAGTTTAGTTGAATATTACTAGCTTGGTGTCTTTATTTAGAGTATTTTCACTGAAAGGTTAAATTCTTGTTGTTAAACTCATTTGTGTTTGAAGTTGTTTGTGTTTATTCCATATATGTGTAGAGCTGTGCTGTTCGAGAACATTAGTGCTGAACTTAATCCTTTATCTATTATATGTTCATTATTTAATACTGAGGCCTTAGCAAGCAGGTATTCAGAAGCAGTAACTGAGACTGAAAACTATTTGGCTATTATTTCCTGATTATCATGTGATGCAACAACTTGGTAATTTTCATCTAAATTACTAATTTTGGTAATAATTGCCTTTAGTATTAAAAATACTCATAGCCAAACCAAACCTTTTGTTGCACAACAAATGTTAATAAGTTTACGAAGTATGAGTATATCTTGCAAGGCACTGTGCACAACCATTTAGTTATGGCTCCCCATGGCCCAAAACAGGATTAAGATGGTATACGACATATTTAAAGATTTCTTTTTTCCTTTTTACCAAATTCAATTTGTTATTTTTAATGAGGTATTTATGGCTACATTTGAAACATGTTTTTAATTTTTCTTTAACTGCACCTGTAATCCAGCTTGAACTAAAACTTTGCATATGTGTGAGAACCTCATATACAGTATGTATCTCTACATTGTAGATGCTGCTTTGCTCCACTCAGCAGTCACGGTCCTGGCTCCGTTGTGTGGCGGTCAAGCAGCCGGGCCGAAGGCTTCGGCCCACTTTGATCTCTGCGACAGCCTCGAGAACAGCATTGGGCGTTAACAGAAAACACCAACTGAGAAAACATTCACCTCATCCCTCCGACCCATCAGACGTCCAACGGCTGTCTCCAGGTGTTAATACAAACTCTTCTCAGTGCGAGCACTCAGAAACCACAGTGAGGTAGGAGGAAAAGTGTGTGTGTGTGTGTGTGTGTGTGTGTGTGTGTGTTTGAATTATCATACCTTTTTTTTCTACCTGAAACCTCACTCACCCTCCACTCCAGCTACTCTGGGACCTCCTAATCACACTCCTTTTGCAGTGACCCGTTAGTGATAAAAGTTAAAACACTTGTCGTTTAACAGCAGGGCTTTTGGGTTGATGGTTTTTTTCCCCTTCTTCTTATTTTCTTGCTCTTAGAAACACTTTGACATGAAATAAAATTGCACTTTGACTGAGCAACTTTTAGAACTCACTTATCCATCATCTGCAAACGGTTTCTCAAATCTCACACTGAGCAGTTGGCATCATCTTGTTAAAAGCCACGAGCCCCCACCCCTTTTCCTCCACCATTCACCCCCTGCGGACCAGCAAACACTGCCACAAATGTCTTAATGGCTCCCTTCCTTCATTTCTTCGTTCCACAGCGCTATGAATTTTAGATGGCTCCTGTTTAATTTACTGCAGCAGAATGTCAAGCATTTTGCTGAAAACTGCTGAGGGCGAGCCGCCTGTCTCTGCAGTAGATGAGGTTTGGAACTTGCATTATCGCTCGCAAGGAAAAAAAAATAAAAATCTCCCCCACTCAACAGGTAATCAGACATTACTATAAAAACCTGAGGCAAGTGGCAAAATCTCCAAGGCAAAGTCACCTTGGGAACCCATCTGTCAGAGCATATGTTTTCTGTTCGCCCGTCTGCATGGAAAACAGACCTGAGTGCTCTGTGCTCAAATTCTCCAGATTTTTCACTCTCTTTTCCCCCATTTCCACTTCTGTCGCTGCTTTATATCTGTGGTAACGATCCAACTCAGTCTGCTCGTATCAGAAGCAAACAGAGTTTCCTTTGTTGCATTTGTCATCAATTCCTTCTAAACAACAACAAAAAATAAAACACTTCAATCAAAATCTACAAAAGGCAATTACCACTACACCATGCAAACCGTTTTTTATCAAAGCACTTTTGGTGCCCAACCCAAAAAAACTGCATAAACTCTGATCCAAGTACAGTTATTTACGCATAAACGGTTCAATTCAATTAAAAAAATACTTTATTTTTCCCAAAGGGAAATAAATGTCGTAGCTCATGTCATTCAAATATCTTCAAAGAGTCATGGATGGTGATGATGTAGGGAGGAAGGTGCTCTGGTAGCGGTCAGTCTTGCAACAAATTTTAAGAGGCCTCTGACTGAAGACACTGTTGCTATATGATAGTTTTATTACTGTCATGACATGCTAACAGCTCAATATCCAGGGACGGAAACAAAATTTCACAGTAGCATGTCCTGGATGACAACATCAGCTCTTGTCAAGCTCTGCTAATCTACCTCATTTGCTTTTGCCGCTCCTTTTAAAGTCACTGTCTGGCTGTATGGTTAGAGAGCCAGACATATGGGGATATGATCCTTGCTCATTATGATCGATGTAAGGGATGACCTGCTTTTGGTTGTAAAGAACAAAACAAAACAAAACAAAACAAAACAAAAAACCCACCCTGCTTCCATGGGTCAGAGCAGACTCTACCTGCTGAGGAGGCTGAGGTCTTTTGGAGTGCAAGGAGCGCTCCTGAAGACCTTCTTTGACTCTGTGGTGGCATCAGCCATCTTCTATGGGCCTGTATGTTGGAGCAGCAGCTTCTCTACAGCTGAGAGGAAGCAGTTAGATAAACTCAACAGGAAGGCCAGCTCTGTGCTAGGATGCCCCCTCGACCCAGTGCAGGCGATGGGAGACAGGAGGACTCTGGGTAAAATAACACTGATGGACAAAGTCTCCCACCCCATGCATGAAGCTATTGCTGAGCTGGAGAGCTCCTTCAGTGACAGACTGCTGCATCCTAGGTGCACCAAGGAGCATTATATGAGATCCTTCCTCCCAGCAGCTGTTAGACTCTATAACCATCATTGCTCCCAACAAGATCCATAAGTGTTTATATCCACGCTAGTATCTGTACAACTCTACCACTTTTCTATTGTTACTTACTGTGAGTGGTTTGTATTTTTAATGCTCAGAGATTTGCACATCTTGTACCATTTTAATTAACCAACTCAGTTGCACATTCCTCTAGACTGGAATATTTTTACAACTACACAGTATTTATGTTGAAATTTTGCCTTACTGTACAGTATTTTTTATTTTTCTGTTTTTATACATATTTTATATTCTTTGTGAGTCTGTTTTTCTGTTACTGCCTGCCAGTGCCCTTTTGCTACTGTTGCACAGAAATTTCCCCTTATCGTGGGACAATAAAGGACATTTCTATTCTATTTTAAAAGAATAAGACCAAAAATCTTTCTAGCTGCACAGCATCCAAAAAAAGAGGGAATAATTGTCCAAAGATGCAATGCCTCAACCAAACACATTATGAACAAAAGTCTGCAGCACAAATGCTGTACTGTCTCACTGTTTCTCACTGATTACATTGAAATAGTATGAAACATATATTTGCACACCTCCTGCAAATCAGGCTTATTGACAAGATTCAAAATTGTTCAGTTCATAAAACTGATATGAAGATTTTATTCTAATTCCACCCTAAATCCTTTTTTCAATGGCTAGTGCTAATTATTCAATCCTGTGAATACTATTTTTCATAGGACTTGCAAATCAGGTGCGGTCTCTGATGCATTCGCTGAAGAGCTTCATTAGTTGCATCAGGAGGGCTTCACTCAGAACACCTCAGACACCAGGATTGTTATCAGTGATGTTTCAGTGCATGTTATAAATATGTCTGAGTCAAGAAAATCATCCAGAAAGTTCACAGAAGAGATCATTGCCTTGCACAAGCAAAGAAAAGGATTAAAAAAAAACAGCAAAGCCTTGAACATACCTAGAAAAGTGACTGCTGCTACCAGAGTTCTGGAGGCAGGTGGTCAAAAGACCTGCATGAAGATTTTTTGGCAGCAGCCACTGGGTTTTCAGTTTCCACATTAAGAACTTGAAAAGCTCCATGCCAGAAGTCTGAGATATACACCACTACTAAGAACAATTTGCTTTGAAGTTCAGTTTGCTCACAACTTTATAAAGTAGCCAAAGAAGTTTGGGATTCTGTTCTTTGGAAAGATGAGGAAACACTGGAACTTTTCTGGCCTTTGGATCAGCTGTATATCAGGAGGAGGAAGAATGAAGCCTACACTTAGATGAATGCCATGCCTACTGTGAGGCATGGTGGTGGCTCAGTAATGCTCTGGGGCTACTTTGATTTTTTTGAGTACACCTGCAATGTCGGAGAAGGTCTGTTAAGTATCAGGGAATCCTGGAAGAAAATATTATGGCGTCTGAGAAGAAGCCATACATTATTGAATCTTCAAGCAGGACAATGATCCAAAGCATATCTCTTAGTCTACCAAGACTTAGTTGCAGAAAATATCAAATGGTTGTTATAGTCGCCTGATGTAAACTCAGACTTTTTGAAAATCAGTGGTGGGATTTCAAATGGTGACAGCATCACACAAACCTGAGAATATGAATAAACTGAACTCCTTTGCCCAAGATTCCTCAGAAAGGCTTAGAGAAGCTGGCCTCTGGCAATGAATCATGCTTGTAGCAGGTTATAGCAGCAAACGTGTATGCCCTACTAAGAGCTAAAATGGGCTTGTCATGAAGAAGTTGAATCATTTGCATATGGCATTTTTTTTTATTAAAGAGGTATTTTGTGTGTAATCTAGAGAAACCAAACTTAATATCACATAATTGTTCTTGTTTGAATGCTGTGAACAAAAGGTTTGTTGTTTGTATAGCTTTCCTGATGAAAATTAAAAAAAGAATTATTCTGAGGAGAGGCATCTGACTTCAATTTAATGCATGCGGATCTAAATATCTATTTTCCATACAGCAAAATTACAAACACGTGGTGGAACTGTGCATCAGCTGAGCTCATTATACTAGCTACTTCTCAGTGCAATGCTGGTAAAAACGTTGTTAAAGGATTAGCTGTTGTGATGACTTCCTGAAGGCGGAGTTTCAGAAAGAGAAGAATTTTGTTAAAGAGACAGAGGCCCAATTTCAATGCGTTAAATTACGAAGTCAAATTTCTTTTAAGTCATATTTCATACATTTAGCATTTTGTAACAATGGAAGGTAACATAGTTCCTTCATTGTGCTATAAAATGATTCTATATGCCTGGAAAACACATAATGCTGCCCCTTTATGATTGTCAGAAGGGGAAATTGGGACAAAAATCTTGGTGTGTGAACTAGACATTAGGCGTCTAATTTTTTCACGACTGTAAATAGATAGACGAACCTGAGGTCTCCAACAGTAAATGTTAACCAATGACTTCCATGGTTAGAGATGTATTCAAACAAACCACATAGGCTGCTTCTGCAGATACTTTGTGAAAGAATGGGTTGCTCTCAAGAGCTCATTGAATTCAGGCGTGGTACCATGTTGAGATGTCATGTGTGGAATAAAGTAAATTCTCACTACTAAACCCTCCACAGTTATCTGTTAGTGGAATCATACTATAATGGAAGCAATTTGGAACAAAAGCAACTCGGTCATGGAGTAGCCACGGACCAAGGACTACGCATGCTGAGCCGCACATAGTTTACAGAAGTCACCAACTGTCTGCAGAATGAATAGCTCCAGACTTCCAAACTTCCTGTGGAGTTCTGATTAGCTCAAGAAACACACAGAGAGTGCTTTTTGAAATGGCTTTCCATGGCCAAGCTGCTGTATCAAAACCTTACATCATTAGGTGGAAATCAAAGAGTTGGATACAGTTGAGACATGTTTACTGGGTTAACAAATTACACTTCATGCTCTGGCAAATGGATAGATGTGTCTTGACTTGGTGGTTGCCAGGAAAACAGTATTTGTTTGACTGCATTATGTCAGCTTTACAGTTTGGTTGAGAGGAGACTGTGGTGTGGGGTTTCTTTAAGGTTTATTTCAACACTGATTACTGCACATTATACACACAGTTCTGATTGTGAGGAAAACCACTTCAGCTGAGGAAAAGGTGTGGTGTCGATGCTGCAGTATAAAAAGGCCTTTTTTAATACTTTGGTGATGGCCCCTGCAGTTTCAACATGACTGCACACCGGTGCAAGAAGCAAAGTCCATAAGGACATGGGTGAGTGAGCTTGGTGAGGAGAAACTTGCCTGACCTGCACAGTGTCCAATATTCAGTGCCTGACCTCACAGTTGCTGTCCTGGAAGAATGGTCAAATATTCCTCTAAAAACACTGAACTTTTGTGGACAGCCTTCACAGAAGAGTTGCTACTCTTAACAAAATGTGGACCAGTCCCAAATTAAGACCTATGTATAAATATAGAACTATTATTAGAGTCCATGGTTGTAAGGGCAAAGCATCTCAATAATTTTGACATTATAATCTATGATTTATTGATATACTTAAAGTTTTCAAAAACTTTTTTTTATTTTGACCATGTATTTTTTATGAAAAGTAAATATGTGATGTGAGGTTTTGTGTATTTGCAATTAAAATTAAATCATTTTATTATCTTGTAAAGGCCAAATGTTATTTATGTAAGTGAGGAGTTTAAGTATTTTTGATGTCTTGTTCATAAGTGGTGGTAAGATGGAGCGGGATATGGATAGATGAAAATGAAATGAGGTTCCTCATCTGCATCAAAAGGAGCCAGTCGAGGTATGTAATCATAATGCCGCCTTTATTCCCCTCCCTTTGGGGGTCTTCCAGGCAAACCTGACTAGAAGGACACCCTGGGGCAGATCCACAACCCGCTGGAGGGACTATCTGGCCTTGGAATCCCTCAGAATGATCTTGAGTGTGTAATGGGGGAGAGAGATGTCTGAGTTTCCCTCCTAAACCTATTGTCCCCATGACCCAGTCTCAGACAACAGATAGATGGATGGATGCTCTTACTCCCCAGTAAGTAAGAATAAGTGAACGTTACGCTGTTCCAGGATAACAATATCTGATTTTTTCTTTACAAACTCTAACATTTACTGCTTGCAGATTTCACTTTCCTTAATGAGGATCGAGCTTGCCACTTCATAACGCAAGTCTTGTTTGTCTGGAACCAAGAAGCTGCTCATTTACTGGTGTGCCACGAATCACTGTTTTGTTCAAGCTCCCATTTCACAGGCATTTCCTATTCAGCATGAGGCAACAAGATCTGTTCAAGCATTTTGATGCATCCAAATTGATCCATGCTAATCCCCCAACTATAACAATCATCCCATATCATGATGCCTAAACCAACATGCTTCACATTGTACTGTGGATTGAATTTGATGTCTGTGGCCCCTAAACTCAAAAAGAACAATCTTGCTTTCATGAGTTCATAAAATCTTGCACCATTTTTCTTTAGACTAGTTTCCCCTTTAGCAAACTGTAACCTCTTTAGCAAATTGTTTTTTTTTTGTTTGTTTTTTTTTTTTGTTTTTTTTTTATAAGGGAACTAGGGATTCTTGGTGATCTTTCTTGTCATTTTCTTATTTTTTCAGTACATCGATGTAAATGTAGACCTTCCTTAATGACCCTGGAATGACCATTGCCTAATTGTCCTTTTCCACTAGTACCTAAAGTGCAGTTCGACTCGGTTCTAGTCCGCTCTACTCCGCTCTACTTGACTACACAGTTTGGGTGGGTTTCCATTACACTTGAGTCTCAACTGTATGCGGGTGTGATTGTCCTAACAAGACGGCCCCAGAGTCTGAGAAGTAATGTGACACAACACAAAAATGGAGAAAATAAAAGCAATAGTAAACCTCCTGCTCAGTCTATAGCTTTTTGTTAGACACCAAGTAAAAGAAGAGCACAAGAAAAAGGCTGTGCAGGCAGCAAGACAAAACACTCTGAGCTCCTGTGAAAACCCTCCCTCTACAGTACATATCATGGTGTTTTACCGTGTGTGGTTTACAATAGTGCAATAAACACAGTGATCATGACAGAGAGGAACGACTATTACCAGTTCACAAGTTTGGAGGAGGAGAAAGTAATGAGTGATTAGCTGGAAAATCTTGTTTTATTTTCCATGTTATCAGAAAATAAGAACGGAAGGCGTCGATGGGACGTTCTTCTGCTGCATCAGACCAGAACCGAGCAGGGTTTTTTTTTTTTTTTTTTTTTTTTTTTTTTTTAACTGTTTCAGTATGTAATACCTCACGGCTTCAGACAATTACTCTTCAGAACTAACCATCCTCCTCTGTGGCTGAAAAACCGGCTTCTGAAAGTTGAGTAGTTGGGGCTGTCCACATAAATAAACAAACCAACGAAATTCAGACCAATCACAATAGTTTCACATGGCAAATAGTTCGCTAGGGGAGTTGTGACAAGAAAGGGTGGATGACATAAGGCTGAGAGCAAAATTATGCAATTTTTGTCAAGCAGCTGCGACAATGAGCATTGTTTTCGGCAGTTCAACTTGACCATGCAGAGCCCTTTATTGGTAGCTATGGATTGAATTACATAGAAGATCCTCTTGACAGCAAGCACACAGAGAAGTCTGCTTGTTTATCCTCTGTGTTTACCTTGAAATATATCCAAACCAAGGGTCGCATTAACCAAATATTTATTTTCAATTATATTTATTTAGTAATTATAATTATTTTTTTTAAACAGTGACTGATCAATCTGATGGCCTTCCCTTATTTTTACAGATTGCACACACCTGACCACTTGGTGCTAACGCGCAGATTGTTTCAACTTTACGCACCGAGAACATCACAGAGGTCACTAAATCAATATGTATAAGAAAACTTTCCATCAGAGTATCACCTCTGATCTGGATACTATCTGAGAGCTGATGGCAGCACGTTGAAGAGTTATGGACAAGAGGCTTTGGAGCGCGTCTTGCGCAGCTGACACTGCTTTGGGATTATTTTCCCGCTGAGTGGAGTGTTTGCAGGATCAGGTAACGTTCAGCAAGTCTTGCTGACTTCTAATTCTAATCACTTCAGTTGGTGAAATGTTACCTTTAAAAACTTTGTCACTGCAGAGAAAAAGTTAAATGTATTCAGCTTGATGATGATCACGATGTAGATTATCTGTTCATCTTGTTGAATATTAATGAAACAGAATGAAAATGAAATGCAATTAAATGTCATTTTTATCATTTTAAAAATTGATGGGTAAAAATAGATAATTGCAGGCTTTTTTTTGACAGTCAAAATGATGGACAATGGACAAAGTCTAGCGTGATCTCTGCTCCAAACTATGGACATTTTTGCTCCCTCCAGCCATCTAACTTCTCTCATCTTCATCCGTTCTTTTTGTTTGTTTGTTTTTCTGAGGGTCAGCAAATAACTTATTGATGTATTACCACCACCACCTGGTATAAAGTGTGGCTTAGCCATTGAGTTGCACCACAGTGCATCCTGGGAGAAAAATCCATCAGAAACGTGGGCTCAGTTTGGAGTATTGGCTTGCTTTAATAAATGAGTACTTGATGCTGGTATCGACACCATTAGTTTCCTGTTTGATACCTGTTTTGCACTAAAAAGGACCTCACTGATTGAATTTAACACAGGTGTTATTTTTAACATGCCACTTGCAATTAATAAACAAATTACACTAAATTAGCAGCTTGCATGTTATAACTGTTGGGGCTGTTAGTTTTCTGTCACTTGACATTCTATTCGCCATGCAGAAATAAAATTTCAATTCAAAACATTGATTGATCTGGTTGGTGATTTTGGAAGGCCATTATTTTTTACATTACCATCAGTCAGATATATTCAAAAGGCAACAAATGCTAAAGTACAGATTTTTTTTTCAATTTTATGAAATTCCACCTAAAACAGAATCTTGGTCAACAGCTTCCAACAGGATTTTCAATCAGTGCCAAAGCTTTGCTTTTTATTCTGGTTCACACAAAAGCCACATTATCTGACCATAGCAACTAAATGTGATGAAACAGTGTGTGTTAGGCCTGCAAAATGATGTCTGAAACAAAAAAATAGTGTGTTCAACCAGCAAGAAACAGAGTGATAATGCCTCCCTGTTGTGAGGGGTGAACACAGGGTGTTTCGTCTGAGGCACCATTCATCACACCTAACCCAACATATGCACAAGGAATATATAAGCAGCCTTGAAAGTTTCTCTTTTGGGCTTCACAAGTGTTATGGGCTGTGCATGCATAGCCTCTGTTAAATCATTGAAAGTAGAGCCAACAAAGTTGTGCTTTTACAACAACTAAAGAAATGACAAAATTGTGTTTGTGTATGTTTGGAAGAATGGAAAAATTGTAAAAGAGGATTTTAATAATTAAAGAAGAATGAAGAGTACAACACTGGGTAATATTTGCTCTTCCTTGAAACAATCAAAACTATATTTTAAAAAGATTGCATTAAAAGAAGAAATCCACTGAAGCTAGAAACGATAGTTATTGAAAAGATCTGGAAATTAATGGTGGGCAATACTACAAATTTTGACACGAATCCTATAACAATTAAATTAAGGGCCAGATCTGCCAATACCAATACTTTTTACTTTTAGATATCATTGAATGATCTGGCGATTTAGCTGATTGTTATATCTTCAGTTTCCAGCTACTGCATATAACATTTAAAAACACTAACTATGACTCAGTTTACTAATTATTAGTGTTAATCACATGCAGATAGCAGCATAACCAGCAGGTAACTGCTAGAAAATGGCCCATCATTCTATGAGGTGTAGTTGAGTCTCATGTCAAACCAAAATACTTAACATTGATTATGATTATATTGGCATTATAAAAGTCTTGTTTTTTTTTTTTTTTTTTTTTTTTTTAATGTGTCTTGCCTGGTAGTGCAGCACTCAGAATTGTCGTCTGAATGTCAAGGTAAGGCCCAACAGATTTGCTTTCACAAGCGGAGAATTATGGCTTTCGCCATGATGTTCCCCTTGGTATATATATGAAACTTTATTAAAAATTGCTTTGGGTTTATTTCAAATGTAATGGACACAAAGACGAAAAGAAAGGGGAAAGGAAAGAGAGAAAGATTGAGAAAAGGTTTAAAGAGAAAAAAGGAGATAGAGGTATGGGAGAGAAAGAAGCAGAGAGATAAAACAAGTCAACACCATTGAAATCTGCCTCGAGACCTGCGGAAAGAGAAAAAAAAAACAAAAAACTGAGAATCCACAACAACAAACAACATATGCATATGTTATAATAACAGTTATAACTTCAATGAAAAGTACACAGTACAAGGTAAACAGTGACGGAACAATCTGACAGCTAAAACAAGATGTACTTGTTTTAGATGTAGGTGTTTGTACAGCCCAATAGGTGTCTGACAAACACCTGAATCTAGACAACTCTGTGCTTCTGTCTATTAGGTTTATCCCTAAGAATATTTCATAGTTGGTGTGGGGGGCCACAGACCAAACATGTACATGAGGACAACATGAGGAAGACCAGAGCCACAGACACCCAGCAGCTCCCCAAGCACAATGCCCCAGGAGCCCCCTGCAGGGACAACCAGACTCTGCCTAGAGAACAGCAGAGGCAAGCCCCGGGTGACCCCCGGCAGCCACAGTGCAGAAGCCCCAGGGGCCCGCAGCAAGGAGTCTACAGGCCCCACCAGCTACCTGCTATGCTGGAGCAGATCTGGCCATGGACACTGAGACCCGAGGGCACACCACCCCCCAGCAAAGGCCCGACTGAGCCAGGGCACCCAGGCCCAAATACCAAGAGCCACCAATGCCCCGGCAGGCAGAGGGACCAGCCACCGGAGGGTAGTGTGACCAGGGGGAAGGTCCCACTAAAGGACCACTCCACAGGAAGGTCCCCAGCCCCGAAAAGCTAATCACAACCCCCACAGTGCAAGCCCAGCACACTGCACCCACCTCAGGCACCCCCGCCGCATCCCGCCCTCCACCACACATGCATGCCGCAACAGCCCTGCACGACACCACCCTGGCCCCGTATGCAACTACAAATGAGCAGATGCCACCGAGTCACGCAACCACACTGAACTCCCTCGACCCAACACCAGGAAAGTCCTCGAAGTCGTCCTTTAACTGTCTGATATCATGAAGACATCACATTTTTTTGTCATTTACTCTTATTTGTAATTGGATTCTTAAGCTAACTAATTAGCTAATATATTGGATGTGTCAGACTTTTCAGGGAAATATGAGTAAATATCATCAACATAACAGAAATGTATGCTATGGTATCTAATAATTTTACCAAATGGAAGCATATAAAAAGAAGAGACCACTGGTGTAAGTACTGAACCTGGGGAACCCCGTGTCTAATTCTGGTTGTGGATGATTCCTCACAGACTGTCATGTTTGGTTGAGGTGATGGAGCCAAATGCAGAGAGTCAGAGGCAGCGAGGCAAGTTTTTGTTTAGTTTTGATGATTTAACAAAATGATGAACAAAAAACTTACCAAAACCACAGGGAATGCAGGGAGCTAGAGCAGAACAACATCAGGAATCCAGGAGCAAAAATAACAGGTCAGCTGGGGAGGAAACATGAAGGTAACAGGAGGAACCAGTGAGGAGAGAGAGCAAGAAAGGGAGGTTAAATACTGAGAGTGTGAATGGGCTGACTGGCTAATGGTTTGCAGGTGTGAGGAAAGAGAGAGGAAGGGAGACTGAGGAGAGAGAGGGGATGGCAGTAGGGGGTGAGGGAGCATAAACAGAGGAGCAAGGAAAAAAGAATCTAACAATAACAGAAGATAACTAGACACAAGGAATAAATAAACATAAACCAGAATAACCAAGAAAAGACTGAACTAAAGTATGATAGAAACAAGGCTGATCTAATCAAAATAAGAAACTAAGGGTCATAAAATAACAATCAAACTAGAATCAAAAGAATCAAACCCCAAAACAACCCAGGTTCTGACACAAACTGGACTCTGACAGATGAGTACCATTCAAAACAGCATAGTGTTTTTCATTAAATTCATATTTAATTCTCTGAAAAAGTTTTAGACCAATGTCTAAGAACAAATAAGGGCAATTGAGATTTTCATAAACAAATAACAGAAATGGAACAAAATTAAGTCTGTGTAAAACATCTTCATTGGTTCATCCGACAAAAAACTAATATCTCCTCTGATGGATTTCAGGAGGCACTACTGACACTATTCACTTCTAACAGCAGGTTGGAATGTTTATATAACAAAAGCTGGTTACACAAATTAATGAAGTGGATATGAAATTCTGACAACCGTTCCAATGCAGTCATGTCAAAAAGGCATTTTAAAGGCACATGGAGGTAAATTTCTACATATTGTTTTCTGAAGAGAATGAGAATGAAAGAAAAGGAATGAAAGATGACCTGCTCAGATCTGATCTGAGTAATACTAAAAAACTCATTTTGAAGCTTTTTTATGTGGCTGATTATCAAGATGCAAATCATAGATCAGCAGATTTCATACAAGGTTTTGTTTTGTCCAAGCAAGCGGATGGTTTGATGGATGGATGGATGGATGGAATGGATGGAATGGATGAATGGATGGATCCTATAAACTCTTCATGAGGTGCTAAGGATTACTTAAACTGCAATCCATCAAACTGAAGCCACAAACTGAACCAAACTGTGGATGTTTTGACCTCTTTAACTATCAGTTCAATGCATTTAGCTTAAATTTGAGATGGGAGATATTTTTCATATACAGCGTATTGATAATATGTCATATTGAGAGAGAATCATTATAAATATACTGGAATTGCTTGTTTTGAGGACGAATTTGAAAATATATACAAAACACCATCCAGAGAAATGCAGATATATGAAAAGCACAGATGTATGAAAAGTATAAATAACTATATGTCTGTTTGTCATTCTTATAGGTATTTTGTATGAGAGAATTGGCTGGGTTGCTGTGTTGATTAATTTAGTTGTGTTGAAACAATCTAAATGTAAATTGGACCTCTCTATCTGTGTCTCCCAGACTATAATGAGAAGAGAATTTAAATGACCTGGTTGCTTTTCATCCTTTCTGATGCAAAGCTGAAATTTACAGAAAGATGACTTCTGTGTAAACAAAAAGAAATTATGGAGAGGGAAAGAAAAACACCTGACTGGCTTTACTGAATGCATATACGAGATGAAGTTTTGGCAGCATGGAGGACACATTACTGTTTTCATCAGCATCAACTTGATCTCAAATGATTCTGTGGATGAAAGGTCCTGGGTGACTGGGGCTATTCTGGTCCAGGTATGAATGCTGTCCCTCATGAATGTGAGTGTTTTCTCTGGGTACTCTGGTTTACCTCCCACAACCCAAAAACATGCTTGTGATAAATAGTTTGTCTGACATTCGTCTCATACTTAGCAGTGTAACGACATACGGGATCTTGCACTACTTAACCTGCACGATATTTCTCTTAGAAAACACCCTTTTCATTTTTGTCACCATTTGACTTTATTTGGTGAATGAACAAATTTGCTGCTGTTATTATGAAATGTGGATACGAAGATGAGCATTTTAAATCGGACACCCTGTAACAATGTTTGAAACTAATATTTTAGCATAAAAAAATGAATTAGTTTACAACACCTTATTACATGAGCACAGAAGCAGTTTAGGTCATGTTTAAATGGTTCATCGGTGTTCAATGAAAAAAACCTGTGACAGACAAGTCTGTAAGCACTGTGAGACTAATTCAACTGGATAACGGCTACTTTCTAAAAAAGCTAAAGTTAGCATCTGTGTTTCTAACTTCCTGTTGCCAGAGAAATATAGGGCTTTTCCACTGTTTTTAGTTAATCTGAGCTGCATATGATCATCTCGAGCTTAAAATCTTAATACTGAAGACTAACTGAACCTGAAGTAGCCTGGTAAAAATCAGCCCCTTGTTCTACGCTTTGCTTCGTTCAGAGGGTCTAGACCTTCAGCTATTGAGAAATGATTGCTTGCTGGAGGCGTAGACTCTGTTGAAGTTTTAAACGATTGGATATGATTTTACCCAATTGCTAACGTTTGGCCATGATGTATGAAATGTGCCATCTCAAAGAAGTTTACAGTCAAGTGCATGCGCTGTAAACAACCCCGCGGAGAGTAGGACCATGACATCTTTGCCAGCAATAAAACTTCTTTAACATCCCTCTTGCTCCAACTTTAACTGCTAAGTATTTGGGAGCCCTGCCAAAATGGACTGAACGGCTTCTTGCACTTCCTCTGCTGCCATTGCCAAACTACAGGCAGACTACAATTCTAAAACAGTGCAGAAAATCTATGGGTGGTAGGGACCACAACCACCCACGAATAGCTAATATCTATAAATATTTGAAACCCCCTCTAAATACGCATGTAATTGTTTGTTTAAATAGTTTAAGCAACAAATATACATTAATAAGCATGAATACGTACAGTGGAAACCATCTTAGCACTACACCAGAAGCAAATGTCTACAGTCTTATTTATTTCTGCTCTTAGGGGTACATCAAATCAGTGCCAAGGAAAACAAATGGCGCTCCTGGACTGGTGCTTTGCAAATGCCAGCCAGTATCATGTGAAATACTAGGTATTTTAGCTTGCCAAGATGCATTTTCTTTTAAATATTTTAGATTTACCTAAATCACAGTCAAACACTTGAAGTTTCTGAGCTGAATCTGGAGGCAGTTGGGGAATGTGAACTGATTAATGAACCTACTACACACACATTTTGTTAACAGGAAATAAAAAGGAAGGGTAGGACCCAGCAGCAACATCCTGGTTGTTATCCAGGTTTGTTTACCTTTTTGTGTTTTTCTTATTTTTAAAATTTCATCATCATCATCATTGTCATCATCAGTTATTTATAAAGCACTTTAAAAACCAAAGTGCTGTACAGGTATATCAAAACTAAAAGGAAATAAAATAACAACAACAACAATAATAATAATAATAATAATAATAATAATAATAATAATAATAATAATACAGAACAATATGAAAAGTACAAGACTGACATAATTGGCAATGAAATAATGAAACAATGGCTGGCCTAATGTTTACACTCTCTGGAATTATGCACCTGTTTGAAATGACCTGTTTTTTTAAAGAGTCTTAAAATCATTTAAAGATCCAGCAGACCTCACAGACAAAGGGAGATTGTTCCAGAGCCTTGGACCTGTGACTGAAAAAGCTCCATCTCTCCTGGTCACAAACCGAGTCCTGGGAACAACTGAAAGCTTTTGATCTGTAGATCTTAGAAATCTGCTCGGAATGTGTGGTTGTAAAAGCTCAGTAAGATCAAAAGGTGCCAGACCATCTAGACATTTCAAAACTAAAAATCTTTTTGGCAGTTACAAATAAACTAATTGGTACATAAATATCAGAAACTGGTATCTTATTTTATTCTTTAATCTCTCACCCTCACAAGATAAAACAAATCATGTAGTACACAATCACTCTTCAGGCACAGTTGTTAAGACTGTGATCCACAGTGGTTCAGGCTTCATACAAACATTAGCTTAACCAGTCTGTTTGTGTGGAGTCAAATTCTTTTAAAAAAAAACTGTAAAGACTGAAAGCTGTGCAGTGTTTCCCAAGCTTAAGGGCAATTTAGAGTCTCCAATAAACTTGAATGAGTAAACTGAGGCGAGCGCAGCTCTCTGTGGCAACATAAAATGATCTGTTTGAGCTTTAACAGCTGCTGCAATGTGGATGAACAGTTACTTATACAAAATGCTAATATTTCTCCTTGTGTCCAACACATGGTTTTCTGCCACGCTGAGTTTGCATTTGGACTGTTTCACACACTAAGGGCTTTGTCATTAGAACTGAAAACATATGAGTAGCGGTCTCTGCAGGTCAGGTTCTGCATGCACATATTAGCTCATCGAATACAGATGCTTGCTTGCATCTGCATACATTCCTCTATCTGCAAAGAACAGATAGAGGAATGTAGTTTTGGGGAAATGGGTAACTCCTGAAGTTTTTCTTTGAATTTAGTACTGTGCGTAAAAAAACCTAGCTGGATTTATGGTACAGACACTTTGAAATTATGTAAATAAACATTTTAGCATATGGTGCTGCACCTATGTAAAATCGGCTTAACTTAATTAGAGTAGATCACACTGCTTTTCTGAGTTTACATTCTACCAGCAGAAGCAGGTTGATTTAAATTTTAAATTTGAAAGGAACACAAACATATTGACACAAATTAAACATACACACAAATACATGCATATAGCTATATATATATATATATATATATATATATATATATATATATATATATATATATATATATATATATATATATATATGAAAGAAGCATTACTCAATACAGCTAATGTAGTTGGTATGTAAGTTCTTTTAGACAACTTTACTCTATGAAAAAAAAAAAGAACATGAAGTAGTTGCTTGATAAAAACCAAACCAGCCCCTTGTTCTACATTTTGCTTCATACAGAGGGTCTGGACCCTCAGCTATTGAGAAACAATTGCTCGCTACAGGTGTAAATGTTACCCAGTCGCTAATGTTTGGCTGTGATTTATGTAATGTGCCAGTTCAATGCTATGAAGCTTACTGGAAATGGTCTGTGGTGTGAACAACAATCATCCACAGTGAAGAAAAAAGTGCCGAACCGAACAAGATGGCCATTAATGCTAATTCAATATTTAGAAGCGTGGCCAACATGGACTGAACGGCTTCGTTCACTTCCTCCACTGCCATTGCTAAAACTACCGATGGACTGCACTTCTAAGACATTGCAGAAAATCAACATCATCGTTCACAACTTCGCCTTCTGTTTGCTGATTGGTTCGGTTAAAATTCTACTGGAGAAATCCAGCTCAATGGGAGAAAGTCCAGACGTAGGACTGGAGTTAGATTAGCATGAAGTGGAACTGCATAGGAAGGCAATGGCCAGGCTAATTAAGTAGTGCTGTGATCTATGAATTTGGCTCAGAATTTAGAAGTGATGAAGTGTAGAATATAGAATATGGCACAGCAAAACTCCTCACTATTAGTACAGGTTGCATATTAATACTGAACTTCTCTGAGCTGTATGGGCAAGAATAAAAGAAACCTTGAATATGACAAATTCAAATCCTTAAAGCTCCTTTTCTGGGTATTAAGAGTATTGTTCAAACTTCTTATGGCGTCCTTTGTGTCCTGTGTTGGATTTAATGGACAAATAATGAAAAGTATTGATTTTGAGTCTAAAATCCAAAAAGGAGATTTCTGGTAATTATGTCAAGTGGCTCAACAAGGCCTCTTTGATTAAGAAACACCCACTTCTATTTTGCAGAGCATCTTTACTCTGTGTATTTCATCCTCGAAATAATTACTGCATGTTACTTCTGTTTTGTTGTCTCAAAGCAATTAACTTGTCTAGTCATGCTTATATCCCAAAAAATCTCACCTGAAGAGGACTTTTAAATATCTCCATAATTAGGAACAAAAGAGACAATTTTGTGGTGATGGACAGTGGAAGGGGTGGTGTGCTTTGTCACCTCAAAGGAAAAAGATCATAGGTTTGGATCTTGATTCATCCAGACCTTTCTGTGTGGAAAAGCAACCTCTGCACAGGAACCTGCACCTGCTTCCTGTACTTGGAAGGGTTTTATGTGGATTTCCCCTCCCATAGTTCAGCATGTTAAGCTACACCCCGATTATAAACTGGCTTCAAGAATGTGTGTCATGCATTGATGGTCATCTGTCTCTTGTGTCTGTGTGTACCCAATGAAAAGGTGAAGGTAAGCATTTCTGTTGACTGCTGGGAGAAGTTCCAGCCACATAGCACAGTTATGATTTGGTTGCAGAAACTTTGGAAACTATGAAGCTTCTTCTACACATGTATTCACCGTTTGCAACGGCGCCATGACAGACGTCTGACGTGAGGGATGGGAGTATTGAATGGAGCAACTGTGACTGTTTACCCAAGTTGATTTTGCCAATACAGCCATGACTTCTACTTGATGAAGTCGAGCTAATTTGTCTGTAGAAGTAGCACACCTAGTCGGGGCTCCTCGACGACAGTATTTACAGAAGTTAGAAATAGCTAGCTTAGAAACCAACCCATAGCTTCTCCTTCCTGACATGTTTGTTGATTTGATCAAATCACCGACTTTGCCTGAATTCACACCACATGATTTATACCACTATGTCATAAACTGTGTTTTCCCTTACACTAGAGCATTTCCTCTTACACGAGAGCAGACTTCAAAGCTTAAAAAAGCCTAAATACTTACCAGTTTTTCCTTGTACATGGTAGGATACGTAATGGTAGGGCATTTTCTCCATGGTTACTAATGATTAGACATGTACTTTCACCATAATGCAATATTTGATTGCATCTTACTAATCTTACTAACATGAAATATACATTTATACATTAATCTTCTTACCTTGTAAAAAGTGTTCACTGAAAATCTGTGAATACACAGAGGGCCGCCAGTCCTTAGGATTGACAGCTGCTATCCATCACCGTCTTCTTTCATCATCAAAATAACAAGTTTGATTTGCAACCCTCTGTTTGTGCAGCTGACCATGCAGCACCCTATGACCATTTTTACAGCAAAATCAACTAAATAAAAGCGATATTAGGCTACCAGTTGTCTGTGTTTTACAGGGGTTGATGTGCATGTAGGTTGTTTTGACGTCCGTCATGGTGGAGCAGGTCACTTTCTGAAAAGCGTGACATCACGTACAAAGGGTCAATAGAAGGATAAATCCCAGACCATATGATGCCTAAATGCAGTTTTATAGATTTCAATGTGAATGTGCAAGTTATCTGGGAAACAATGAACTTGTGTTGAAAGATCATTGTATGGCATTTCCTCTGTTGCAGTGAGAAGCAGAACACTTTCCAGGCCAAAATGATTTAATAACTGATTTCAAAAATCCAGATGGCAATAATTAGGAATGTACTTTAAATGGCCTCTAATATGGACTTGCTAAGTGTTACGAGTCTCTGCTTTGTTTTACTGTCTGTATTTTCTATCATCTGCTCATTTAATTAAAAAAGAAGTTGTTCATTTCGCTGCCTCCAACTGAGACCTGCAAACACTAAAATGTCTTTCTATTTCAAATCCCTGGAGAAGATAAAAAGCTCAGGATCAAGCTGTTCGCCATTTGGAATTCTATCATATAATCGGCTGTATTGATTAAAATACTAGAAATTACACCCTGAGGATTGTTAATCAGGCTATTGATGCCAGAGACCTTACATAACAGCAATCAGAGAGATTTCACCAGGCAACGCTGGTATTTCTTGTTGAGGCTGTTAAGCACACCATGGTGAATCCACCCCTAAGAGAAACCACGCTTGAATATGCTTCGTGTGTTGATGTCAAGCTTTGTGGAAATGTAGGGGTTTACCACTTTTAAAAGTTTTTTAGGGTTTAACTACTGGATCTGGCCTAGTCTATCCTAGTCTAACCCTAACCCTAACCCTCAGTACTTGGTGAGGGGTTCCTGGGGTGTCAATTGATAGACATCCCTATGTCTCAAAACAGAGCCAGGTTTGACTCTGAACCTTTCTGGATAAATATGTCATCATTGAAGAAATTGGTAAGAAATATTCTACAAATATTTAATGTTTGCTTTGTTTGTCTGTTTTAAAAATGTAGAAAAACAATCTATTTACTTAGACGGATTAGCCCTTTTTTAGTTGAACTAAATATTTGTGTTTGTGCTGGTCAGTTATGATCAGGATGTAAAACAGAACTAAACTTTAGGTATCAAAAATATTGGGGAGAACTGGGTGGAGTCGAGGGTTTGCTGTGGCCAAAAGGTACATAAATTTGTGTCTATCCAGCCGAACAGATGTAATCTCACTCTCAACTGTTGATGGAACCTCAGAGCCCAGTGTCTTATTGTTGGATTTGTTGTGGTGTTTGGTTTGATTGTAAAGAGACTAGTATGTCATTTCAGACTTAGATTTATGTGGCAGACAACTCTAAAATAGCTTGGTAATCAGCTCAGCTCATCGGTTCTTTCATACACTGGGTGCCTCCAGTGCATGACGCAGAAAAACCACACAGCAATACAGAGTGATAAGAAGTTTGTTTTTTTTTTTTATCAGAGTTATCACCTGTTGGGTTATTTTCTCGCTAAGCAGAGACCAAAATAGCTGCAAAAGAACACCAGAAGAAAATCAATATTGTTCAACAAACAGTCTGCTGCCTCCAAGTGGCCAGGTCCATAGAAATATGAAATTAATATTAACCATGGGAAGTTGGGCCTTTTTGACAGCTCACAATTTATAAGCAGAAGTCATTTAAAAGGATTTTATTTTTCCTTTGTTCTAAAGTTCCACTCTGGTTAGAACCAAGCATATAATTTCATTGACTGCATGTTATATAATTGGTGGACACCATTGTCAACACTGGTTCCTTATGTTTAGGTTGCTCCTTATCAGTGTTTCCCAACCCTGGTCCTTAAGCCATACACTCTTAATCCAGATGTTAGTTGTAATTAAACTTTTTTGTAATCTTTACTTATCCTTTTATGTTTGGTAAAAAATTATGTCCCATTGCTAAATAAAATTAGTTGATTGTACTTTTCGACTAAAATATAGAGTGTAATTATCTTGTTAAGCAGTGATAACTAAGGATATTGTGTTTCTGAAGTGAAGGGGCGGGGCCTATTAGCAGTGCAGCAAATTAGATTTATTCTATACCCAGAATGCATCACTGTAGAACTACAGCCTGTAGTTATTCAGTAAACAGTTTAAACTCTACGAATCTCCTGTGTGCTTTTTGACCACAGCAAAATCAGCAACAGAGTTAACAATACTCAGCTATAAAACTGAAACCACGAGTGAAAGGTCTGTTCCAAAGAATCACTTCCTGAAGTGCAACAAATGCATTATGGGATATGTGATATCAAGCTTGACCATGTTGTGTGCGTGTGTTCACATATTTATTTGTTTATTTACATTTAAAAAGTATGTGTGAGTATTTCTAAAAATAGTTGTTGAAAGCAAAGAAGCAATCATATTATGACCAGAGGCATGATGCTCGCAGCTGTTTGGGACATATCAAACACTCACATTGTTGGGTGGAGGTTTACTTTCAGGGAAATGCTTAGGAAGGACTACTGGCTGGCTCTCTTCAGCTTTCCCACATAAAAGGCGCTCTATTTTTTTCAAATGAATGCACAAGCTCCCTTTTGCTGCTACACTGAGTGAGGAAGAGAACGGGCACAAGAGTATTTGATTTGCAAATATTACCTTTACGTCACATCATGTTTAGGCATCAGGTAAACAGGAAGTCACGGATTAAAAATACAATGCCCCTATACGTACTTATGTCAACTTTTTTTTTGTCAGCAACCTGGCTGAAAGATACTGTCTAAGGTGGAAGGTAAAAGTTAGCAAATTGGGAATATGAAGGGAGAAGACAAAACACAATTAAAATAGAGCACAGCCATGTGGAACTCTATGGTTAAGAGTCAGGCATTTCTGGAACAGTCGTGGACTAGTTTAGCTCTAATTTATCTTTGAAAGAAATTAGTTTGTAGGGTAAAAGAATTAAGGGTTGAGTTTTTTTTTTTCAAACTGTTTCAGTATGAGATAATGCTCCTTTTGTAAAAGCTTTAAACGTCATTTTACCGAATGTATGGTTTGCTGAACTTCAACCCAACAATTGATATGACCCGTACCATAATTTGATTCCTCTGCAGAATTGACAGTATCGTGCCAACATGTCTGTTCAGATTGTGAAAAGACAGCTGTTCAGAGCAACTTGTGTCGTCTCTGATTTGAGCAGTTTGTGAGCCGTTAGTGATACAGCTTCATTCGATGCTACAAATTTAATCAACTTGGAACATCTAAGCTGTGGGTTTTATAGCAGCTCACTTTCCAAATTAGGGCTGAGGTCCTCTCAAAGTGTAGCGCTGAATTATTTAACTTGTAGCTTTAAGCAGAATATAAACTGTTTTTTCCCCTTGAATTACTAACTGGAGGCTAAGTACAACATTTCTAACATGCATTGGAGGTAATATACAAAAAAAGACAAAAGAGTCTAGTGGACAGTGATAATACAAAAGGGATCAATTTCAGTACCACAGCATGATCAACTACAGTATGTTATAATCCCTTTTTTCCCAGCACTGGGTAACAAAGTTATTAATTAATCTTGCCTTTAAGTTCTGGTGTGCAAGATTTAGAGCTGGGTTCAGTGTAATATTTAAAATCAAGTTTTCATCAGTTTCGAGCGGTGAGAAAACAATGTTTGTTCTTTAACTTGCAGTGATGGAAAAAAGTTAATCTAAGAAACTGTGTATCTCTGGATCTTCTGGAATTTTTTAAAAGAATCACAGAAGAACCCCAGAAGTGACATCCCCAACAGCACACCATTAACATTGTTATATTATGTTAGTGGTTTTTGGTGGGTGTTCAGCTGGTTTAAGTTTGTAGTTTGCGCCGCCTAAATGTCAATGCACCCAAACAAACCAATGAAATACAGCTTTGATTTAAACCATCACCTCTTTTAATAGGAGCAATTTATATTCTGTATCTGCTTGCAAAGTTTGACTGGATAAAGCAGATTAAGCTATTTTTCTCACTGGATTGGAAAACTCTTAATTTGTGTTCTTGTAAAAATAGCCTCAGACAGTTTAAACTTGTCTAATTAGTCATCTTTATTTTTCATTTTTGATTTTATTCATTAGTCCTGTTCTGCCATTTCAGCCATAATTTAAAGAGAAGCTGGTCGCCTACATGTTCCGGGGCAGCAGGATATCTGGAGATAGTGTTCTAATTGCTCCAATGATTTATTAAATCAGAGCTGCATCTGGTAGTCTTGTTTTTAACAGAAGTGAACAGCTTTCCCTAAGTGTAAGTTGCCAAAGAATTCCTGCAAAGTGAAGTGTATCTGATTGTCCAGCTGTGCCAGATATAAATTGTGCCAAGTTTCTTTACCAGCATCTCCCACTGATGAAGTCCAGATCAGATATACAGACAAACAGATATTGATATGTCTATACAGTATACAGTGGCTCACAAAAGCATTCATACCACTTGAACTTTTCCATATTTTGTCACCTCAAACATAAATATATTTCATTGGAATTTGATATGAAAGACCAACACAAAGTGGTATACAGTTGTGAAGTAGAAAGAAAATTGTACATGATTCAAAACTTTCTTTTACTAATAAGATATTTAAGTGTGGCGTACAAAGCATTTCCCTTTTCTCTAAGTGCAGCCAACTGCCTTCAGAAGTTGCCTGATGGTTGCTAATGACTAAACAGAGTCCACCTGTGTGTAATCTGATCTCAGTCCAAATCCAGCTGCTCTGTGATGCCTCAGAGGTTCAATAAGAGAATATTGGGGAGCAAACAGCATCATGAAGTCCAAGGAACACAGCAGGCAGGTCAGGGAGAAAGTTGTGGAGAAGTTTAAAGCAGGCTGAGGCTGGAAAAAGATTTCCCAAGCTTTGAATGTCTCACGGGGCGCTGTCCAATCCATCATCCGGAAATGGAAAGAACATGGCCCAACTGTAAACCTACCAAGACGAGGCCGTCCACCTAAACTTCCAGGCCCAACAAGGAGAGCACTGATCAGAGATGTAGCCAGGAGGCCCATGGTGACTCTGGACCAAATGATCCAGAGCTCAGGTGGGGGAATCTGTCCACAGGACAACTATTAGTTGTGCTCTGCACAAATGTGCTCTTTATGGAAGAGTGGCGAGAAGAAAGCCATTGTTAAAAGAAAACCATCAGAAGTCCCGTTTGCAGTTTGCCAGAAGCCATGTTGGGGACGCAGCAAACATGTGGAAGAAGGTGCTTTGGTCAGACAAGACCAAAATGGAACATTTTGGCCAAAATGCAAAACACTGTGTGTGGCCGAGAACTAACACTGCACATTATTAGTTTTGCTCAAACTATAATTTTAAATTGATTGAAACTGTTTGTTTTAATTTAAAATAAGTCAAAAATATTTATTTTCCTGAATTATATATAATTTAATTATATGTGTAAGTTGAAGCAAAGTAAAAATATAATTTATTCCAAAGACCATAAACGTTTTTAACACTTTGGCACAACTAGATTTTTTACTTTGGCAGAGCCAGAGTTATGACTTTTGTATAACTTCTTTTTTCTATTGAGAATGAATTGATTTTTCACTGTAGGGAAAATGATAGTTTCAGTAAGTTTCAAGTACATTTGCTCTTTGGACTTAATTTGGACTTTGGACTTACTTTAAAAAAAATATATATATTTGTTACAAGTGTATTTTATAACTTTGTTCAACTTATACATTTCAGTCAGTGTAATAACAGACATCCTACTTATACATTGACAATTTTATTTCTTAAAACTTACAACATTCAGGATTTCTAAAAACCAACATCGCCTCACCATGAACTGGCTAAAAATGAAGAAATTCTCCTTTTGAAGGATACAATGGCCTCAAAAGCTATTTAAACAGGACCTGCTAAAGGGAAAGAAAGGCAAAGCAACACATCAGACCAAATTCGGCGAAGTGATTGCCCTTCTACTCCTACTCTACCTTCCCCAAAAAGCATTCAACTCCTAAAATCTGCTTAATTGAATATCTCACCTTCAAAAGTTGAGACTGGCAAGGTAACAACTACTAGCATAAATCTGTAACACTGTGAAAATATGGCTACACATCAATGCAATGAGTTACAGTAGGAACCATTTAAGCAGTGAAAAAAATTGAGATGATGGGGCTTTCAACTCTTCTCTAATATTCCTTCCAAATACAATTCAGAAATGTACACTTCATGGGAGAGCATCAGAACACACAAAAGCTAAAAAAAAGACAAAATAAAAGTGTCTCTTTGGCTGATCCGCTTGACATTGAGACTACAGACTGTCATTTTCTTTGGTTCTATCTCCAGGAACAGTTTTTGCACCGCAAAGGTGTGTTTGAGCTTGGTAGGATAGCTCAGGTTGAGAGTATAGACCGAGCCAAGTTGCATAGCACATGCATGTGGGATTGATGGCACCTCATTTAGGGCTTTCACACCTTCAATTATGATCCTGATGTCATGTGCAGGGGTGGAAGTTGACACCCGCCACTGGCCAAACCTGGGTAAATTTACGAAGTGACATGTGAGTTTGAACAACGCACCAGCAACTGTGGCAGGGTGACAATATGAACAGGGAAAAAAACCCAAAAAAACTGCATTCAGTTTTTACCGCTGTCCAGGGAGGACTGGCCGTCTGGCGTACAGGCCGTTGCACCTATATGGGCCGGCCTGAGGCTGTCATAATTTGACAAAAAAAGTATATTAAAAATCATTTTTAAAGACTGCGACGGCCCATTGGTTGATTTTCTTGACGGACTTTAGGCTTATCCAATGAAATCCCTCAGTCCTTCTTGGCCCGCCCCTCCCCTCTCCACCAAGGTTATAAATGTTGCCATTTCAACTGACCGGCGTTAGAGAGAAGTGAGTGGATACGTGGTGGCAGGTCAGAAAAACTGCAAGAACAAAAGCTAAAAAGCACCCAAGTGCATGCAGAAAAAAGTGCCAAACTAGCCAATACGTTTACCAAACAAATTCTGACTGTTACAGCAGATTCAGGAGTGGAGAAGGAGGGAGAATTAGCGATTCAGGGGAATCATCGTCATCTGAGCAGGATGAGAGACACGTGACCCAGAGACAGATTGAGGAAGAGGTCAGACAAGGCTGCCCTTTGTCAGTAATTCTGTTCATAACTTTATGGACAGAATTTCTAGGGGCAGGCAAGGCGTTGAGGGTTTTTATTTTGGTGGCCTCAGGATTGGGTCTCTTCTTTTTGCAGATGATGTGGTTCTGTTGGCTTTTTCAGATTGTGAACTTCAGCTCTTTCTGGAACAGTTTGCAGCCAAATCTGGAGCGGAAATCAGCACCTCAATATCCAAGACCATGATCTTGAACCAACTTTTTAATGATGTAGCTCATGGCAGTTTTTAGCAGCTAATTTTCTAACTCCATGTAGTGGCTAGCTGTGCTGTAGTCCTAATGCCAGCATGTATGTAAACAGGAAGTAACAGGAGTTTTTGCTTTGTTTCTATCCCTGTCTTTAGCACTGGTACTGCTAAGAACATTTAGTTTCTTCCTTAATGAAAACTATAGTGTTCACTGGACTACTGCTTTAATTATTTAAAGTTTAAGTTGCTATATCAGTTAGCCCAAGCAGCCTCCACTTCCTGTACTAATGTGGCAACAGTATTTCAATTTAAAGTTTAACTTGGAGACCAAGAAAACTAGTTGAAAGGATTTAGTCGTATTTTCCTGGGTTTTTCTACTGTCACTCCATTTCTCAGGTGTAATGATCCAGTTTCTCCTCATGGATTCTTACTTTGATGGAATCCCTCCCTTGTTACTGGCAGCTTTGAAAAGATTAGCAACTTCCAATCAGAATTCCTGTAACAGTTTATTGCTGCTGATGAGAGGCCTTTTCCTTCTCTGACATTTGACTTGGTTTGCTGATAAATTGCTGCTGCTATTTCCCCCTGTCCCCATGGAAAGACACAATGAATTCACTTCATTAAAATTCCACAGGGGAAGATGACACCTTTTATTTTTGAGGTCTCCCACTCTCTCTCTCTACATTTTTCCCTTTTTTTTACCTAAGAGATTGATTTGAATTTTAATTTGCCAGCACAATGTCACAGCATCTGTTTGTGAAATGAGGTCAAGGAGCTCAAGTTGTTTTACAGGATCAATACGAGAGGATATAATGCAATAAAAGGAAAAGAAAAATGCTGTGCTGCAGCGATTCTTGAAGGGCTTTTAAATTCAAAATATTAGCAAAAACTCTGTGCCGCTCCAACCAAGGTCTTTTCATTATTTCCCTCATCTGCCAATGGAAGGCTTTAATTCAGACTCCATATTTTATTCATTGAAGATGAAGACAGCTTTTCTCAGCCACTGACCCTCACATGGACTGTTGTACCAAGGGGAAAGGCATCTCCCACACAGTATCCTCCACTAGAAGCTCAACCAGTGGAGAAATGCTTGTACTACTTTTTGATAGAAGCAGACCTGTTCAGCTTAACTAGACAGTATCTTACTGATTCTTCTCTGAATGCTTTTGACAGGTTATCAGCTCCTGTGCTCAACCTGGACGATTGCGAGTAGTGATGCACAAATCAATTTCTGATTGTTTTTTTCTTATTAGCTCCAACTGATTACTGGTGCATAAAAGAGGGCAATAATGTAACTTTTTAACCCTCTGAATTCCAAACTACCTGCTCGCTCAAAAAATTATTTTGTTTTCTTAGATTTCCTGGCACTAGTTTTCCTTGTAGAACAGTAATTTGACAGCAAAGAGGGTGGAGAGAGAAGGGGAAGATGAGCAGCAAATGGGCCTAGACCAGGAATCGAACCCAGGACAACAGCACTGATGACTACAGCCTCTGCACATGATGAAGCTGCTCTGCCAACTGAGGCACCCAGAACTCAATTTGTCTTTAATTTTTAATGTTTCTTACATTTTATTGTTGAATTGGAAGAACGATAACACAAACGAGTTTGTAAAAATAGAGTATTGGTTGTGTTGTAGTCGGTGTAACAAACAATCCTCAAGAATGTTAGGCATTTGTCTTATTAAATATGTTTCCAAATCACAGAAATGTGCAGTAGTAAATGGTGTGTGTATATATATATATATATATATATATATATATATATATATATAAATTCCCTTCTCACCCTCCACGGGTGATCTGTCTCAACCTCTGAGCTTGGGTCCTCTACCAGAGGCCTGGGAGCTTGAGGGTTCTGCGTAGTATCTTGGCTGTGCCGAGAACTGCGCATTTCTGGACTGAGATGTCTGATGTTGTTCCTGGGATCTGTTTTAGCCACTGCTCCAGTTTGGGGGTGACTGCCCCGAGGGCCCCGATGACCACAGGCACCACTGTGGTCTTCACCTTCCAGGCCTTCTCCAGTTCCTCTCTGAGGCCCTGGTATTTCTCCAGTTTCTCGTGTTCCTTTTTCCTGATGTTGCAATCGCTTGGTATTGCTACATCCACCACAACAGCTTTCCTCTGTTGTTTATCCACCACCACGATGTCCGGTTGGTTCGCCATTACCATTTTGTCTGTCTGGATCTGGAAGTCCCACAGGATCTTAGCTCGGTCATTCTCCACCACCTTTGGGGGTGTGCCCCACTTTGATCTCGGGGCTTCCAGTCCATATCCTGCACAGATGTTTCTGTACACTATGCCCGCCACTTGGTTATGACGTTCCATGTACGCTTTCCCTGCCAGCATCTTGCACCCTGCTGTTATGTGTTGGACTGTCTCAGGGGCCTCCTTGCACAATCTACACCTTGGATCTTGTCTGGTGTGGTAGATCTGTGCCTCTATCGCTCTGGTGTTTAGGGCCTGTTCCTGTGCAGCCAGGATGAGTGCCTCTGTGCTGTCCTTGAGTCCAGCTTTTTCCAGCCATTGGTAGGATTTCCTGATATCAGCCACTTCAGTTATTTGTCGGTGGTACATCCCATGTAGGGGCTTATCCTCCCATGATGGTTCCTCCAGCACCTCATCCTCTGGTCCCCATTGTTTGAGACATTCGCTGAGCACATCGTCGGTTGAGGCTTTGACCTTGATGTATTTATGGATCTTGGATGTTTCATCCTGGACAGTGGCTCTCACACTCGCTAGTCCTCTGCCTCCGTCCTTACGGCTCGCATATAGTCTCAGGATGCTGGATTTAGGGTGGAACCCTCCATGCATGGTTAGTAGTTTCCGAGTTTTAACATCCATGGTCTTTATCTCTTCCTTTGGCCAGCTTATTATTCCTGCAGGGTATCTGATTACTGGCAAGGCATAGCTGTTTATCACACGGATCTTGTTCTTGCCATTGAGCTGGCTTCTCAGGACTTGCCTTACTCGTTGGAGGTATTTGGCTGTGGCTCCTTTCCTTGTGACCTCATCGAGGCTGCCATTTGCTTGTGGTATTCCCAGGTACTTGTAACTGTCCTCAATGTCTGCTATTGTTCCCTCTGGGAGTGAGACCCCTTCTGTGTGGATGACCTTCCCTCTCTGTGTAACCATCCGACCACACTTCTCTAGTCCGAATGACATCCCAATGTCAGTGCTGTAGATCCTGGTGGTGTGGATCAGTGAGTCAATGTCTCGTTTGCTCTTAGCGTACAGCTCGATGTCATCCATGTAGAGGAGGTGACTGATGGTGGCTCCGTTCTTGAGTCGGTATCCGTAGCCAGTCTTGTTGATGACTTGGCTGAGGGGGTTCAGACCTATGCAGAACAGCAGTGGGGACAGAGCGTCTCCTTGGTATATGCCACATTTGATGGACACTTGTGCAATTGGCTTGTAGTTGGCTTCAAGGGTGGTTTTCCACATCCCCATCGAGGCTGCAATGAAGGCTCTTAGAGTCCTGTTGATGTTGTACATCTCTAAGCATTCAATGATCCAAGTGTGTGGCATTGAGTCATAGGCTTTCTTGTAATCAACCCAAGCCGTGCACAGGTTGGTGTGTCGGGTTTTGCAGTCTCGGGCGACTGTTTGGTCTACCAGGAGTTGGTGTTTGGCTCCTCTGGTATTTATGCCGATGCCCTTCTGTGCTGTACTCATGTATTTATCCATGTGCCCACTTATCTTAGCTGCTATGATGCCTGAAATGAGCTTCCATGTTGTAGAGAGACAGGTTATTGGCCGATAGTTGGATGGGACCGAACCCTTTGAGGGATCCTTCTGAATCAGGATTGTGTGCCCTTCAGTTAACCATTCAGGGTGAGTCCCACTTTGTAGCAGCTGGTTCATTTGAGCTGCCAGTCGCTCATGGAGGGCAGTGAGTTTCTTTAGCCAGTAGGCATGGATCATGTCAGGACCTGGTGCTGTCCAGTTTTTCATACCTGAGACTCTTTCTTGGACATCTGCCACTGTGATAGTTACTGGGGCTTGCTCAGGGAGGTTGCTGTGGTCATCTCGTAAAGAGATTAGCCACTGTGCATTGCTGTTGTGGGTCACCTCCCTTTCCCATATGCCTTTCCAGTACTGTTGGGTCTCCAGCCTTGGTGGGTCTGCTCTGTTGTTATTACCCTGCCATTGAGAGTACACTTTAGCTGGTTGGGTGGAGAAGAGCCGGTTAATCCTCCTGGCTTCATTTTCTCTCGTGTACCTCTTTAGGCAACTGGCCAAGGCTTGGAGCCTTTGTTTGGCAGTTTCGAGCGCTTCAGGTATGGGCATCTGGCTGTACCGCTTGGGTACTGGTCTTTTGATTGCACCTCTTTGGAGCTCTGACAATTGGCTCACTTCCCTCCTTGTTACCTTGATTTTAGCCTCTAACCGTCTTTTCCATGTTGGGTATTGAATCTCATGGTTGCTCCTATAGCCGAGCATCTCAAGGATCACTGATGCTGAGTTGTACACCAGCTCATTGGTTTCCGTTATGGTGTTGGTAGGGATCGTTCTCAATGCTGCATTCACATCTTCAATGAGACTTTCTGATGGTACTTCACTCAGCCGTTGTAATTGGCATCGGGATTGCCTGGTGTTCATTCGGGCCACGATCCTACCTCTCAGGTCAGTTGCTGCCTCGTTCAGCTGTGATGGTTCGTTCATTATTGGGGCTGCATACCCAATCTCCGGGTGGGGAGTTGAAGCTAACTCCCCTCTGACCTGGCGTCCTGGCTCCCCCTTGCTGTAGCATTTGTGTTGTACCTCGTCTATCTCAAGTTGTGACAGCATTTGCCGTTTGCGGATGTTGGAACACTGAGCTACTAGTTGTTTGGCAGTTAGTGTTGAATGGGGATGTCGACGTAACCATTCCTCCCGCATTCTTTGCATGTAACCCCTCTGACTAGGGTTACTTGAGTAGTAGCATTCCAACAGATCCAAGTTTTCACCTCTCGCCCAATTCCGTCTTGTTCCAGTAACCCATTTTTCGTGAAGGTGCCCTGGTTCCCCAGCACCTGACGCAGACCTTGTTTGGCCGGGCGACGTCTGAGCCGGCATGGCGTGTATTCCTTTGTCACTCATCATGAGGTAGGCAGTAGCGCGAAGGATCTTGCCTAAGGACCCACACTGGATATCTCAACCAAGCGACCCGGCCTGGATTCTATGAGGGAAAATATAGTTATAGTAAATAGTGTAAGCAGGGAGTTTAGTGGACACAAAAGTGTAAAAATATGTTTATTTCAGTCATAATATGATGGATGGATCTTTGATAATAGAACAGTGGGATTTAGTTTATCTGTCCAAATCTTACTCATTGTTATACAAACTTGATCACAAAGTTTAGTCAAATATATTTTAAACAAAGATAAATCAGGCGAAAATAACCAGAGTAAAATAAAAACCTTGTTTTAAAATATTGATTGAATTTACGCCATGTAGTACAGTATTGAACAAGTCAATGGTTTTCTCTCTTTAAATATTTCTAATGAGGCTATTGAAAGAAAATTTGAGCTAGATTTTGGCAACACGCCAAGATATCCAAACATGGAAAGCAACCAAATAAATCAATCCTTAAATGAGGTATGGGTAGAAAAGTGGAATAACATATTGAGTATAGGAAGTATTATACATACAGAGCCTTTAAAAAGTATTCCCCGTTTGGATGTTTTTACTGTTTTTATTGCTTTTACAAATCAATCATGATAAATAACATTTGGCTGTTCTGATAAAAATTGCAAAAAAAAAATCCTGTTTTAATGTCAAAGTAAACTGATTTCTACAGAATAATGACAAATAAAAATATGTAACATAAAATAAGGGATTGCATAAATATTCCCCCCCTTTCAGTCAGTAGATGCACCCCTGGCTGCCGTCCCAGCAGGGAGTCTGTGTGGGCAGGGCTCAGTCAGGCTGCAGTTTTCCTCCATTCCTCCTGCTAAACTGCTCCAGCTCTGTCAGGTTGTGGGGGGATCGGCTGCAAACAGCCCTTTTCATGTACTGCCACAAGTTCTCTATCGGATTGAGGTCTGGGCTTTGACCGGGCCACTCCAGAACATCCACCTTGGTGTTTTCAAACCATCTCTGTGTAGCTTCAGCCGGATGCTTCGGCTCGTTGTCTTGCTGGAAAATAAATGTTCTCTGAAGCCGTAGTTCTCTTGCTGATGGGAACAAAATGTCCTCCAGGATCTCCCTATATTTGGCTGCATTCATTTTCCCTTCCAGGGTCTGTTGCTGTGAAGCATTCCCACAGCATGATGTTGCCACCATCATGCTTCACAGTGGGGATGGTGTGTTTGTGGTGATGTGCATTAGTGTTTGGTGTCTGTCTGATGGGCTAAAAGCTCCATTTTGGTCTCCTCAGACCAAAGAATTTTCTTCCACTTGACCATGAAGTCTCCCATGTGCCTTTTGGAAAACTCGTTGAGTTTTTGTATAAGTTTTCTTGCTACGCTCCCATAAAGCTCCCATCTCAGCTGCTGAAGCTTTTAGCTCCTTCAGCGTAGTCATAGATTTCCTGGTGTCCTCTCTCACTAGACCCCTTTAGTCAGGTGGCGAGGACGGCCTGATCAAGGCAGATTTTCACTTGAACTCCAGGGGATGTTCAGTGCCTCAGACATATTTTTTTTCTTTTTTTTTTTTTTGTATCCATCCCCTGACTTTTACTTTTCAATAACCTTTTCTCTGATTTGCATGGAGTGTTCTTTAGCCTTCCTGCTGTAATGGTAGCCAGGAACACTGATGAACTCGGGAATGGACCTTCCAGACACAGGTGTTCCAGATACAATCATTGAGACACACTCACTGCACTCAGGTGATTTTTATTCCACTCATTGTGGGACTACTGGCACCAACTGGCCGAGCCTCTGTTCAATTAGGTCAGTCACTTTAAAAGGGGATGAATATTTATGTGGCCACTTTTTGTTAAAAAAGCCAAATTTTGTTGATCATGACTGATTTGTAAAAGCAATAAAAAGGGTAAATCATCCAAGGGCATAAATACTTTTTATAGGCTCTGTATGAAACAATATGAAACAATGATGTGTAAAAAATCATAGCGAGTCCTAACTTGTCTCTCCAGGGAGTTTTACAGCACATTCACAGCTTGGAACATGTGACCAAAACAACTCACATGACATTGCTAGTTACAGGTTTGAAACGTTTAACGACAACGACTCAAACACTGACCTGAGTACAGTGTCAGGCCAGTGACATATGTGTCCCTAATGGCACCATTAGTGTGACTGTTCTACCTAGCCTGTTACTAGTTCAAAAAAAGGAGCCTTTTGGATGAAAGGACTCCAAAAAACAAAAGAAGTCCAGTTTCCTTCAATATAAGCCTTAGGAATATATTGAACATAAAACCCCCTGTTTAATTTATCATCTGCCTGAAAGCAAAGTTTAAAAAAAATATTATTTCAGATAATTGTAAATAAATTCAGACAGTAAGAGGTTTAAAGTGACATTTTGTATCGAATTTGTAGAAACTACTAAAAATGTGTTTTGTGTGGAGGTTAAATAATTTTAGGTGCAACTACATATTCCTATTATTCTAGGAAAATCTTTGCTTAAAGAACAGAAAAGTTCAATAAATGCAGCTCCATGGATTGGGAAGACTCATCACACCTCCTCTGATTCCTATTTCATTGGTCTCTGCGGGCAGAAAACTCTTTCCATTGTGTCAGAGATTATATCATTTGCGAAGCAGTTAGCCTGTACCTCGCTTATCTTGTTGCTAATGCTTTCACAGACTATTTGCCATGATCAGATTTCGAAGCTGTGTCACCAGCATCCCCCTGTAGCCCTTTGCTTTCGGAATTAGTTTCAGTCTTTATGGCGTTTGTGTGCGGGCAAGAGGTTATCGAGATCATCAGAGATCCAGGGGTCCAGAAGCAGAGCAGGAAATCTGTTCTCTGCTCAAAGCCTTTGTTGTCTGGAGGTCCATTGTTATTTCTTCCTGTTACAGCTGTCGACAGAGCAGGACTTTCACTGCGATGTCTCCTTCTAATGGACTGCTAGAAGCTGGCCGAGAACAAGGGCACTGTCCTCATTCTAAATCAGTCCTAGCAATTTGTTATCCTCCAGAAAGCGTTGCTCACATGTTTCAGCTGGAGAAGAAAGATCCTCAGCTGAGAGAATGCAGCAAACCACCAGCACTGGGAGAAAGCAGATAAATGCAATGTTGTGGCTCGTGAGTATGGGACACATCCTCCCCTCCCCGCTTTCTGTCCAACATGTACCTACGCTGAGGTTGATGAGCAAACAGCCGTCATTACAGCAGACAAACAAACTCCTCAAAATTCCTTCAGTCTCAGCAAGAACATGAGTAAGAGCAGAGAAACACCAAGAAACACTGAGGTGAAGAAATTTCACAAGCTGCAGAAAGAGGCTGCAACAGCAATGCAACATGGTTTCTCATTATGGTGATCGGGGTTGGACTTTGATAAGATGCTACGCAGTTAGATTTACAGTGCTATGAAAAGGTATTTTTTCTCAAAAGGTTTGTTCTATATTTAATTTTCTGGCACACTTCAACTTTAATATCAGGCCTGTAAAATTAAGAAATCATTTCATTAGAACCTATTTGACAACATGGAGGCTGCAAAGTTGAAAAAAAACCAACTAGCCATGTCTTGGTCAAAAGAAGTCCAAACACTGGACATTTTAACTTATAATATGGGAGAAATGTCTTGTTACACTGGCAGATTATTTCACTTATAACTAGAACTTTTTTATCAGTATGAAGAAATTGCTGACTTAAAAGAAGCTCCTATATCTGCTGAAAAGTTACTTGTAAGTTAGTTTTGTGTTATTTCAAGTGTATTTAAGATATTTGCACTAGAAGCTAGACCAACAATATTTGGTAAGAATTTGTGTTTTTGCTGTGAAACAGATGAAAGTCACTGACGTCTTTTCAGTCTGGAAAGAGTTAGGCACAGACACACCGCTTGTGTCCGATCAGATTTTCACTTGACACACAGGCTCCAACTCGACAGTCCGTCAACCTATCACTGGACCCGCGAGAGCAAGTATTCATGTGATGCGAGAGTACCTGAAATCCCACCAGTGTAAACACAAGTCGCTCCATCAGTAAACAGAAAGCTGTAGTTGTTGCTGGAACAAGATCGCTGTTTCACTCCTTCCTTTTTTTTCTGTACTTCTGAGGTCCTACCATGGGTAAGTACACTACTTTTTAGTAGTGGTGTCCCGATACCAGCGTCAAGTATTCATACTCATAAAAGCAAGCCGATACCCCAAACCGATGGCACGTTTCTGCTGGATTTTCCTCCTGAGCTGAGCTGCAGTGCAACTGAATGGCTAAACTGTATACCAGGTGTTGATGGTAATACAACAGTAAGTTATTTGCTGATCCTCAAAAAACAAACAAAAACAAGTTGAAGATGGGAGAAGTTAGATGCCTAGTGGGGCGAAAATCTCCATATTCTGGAGTAGAGGTCATGCTTGACTTTTTCTGCTGGCTGTCATTTTGACTGTCAAAAAAAAGTCTGCCATTATCTATTTTTACCCAGCAATTTTAAAAATGATATAAATTACATTTAATTGCATTTAATTTTCATTCTGTTTCAACAGATCATTGTAGGCTGAATACATTTAACTTTTTATCTGTAGTGACGAAGTTTTTAAAAGCAACATTTCACCAATTGAAGAGATCAGAAGTCAGCAAGACTCGTTGAATGTTACCTGATCCCGCAAACACTCCACTCAGCAGGAGAATAATCCCGCAGCAGTGGTTCAGCTGCACTAGACGCGCTCCAAAGCCTGTTGTCCATAACTCTTCAGCACGCCGCCGTCAGCTCTCAGACAGCGTCCAGATCAGAGGTGATACTCTGATGGAAAGTTTTCTTATGCTGATTGACTTATGCAATGTTTTCTGTGCGTAAAGTTGAAACTGTCTGCACGTCAGCACCAAGTGGTCAGGTGTGTGCAATCTGTCAAAATGAGGGAAGGCCGTCAGATTGATCGGTCACTCTTTAAAAAAAAAAAAAAATTATAATTACAAAATAAATATAATTATTGAAAATAAATATTTGGTTAATGCAAGCCCTGGTTTGGATATATTTCAGTGTAACTTCTCCTGTTTTAAGCTTTTGTTATCTGGGATGTGTGATTAATGGGTGCAGAGCAGGGTGAAGCTACATGCGCATTTTTCGCAGTCCTGCGCTTACAGTCTGATGAACATCTGCATCTTACTTTCTTTTCTTCCTCAACAGGGTAAGCTGCCTCCTTAGGCTATCAGTACATTAACACAACTTTATCGCCCATTGTCTATTGGCTTTCTCTGTGTATGCATTGCTTATTAAATGCGCCACAGAAGCCACCGCCTGACCGGACCATCAAACAAATAATTTTGGCCCGATCTGAATTTTGCCTTGGGCTATGGCTCTAAACTCCAGTGAAAAATGCGTCTTTTAACGAGTAATTTGAAGCATTTCAAGACTAAACAATCTGTATATCATGCTCTAATTATGATTTGTTAAAACAGTCATAGGGACTATAGGCTTAAAAAGAAGAGCAACCCTGATCTAAATAAAATTATTTTGTTTTCAAAAGTTGTGCTGAAGTGTATAAGTAGGACTTGTTAATAACTTGGTATCGGTACTTGGTACCAAGTATCGGGAAACCCCTTCTTTCTTGTGAGTAAAAGATTTTAGTTTGTATTTTCCCTCAATGCAGATGTGTTTTACTTTGCCACTGTGTCTCACTCGTAACATTCCCATCAAATTGCTGCGTAGCTCCAAACAAAATAGATTGCGGGCCTATCTTTGTCGGAAAGTTGGGGATGCACTCTCAAGAAATTCCGAGAGGTCTGCAAGGCCCCATTGATTTGAAAGTGTTCTAATTATTGTGTACATCCTCTGACCTGCTTTTTCAATTGGATTCGATGCCAAAACGGATCCAGTGTGTTCTGGACCTTACTGAGACATTTGTCTTTGGACTTAAGATCACAATGAGAGCCATTATGCTCAAATGGATAAAAACATGGAGCAGTGGTTAACATTCTTAGGAGTGGCCACCCAACAAAACAAGCACATCCTTATTCTTATCCAGGATGTCACAAAAGAATCCAGAACAACTTCTAAAATGCTGCAGGCCTCACTTGCCTCACTTATGCCCCTTTTCCACAAACAATGCGGCTCAGTTTGTCTCAACTCTATACAATGTGGGTGGTTTTCTTTTACTATTGAGTAACAGGTGTAGTGGGTGGGGTCAATTTATAGTACGGCTGTCCCACAGTCTAAAAAGTGGTTCAAGGTGATCTGTATGCAACACAAACACAACACAATAATGGAGGACATGGAAGCTATGTTGAACATTCTGCTCAGACTGCCATTGTCCTTAAAAACTCCAAATACACTCAGTTGCTGTGAATTTTTACAAAAGGGGTTATTTTAAGGGAGTCACTCTTGTGATGCAACAAGTGACTTGGCACATTTGGAACCCCAGTGAAGTAAAAAAAGGGCTGGTACCACATAGCAGTTTCTAGTGGAAAACTGTTGTAGCCACATAGAGCCATGTAGAGCCAAGTCAAGCTGCGCTGAGCAAATGCCAGTGGAAAATGGCTATTACGGTTAAAGTTCAAGAATGAACAACAGAAGAGAGATTTGGCAACTATGGTATCTATGGGAGAGATCCAGGGTGAAAACCACAGCTGACCAAAAAGAACAAAAAATCTCACATTTGCCAAAAAACATCTTGATGCCCCCCAAGACTTAAGGGATAATTTTCTCTGAACCAATGAGGCAGAAATTGAACTTTTTGGAAGGTGTCCATCCTGTCACATCCAGTATAAATCCAGCACTACATTTCAGAAGAAAATATACTGATAATCAAACAAGCCAGTAGTACAAAATGTATCCCATTCACAAAATAAGATTTTGAAGAAACAGATAACTTTTTTTTTCAAACCCTCATCCATTTTCAATCATTCTTAAAACAACTTTCTAAGTGCTCCACTTGTTCTTTGGGTGGAAAATGTGATAACCTTGGAAGATAAACATTTTTATCTTTACTTTCCGGCTTAGATAAATCAGAAGTTTGAATGGCAATAGGTGAGCAATTCTCTGAAAGGGTTGTAGGATGAATACTGAACAACACACATTTTTCATCATTAACTATGCTTAGAAAGTGACCTGGTGCAGAAAATATCCCAGAGCTCTCTTTTTGATCTGCCCAAACAATGAACAGCTACCAGAAATTGTTGAAGAGCAGACAGCAGCCTCTAAAGGCTGAAGTCAGGATTACATTCTCAGCATAAAGATGTTGCAAAACCAGAGGTAATGAAGAGATAATTTAACATTACATGAATCTAAGCTCATGGTTAAATATATTTAAAAGGACATATTGATCTTTTTCTTCAAAAGATTTGAGCAAATGAAACAGTCCCTTGGAAAAGTACTTAGACACCTTATGTCTCATTACTACCATGAATTTTAATGTATTTTACTAGGATTTATTCAAATAAACAAATAACTGTAAAGCGGAAGAAAACGGATATGTAGTTTTAAAAAAAAAAAAAAAAAAAAAAAGCAAAAGCAAATTTATAAATAAACCCTAAAAAGTGTGGCACACATTTGTATTCAGCCCTCCCTGAGTCAATACATTTATGCATTTACACCTGTAAGTCTGGGGCTGCATGGTGGAGCAGTTGGAAGCACTGTTGTGTTGCAGCAAGAAGGTCCTGGGTTCAAATCCCCACCTGGGGTGTTTTTGCATTCTCCCAGTGCATGTGTGGGTTCTCTCCAGGCTCACTCCAAAAACATGACTGTTGGTTTGCTCTCTCTAAATTGTCCTTAGGAGTCCTGTCCAGTTTGTACCACACCTCCTGTCCTATGACTGCTGGAGATAGGGACCAAACCCCCAATGTATGTAACCTTTATTTAACCCAATAAAGGTTACGTACCTTGACAGGGATACTGATTATCCCTACAAGGATAATCAGGTATAGATAATGAATGGATGGAACTGCAAGTCTGTTTGCATATGTCTCTACCAGCTTTACACATCTGGAGACTGATATTTTTGTCCACTCTTCTTTGCAAAGCTCACTTAGTTTAGATGGAGAGCATCTGCAAACATTTCATTTCATGTCATGCTATGGATTCTCCTGCGATGGACTGGTGACCTGTCCAGGGTTTACCCTGCCTCTCACCTGAAGACACCCGAGATAGGCAACAGCCCCCACTCGCGACCCTGCAAGGATAAGCGTGATGGATAATGGATGGATGGATGGATGGGTGCTACAGATTCTCCATAATGTCTAGATCAGGACTTTGACTGGGACAAACTCCTGATCAATTCTGATGATGTGGTCACTTTTACCACACTACGAGATTAGTGTTCCTCCTTTTAGAATAGGGAACAAAATCTAAAGTCAATAAAAGAAATGAAAGTAATCTTAAGCTCAAGTAAATAAAAGCTATGTTATTATGAAGATGTTATTTCAAGAGAAAAGATCTTAATTTCTGGCGATTTGTGCTACAAAACTACAATTTAACCATTTCCTATAGTGAAAAACTTTATATTTGAAAGAAAACAGGGACAGCTTGCAAGCCTGAGGGTATAATCCCATATGAAAGTGTTAACATGATGTTCTAAATGGCCTGTACTTGTAGAACACTTTACCTAGTCCAGAGTACTCCAAAGCACTTTACACTACATTCATTCAGGCACACATTCACATGTTGATGGTGGTGAGCTACATTGTAGCCACAGCTGCCCTGGGGCAGTCTGACAGAAAAGAGGCTGCCATGCACTCATGCCACTGGGCCCTCTGACCATCACCAGCAGCCAAGGTGGGTGAAGTGTCTTGCCCAAGGATACAATGACTGAGACAGACTGATGGGTTCGAACCAACAACACACCGGTTAAAGGATAAACTCCTACCTCCTTAGACACTGTCTGTCTGTGTTTTGTTAAATGTAACTGATGCAATTCCCAAAATGGATGGTACTATGAGGAAAGAATATTGTAAACACCGAAGCAACATTTTAAAACATCAGCCAAGAATGAAAAGCTTGTACACAAATGGTTCTTCCAAATAGGCAGTGACCTGAATCTTACCAACAAATTAGTTACCAAGCATCCTAATGGCCTTAAAGTCAATGTTTTGGAATGGTTTTCACAAAGCTCTAATCTTAGTACAATAGAAAGCTTGTTGGCAGAGCTGGAAAGATGTCTGAGAACAAGGCAGTCTCCAAACCTGACTCAGTTATAGTAGTTCTATTTGGAAGAATGGGCCAAGATTCCAGCAAACTATTGTGAGAAGCTTATGGGAGGATACCTCAAATGTTAGACCCAAATAATGACGTTTGAAAGGAAGCTCTACCACATACTAGCAAGATGGATGTAAAGTTAATAAAAGCAATAAAACATGACTGAAAAAAATTCTCTGTCTCAGTATTCTGACATTTGGGAAATAGAAATAATTTTAGAAATAGTAACTGATTGTCTAACTCTGATTTGATTTCAGACAGTGAGAAAAAAAGTTGTGTCTTTTTTATCCAGTATAAAGATCTGTTTTCAACTTTATTTCAAATTTCTAAATAATAATCACACACAATCGTTTAATCAAGATCCTGGAAAACCTAATTCAGTTGTGTTTAAGAACATAGAAAAAGATTTGCAATTTTTTTTCTTATATCTTCATATACTTTTTTTACAGGACATGTCAGGAAGAGTTAACGATATTCCCTTTGAATGCCCCTCAGCTAGATCATTAGAGCCCTCATTAAAATATGAAAGGCCAACATCCATGTTCAGCCAGTCTATATTTCACTGTCTTCCCATCATATATCCCCTCAGTCGCTGTTTTATGCTCTTCCCCCTTCATTTTATGCTTCCTCTAATCTGCAACTAGATTACTTGAGTGAGTTACGGGTAGTGTAGGTTGCTTCCAATGGGGGGCCTTCCTCAGGAGGCAATTCTAGCGACAAGATGATGCATCGTATGTTACTAATACCATTAGATCAGTTCATAAGTGCAAGCTCATACAGTTGTGCTGCCTTTGGACAGCTTATTTCACATAAAAATTCAGATATTACAGAACCCCGAGATAGTTCATGAGCAATAAAATGCTTAGACCCTGAACCATTTATAGAAGTACTGCCTCTGTAAGACCCTGCATGTCTTCCTCTTTTCTGTCCTGTATTCTTTCAGTTGTTTGAATAAAGTTAAAAAAGTACAAACAAAATAAAAACACACACTTAACACAGAAAATTACTGAAATAAAGCATTGTTTCTTAAGATCAGATTTGAGCAAAACTGCCAAAGAAAACTGTATTTAGGCCTGTAGGTCCCTACTCTTTAAGAATGGATATAGCCCAACCCAGGTTAGAGCACATTCACTGGTATCTCTGGTTAGTCTGTGATACATGCCTCAACCATATTTGATGCAGCAGCAGTAAAATTGCTGTTTGGTGTTGTTTTATTGCAGTCCACAGGTGGATTGGCTTGCAGACATATTACCAATCCTGAAACTTTTTCACATTACAAAAAAATAAATAAATAAAATCAATGTAGTTTATTGGGATTGTATTAAAGAAGAAGAAGACTTTCTGTCCAGTCCAATGCTCCATCCTGTGTAAATAGTTTGTAGAACCACCTTTTACTGCAACTGGGGCTGCTAGTCTTTGGGGAATGTCCCTACCAGCTTGGCACATCTAGAGACTGAATTTGTCTAATGCCAGAGTCTCAGTTGGATTTGGGTCTGGGTTTTGTAGTTCTGGTTGAATCATCTGACAAAGCACCTTCTTCCATAACTTTGCTGTGTCCCCAACATGTATTGTGGCAAACTGCAAATGGGAGCTCTTTTGTCTTTCTTTCAGTACTGGCTGTCTTCTTACCAGTCCTCCATAATGGGCAGCTTTGTAGAGAGCACACTTAATAGCTGTTTCGTTGACAGATTGTCCTGTCTGTGCTGTTGATCTCTGCAGTTCCACCAGAGTTATCATGGACAAGCATCTGCAGTGCTTGTCTGATTCAGTCTCTCCTTGCCTGGTCTTTCAGTTTTGGTGAAAGGCCATATTTTAGTCTGTATAACTCAGACACAACATACAGTAGGTGTTTGATTTTTCAGCCCTTATTTTATAACCTAACTTTGCTTTAAACTTCTCCACAACCTTTTCCCTGACCTGTGTGCTGGTCTTCATGATGCTGTTTGTTCTGTAATGTTCTCTTGGAGTGTTTTCACATCTGATCGTCATGTTTGATTGGGGACCAAAATTGCAACATTTGTTACATTTTTAGCTGGTGCAGTTTGCTTTCACACTGCACTGTGTCAAAGGAACCAACCCCTTTGAGCAATCTGTTCCCCTCCTCGCCTATGGTGGTGGCGCTCCACTGAAGGAAATGATACGAAAACCTCTGAAGGAGACACTGAGTGCAAATTCCTTGTTCACAAAAAGTAAACGAAAAATGGAGTGGTGTCAGATTTTAGTGGTTGTAAGGTTTCTCTTTTGTCTTTGGCAAAAGACAACGAGCCATTTCTCCTGCTAGCATGAGACGTGTGTTTGTTTTGGTTCTATTTACTTAGAATGCCCTGCGTTGTTGTCCGCTTTCTGCTTTTGGAGCGGACTCTGGTCCGCTTGGCATTCACAAATGCATTTGAATCGCACCAGAGTTCACCTTAACCGAACCAAGACCTAGGTTTGTTGGTGGACCAGAGTTCGCTTTTTTTCTCATCAGAGTTCAATTGAGCATTCACACCTCCCCAAATGAACCAGACTTTCTAGGGAAACGAACTAGAGTTCTATTAATGCAGACTAAACAGGGCTGGTAGGAATACACCCCAACACACATTTGAAGCCCTCACTAAACAGCTGGGTTTATAGAGATTACAGAACACACAAGTGGACTCTGTACCAAGTAGGTGATTTCTTAGAGCAGTTGCTTGTGCTACATTTTCATTAGGGATAACAAAGCAAGGGGCTGAGTACACTATTACAGTCACAATGACATATCAAGTGATAATCATGAACAGTTTTGCCTTACAATATTCAATGGTATTCCAAACACAACCCAACAGTAGGAGGTCTGGAAGGCGTAACCACTGGCATTTTAGGGCCTTCTTGTGGAGCTAAAGGGATTTCTAGCTGATAACCGGAACACGTTAGCACGGTTAGATTTCTGGCCTCAGAAGTCTATCAAAGTCCTTCTGGCAGTGCTTTTTGGATTGAGTGTATGACAATGAAATCTGGTTATTCACAGTAAAATAAGTCAGTTAAGAAAAAGAAAGAAATCAGTTTTAATTTCTATCAACTGCAGCAAAAGCAAGCCAAGGGAGAGAAATGTCCCTCTCTGGCAACGACAGCCATATGTGTCAAGAACATAAATTGACTTGACAGACCAGGGCAGGTTGCCCAGCAAGAAGGGCATTTGGTACCAAAAGACTTGTCAGTAAACCCGCAAGCAATACACAACATTAGTACCAATACAGCCCAAGTAGGAAGTGACCTTAAAGGATCCAGTAGATAAGGAGAAAACATTCTGACAGTGCGGACAGTTGTTGGATGAATACATCTCTGGAAAACTTTAATATTTTCATCTCACACCATATAAATCTGGCTGCTATTTCAGACATTCAGACACACATACAGGGCTAAACCAATATGTGCATTCAGATGTATGCCTTCAGGCCTTTTCTATCTGTAGCTTTGCCTGAGAAGACTAAAGTTTCTCAGGCCTAAAATATGGGCTTTATTTTACAAATTGTCTCTTTTCCCAACCACATTCTTTTCAAGGCTTTTTAAATGTGATGACTCTATTGAATCTGTATTGTAAGAGAGATATCTTTGCATGAAAAAATCCATGACCTTTGCTCTTTTAACATTTACAATTCCAAAAGAGTTTAGAGATGCTGATTTTAACCATTATTGAAGCATACTAACCTAATGATGAGTCAGTTAAGCCACAATAGAAGTCTCATCAGCTTCATTTCATTGAATTTTCAATTCAGCATGACCCAAAGCAACCAGTAGAAAGTCAGAATATCCTTGCACATTAAGTCATAAAAGAAAAGTCTGAGCTGCAATATTAGAGTTAAAACAGCTTCAGATAAATGAAGCAGCAATAATGAAATCTAAATAGTTTTGAAAACATCTTAAGAAAAATATATTCAGACAAATAAAGAAGTTAAGCTTAAAAATTAGAAAACCATGAAAAATTTTAATGTTTCTGTCACTAATTTCAGAAAGTCAAACTCATATATTATATAGATTCATTTCACATAGTGAGACATTGAACAATCTATTTTTGTGTTCAAGTTGTCCAAAAAAAGAGTTAGCTTATTAGCAAAGCTGTTCAAGCCTAAAATCTCATCTCTTTGCTATATTGCAGCAGCACAGACATCCCCAGCACTAATATCAGTGTCCTCAAAAAAGAAGGATTTTTTTCAAAGAAGTTCCATGAATGATCAGGGGTTCCTGAAACACCTGAAAGCTAAATGTGTATAATAGCACTTTGTACCAATCTGATGGTTGAAGAACCTAAATACCAGATTAAAACAATAAATATCTTTGTTGTTGAGCTAATATGTATATTTATTCAATAATTTAGCAGCAAAAAGTTTTTACATTTGAAAATGTTGCTTGTTTTGTCAGTGTATAGTTTTCGATTAAAATGCGTCTAATTGTGATTAATTACAGACCCTGCAATTGAGTCGATTAAAAATTTTAATCAAATCCCATCACTAGTTCAGATTCAAAGAACACAAGATTGTATTAGCAGAAGGTAACAATGCAACCTTCGGTTAAAGGGTGGCCCTATACATATAGCAGATGAAGAAGAATACCAGTCAGATTAGGAGCAAAAGAGGGAAAATATCAATGACGCCTGTTGTTTTAGAAGCAAAGTGTTGGATGATCTGCTGTACTCCCATCTGGATAATTTGTTTCTAAGGGACCACAAGAAATCAAAATCAACATTGTTCTACAGATATGAAAATTACTTCTTTTTTTTCAGAGCTTTTTTTCTTCTTCTCTGCCACGTAGACAGTTTTTAGCACATTATCGTCCCCTGAATCAAGTTAATAAAGCAACATATAAATAATATTTGTGTTGTTGGACCTTTTAAGATTCTCTAGACCTCACTGCCTGTGATGGACTGGCGACCTATCCAGGGTGGACCCCACCTCTCACCCAGTGACTGCTAGAGAAAGGCACTGGCTCACCTGGGACGCTGTTACAGAAAACCTAACTGAACAGTATATTTAAGGCTGTCAGTCCAGACAACAAATCCAAAATCCCAAGTCTAGTCATTAAACTATTGAATACTTGCAAGAGAATTTAGTGGGTTTTATCTCGGATGACGTTCAGAGGATTGTTACCATGCATAAATTCATTCAGCCAGAGGACAAAGCCCACTAACTTCAGTGTTACACTGACTTGTCTTCTTTTGGAGGATTTGCTGTGAATTTGCATTGCTTTAGAAGATGGACTCTAATAATTAAAGGGTGCCTCGGGCTTGGCTTTTTATCTAATGTCAATATTTTAATTTGTGTAATACATTTCACTAATAGTCTAAGGCCCAACACTTCAGTATGAATTTGTGGTAAATGGTAAAATTGTAATCTGTTTGGAAAGGCTGGTCTGGCTTATTGATTTGCCCAAAACAACTGAAATGAAACCTCAGGTAATTTGACAGTTGTGAGCACATCTAAGTTGAGGCCAGTCAATGACGATCAATGAGGCCACGCCTGCTTGCAGCTGAATGACTTGCATATCCCTGCACTGTTCCAATACAGAATACTTCAGTTTCAAGAAACCTGAGCAGTCCTGAGGAAGAAAAGTACCACAAACTTCAGTTGTATTTTACAAAGACTGTAGATGACGGACAGAAAACAAAGTAGCACATAGCAAGTGAAAAAAATAAACTTTTTTATATATATATATATATATATATATATATATATATATATATATATATATATATATATATATATATATATATATATATATATATATATATATATATATATAGAGCGGCTGGGTAGCTCAATGGGTAAGTCACCCGACCTTCACCCGGGAGACCGGGGTTCGAATCCAGGCCGGGTCGCTTGGTTGAGATATCCAGTGTGGGTCCTTAGGCAAGATCCTTCGCGCTACTGCCTACCTCATGATGAGTGACAAAGGAATACATGCCATGCCGGCTCAGACGTCGCCCGGCCAAACAAGGTCTGCGTCAGGTGCTGGGGAACCAGGGCACCTTCACGAAAAATGGGTTACTGGAACAAGACGGAATTGGGCGAGAGGTGAAAACTTGGATCTGTTGGAATGCTACTACTCAAGTAACCCTAGTCAGAGGGGTTACATGCAAAGAATGCGGGAGGAATGGTTACGTCGACATCCCCATTCAACACTAACTGCCAAACAACTAGTAGCTCAGTGTTCCAACATCCGCAAACGGTGAATGCTGTCACAACTTGAGATAGACAAGGTACAACACAAATGCTACAGCAAGGGGGAGCCAGGACGCCAGGTCAGAGGGGAGTTAGCTTCAACTCCCCACCCGGAGATTGGGTATGCAGCCCCAATAATGAACGAACCATCACAGCTGAACGAGGCAGCAACTGACCTGAGAGGTAGGATCGTGGCCCGAATGAACACCAGGCAATCCCGATGCCAATTACAACGGCTGAGTGAAGTACCATCAGAAAGTCTCATTGAAGATGTGAATGCAGCATTGAGAACAATCCCTACCAACACCATAACGGAAACCAATGAGCTGGTGTACAACTCAGCATCAGTGATCCTTGAGATGCTCGGCTATAGGAGCAACCATGAGATTCAATACCCACCATGGAAAAGACGGTTAGAGGCTAAAATCAAGGTAACAAGGAGGGAAGTGAGCCAATTGTCAGAGCTCCAAAGAGGTGCAATCAAAAGACCAGTACCCAAGCGGTACAGCCAGATGTCCATACCTGAAGCGCTCGAAACTGCCAAACAAAGGCTCCAAGCCTTGGCCAGTTGCCTAAAGAGGTACACGAGAGAAAATGAAGCCAGGAGGATTAACCGGCTCTTCTCCACCCAACCAGCTAAAGTGTACTCTCAATGGCAGGGTAATAACAACAGAGCAGACCCACCAAGGCTGGAGACCCAACAGTACTGGAAAGGCATATGGGAAAGGGAGGTGACCCACAACAGCAATGCACAGTGGCTAATCTCTTTACGAGATGACCACAGCAACCTCCCTGAGCAAGCCCCAGTAACTATCACAGTGGCAGATGTCCAAGAAAGAGTCTCAGGTATGAAAAACTGGACAGCACCAGGTCCTGACATGATCCATGCCTACTGGCTAAAGAAACTCACTGCCCTCCATGAGCGACTGGCAGCTCAAATGAACCAGCTGCTACAAAGTGGGACTCACCCTGAATGGTTAACTGAAGGGCGCACAATCCTGATCCAGAAGGATCCCTCAAAGGGTTCGGTCCCATCCAACTATCGGCCAATAACCTGTCTCTCTACAACATGGAAGCTCATGTCAGGCATCATAGCAGCTAAGATAAGTGGGCACATGGATAAATACATGAGTACAGCACAGAAGGGCATCGGCATAAATACCAGAGGAGCCAAACACCAACTCCTGGTAGACCAAACAGTCGCCCGAGACTGCAAAACCCGACACACCAACCTGTGCACGGCTTGGGTTGATTACAAGAAAGCCTATGACTCAATGCCACACACTTGGATCATTGAATGCTTAGAGATGTACAACATCAACAGGACTCTAAGAGCCTTCATTGCAGCCTCGATGGGGATGTGGAAAACCACCCTTGAAGCCAACTACAAGCCAATTGCACAAGTGTCCATCAAATGTGGCATATACCAAGGAGACGCTCTGTCCCCACTGCTGTTCTGCATAGGTCTGAACCCCCTCAGCCAAGTCATCAACAAGACTGGCTACGGATACCGACTCAAGAACGGAGCCACCATCAGTCACCTCCTCTACATGGATGACATCGAGCTGTACGCTAAGAGCAAACGAGACATCGACTCACTGATCCACACCACCAGGATCTACAGCACTGACATTGGGATGTCATTCGGACTAGAGAAGTGTGGTCGGATGGTTACACATAGAGGGAAGGTCATCCACACAGAAGGGGTCTCACTCCCAGAGGGAACAATAGCAGACATTGAGGACAGTTACAAGTACCTGGGAATACCACAAGCAAATGGCAGCCTCGATGAGGTCACAAGGAAAGGAGCCACAGCCAAATACCTCCAACGAGTAAGGCAAGTCCTGAGAAGCCAGCTCAATGGCAAGAACAAGATCCGTGCGATAAACAGCTATGCCTTGCCAGTAATCAGATACCCTGCAGGAATAATAAGCTGGCCAAAGGAAGAGATAAAGACCATGGATGTTAAAACTCGGAAACTACTAACCATGCATGGAGGGTTCCACCCTAAATCCAGCATCCTGAGACTATACGCGAGCCGTAAGGACGGAGGCAGAGGACTAGCGAGTGTGAGAGCCACTGTCCAGGATGAAACATCCAAGATCCATAAATACATCAAGGTCAAAGCCTCAACCGACGATGTGCTCAGCGAATGTCTCAAACAATGGGGACCAGAGGATGAGGTGCTGGAGGAACCATCATGGGAGGATAAGCCCCTACATGGGATGTACCACCGACAAATAACTGAAGTGGCTGATATCAGGAAATCCTACCAATGGCTGGAAAAAGCTGGACTCAAGGACAGCACAGAGGCACTCATCCTGGCTGCACAGGAACAGGCCCTAAACACCAGAGCAATAGAGGCTCAGATCTACCACACCAGACAAGATCCAAGGTGTAGATTGTGCAAGGAGGCCCCTGAGACAGTCCAACACATAACAGCAGGGTGCAAGATGCTGGCAGGGAAAGCGTACATGGAACGTCATAACCAAGTAGCGGGCATAGTGTACAGAAACATCTGTGCAGGATATGGACTGGAAGCCCCGAGATCAAAGTGGGGCACACCCCCAAAGGTGGTGGAGAATGACCGAGCTAAGATCCTGTGGGACTTCCAGATCCAGACAGACAAAATGGTAATGGCGAACCAACCGGACATCGTGGTGGTGGATAAACAACAGAGGAAAGCCGTTGTGGTGGATGTAGCAATACCAAGCGATTGCAACATCAGGAAAAAGGAACACGAGAAACTGGAGAAATACCAGGGCCTCAGAGAGGAACTGGAGAAGGCCTGGAAGGTGAAGACCACAGTGGTGCCTGTGGTCATCGGGGCCCTCGGGGCAGTCACCCCCAAGCTGGAGCAGTGGCTAAAACAGATCCCAGGAACAACGTCAGACATCTCAGTCCAGAAATGCGCAGTTCTCGGCACAGCCAAGATACTACGCAGAACCCTCAAGCTCCCAGGCCTCTGGTAGAGGACCCGAGCTCAGAGGTTGAGAAAGACCACCCGTGGAGGGTGAGAAGGGAATTATTATATATATATATATATATATATATATATATATATATATATATATATATATATATATATATATAAACATTTGTTTTAGATTCTAATGTTTTATTCATTTGTTTTAAATTAATCATCTTGTTCAGGAGTTTCCATTACAAAACTTTGTCGATGTTCTGCTAATGTCGAAAAAACGCAATTTCACATTTGCGGTGTTTTCATTTAATAAGATATGCAATTAAAATCACACATAATTAAGCTTGTTCATGCAATAAATTATTAAAAATCAGGGTAGTGACGGATTTAAACACTAATATGAGATATATTCACATTTCTACATGAGACTAGCACTCAGTTATCAGATAATCTTCTGATAATCAGTTATCAGAGGAGACGTCGGGGTCTTATTGAGGCATTGGACTCAATAAGACCCCTTATACCTGGGATTGGCTACGTTTGCGGCGTTTTTGAGAAATTATAGTTTCACAGAAGAGCTATGGATTCAACACTTTCGAATGACAAACTCAGATTTTGATGAACCGTGCAATGCTGTGAGACCTCTGGTGGAACCAGCTTTGCATCATCCAAGGATGCCAGTGCCTACTAATAGGCGTGTTGCTATTGCTGAATAGAAACTTGTATGATTCGTGTGATGCGACAGAAGCGTTTCCATTGCAGTTTTGTGAAAATGAACCAATTTCGATTTGGCCGAAAAACCACCTCATCCTAGCATAACAACCTTTGATCAAGAAAGCTTGTTTCCATCAAGCACTCGTCTGGGGTGTACCCCCCCTTTTGCTCAATGACTGCTGGAGATAGTCTCCAGCCTCCCGTGACCCTGCAAGAATAAGCAGGTACAGACAACGGATGGATAAAATATGAACAAGATCAGTGTTTATTGTTGGCCTGCACATGTATAAAGGTACCTGAGGTGTTGCTTATTGGACAGACTGATGCTGGGTGGCATATTTCCTGAGAGGACGTTTCATCACATTAATGTCAGACGTCATTCTTGTAGCTTACAACAGCATACCGACTGACCTTCCTTCAGCTCAAACCTGTTTAATGATAAAAACTTACAGTTAGATCACACCTACAGACTGTTAAGCATCTAAAATTTAGATTTCAGCATGAATGTAAAGGAGAAGAGGCTTATTTAAAGCAATAGATTAACAAAACTATAATAAAACCAGAGGCATGCCTTGTGCTGCTATCACACTACAGTCAACTAAAAATATTAAAATGCTTCTGCTTTGGTTTTATGATTACCCAGGTCCTATTTACACACTGTGCCCACTCGCTGTGTTCAGTGCTCGACTGCAACTGTCGCAACTGTCAGTAATAGAAAATTAGAACAGGTTGGAGGTGGGAGTTGTCATTAAACATTTGTAGCTAAATAAAAGACATTATATACTCAAATATTACACATACATCTCTCTTAAATAGATAAATTATACGCATTATGAATATAGCAGTTTAACACACATTACACCATACATACACACCATTACAAGTTGAGACTGCACTTTAACACACATTTTTTGCTTATGCTGCTACTTTTCGCCTGTGCTAGAAAACTCAACCTTTGTAGCACCATATATCTAAAAATGTTAAGGTGTGGAGGTCCACAGCTGATTTCTTTTTCATTTTCCCATGATGTCACACAAGGAAGCAACTTGTTTGAGGGGTTGCCTCTGATTAACTCAGATTTTGTTACTTAACTTATCCTACCAGAATCTTACAAAGCCATCATATCATAATTTAGGATTTGCACGATTTTTTTTTTTTTTTTTTTTTTTTTTTTTTTTTTTTCAAACACACAGGTGCATCTGAAAAATATAGAGAACACCATGAAAAAGTTAAGTATTTTTTGTCACTTATTTAAGAAAATAAAACTCATACCATATGTATATATATATTCATTATACATATGTAGAAATATTTTAAGCCTTTATTTTTTGTAATTTTGATTAATTTGGCTTACAGATGAGTACCTTAAATTCAGTTTAAAAAACAAACAAACAATATTACATACAACTGGCTCATAACATGTCAAGTGGAAGGAAAAAGTGTGTAGCAATGGGGATAACCACAGCCTTGAGAGGAATGTCAAGCAATTTCCATTCAAGAATATGGGAGCGCTTCACAGGACTGCACTGTTGCTCAAATAGTATTGTTAAGTAAAAGCACAACTCAAAACGATGCGAATTGTAAACATGAAATGGGTTATGACCCCCCCCCATTCCACCAATTGGTTTAGTCCGCCCGCTGTTTTCCAGCAGCCGGAGCTACCGGCAGCTTCTCTCCAGTCTAGCTCTGTGTTTCAGTGAGCAGAAACAGCCTCGCTGAGGAAACTGCTCCAGAGTGTAAAAGCTAGCAAGTCATTTATCACAACACTTGTTCAACGAGCACCAGGCTGTAACATGAAAAGTGACGTTTCCTGCTTTGTCCAAAATCAGCCTCTTTATCAGCTCGCTGGTTAAGCTAATAGCCTAGCTTATGATGGCTAGCAAGCTCAAACCAGGGATATAGCAGCAGGGATAGGGGACAGAGGAGGACGCAGGAAGACAGGGGAAGATAGAAGAGGACAGAGTGCAGGCAGGCGAGCGAGGAGGGAAAGGAGACGAAGACAGGAGAAACGAGAGAGATCACTGGGGAGAAATAGATGAGGGGGAAAAAGGACAGGAAATAAAGAGGACAGATTTTTCAAAAACATCTGTCAGGATGTTAATGTCAGATATGAGTCAAATTCATATTTTATTGACATTTTTGATTTGTTTCTAGAGAGATATGCAAATTTTGAAATGTATATTTTTAGTTTGTGGTCAAAATTTTGATTGTTTTTATTTTTCTGACTTAGATGTTGGGATTGACAGATATCTGATGTGAAGTCAAAGATTGTTCAGTATGGATTGTTTAAAGACTTGATGCTAACCTTTGTTCTGCTGCTTTGGGAAAAAGACCTCAGTAATATGAAGGCATTTTGATGATGATTTCCATAAGAAAGGAATGTTTTACAATGGCTCCAATTACCAAAGTCAAGTCCGCTGTGCAGAGGGAGCCAATCAGACGCAGGCGTTGAGTCTCAGGTCAGTTTGTTTATCAGTGTTATGACACAAGAAGAACTGCATTATCTAGATGCATATGATTGTAAAGAAGCTCATCTTCTGAGGTGGAAATGTTTTAGTGTGGTTGACAGACCGTGTTCTGTTTTTCACAGACTGATAACGTACAGTAGATAAATGATGAATGGATGGTTAAAACATTTTATTTATAGGCCTACAGTTACAGTGTATAATTTAGAAGTATAAGCCCTGTGCATTTCTAAATTGCCATATCTTGTGGCCCAGTTGTAATATCTTGTTGATTTTTTTTTGTTTGTTTCTTGACACTACCGTAAATGTTTATTTTGAAAGACTAGTTTGATCTTCAATTATTTTTGAAGGTTTTTCCTTTCGTTTTGGAACTTTGAGCTTCAGCTTCTAGTGAAGCTGCTTTGATGGACTTTAGTGGAAATAAGAGCAGGGTGCCAATAATTACTGTTCGATGGAATCACTAAGATGAAGCATTGCCACCTGATACCGTTGTTGACATCGCTGGTTGAACATAGAAAAACCTGCATCCAGGTAGAATATGGACTAATGCAGAAAAATGCTACAACAAATATTATTACTTTTAATAACATTATTTAATAAGCTGAGGGTTCAGCCCTACAAGGCAAGCTGCAAAGGAGCAGGAAAGAGTGAGAGAGAGGGCAAGCTTTTGTTTTTTCACCCCCGCACCCCCAGAAATTACTCTGTGAAATTTTCCTGTTTATTGTTTCCCCCAAAAAACCGAAATGGGATTTTTGCCCCTGCATAGAATCCACGTTGCTTTAAGTCCAGAGAGAAGTTTCCACAGTCAGTGATGATTTGGGGTGCAGTGTCATCTGCTGGTTCTGGTCCACTGGGTTTTCCAAAGTCCGCAGTCAGCGCAGCCGTCTACCAGGACATTCTGGAGCATCTCTCCTTCGGTTGACAAGCTGCATGGAGAAGCTGATTTCATTTTCCAGCACGACGTGGCACCTGCCCACACTGCCAGAGGTACCAAAAGCTGCTTCAATCACCATGGTGTTCCTGGTCTTGATGGGCCAGCATACTCCCCTGACCTTTAACCCCATAGAAGATCTCCGGGCTGTTGTCAAGAGGAAGATGAGAGACACCAGACCCAACAAGGCAGACGAGCTGAAGGCAGCGATCAAAGCAACCTTCGCAGCACCACAGGCTGATCGCCTCTCTGCCACACCACATTCAGGCAGTACTGCATGCAAGAGGAGCCCCAACCAGGTATTAAGTTCATAAAAATGAAAACGTTTTCAGAAGCCTGACAATACTGTTTAAATATCTGTTTTGATTGATTTTATGGAATATTCTACTTTCCTGAGACACTGAATTTGGGTTTTCAACATGTATAAGCCATAACTATCAAAATGACAAGAAATTAAGGCTCAAAATATTTCACTCTATGTTTAATGAATCTATATAATATTTGGGTTTCAGTTTCTGAAATGAGTGACAAAAAACATTGAACTTTTTCATTACAGTCTAATATTTTTAGATGTATTGATATTAATGTTAGGGCATGTTATTAGGGTATGTTAGTATTAAAGCACTTTATTGAATAAAATCTCTGTATATTCTAGGATTTAGCAAATCAACCAACTTTTTCTTTTTTAGAAAATGTAGGATTACCAAGATTGTTTCTAATGAACTGTCCGGCAGAGGGAAGAAAAGGCCACAGGTCTTTTTACAGCTTGTATGTAAAGCAATGCAGCTGTACATGAAAGCAGCGTGTCTTGTGTTCTCCGACACCCATAGCAGCAAACATTCCCTTCATCCTTGCCTTTACTGTCGCAGTCTCTTGATGCCAGCATTTGCATTATGGTATCAATTTCATTTCTGCTTGTTCCTCTTGATGAACTGTGTAGTCGCTCAAAGGCGACGAGTTTCTACATTTCCATAACAAACACGTCAGTCAGCTCAACAGCACCTGTGACGGTGAAAGAAATGTAAAAACTTTTTTTCAAACTGAAAGAAATCAAACAAAACAAACACACGATATTCATTCTTTAATTAAAACAAGATACTGAAAATTCTTCAAGAGTTGTTTTTGTCGGTGGAGTGTGACCTGTGATAAAACAGGAACTCCAGTTGGAATAGATTCCATATATTCAAAGAAAACGTCTGACAAAGTAATTCCAACTGTGTCTTCTGAGGGTAAAAATTAAAAAAGCTGAAATTACACTCGATTGTATTTTTCTTGTTCGCAGCACAATGATGAAACCTTGACGGGAGCATGAAAGGAATGCGATGGTAGCTGTCTGCATCGCTCTGTCTCTCTGCTTCTGTTGTATTTGTTTTGTTATGAGAGAATACATTACATCTTCTCATTTCTGTGGCGACAGAATCCTTTGAATATTAGCTAGGCAGGGACTTGATCAAATATTGCCCTCCAGTTGTTTCTTTATATAAACCAGGATTTTATCTCTGATTTTATCCATGTTAAAAAAAAAGAAATCCCCAGAAAGAGAATATGTAGTGTGTATGAGATTACAGTGTGTGTGTGTGTCTGTGTGTGTGTGTGTGTGTGTAAAGCATGACTGTGTGAATTTGCCCACAGCTGAAATCTCTAATCTGAGTTATGTATATTTAATGTTCAAAACAATTATGCAACTGAGCTTCATTGTTAAAGAATCATAACAGATCAAGTGAATTTCTCTAACTGCTGGTGGCTAAAAAATACAACTCCAAAAAAAAGGCTTGTTTGATTTCGGCTTCATGTTAGCGCATCTAGGTGAGACTGTCTGACAAATCAGAGAAAATGGTTTGAGATTACCGTTGTTACATCACCTTCAAAGAATTCACAGTAATCCCTGGTTGGGTTTATTTTTACATCAAGAAATGTTGCGTACTCTCTGGAATCCACTTTTCACCCCATTCTACCTGATGCAAAGTGCTGGATGTGACAGTGCCTTGCAAATATATTCAGTATTTAACAGGCTTACATTTTCCACGTTATACCCACAACTTCAAAGTATTTCACTGGTAATTTAATGTGATAGACCAACGCAAAGTATTATATCACTATAAGGTGAAATGATATATGGTTTTGAAAATGTTTTACTCATGAAAATATAAGTATACATTTGAATTAAGGTTCCTTTACTGTGATACCCCTAAATGATAAAAACAAAAACCTACTGCCTTCAGCGGTGACCTATTTTTTAATATTTTTTTATTTAACCTCCATTTTACCTGGATAAAATACCATTGAGATTAAAACCCTCTTTTTCAAAGGAGTCCTGGTCAAGAGGCATCAATAGATAAAACCCAAAAAGTTACACAGGTAAAAGTAAAAAGAAAATGACAAGCTATAAAAAAGCAGGTTTGTGTCATTGAGTCGGCCTCAAAAACTTTTCATTTAGATGTGAAAGCACTAAACGAGATAAATTCGGTCAATCTCAAAGTTTCTTGTGGCAAGTTCCAGAAAAAAGGTGCAGAATGAACAAAAGCCTTCTTACCTTATTCTGTCTAAGCAAAAGGGACAGAAAGAAAAGCAGCAAGTTGTGTGAGCAAAAGTATAAGAGTCAACATTTATCAGTGCAATCGCAGTAGCATCGGCAACTAGGGTCCATCCCTGTGGAGTTTGATGAACAGCTAAATCCAGCCGTTTTCTGAAGGCATTTAGAGCTTTGCTGGAGAACATTAGAGAGCAAACAGCATCATGAAGATCAATGAACCCTGCAGTTCAGGGAGAATGTTGTGGAGAAGTTGAAAGTAGAGTTACAGTGCAGCATCCCAAGCTTTAAAGAGCTGATGACACAATCTGACTTCATGTAATGTTGAAGTTAAAATTACATGATATGATAAAATATGTGGTTCTGTGGGGTTTAAACTCAAACAGGCTTATTATTATGCGAATATCCGAGGTTTAAAACAGCATCGCTAAACCAGCTGGGTAAAACCGAGTCACCATGTTGTGATGTCAGCGACGGAGCGATTAGCGGACAGCCAGCAATTCTCAACTCATGGTGGAGGCTGTTGAAAACCTCGATGATTGTTCCAGCAGCACATCCATTCAGGAACTGGTTTGTGTGGTGGAATCATCAGCCAGTTCGGAAGAGCTTCATGACGCTGAGGAATATTACACCTCATTACCGGTTCGTCCCGACTGGAGTTGGACTCTGAGCTGCACAGCAGAGCTGGAGAGGCGCGCATGACCGCAGCAGAAGTGGAAAACGATCGGCAGGGGAACACAGATTGGTATGGCTTCATCACAGATATTACAACAAATTATTTGTTTATAAATATGATTTATGTTAATTTAACCAAAGTTTCAAATAAATCTATAGTGGTGTATTTATACTATAATTGAAATATCTGATATTGTAGGGGGTGAAGAGGAGCCTCCCAGCCCCTCCTTCACTGCTCACAAGGGCCTATTTAATTCAAATTTAGGTTGTTAATGAGATTATAAAAATCCAATAATCAAACTTTGTCTTAAAATGAGTAGGATGACTTCAGCAGGTTTATCAATAGAATTTGGAATGCTGAAAGGTTTTTTTAACTGGATATTTTCAATAGAGGAGAAAAAAAATCAAGATTACTGTATTTCTAGAATATTGCATGACTGCGCCTTCGTTCGTAAACTGATCCCCAGAGGTGGGAAGCAAGTAATTACTTCTACCCAGTTACATTTACTTGAGTAACTTGGAAAAAAATGTGCTTTTAGGAGTAGTTTTATTGCACTGTACTTTTTGGTTTTACTTGAGTAATATTACTATGAAGTATCACCACTTTTTTAAAATTTCAATATCTGGATACATCACCTCATTTGCTCTGATCAGTTGCTCAGTAATTGAGCAGCATTTTTACCTCTTCAGTATTTTCTTGGGTGGATAGTTGAGTAAAAATGTGTTGAGGTGCTACTCTTACTTCAGTACAATTTTTGTGTACTCTACCCATTCTGCTGATCACGATATAATTTTTTCCATTTTTGTTTTTGCAGGTGCCAGTGTTGTCTGTGTGTGATTGTGACAACAGAGGAGGAGAGTGTTTGCTTTCAGGAGCAGGACAAGGTGATGCAGAAAATTCCAGACAGCACTATGTGCATCACCGGTCAGCACAACTGCCCTGCGTTGTGTCTGAGTGAACATGTTTTGGAGGTGGCCCATTTCACTTTCAAGCTGAATGTGGATTATGGGAACAACTGGAAGCGATATGCAGCTTATAGACAGTTCATCAGCTGGTGCTACCACTACCTTGGTGAAAAAGTCACAGTACCAGTACCTGCCTGTGTCATTCACAAGATCAGAAAGAGATTTCCGCTACAAGAGGGACAGTGTATTGGTTTTTAGTTATGCCGTTTACCTTTAATGTTAATTTTTCTTTCATGATGCAGCTGTGCAAATAACTTAAACCTTTAGAAATAGTACATATAGTCTTACATCAACTGAGCTGACTCTTTATTAACTGATTGTTGTGTTGGGTCAACCAACATGTGATGTTCAAAAATAAAAAAAAGCAATAGCAACAACTGATGGTCCTTATTTCCTATAGAACAACTGAGTCACAAGAAAAATAATCAATACTAGTGTAGCACACATGTAACAAAAGCACAATAAAATGACATTGTTAGAGCAGGAAAAAGTCCAAGGTATTGGCAATGTAAGCAGTTGGTGATGAATCGTGTGATGTGGTCCTTCAGGGCCTGGGGTTCATCTGCTCTTTCACACGCTGAGCTCAGTGGGAACCTCTGTTCAGCAGTCTCAAGCTCCTCAGCTTCATCCAAGAACTCATCTTCACAGAGAGACTGAATGATGGACATCAGATCATTGGCATAACCTGAAAGACAATATGTATCATAAAAAAAACATTTGTAGGTCCTAATAATGTACACAACTTTAAAAATCTGTCTCCTAGATTTAAAAGGAATTCATGCAGTTATGTAAACAAATGAATAAAAGTTTTTTTTTTTTTTTTTTTTTTTTTTTTTTGTTTTTTTTTTTCAAAAAAACAACATTTTACCCATAGTGGCTCCTGATACTTTAGAGTAGTAATGTTATCAAACCAAGAAGTGTTATATTTAAATGGAATTGAAAGGCTTTCATGCAAAATCTGCAATTTTCAGATTTTATGCATTTGAAGGAGCAATTTATTGTACTATTACTATACGAAGTATCAACATGGCAAAAAGTGCTTTTGGATGGAATAAACAATAGCAAATGACAAACTAGAAAAATTGCTGTTCCTTGAAAACAGCCATAAGAATGCAAATCTGCAGAATGAACGCAGCAGAAGATGCTTTAGGAAGCTAAAAAAGCTGAACAGAGAGACAGAGCTGAACAAAACTGAAGACAGAAAGAGCAGAAGACATCTGAAGACAAAAAATGCATAAGATAGATGAAGGCAGAAAGACCAAAAGACTGAAAAAGCAGAAGACATCTGAAGACAGAAAGAGCAGAAGAGATCTGAAAACAGAGAGAGCAGAAGACCAAAAGACCGAAAAAGCAGAAGACATCTGAAGACAGAAAAAGCATAAACAAGCTGGAGACAAAAAGACCAGAATAAAGCTGAACACATACAGATCTAAACAGGGCAGAAGAGAGGAACACAGGGAAGAAATAGGAAAAGGTGTGACATGCCTGCACTCCAGAAGTCTTTGAAAGGAAACCATAAGACCAAGAGCAATGACTAATATGTCCTTAAAGCATACACCAGTGACTACATTTTGATGTATAAATTAATTCTGTAGAGTGACGTGTGTAAACAGCAGCATTTTATTTGTGAAAAAGCTTTAAAACTTGAAAAAGTGTCAGTTTGTAGAGTGTACGTCAGTTAAAGAATTCTACCATAGGATTACACTGTAAAACTGAAAACGCCCAAAATTCTGTATAAAACTTAAATCGCAATTTCAGAAGAACCGTAAGAGATATCAAAAACCTGAATCATTTGAAGATAGCTCAACATCTTGTGACTTGTCCCATGTATTTCAATGGGACAAAAAAAGTTACAATATTTTAAAAACTATAATAGCTGAAATTACCAAAAGAACTCTCCAGAAGAAGCTGAACATTTTGATATATGAATTGTTGACATCGATTGAAGTATGCGGAAGTATTGTTATGGATGTAGGGTTTTGTGGCCTTTTCTAATCATCTCTTTGCTGCTCTAATTAAATGAATCTGCCCTACTTAGTTGCTTATCTGCCGCACTGCTTACTGCTACAGCTTACATAAACATAATCGCTGATATCACATAGAGCGCAACACATAGTCAAGGATAAACTGATACAAGAGGATGACAGCCTTTAGGAGGGTTAAGAGTGAGGCATAGATAAAAGCAGGGCTCACGCTCCATTCTTTGCTCGTCTCGGTTCATCCTTAAGGTGAGCTGGGGGGGGCCCGGTACCAAAGGTGAATGTCGCTCTGTATCTGTTCATTTGTATACTCTGTACACTGATCATTTTGGCATTAAATCTTGATTTTATACTTAACCATTTCTCATTATTTCACAAGATAAATACTTTATTGGTTGGGTCTCGGAACTGGAGAGAAACGATCTCTGTGGTGCAAGAGGGGGAAAGAGGGAGAACCCCCATCAACACCATGATTCCTCATGATTTGGTTGTTGTGATATTGGCTGCAGTTCTAAATAACATCTTTTGCTGTTCAACCGAAGCCGTGTCTGCAGAATCTTTATTCCTGAAGCATCGTCACTCCAGCACTTTGAAGATGACCACTAACCATATACAAGAAGTTATTTCAAGGTTGGATTCATAGATTGTATTAGCAGCTAACCCTAAAACCAAAAGACATCAATAAACTCTTCCTACCTTCCATGGGGATTCTCAATCTTTTACAGTCCCTATCAGATCCTTGGGAAGAGGAGTGCAATTTAATCAGAATTAGAGAAGAGATTCCTAACTTGGCCTGTTAAGGTTGTTTAACAGCTTTGCCATACTGCACCAGTGGTGGTAATAACTAAATCTGGGGCCAACCATCATCTAATCTACTGGCAACTTGATCAGCAAGAAATACCAGAAACATCCCATTTTGATGGTTGTGAACTGTTTGAACATGTTGTTTTAGAGGCTCAACACTGCTTATCGTCTCTCTTTCCAGTGAAAATGAACTCTTGTCTTGTTTGCACAGATGGCCTGATTTTTAACCTGTGCAATATTAAAAATAGTCAAGAAACTGGCGCTTGACCAGATAGTTTTGGGCCCAAGCCGAGTGCCTGATTATTACTTCTGGATCCCAACACCAGAGTGTTCATCCCAAATTCACTGCCTTAGTCCTTGACTGTTTTTATAAAATATCTCTGTAGAGGGAGAAACCACACACAACGTGCCAGCAAGATGCAAGATTTCTCATTTATTTTCATAAATTACATTATATATATAGTGGCACAAAATCCCTTCATTTCCCAAATGGGGGATCAGTTTACAATCTATTGGCAAACACAAACAGTTGTCTCGGAAGATTTCACACTGCGTCACATGGGAGAGTCACATTCTATTGACTTTCAAACATCAAAGAGATTGGGCTGACAACCTGTGGATTGGAAGACATGGACAATGGGGTGTGAAAGTAGGATGACCTGTGTGAATACAACAAAACAACATTTTCTAATACTCCATGGATGTAGGAAGTGCTTATGTTTGTGGGACATGATGGGAACCACAAAGACCAACTTCTGACTGTCATCTTAAAACAAAAATTTAATCTCTTTAATGTCTCACCTGCTATCACCTCTGAGTAGGATATTTGGGATAAAGAATGTGATCAGTGCAGAATCAGACTGTGTAAAAATAACAAGGGGCTAGAGCAGCGGTCCCCAAACTTCTCATCTTCCAGCACATGAAATACTGTAACAGTGGAAGAGTCTTGTAACCCTGACTTTCAGTTGAGTACAAAACTATTTCTACTAAGTCAATTAAACAGGAACACCACACATCTCAACTGTCAATATATGGGTTGTAGCCTTTTGGAAGTACAATTTTTAGATCTTAAAACACCCCACACTTGTTAAACCATGGTCCTGAATGGGGCCTTGACCCCTACTTTGGGAGTCACTGAGCGAGAGGGTGTTTCAAAGCAGGGAAGCAGAGAATCAAATCACAAGCTGCTGCTTTTCTTCATGAGTTATATCTGAGTATATTAAAATCAGTCACAAAAACACACCAAAGAACCTCACAAAGATAACTGTGATACTTACACAGGGATTAAGTGTGGTGCTTAAAAAAATACTTGTAGTCCAAATAACCGACTTATTAAATGCTGAATGTGCAACCATGCTCAATATCCCGAAACTGGTGGATATAGTTTAAAAAGGGCCTTGGGTTATTAGATTCCAGTTTCTATGGCCTGTAAATAAAGATGTCTCAGCAGAATTTTATATCTCTGACACAGATTCAAGTGATTTAAGAACAAACTGTCAGGGATCTGGGGTATTCTCTGTGTTGTTAGTGGTTTCATCCAGGTTTTCACCAGAGGGTGCCATGGGACCAGTACCTGGAGGGTGGATCTCCACAGGTGTGTCTTCACACACTTGCAGGTCATCAGTGATAATCACAAGGAGTATATCAAGAGCTGGCTGGCAGTCACTAATCTTTTGAGTGTTGAGCCTTGTGGTAAAACCTAAGCCCCCTGCATTCTCTAGTGATCTTGCTGACTTCATGTGAAACCCTGCTAATTCCCTGTGTTTTCTCCAGGAATCTTTCTTGCTGGATTCCCCTGAACTCTTGCGTAATATCATCATGTAGAAACCTTCCTTGAGTGAAACTCTGGAAACCCTCACCAGTAAAACCATAACCTTCTGGATCTTCAACCCCATGGCTGGCAGCCTTTAAGCTCCTGGGACTAGCCTCCTCTGTGCAGCCTGACCACCCTCCAACGTTCCACCATCAAACTGGTCCCGACAAACATCGGCGTCCTCCAGGCACACTCCACTCAGAGTACTCCTTGGATCCTTCTCTCACTCTTCTGGCTCTCATCATCTTCAACCCAATTAAGCAGCAGTCCCGAGCCCCAGGATCTTCCCAGACCATTCCATCATCATTAGTCATTGTTTGTTCAATAAACCTATTAAATTTTACCCTTCTCCTCAGAGCTGTTGTTCATCTGGGTCAGACACTTAAACAAAACCATGATGCATATATTTGTTGATACCCTATCTGATAATTCATTCAAATCCACACTTTTGGAATTAGAGTGCAGCAAAATAACACACAATATTTCTTTTGAAATGTTGAACAAACTGGTTTATTTTTATATTTGACAAACAAGCTTTCTCACATATACACACCTGCGCACACACACAAATGGTTCACAATTGTAACTTGGTTCCTATTGTTAAGTTTAAAAAGCGAGTCAATAGATATGGTCTGTCTGTGAACTTCACATGTTTTTCTACTGCTTCTATTTTATGCTTTGCTTTGAAAATCCTAAGCTTTATTGACTAACGTTTCAGCTGGGCATAGCTCTCCTGGTGGATCAGAGATCCTGGGATATCTGAGCACAGCTCTCGGCCGATCAGACTGGGAGCTGCAGTAGTCAATATTGTCTCTTACGCTGTGGATGTCATTGTAAAAGATTATTTTTAAAAAAAATAAACCATAGACTTGTTTAAGCCAAAAAATGAATGACTGGTAAGTTTGTTTGTTTTTTACCTGAAAACAGGTAATGATTTTAAAGCTAGCTATCTCACTGGGGTAAAGCTGACATGATCACAGACAGAACACCAACAACAGATATTAGGAATTGAATTTCATCAAGGTATGACCAAGGTAACAGCTCAGGGTCCCCACTTTTTACTATACATAAACAGAAAAAAACAGCAGATAGATCTTTTAGGAAATTCAATTACCCTGTGACATTTTTACGATTATCTGACTTCATTTTCATTCTACTGAAATGAAAAATAGTTGATTTCTACAACAAAGAAGTGCTGCTGCAAACACAAGCTTGACACTTTACACACTATGAAAATTATAAAACTACTTTGGTGTCATTGTAGAATGGATGCAAAGAAATTGCAGCAAAGCAAACGTTTGCTAAGTGATACATACAGCATGTTCACAGCTAAAAACATAAATAAAGGTAATCAATAATACCTAAATGCATACTGAGCCCCACAAGGGACATGGAGAAATGTTAACTTGATCCTGACTTGCTTTTGCAAGATCATGCAAAAGTTTTTTGAGAAGTTCAAACATTGCCTGGGCAGCGTGGAGCTGTAGGGGAAACACGAATCAATGAAAAAGCAAAGACCGACATGGCAAGCTGCAGAAGCTCCACAAATTTGGGATTTTTTTTTTTTTATTTATTTTTTTTTTTGTTACATTTTGCAAAACTTGCAAAACTGAGGCTATGTTCACACAGTAGGTCTGAGTGCTCACTTCCAATTTTTTGTTGAAATCCAATTTTTTTGCACAGTCGTTCATACTACTAATTAAATGCAACTGCAATCAAACTTCTGTGTGAACAGTAGACGTCACACAGCAGTGAACTGTTTATGGAACCAATAATGGATTCATGGATCAGTTTTAAAGTTATTGAGGATTGGGAGCCGACAGTTAGGTCATAAAACAAATGAAGCTCAAAAAAGAAAGCACAACTAATAGCATTGTCTTTTATGGAGTACTGAGTGCAACTTCTGTAGAGAAGTCTGTTTGGATGTGTAGTCAGAACCAGAAGTGCTGGGATTATGATGTGATGTGCTTCAGTGACAGACTTCTTTCATAAGTTCGGAATTTTCAGAATTATAATTTCAGCCATTGTTTACTGTGATACTGTTTCTTCTGGTGCAGAATTTTGACACGTCTCACGTCAATGACATAAAAGTCAGATAAAATGTTACATGACCGTTCACAGACTGCAGATGCTTTGAAAACTATCCAGTTTAGTACCTCATATGGAAGTGGCACAAATCGGATTTTCTCGGGGTGAAAAGACTGGAATTGGGCCATCCAGACTGCAGAGAAAAAGTTGGCTATGGGTTGCATATCAAATTGTTTGGTTACCTTTCTACAGGCTTCTCACTATAGTTTGCTGGAATTGTGGCCCATTCCTGCAGACAGAACTGATGGAACTGAGTCAGGGTGGTGGGGCGTCTTGCTTCCTTCCCCACGTCTTCCCCTCTGCCCGAGCTGATGTCTTGAGATGTTGCTTCAGTATTGTTCTTTCCTCATACTGCCATCTGTTTAGTGAAGTGCACCAGTCCCTCCCTGCAGCAAAACAGACCCACATGATGCTGCCACCCCATACTTCACAGTTGAGTTGATATTCTCAGGCTTGCAAGTTTGCCTTCTTTTCCTCCAGTTGTGATTATTGCCGCATACTTTATTTTCAGTTTCTAAAGACCACAGGACCTATCTCCAAAATCAATGTCACTCAGTGAACTTGCCAATTCAAATCTGGTTTTTTTTTATGTTTATTGTCAAGTAACTGGAGTAATTTTCTTGCTTAGCGGCCATTTAGTTCACAGAGCTCATTCCACTGTTGATAACGACACACTTCTACTAGCTTAACTTTGTTCTGAAGTTGTGACAAATATTTAGCATTCTGGCATTTAGCAAACAGAAGTAAATTTGGTATTTCTACAGGAAAAGCTTTGTTCTGACTTAATATTAGACAGTGACAAAAAAAAAGGTGATTTTTGTTTTCTTACAGTGTAACTGTTTTTCAGCTGTTCATTAAAATGATATTTAATTCAAGAACATTTGAATGGAACTGTGTATTTTATTTGTGATGTTTTATCAAGACATTTGGATAAGGCTTCCATTGCAGTTAAATACATGGAAACTATATCAGCTTTGTTATGTTTACAGAGTAATGCTGCAAGTTGAGCTCCACTGGTTTTCTGTATCAGCTTCAAATGTACAGTCCCTCAGCTCTTTGGTCACGACACAACAGAGGAATGTTGACACATGTCACACACACACACATTTCCCTGCAGCTTTCTGTAAAGAAATACATTCGGTTCCCTCTGCCTCTGAATAGCCGACAGGGAACCAAGCAGCATTTCATGTATTCCGCTGATTGTACTTATGTTCTTTGGCTTGTGGTCTCCCTGTTATCCAAGTGACCTCTGGAGAATTTCACTACATTAAAACTGACGTCAATGCGATGTACACTGCAGGGCTTTCACAAATAAACCAGACGCCAAATAGCAGCTTTATTCATGAGTCACATCTACAGTGCTTTAGAAAGGCACAGTAGGCTCACATAAGCATGAGATTTCTGAGGCCAAGATGCTTTCAGAAGGAAAACATTAAAATGCTCAAGGGGTCCTTTAGTTAAAGCACTCATCTGTTTCCCAGCAGAAACATGGTTGCAGTTGCTTCAGCAGGGGTGTCAAAACTTACAAAATATTCTATAGGTAACCAGCTTGTTTAAGGTCATTGTCATTAGACTAGATTAAATGGGCAATACATTTCATGTGCACTTGTAGCATATAAACAGTATAATATGTTGAAAAATTGTATACAGTGCTGTGAACAAAGTTTTTGCGCCATACATTTTTCTTTTGGGCTGCATGATGCAAGAAGCTTTTGGGTTCCAATGCCAGTCTTCATGGAGTTTGGATTTTCATCTCGTGTGTCCATGGGTTCTCTCCAGGTACTCCAGTTTCTTTCCACAGTCCAAAAATATGACTGGTAGGTCATGTTTTTGCCACTGATGACCTGCCCATGGTGTACCCTGCCTCTCGCCAAAAGACCGGAAACCAAATGCCATTCTCCAAATGACCAGAAGTTCCCCCTTGAGCAACCGTGCAAGGGTAAGGGGATATAGACGATGGATGGATGGATATTTCTTGTGTTTTTTCACAAATATTTATGTTTATTTCACAAATTTTTATATCAGACAAAGGAGTCTTGCTCAGTTAATACAAAAGGCAGTTTTCATTTGTTTTTATGTACCAAAGAAAAAAGGTATCTAAATTAACTTGACTCCATGTGAAAATCTAAAGAGTTTAGTTTGAATAGCCTCTTTCCCCACATGGGCATCAGGATAATTATGAGTGAATTGGACGTGTCCCAATCACATTTGAAAAAAAATATTTGTTTGGACCCCGCCCCACAGTTACAATAAAATATTACTTCCCCTAGCACTGTTTCTATTGCTTCTTGAAAGAATCCATTCCACTTGATTGATACTTGTACCTCTAAAACGCCACCCCGGGATTTCCTGGTTACCTACATGAATGGGTAGATCTCAGCAGATGAGCTGTTGAGGCTGCCAATGTTGCTTTTTTTTCCTCTTTTATTTTTCTCTCGGTGTAGCTGTAGCGGGGCGGGGTTACAGCATACCTGTGTGCACTGGCAATGAGCAACCATGACTAGTGTAATGAGGTAATAGAACTTTCTGGTTTAACAGTGTTAGTGATTCAGTTGAAGTAACTGCAACAGAGATGATTGAACTGCAGATGTGCAGAAAGCATTTTTGCTGGAAAGAAATCGAACGGAGGCGGAAGTTGATATCTTTCAAAGTGAAAGATTTTTCAAAATAAAATATTCCACAAACTGCCGTTAAAATGAGAACCTTGACAGACCAGTCAAGTCACCATGAGGCACACAGCTCCTAGATAATATGCCCCCCAAACAGTACAAATGCATCCGACACCCCTGCTTCCCCAAATACATGAAGTAACGTTTAAAAACTGTTATAACAGTTATCTTTGTTTGGTATTAAAGTTTGTTTCATGATCTGAAACATTGGTGTTAGACAAAAAGGCAAAAACAAAAACAAATCCTCGAGGGGTCAAATACTATTTCACTCTATTGTATTCATCTTCAAAGCTAAGCAAAACTAATGAATGGCATCAAAATGTAACAGTAAACATCAACCCAAACAATTTCACCCAACATGCAGCAAATTTTAAAGCATATTAAACATTTCCGTAATTCAATAATAGTTATAATTTCCCATGTGGTTATAATGTGCAACTAAAATGCTTACATCTCTATAAAATGTATAGTTATTCACTTTGTTTTCAAAATCCATAAAAAAAAATATTTTTTTACACAGTATGTTATCCTTTTCTCCAGTTCAGGAAGCTGAATTGTTGACGCAATAGATACTGTGTACAAGTGCTGTACTGCTTTGTGGAGAAAGGAAAAGAGCTTAGACTGAGTCCTGGGAAGGTTAGCAAAGTGACTTACCACAGGGGTAAGGGGATGGGGCAGGGGCTGCAGCATGGTTCAGTGCGTCCACCGTGGGCTGATGTGACAGACGAGGCTTATCTGGAGAGAAGCCATTTCCATCTGCTACATGTCAAAGCTAGAGCACTTCCAATCCAGGGAACGTCGCTTGTCTCAGGTCTCTAGTCTGACTATCGAGTTTCTTTCTGCTCAACAAACAATTTTCTATTTTTTATGTGTATTGGTTAAACAGAGCCCAAAAAGACAAGAGGCTAGGGCTCGGTTTGCCTTCAACTCATGATGAGCACTGGAGCACAGAATGTAAGAATGCTTCTTCATTGTCCTCTTAAATGGAAAATACAGTCCAGTGAGGATTAGGTTACTTTATTTATAGAGATTTGTTCTGCAGTGGTACAATGCATACCTATCCATGCACACACACACACATACACACACACTGTAATAAGTAAAAAACATCAACATAAGCACTCACTTATAATAGTGCTTGAGACTCCACAAATCAAATTCAAATCAAAGCAGGACACAGAAGGGGAGAGTCAAACTTAAAAATTAAAATATGATTTACCCACTGAAATAAAAGATACGAATGAAATCCATTAAATAAAATCCGTAAAGAACCACTCAGAGCATCAATGTCATTTCAGTTTGTTCATCTCAGTAATGGCAATAGGAACAAAGCTGTTTTTAAAACGTCTTGTCCTACATTTAGAGACTAAAAACCTCCGACAGGAGGGAAGAGGCTGAAACTCCCTGAGAAGGGGATGAAAATCGTCTTTTAAAAGAGAAGAAGCTATCCGCTGTCCCTGGCTGATATGCAGGGATGCAACTGTTTACTGGATCTCTCCGATCAGTTGAGACAACAGCTTGACAGTCTGCTTGTCAGTTTGGTCAATGTTGCTTGATCAAACCATGACACCAAGGAGAAGGAACTGATTGAATAAAAGCACGATAAAACATGGTCATTATGGTTCAGTCAGTATTAAAATGGTGGAGTTTCCTTAGACAGAAAAGGAGCCGATGGGCCTTTTTAGACACTGTTAAAATTGGTTTCAAAGTTTAGTTTATTATCTAAAACAGTCCCAAGATATCTGTAAGAACACGCACACTCTTGATGCTTGACCTTTAATTAAACTGTCTTCATGCTTGTGAGGTTTTCCTCCTGGTTGGAGGTGAGACTCCTCACACCATCAAACAAAGTCATCAGTCACCTGCCCATGGCTACTTTCATTTTCTTTAAGCAGACTGACAATAACAGAATCATCTGCATACTTTATACTGAACCTGTTGTCATGTCTGCTCTGACACACGTTTGTATACAGAACGAAAAGTAGAGGTGATAGTACACATCCTTGAGGTGACCCAGTAGAGGAATGCTTAAAATCAGAAAGACAATTATTCACTCTTACTCTCTGTGTCCTGTTACTTAAAAAATCTAAAATCCACCCCACCAAACTGTTACATAAAAGTACTGTTCAAGAAGCCTCTTAAATAATGTGAGGTTGGATTATATGAAAAGCTGGGGAAAAAAATCCACAAATAAAAGTCTGACATGTGTCCAATTAAGATCTAAGAGTTAAAAAACCAGGTTTAGCGGAGTGAGGGTGACATCCTCTACCCCTCAATGAGGCCTGTAAGCAAACTGAATGGGATCTAAAAGATGTTCAGTCTGCTTTAGAATGTAACCTCTGATTAACAATTCAAAGATTTTCATCAAAACTAAGGTCAGAGCTACTGGTCTAAAATCAACAGTTTTAGGATGACTGGATTTAAGGACAGGAAGCACACCAGGATCTTTCCAGATGATAGGAAAATATTGTGTTTGGAGAGAGTTATAAATACAGTGAAAAACAGGACTCAACTCATTGGCACAAACATACATTTTCAGGTCTGTAACTTTTGTTCGCCTTCACATATTGAAAAACTTTTTTAACATCTGAAGTTAAAGTGCTGTGTGTCTTTAAGAGTATGAACTAGGTTCTGGATTTCCTCACAAAAGTCACAGGCATCAAAACAGCAATAAAATGGATGAAAGGCGTTTGCAAGATCGAAGTCCGAATTAAAACCATCCAGAGTGACACGGGTGTTTTGTGGCTTCTGAAGGCCTGCGATAGATAGTCTTCAAACTAGCCCATGCTGGACTAAGTTCATTTGTGGCCATTTTCTTCTCCAATTCAGCTTTGTACTTTTGTTTTGCTTTTGAAATTTCAACCTTTAATTTTTTTCTGGCTAAATGCTGGTCAAAGACTGTTCCTCATTTAAAATCAGTTGATTTCTTGTATAAGCAGGACTTGACTGATTCAATAACCCACAGTCTGTTATTAGGATATATTTTGATATGCTTCAATGGAATAATCATATCTCTGCAAAATGTGATATAAGAGCATGTGACATCCACCAATGAGTCTAAATCATCACCACAAGATTGTTTAAAAAGGTCCCAGTCAGTACACCTAAAACATTCCTGCAGAGAGAGAACTGATACTTCTATCCAGACTTTTATGTCCTTGATCTCAGGTTTTTCTCTCTTCAAAACCGTTTTATAAATGGGAAGCAAATATACTCAGTTATGGTCAGCAGAGTCCAAAGGAGGGAGTTGGACAACTTTAAAAGCATCCTTCACTGAACCATAACATAGATCTAGTGTCTTATTACATCTTGTTATGCAGGAGAGATACTGATAGAAGTTTCTTAATGTTTTTTTTTTTTTTTTTTTTTTTTTTTTTTTTTTGAGAGAAACATGGTTAAAATCATCTAAGACAAAGTTTGGTGGATCGGGGGAGATGGACTTCTGCTTCTGCACCACATCAAACATTGTGCTAGAGACAGAGGTAGGGTCTGCTTTTGGGTGAATGGACACAATTGTGATAAAGATTTGGGGAAACTAACAGGGTAGGTAACAAGACCATAGTGACACAGATAAGAGTTCAACGTATGGCGTACAGATACGCTCTCTTATCACCACGAGTACAGTAGCATCTGTTAACATACAGACAGACTCCTCCACCCTGAGTTTTCCCTGTTAACTCTGCCTGTCGATCCAGTCAAAGTGGAGCCTCAAAGCTGTCTATGGACAAATCCAAATCCAAGTCTCGCTCTGTGAGCCACGTTTCACTAAGAGCCATGGAGCAGCAGTCTTTAAAAATTCTTTTTGTAGCGGACACTGCCTTGGAGTTTTGTCGAGTTTATTCCTGTGGGACTGCACATTTACCAAGATGAGAAAAGGAAGAGGGATCCGATCAAACTGTTGTCTCTTAAGCCGAAGTCTGAGGCCTGCTCATCTTCCCTGCTTTCTTTTACTTGCGCCTTAATTACTTGTTGCTCTGTAAAGGTAATAGACGTTAGTTTAGAAGACATTATATTCAGCTAATCTTATTTTCTACATGATGAATATCAAAGAGCCTCTACTTGATTAAAGTTGTGCAAACCTAAGTATTTGAAAGCCTTAAATTAAAATGAAATATTTGTGCTTTTTTTAAACATTAGCTATTTATACAATTTTTTTAAGTTTACAGCAATACAGCAATGTCCAGTTTCATCTGATGCACTGAGATATGTTCAAGTTGTGGTGTTGACCACAGGGAAAGACAACCAGACACCTATGGATTGTAAGGCTACATGAACGAGTGTCAGGTTCCTCAATGTTTTTCACTCATCAATCTGAGGCGTTCAGGCACTTTGTAAGAGAAAATGGTTCTCAAGGCACTGGGTTTCTGTCTTCGTTTAAAACAAATGTCGAGAACATAAATGTGAATCTTAGGAAGATGGGTTTGTTCACAGATGTTCTCACATTCACCTCTTCCTTTCTTCTCCTTCAGAAAGCAGTAAACAATTATGCTGTTTCCTTTTGATTGGAATTTGTGACTAAATGTAGTGCAGTGTGACGTTGTTGACATATATTTACTAGGAAATGTGAAGAAAATGGTCCAACCATTACTGTCTTGGCAACCAATTGACATAATTATCCCAGAATGCATTGTGAGGGTGAAATAAATGTGAACTCCACAGATTAAATAAACAAATGAAATTTTTAAAGTGATCAGGAATTTTCTTGCAGTGAATTTTCAAACATTATTGAGGCCTTAAGAGCCAGTTCTTCATCACCTGTTGAGTTTGGTCAGAACCCTGAGGTTCTACAATCACGTATTTACAGTTGATTCACAACAACTGTTGTCTCAAGAGACTTAACGAAAGAAACAGATCCAATTTAAATGCAGAAATACACAATCATCTCAATCCAAGATTAAAATCAATTATAGTGCCTATAAAAACTGTTCACTCCCTTGGATGTTTTACTGTTTTTATTGCTTTTTTATTGCTTTTTATATCAGGATCCCTAGTTTGTGTTCACAGTTTTCCTTGTCCTCCCCTGTGTTTTGGTCTCACCTTTATTAATTACTCCAGCTGTCTGTCATTTCCTTGATTACCCCTGTGTGTATTAAAGTTACTACCTGTGCCTCAGTTCCCCGCTGGAGTCTCATCTGTTTAGTCTTGTGTGTAGTCCAGGAACCTGGCGGCTTCTCCCTGGTCCCTGAGTTTGGACTTTGTGATTGAAGATTCCCGTTTTTCTTCCTACCTGGAGGTGTCCTGTATGGATTTGGGTCCTACTTCTCATTGCACCATGACATTTTAAAGTTTCAACAGAGTCCATGCCTCCAGCAAGCATTTCTCAATAGATAAGGGTCCAGACCTTTTGTACAAAGCAAAGTGTAGAACAAGGGGTTGGTTTTTACCAGGCGTTATGCATCGTTCTAAGACCAATGCTTTAGGACACACCGAGAAAACAGCAAACATTTGTCCCTTACATTGGCTCCATTACAACAATGTCTTTAATACCGCTCTCTTCTGAAATGTTTCAGTGGAAAATTATGTCCATCTTCTAATCAAATCTACCTCAAACACATCTACCATACACAGAAGATAAACATATATTTGAAACTGTCAATTCAATTCAGTTCAGTTCACTTTATTTCTATATTCTATTTACAACAAATGTTGTCTTGAGGCACTTTACAAAGAAGTCATTTCAATTCAATCACATGTAAATTCCAATTGATCCTAGTTATCAAACAGTGGATTAAAGCTGAAAAATGTTACACATTTGTTAAAACTTTCACCATGTCGTGACAATATAATATGAGACAGATAATCTGTGAAAAAAGACTAGCTCCTCTGCCTTTTCCCAGTGCACCCAGTGCGAACTGCAGAAATATACCACTCAGTCAGAAACAGCCAATCAGAGGCCAGAGGAGGGTCTTATGCTCAAGTTAGTTGGCATGGCCAGCGATGATGGCAGATAAGCAGTTTTCCTGTAATGGTAAGTTGTCTCTCCACCACTAGCACATTGAGCAACACGTACACCAGCGTGGTTGACAGTGCAAAGACCTTCCTTGCTATGACGCACTGGGAGGAGATGGAAGAGCTTGATTTTTTTTTCACAGATTATCTGTCTCATACCATACTGTCACAACATAGTGACAGTTTTAACAAATATGAAAAAATATAAATGTTATATTAAAAAATATTTTTTCATAATATTTACATACAACAGCTTTAACCTCAGTTACTCAAAAAGTTTTCTATCTAAGGAAACCCAGCAGCACGTAGCGACAGTAGACAATTTCTTGCATTGTGTTGCTGACTTGGCAGCAGTCCCTCATACAGAGCATGCATGTAGCAACAATGGAGAGGAAAAACTCCCCTTTAACAGGAAGAAACCTCCAGCAGAACCTGGCTTAGTACAAGCAGCCACCTGCCATGATTCACTGGGGTTTGAGAAGACAGAGCAGAATGCACAAGAAGAAACAGAAGACCTAATGTAGGAGTACTTTCTATGGTAATGAAAAGTAAAAAGATAACACTTATATTCTTCTTAACGTTGGTCCTCACCTGCTTTTTCCATCATCAGTTCTCCCTGATTTTTCTCTGCAGGCAACAAAGATATTTCTAGTCTATATTAAAGGTTCATATGTTGGTTGGGTGACTGTGATGTGGAACCTGCTTAGAGTTCTACCCCCAGGAAGTCTTGCAATGGTGGGGTTACCATCATCATGGTTCTTGACAAGAGGAAGCATATAGTTGTATATTTTAATTTACATCTACCTCCTGTTTCTATCTGAAGCAGAAAACAGAGCAAGAAGAAAACCCAAAGGAAAGTCTGAGAAAAGAGATACTTATTCACGTCCAGAATTACCCAGATGTTCAAATGAAAAACAGCCCCATTGTTTTGATTACACTGGGATAATCCTCAGACTACCCTCAAGCTCTATCTAGCTTAGAAATAACAGGTTGACCATTTCTGTAGCATTAAGGCTCGGAGATCTAATTGATTTTTAACTGTTTAGAATCCATCATAGAGGTATTCATGTTGGAGGTGTTTTGCATATTTATGAAAACAAAGAGCTGAACCGATAACCCTAATAAGGTCATTACCAAGATGAAGAATAAAAGAAACCAAAGGGAAGCATTCATACCATCACTTTAGTTTACACATTAATGTATTCCTGATAGCTACAACTGAAATGCGTTTAGAATCAGTGAACTTAGAAAAGACCTGACCAAGAGAACACACTAAAGATGCTTGTCTTAAATCAGTAGTTGAACATTTTTTTAAGTTGGTTGGTGCTGTGCTTAAAAAGAGTTTAAGAGAAGATAGAAATATTTCACACAAATTACATCTTACTTCTCATATATGCCTGAGAAACCTGAGGTTCTCATTTTTTGTGGGCTTTTCCCTCACGTCTAAATTCTTGCAATTTACTCCACCTGCAAACAATATTATAGAGGCTAGTAAATATACTCTAGGTCAGCAAAAAAAATTGGTTTCAGGCATTGTAACTTCTGGCGCTGTGCAAACTGGCAGCCAGTTTCAGCAGCTCTCTGCTAATTGGTTAATTTTTTTTTTTGTTTTTTATCTATTTTTGTGTTTTTCTATTCACTACTGGTTTTTTCACAATGGAGCTGACTTTTGTCTGGACAATGATTAAAAACAAAGCTTTTTATCATTATTTTTTACTTCTTTTTTGTTTGGAGAAGGTGTGAGCGGCCAAGTGCCCATTGTTAACACCAGGGATCAGCTGCTTGCCCTTGGCGCCTCCCACTGAGCGACCCGATATTCCCCGTGAGCTGAGAAGGACAAGATGTGGGACGCATGCGGGCATCGGGCGTCGCAACCGAGGAAGAAGGTACAGGCCTGTCATCCTGTCCATCATCATCGCCCATCATACGGTAAAACCTCCTATTTTAGCTTCCCTTCATTGGCTCCCTATTAAATCCAGAGTAGAATTTAAGATTCTCCTTCTCACCCTTCTCACACATAAAGCCCTTAATAATCAGCTCCATCATACATCAGAGATCTGATTGGTCCAGATGTTCCTAACAGAAGAACAGACCAACAGAAGTGCTCTTCATTCTCAGACTGCAGGTTCGCTGGTGGTTCCTAGAATTTCTAAAAGTAGAATGGGAGGCAGATCCTTTAGTTATCAGGATCCTCTCCTGTGGAACCAGCTCCCAGTTTTATTCCGTAAGGCAGACACCCTGTCTATTTTTAAGACTAGGCTTAAAACTTTCTCTTTTGATAAAGCTTATAGTTAGACTGGCTTAGGTTATCCTGAGCTATTTCTATAGCTATGCTGCCATAGGCTTAGGCTACTGGAGGACTAACTGACCACTTTTTCTCTCTTTCTTCTTCTACTACTCTCCAATTTGCATTATTTGCTGTTATTTCAACTGTTGACTTTTTGTTTTCTCTCAGTTATTTCTCTCTCCATAGAAGCTACACCTGGTCTGGCGTTCTGTTTGGCTGTGATGCCTTCCTGGAGGAGCGCATCAGCTGAGATAATGCTGCATCAACTAATCATTCTCCCTCTCCTGCTATTAACTTTTTACTTTGATGAACATCGAAAATAATCCTACATTAGTTCATCTGTGTTTCTTGTACATTCTGCTCTGTCTTCTCAAACCCCCAGTCAGTCGTGGCAGTTGGTCGCTTGTACTGAGCCAGGTTCTGCTGGAGGTTTCTTCCTGTTAACGGTGAGTTTTTCCTCTCCACTGTCACTACATGCATGCTTGGTATGAGGTTAACGACACAACGCCATGCGATCGCTACATACTAGTCCAGGAGGAGTGAATCCTGCAAGTTAATGACTCAATGCAATCTGCCGAGTTTCCTTAGAAACTTTCTGAACTACTTTGAATAATTAATTGAGCTTACTGTACTGTTTGATAACTAGGATCAATTGGAACGTATGTATGATTGAATTGATTCTTTTTTTTTTCCTTATAAAGTGCCTCGAGAAGACATTTGTTGTGAATTGATATAAATGAACTGAATTGAATCATGGGAAATGTGAGCTCTCTTCCCAAAAAAGTGGATGAGCTGGCGGCGCTAACGCTTCATCAAAGGAGCTAATGGGAGGACAGCCTCATTTGCCTAACTGAGACATGGCTAAGTGCACTAACTCGAGACTCTCATATAAACATGGACGGCTTTCATTTACTCTGAGCTAGCAGAACAAAGGAGAGCGGTAAGAAGAAAGGAGGGGGTCTGGTTGTGTTTGTGAATGATAGATGGTGTAACTCTGGACATTTAACCATCAAAGAGATGCTCTGTAGTAAGGACATTGAACTGCTAGCTGTTAGTATGAGGCTGCACTATCCTCCTCGGGAGTTTTCACATTATTGCAATAGCTGTGTATGTCCACCCTCTGCTATCGCTGCTGCAGCCTGCTATGCTCTTCATACTACCACCAACAGACTTCAAACACAGCACTCACAGGCCCTCTTTCTGATCTCCGGGGACTGTAATCATGTCTTCTTGTCCTCCACTCTACCAACCTTCAATGAATATGTCACCTGCCACACCAGAAATACCAATACACTGGATCAACTCTATGCCAACACCAAGGAGACATGCTGTTCATCACCTATTCCTCCCTGGGGTCCCACAGGGAACTGTGCTGGCACTGTGGCTCTTCATCCTCTACACAGTAGACTTCATCAACTCCCCACACTGCTACCTTCAGAAGTTCTCAGATGACTTTGCCATAGTCAGCCTCATCACAGATGAGGACAACTCAGAGTGGACTCAGGACTTTGTGGACCAGTACCAGCAGAACCACCTTCTGATCAATGCTGCTAAAACCATGGAGCTGGTGGTGGATTTCCACTCTTATAAGTACCTGGTGTTCACCTGAACAATAAACTGGACTGGATTCAAAACACTGGTGCACTTTACAGGAAGGGTCAGAGCAGACTCTACCTGCTGAGAAGACTGAGGTCTTTTGGAGTGCAAGGGGCACACCTGAAGACCTTTGACTCTGTGGTGGCATCAGCCATCTTCTATGGGACTGTATGTTGGAGCAGTAGGTCAACTGAAGCTGAGAGGAAGCTCATCAGGAAGCCCTGAATTTTTTTTTTGCTAGGATGCCCCCTTGACCCAGTGCAAGTGGTGAGAGATAGGACTTCAGCTAAAATAACATCACTGATGGACATTGTCTCTCACCCCATGCATGATGCTGTTGCTGAGCTGGACAGCTCCTTCAGTGACAGACTGCTGCATCCTAGGTGCACTAAGGAGCGTTATATGACATCCTTCCTCCCAGCAGCTGTTAGACTCTCATCATTCCTTCCAACAAAATCAATAAATGTTTACATCCATGCTGGCATTTGCACAATCATCTATTCTGTTCTTACTCATTTTTAAATAACATTTCTACTGTTTTTCCACTGGTTTTTTGCACCGACATACTGTATTGTAAATTGTCTGTTTTTTAATGTTCAATACACATGCACATTATGTACATTCTTGGAAAAAGTGATCTGACTCAGTTGCACAGCCCTAGGACTGTGAGCCTGATATGCTTATTTCCAATAACTGCACAGTATTTTCTCCTAGTCTTATACAATATATTATTATTGTTGTTGTTGTTGTTGTTGTTGTTGTTGTTATTAGTCTTACATTTTAAGAACTTTTTGTGTTAAACTTTATATCTGTTTCTGCTATTACACCTGAATTTCCGCTTTGTGGAACAGTAAAGGCTGTTTCTATTCTATTCTTCTATTCATTATTTACTTTCAAGTGAGGCATCAAATGTTTGCCTGATGGAGGAAATTCACCTGGGTGAGAAATGTATACTTTTCTCTTATGAAAAGTATTGTAAGAACAGAAGAAAAAAAAACAACTTTAAAACCTGAACAATTAATTCATTAATTATACCTGAAGACTGAAAGCAAGTTTGTTCTGGCTTAAGTTTTGCTAAATAGTTTTTTTTTTTTTTTTTTTTTTTTTTCCCAGAATCACCCCCAAGCCTACTGCTAAGTCTTCAAGAAAATAAACACATCTCTTGACTCTTAATTTTTCCCCAGATTCTTTTTTTTTTATTTTTAAATAATATTTTTTCCCCAGATTCTCAATTATATTTTAGTCTGAACTAATTATATTTAAGTCTGAACTAGCCTGGTAAAAACCAGCCCCTTGTTCTACACTTTGCTTCGTACACAGGGTCTGAACCCTCAGCTACTGAGAAACGATTGCTAGCTGGAGACATGGACTCTGCTGAAGTTTGAAGCGATTGAATCTGATTTTACCCAGTCATCAATGTCAATGCATCAACTCGATCATGAAGGAAGCTACGCTATGAAGCTTACCAGAAATTGCCTGTGCTGTAAACAACCATCCCCCACTGCAAAGAGAGAAGTGCTGAGCTGAACAAGATGGCTATTAATCCCAGGTTTTGCTATATGGTTACTGGGAACCAGCAAATAGTTTTCTTTCAATGGGAGCTTTCATCTTTCCACTCTTGGGATGAGTAACAGGTACCCTGTCCACAGATTCTCCCACCTGAGCAATGGATGTATACAGCTTTTCCAGAGTTACCGTAGGCTTCTTTGTCTAGTTATCTGTTTTATGTTTTCCATACTTTAGGATTGCGCCACTCATGGTAGCAGCATGTTGGAGTAGCTCTGTTAAGTTAGTTCTGATTTGTTCTTTTTGTAGACTTTAGTTCATAATATTTGGTTGAGGCATTGCTTTTATTTGGACAGTTACTCTTTCTGGTTTTGGAAACTGTGCAGCTGGAAAGATTTTTGCTCCATCTTTGTACTTGCAAACAGTTGTTACAATGTATAACAGTGGCAATGATGTGGGAGCAGCAGATTAGCATCTCAAAAGCTCAAATAATACCTAAACCAGTCTAAAGGGAGGCTTTATGGATGCAGAGCAGGACCAAAGAGCAGAGGAAGAAAGAGGAAGTTCAAACCTTCTCTCCCATCGATCATAATGGGCAACAATCATATCCCCAACTCCAACATCCCTCTACCTGACTTTCTAACCATATGCCAAGACAGAGATTTAAAGAGGAGCGGCAAAAGCAAATGAGGTGGATAAGCAGTGCTTTGGCAACAATTGATGGTGTCATTCAGGACATGCTACTGTCTAGTATTGTCTCTGCTGTCCAGATATTGAGCTGTTAGCATGTCCAGACAATCAAAAGACTGTCATACAGCAACAGTGTCTTTAGTCAGAGGCTACATCTGATTTTGTTGGAAGACTGGCTGCTACTGGAGATTGTTCCTGCCAGCAGCATCAACATCCTCAAAGACTCTTTAAAGATATGTGGATGACTTACAACAACATGTAATTTTCCTTATTTCCTTTTGGGATAAATTAAACATTTTTTAATTGAATACCCAGTCTAGTAGGTTAAGTGAGAGGTCTGCAACCTAAGGCTATGGAGTCACATGTGGCTCTTCAGTTTTTTTAAAAAGGCTTTTAGTAACTGAAGGATAAATGAAAGTTTATAGCACTAAATAACAAACACGGGGTTGAAATGAATCACTGCGGCTTTTCAGTTCAGTTAACCCTGTAAATCTAGTGTTGTAATATCACATCATCTCTATTTCAAATAAAGACAGTGTACACATGTTGACTTTTCTTCTGTTTTTTTACCCAAACTTAGAGATTGAACCCTATGGTTCAGTCTTGGAATGCTACTGGAAAGGAAATTTGCATATAATTCCCCCACCCCCCGCCCCACAGGGTAACAAAATACCACAGTTTGAAAAACCTTGTCCAACCAAGGTCTCCGTCACTATCTGTGTTATTCACTGTACCAGATGGTTCAAAAAAGAGAGGAGTAACTGCAATGTCTATAACAGGGACAAATTCAGGCCTTGAGGTCCGATGTTCTGTAGCTTTTAGATGCATCCCTGGTCCAACACAGATAAATCAAATGGCTGAATTACCTCCTCAATATGCAGTCAAGTTCTCCAGGGTCCTGCTAAAGACCTCATTACTTGACTCAGGTGTGTTGAAGCAGAGACACAAATAAAAGTTGCAGGACACCAGCCCTCGAGACTTGGATTTGAAGACCCCTTGTCTAGAACATGTATACATATGTCATTTTTGTGCAACAAATTTTTCAGAAAACCTTGAAAAAATGAAAACCTCAGATTTTCATTTCCAGAGTATTCCTACAAAACCACCTACAAGGTTGAACTTCATTTTTTCATGTTTTTCTATGTCCAGGTCTTGCAGGGTTGAAACTGGAAGTGACTGCCCTCTCCTCTCAAGGTGAGTAAAACATGCTGTCAGCATGCCCTCATGGCAAACTGACCAGTCAGGATGCAGACATGAGGAAGGAAGGACAATAAAATTTGTGGTTGTAATGTCTCAAAAAGTGGAAAAGCTGAAGCATTTGAATATTTTGGCAAGGGCAGGGTAAATATTCAGCTGTGGAATTATTAGTCCATTGAATATTTTACTGTCATCTTTCACTGCTATATTTTAATATTATTTTATTGAAAACTCAACAGCCCAAACTCTATCACAGTTCAAGAATTGCCTTTTTCAGTTATCTTCCTATTATTTTTTCCATCTCTGTTTAGAATTTGAAAATGTAAAACTACCTTCTGTCAGCTCTAATGACAAGCAGAGATGTCATGCAGAATGTTTACCTAACTCTCCAACGTGAAATTGAGTTTACTTAGGTCTCCTGTGGTGCTTATGATTTCAAGGGTCATTTCACAGGCTGCTGTCTGATGCAGTTTTTGGTTTGGTTAGGGGGTTTTTTGTGGGGGGGTTACCAGCTGTGGGGGAAAAAAACGAGACAAGGTATTTTCTTTACCGTGTAGTTCACATGAACAAAGCAATCCTGAATTGTGTATAGAAGCTTCATCTTGTACATACAGCAGCTTCTCATGGGGCTGTGCGGGGGTGTGAACATGTTCATTTGTTCTCAGAAACACCACTACTGTGAAACAACTGGTAAAGTTTGTTTTATTCCTCTGATGTACCGCTTTGTAATGCAACTGGACCGCAATCTGTCTCCTACTTCCTCAAAACACCGCCGCCTTTATGCTGTATTCAAAGGCACCTGGGAACTCGGAGCCTCCCAACTTCGACAAAAAGCCAAGAAAATCCTCCAGAAGGGAGCTTACTCTGTAAACACAAAAGCCACATTTTTATCCTGATCTCAAGGTTGTTAAATGATGGGATTTCCAGCTACTGTGCTCTCTTCTATAGAAATAAAAACAAGATAACTCTTTTGTAGAATTACCCCTCTGTGGAGGAAAGGAAGTATAAAGGCTGCTGTTATAAAGTAATTGCAAAGTAGACTTTTAAAGGCATAGTTCAGTTATTTTAAGTGAGCTGCTGTGAAGTTGACACCTTGCTGCTGTATAAACTGTGTTTTTGCTGTCAAACAGATTTTCCATTCGTGTTTTTTTTAATATGAAAATAAGTAAAGTTTGCAATTGGTGCACCCCTATTGATTATGACAATTTTCTGGCTGATCACCAACCACCGATTATTAAAAAGCCTGACCTACCAATTTCGATTTTGGCCGATACCGATTTTTCTGTCTGAAAAGTTGCTAAATATAGCAACAAGCTGCTAAGTTGACAATAGTAGTGTGACTATTGTTTATAGTGCAGTTGTGACCTAGTGGGCAAGTCAGTCAGTAAGCCCTCTCTCACAGCAGAGCAAAAGCGGAGAGTGGCTGATTTTCAGACCTTTGTGAAGGTAGATAAGATTGGTTTCACATGTAAGCATAGGCTGATCTCTCAAAATAAGGAAATAGGAGCCAATTTATTGCTGCAGCCCTATTAATAGGGCAAAACTCTGACCACTAGATGGCAGCAACTTGCTTTTAATACATTTATTTATTTGTTTTTGTAGAACAAGAACCAACTTAGATTAGCGGTATTCTTGACTGTGAGCTGGTTTGAGGTGAATTTACAACAATACAAGGTATCAGTAACACTTTCCTTGCCTGTAGAGGACAGGTGTCACACAGACCTTTGGTTTAGCTTGTTGCTGTTCAGTGTTACTATCTTTGCCTGATGAAATCAGTGTTACTATGAGACTACTGGGACAATAGTCTCTAGTGAAGATGTAGATCAGGGGTATTTAAATCCAGGCTTCAAGGGCTGGTGAAAATGGACACCCGGTGTCCGGTGGCCTGTCCTGGTCGTTAGCAGGATTCTGGAGAACTTGACTGCATACCGAGGAGGTGATTCAACCATTTGATTCAGGTGTGTTGGACCAGGGACACGTCTAAAAGTAGCAGGACAATGGACCTTGAGGCTTGGAACTGAGGACCACTGGTGTAGTTGAGCAAAGTTCTATACCAGGGGTCTTCAAATCCAGTTTTTGAGGGCCGGTGTCTGCAGCTTTTAGATGTGTCTCTGCTTCAACACACCTGAGTCAAATAATCAGGTCATTAGCTGGGCTCTGAAGAACCGGACTATATACTGAGGAGGTAATTCTGGTGCCCCGATTTGAAAATTCTTGCAGCTTTTTCCTAACAAATATTTAGGGCAGGAGGTTTTCTTGAGCGTTGTTGGAGAAATATTGTGCAATTGGTCAAAAATTAGAAGTGACTGTGGTTTCTACATTGACAAATGCTGAAGTGGGAGGGAACTATGAGGACAAGGGGCTTCAAATCAAAGTCTTATAGAGTTATTGACTCCTTTGGTAACACTTCAGTTTCTGATTTCCTGTGAGGTCTCACCTGCTGAATCCATTTGTTTTTCCTTTCTGAGGACATTAACACATGAAAAAACAAAAATGTGCTGCAGACTCTTAGATAGAGACAGTAGATTTGAAGGAATTGAGATTATGCCCAGTTATGTTGTGATGAAATTGTTATGAAACTAAAATAATTGTATCAACGTACTCATTGATGGGGACAGAATCCAAATCCTCTACATCTGATCTGCTGATCAACAGTCAGGATCAATCTATGGAATACAGCCAATTCTGATCTCTAGCTGATTTATTGTTTCATGTCTTTAATAACATAGTACAGCCTTTTACTGTTTACTGTTGGTTTACTGATGTTTACTGCTTGTTTTCAGTACAGTTTAGAGAGTGTGGAATAACACTGTGAGTAGTTTAAGGAGTGTTTATAGTTCCACATTTGATGCTAACTTGGCACGGGTAGTAACCATGTTTGGTTCTTCACAAAAAGAGTGTCATGCCTGGTTTGTTACTGGCATGACACTGGCTGTAACAAACTAGGCCATCTAACTGATGGTATTAACTGATACTATCAGTTAATACTGATGGTATCAATAACTTGGTATCGATATTATCAATATTTATCAATATTTTGGATCGAGCTTCCATCCTCTACTTTTTGGTGCCTTGAGCCTGGGTAAAGGAAGAGGGTTATTGTAACAGGAGCTACTTCTCTTACTGTAGAGATGGCAATGATTTCTTCCATTTTCTACACACTCACACCAATACAACCTCTGTTTGCAGCTAAAAGAACCATTACTGATAATAACCTCATTTTAAAATATGCAAACTATTCAATTATGCTTAAACACATCTTCAAAGAAATTATTAATGTAGTTTTTTCAAATAAATATAAATCAAAAACAGTATGTTTGGGAAAGCTGTAAATTAGGGAAGATTATTTAATTTTGTGGAACAGAAAATAAAAACAGGGAAACAAAGACATCGTTATTTGCAACTGTGTGCTGCAGGTGTGAGATGAGCTCTACCTGACACCCTGCTGAGAGCTGACCCATATCATTAAGGCGGAACTGAAAGGAAAGGGATTCCCCAGAGGTCACAAACTTTCTGTGGTGCTGCTGAGAAGGTCAGCCATCCAACTCCACTAACAGTCTTCCAGAGAGGACTTCTCTGGGTTTTTAATAGACTCGACACAAGGACGCACATGCACAAACACACACACGCGTGTGCGCATAAGGGATGAAAGCTTTTTGGGAGAACGTTTCATCTCACTGTGCCCTCAGTGAGATGGAGAACAAGTCTGAATATGTCTTTATGTGTGAGGTCTGTGAAGTTTGAGTGTGTGTGTGTGTGTGTGTGTGTGTGTGTGTGTGTGTGTGTGTGTGTGTGTCTCTCAACTTAAATGTTAGGTGTCTGTGCACTGCGGCCATGTGTGGGATGGCACACACCGGGCTGGTCGACGGCCGCGAGCCAGCACTTCACCAGAATATGAGTTCCATACGCATTCCATTTCCTGCAGTCAGCATCAATTCAGACCCTCCAAGGAATTAACTCTATCTACCTGCTTGTCGTTTTTTGCTTGTCGCTGCAGGCACGCCACACACACACACACACACACACACACACACACACACACACACACACAAATTGTTATGCATTCACACATTTTTCTTTGAAGGTTTTCAGTCTCCTCCATCTCTGCAGGGAAGATAAGACTGCTCGCTGGAGAAAAGAGAAGTCACAGTGATGGATGGTGTGCACATCTGCCACACAATGCTCCACTATTAATTTGTTATTGATTAATGTCTGCTACTGGCCTCCTACTATATTAACAGCAACACACAGACATACACACACACACACACACACACACACACACACACACACACACACACACACACACGCACATTCCTGCTCCTACCAGCTCCCAACTTTCATCAGCAACTAACACTAATTTCTTCCGAAAAGTGTTGAAAACAGTGAAAACTGCTTAGTGGGAGTATTGCGGATAACGTCAGTAATTGTTGCTGATATGTCCAACACTAACCCCTTATCCTTTTTATGTTTAATTATCTGGGAATTTGTTGTATGCACTGACTTCCCTGGACATATATAATTATTTTTACATTTCTAATCATTTGTCTTTCTGAAACTGAGATTAAATGTGGCAGGAAAAACGTGAGCACAGGGCAGCTTAGAATGGAGCCAGAGGATGCTTTGGAATGCTACACTTAGCTACCAATGCATTAAAAAATGACCACTCGAAAGTTGGAGCAGCAAAAGTTTCTTGCTCTAATTCATTTTGAGAGTTATATAATGATTTATAGGGTGAAGAAGATGATGTCCGAACAAATTTCATCCCAGAGCACTAGTTTGGAGACCTAAGAGACTGGCATCCCACCTAGGAAATTAAAAGCGCTCTGTGAAGAGCCCAGCCTGTTTGTGATTTGCCACAGCTAGGAATGAAAACTGATGAGTAAAACTGTCATAAGAACAAAGTTCTAATGCTACTGACCAGCATCGTCACTATGAAGCATACTGCTTTGTTACAAGGATAGCCTACACTAGTGAAACAGTGCAGTACTTGTGTAAATGGAAGAAGCTGAAGTAAACATTTTCCTCACATCATTGGTCCTTGTTTTACTCATGACAGCACTAAGTAAAATATAGACGTCAAAATCAGATGTGTAGAACCAGTAAACCTCGTGGTAAAACCTAAGCCCCCTGCATTCTCTAAATGATGTTTCTGACTCCTCGCGAAACCCTGTTTAACCTCTCGTGTTTCCTCCAGGAACTTCTGTGTTGCATTCCCCTGAGTCCCTGAGAAACTTCACATGTGGAAATCTCTTGTGAGTCTTTCCTTGAAAATCTCCATCAGAGAAACAATAACCTTTCGGATCTTCAGAACCACAGCTGTCAGCCTTCTACCTCCTGAGATCAACCTTCCATGTGAAACCTGCCCACCCTCCAACATTCCACCTAACTGGTCCCAAATAACATTGGCGTCCTCCTGGCACTTCCACGCAGATCACCCGGATCCCTCTTTCCCTCCTCTGGACTTCACTCATTCTCCATCAAAGTAAGAACCCAACTCCTGTCAGCAAAACTTCTCCATTCAAAACCCTCGTTCACATCTCTGTCTCTCTGCAGTGAAATCACAGTCCCGACCGATCAACCTTCAATATTCATTGTTTGTTCAATACACCTTTTAAATTTTACTGTTCCTCTCTGTGATTTGTGCATGTGGATCAGATACCTTCACAAAACCAATAACAAGCTAACATAAGCTTTTCAGGCTCCCAGTATCCCACATTAGTCACTGTAAACTGACTAATGTCAGTTTAAGTTTTAGCTGTGGTGCATTGTGTGTTTTTCTTCAGGTCTTCCACCTCAGTACAGTATCTTTCAATGGCCCGCTGATTTGCTGTGTTTTAGCTAAAGCATCATTAAAGAGTAGGCTAAATAAAATCACTGACAATGACTTTAAGCAAAATTACGCTCTTCACTGTACTCTTGCTGTCCTGAATGAATTGTAAATATTGTTAGAAATACAGCAGTAGCTAAACATTAGCATTAGAGATAATAGTTGTATCACTGAAATCTTGCTATACATTTTTACAATAATTTCCTAAAACTGTTTTTTGTGTTTATTTTGTTTGTTTTGCTTAAGGTCATCATAAACTTCAGAACCTCATACTGGTCCATGATTTGCTCAGGGTAATGTAATATTGTAATCCATTTATATGGATTTACATATGAATATGTCAGAATGTTCAGGATCTCCAAGAGCCTTAAGAATTTGGGTAAGACTTCATGACCTGGAGTAGCCTTTGGGGACAGAGCTGAATTAAAATAACTGATTGCAGCTCCCACACCCCCACCACCCTACACACAAACTGAATCCAGAACTGTAAGGACCCCTAGAAATCTTGGATCACTGGGAGCTTCTGATCCATGCAGCATCATCAAGTGCCTTGATGACAATTCCACCCATAAACACACTGTCTTTCCCTCCCACTGTCACAGGCACAACACAATTCCACTTGATTTCTTCCTTCATGAGGAAACAATAAATTGGCTCATTGGAACCAGCCTGCTTTTGTCCAAGAGTTTTCCCTCTTGTTCTGTTCTACTTGGAGCTTGCAATCTGTGTTCATAATGGAAATTCAACAAAAATGTGTTCTTTATCTCTGCATGCTCAAACATCCCATGCTGACTCTGGGAAATGAAATGCCGCCACAGAAGTGGCAAAGTCTATGGAAAATGGAATTTCTTCAAACAGAACCTTCAAGCATGCTTTGGATTGACCTTTCTACTGAGGCCTATTGTTTTTTCCCTTTCTCCTTTTCCCTCTCCTTAACCTGTGTTGATTGGCTAACTTCCTATCAGAATCAGTAGGATCAATCTAGATTTAGTTCCATGTTCTAGTAAAAAGTTGTGTGTGGGGAAAAAGTCAATGAAAACCCACCAATTTAAATAGATTTTCAAATATTTAGATTTAATGTGCAAACTTTCCCCTTTGTGTGATTAAGTGAAATGCTCAATATTACATACAACAACCATGCGATTTATTGCTAGTACAGACCTTATTTTAAAAGGAAAGTAAACACCCTTTAAATTTCAGACTTTGAGGGTTACTTAGCATAACATAACTGACAGATGTTATTCTTTTTATCAAGACTTCTTAAACACTAGGGCTTTTTGAGATATTTGCTCAAAAATGGCATGCTTGAAATTAATTTAATCAAGGTTTATTTGAAAGGTTCTAGCATCAAAATAAGACTCCCTCAATACCCCAGAGGTCTAAAAATCAATCAACACCTATGTTACTGAGTGAGGGTAAATGAAAATGGCACACAGCAAGCAAATAAATAAATAAATAAATAAATAAATAATTTCCACCTATAAACGCACATTGTGATGTGAATAACTCTTTAAAAGTATGCCATTATGATCCAAAACATCAAGCCAACCACAGTACAGGATCTGAACATTTACTGTACCAAAATTAATGCAAATACCATGAAGCATAGATGTTTTGGAGAGATATTATTTGATAAAAGTCCAGGCAAACCTTCCAGATTTGCCATTTTGGCACAGTTTACCCCCTTCTCCATGGGCATGGCTTTAACCGGTTCTGCCCTAGTTCACCCCGGCCAGATTTGTCTCCATAAGCAGAACCTGTGCGGTTCTTTCCTGTTTTCCATAACCACTTCCGGGGTGGTACAAGTCACACCAAGCCATGTATTGCACGCAAACGATTTGATTGACAGCAGGCTACATTCCTTGACTGGCCTGTGATTTACATTACTGCATGACCAAAGGCCAAACCTTGCAAACTTCCAACAACAACATCTCAACCACCTCAGTGGACCAACACAATGGTGTCTTGCTAGCAGAGTGCTGCTGAATGTGGAGGAGCGTAATCATGGGCAGCGCCAGAAGCATGTATCAACTTTTGGAGCGGTTTATTTAAGGTTCACCATTGCTGACTGTCACTTCAAATACACTCAGAAAATGAACCAGGGCAGTTGTCCACATAATGTAAACATTTTATGTCAAGTTAACACATAAAAATATGTTTGTTGGGTTAAATGAATTTATTCTAGTAAAAGTAACAGATTTCCATATAATTTTTGCTTTCAGCTAACCCAATAAAACTATGTGGAACCTGTTGAAATAAAAAAATTATGTTAAGTCAGTGATTCATATTTTTGAGTGAAACTCAGAATGTCTACCACAGACCTAACTTGGCTAAAACCAAACCAGACATTATCTGGCTAGAGTGAGACTTGACAATCCAAAAGGGGCTTTTGGCACTATGTGTGCCAATTGAAATTTCTTAGGTTTTTTTTACTTAGGTTCCTTTTTCCCCACTATATCTCACCATAGTCATTCCAACTAGTAACACTTGTTTTTCTGACAAATTAAGAGTCAAAGTACAACGTAACAATACTCTGTGCTCTCTAGGCTCCTCATGTCAAAGCCTTCAGTACTCTAGCCAGATGTAAATAACACAGACAAGGTTCTCAGGAGCCCGTTGGCCAATTTAGATGATTGAGACATCAATTGAACCTTCAGAGCCAATTAAATCTGGGGGTGTTTACAAAAACTATTTACCAATCAGAGCAAAGGAAAATGCATTTGCCCTAAAGCAACGGAATGTAGTGCACGGTTCAGTCAGGAATCACATCAGTGTGACGTAGGAAGAGTGAATTACAGGAGCGGAGTGCAAATATTTAATCTAACATGGATTATGACCATAAAACAGCAAAGGTAATAAATTTGTGTGTTTCGCTTCATGAAACAAGCCTTTTTTCTCTTCTTCAGCTGCTGGTTATGTGAGTTTTGCATGTACAGCAGTGATACTTTAACCGTTGAAAAGAGCAGAGTTTGGGCTTCATTCTGGAAGGTTGCTTGTTGTGGGTAGGACCATGCTGCACTGTGGTTGCTGTGTGTTTTTTCTGGCTATGGGTCTTTAGCGTCTCTTTACGTTTTTTTTTTATTTAGCTGCTTAGTGTTAAAATTGGGTCCTGTTGAGGTCTTGTTTCTGCCATTAATGATAAGCCTCTCCCCATTACGTAGGTATCCAATATGCATATATTGGTTGACTTATAGCATGTGTTTGGGTTGATTTTGTTAGTGGACTGCCTTTGCCTCCGGTACCAGGAGCACCCAGGTTATATGGGTTAAAATGTCATACAAAGCAATTTTCTGGAATCCTTCAAAAGTAATAAAATATGAACAGAAACATACAGTTATCAATCTACAATCACATTACACCAAATATTGTAGGCCCGTATTGTTACTATTAAGATGCAATGCTTATGGTACACTAGGAGGACAGGTAATTGGTTGATTTCTGCAAAATGAGGTGAAAAAAGTTTGATTGATAATAGAGGATGTAAGCAGAGCTCTTACTTTTGGAAAAGGAGAAGATGTTTCTGGAGGAGGTGAATATATCCACAGGAACTGAGGTTGGCAGAGGGATTTATGAATTAATTTGTTGGAGTGGTGAACTGATGAATGTTGATGGACAGATCCAGGTAAGTGATTCCAGGAGGGCAGCTGGCAGTAAGATTTCCAGATGAAGTCTTGAGGAGGGATCTCCAAAGAGATGGAGAAGGTGACCACCGGGGACCAGGAACAAAACTGTCACTCATGTAGGAAAACAATCTAGCACCTGGCTTATGGAACCTGCTCTTCTTAAAGCTCCTCCTGATTGCCCTTGATGAGCTCCAGCTGCCGGTGACACCCTATAATGAGAGGAGGTAGGAGAAGGACACGTACACAGTTGTTGGACTATATTTCTGTCCAAAACAAACCCAACAGGAACTTCTCATAAAAAAGGTGACCAGGATTGATTGAGATTTAATGGGTTGCTGTGAAAGATTCAGTTTACGCATTCTCAAGTCGATTCAAAGTTCTCCTAATAAGCTTGCTTTAAACCTTTTTAATATTGAAGGAAGCAATACCAGTAATAACTTTGGATTAGTTTCAAATCTAAGTTCTTTACACCACACACCCATTGACCTGCTGGAGATAGTCACCAGGCAACCCTCCCCTTCTTCTGGGTAAATAAAAACCTAACTGCTTCATTAAAATAACATGCATGAATGTTGTTACACGTCACAATACTATCAGTGTTCTCATGGAGAGTGAATTTTTTTCGAAGTGATATAACTTGTTGTAGACAGATGTCTTATCATTGTGAGTTTATATAAAAGAGAAGAAATCCTCAGAGCAGTGGAATGCTAACAACTATTCAGACTGACCCTCCATTTTAGTCTTAGAGGTAAACATGTAGATGTTGCCTTGAGTGCTGATGATCATTGCTATGAACATCCTTGATATGATGCAATTATTTTTCACAGACTCACATCCTCACGTAAACTGAAATAAACTGATTTTTTTATTCAGGGTATAAACTGGCAATACATCAAAGGACTGCGATCCACTGAAGGTGAGCACACTTCTGGCGTTGTGTAACACAGCTGTAAAGATCAAAATTTTATGCTTCTGCTACTTATCAAGGTTTGTTTGTGATCAAAAGCTCTGGCCCAAAAATGAAAACATTCTATTTTTAGAAGCCTAGATTGCCTAGATAAAGAATCTCCAGTTTGTTGTTTTTCCTCATGCTTTTCTGAGTGTTCTCTATTGTCTCCAAAATCAATTTAAGTCATAAAAAAATCTTGGTTCATTGATGCAGAACAATTTTAGCTCTCCGAATCATTTTTAATCTTACAGAGTCAGAATTTCTCGAGAAATTCTGACTCTGAACTCTTACAACACAGTAAAAGTCAAACAACATTGTATTCCCAGTTCAGAACCTTAATACTGTCTGTTAGTAACCACAGAGAAAATGATGATCCATTATTAAACTGTTCTCTTCTGGTCCCTTATGTGTATTTCTAGACAACAGTTTTGATTATTTGTAGACTGCTAAATTATATGTTGTACTTTGGGTTTAACTTCAGATTTAAATAAGCTATTAATAGGTTCGACACTGCATAGTGGAACTGTCAGGGTCCTCTAGCATCTCTCATTTTAAAATAGTTTTTATGTACCTATAAATATACAAAAAGTCTTGTCATTATACTTATTCATTAATGATATTCTAAAGAAATAACCCAACTCCTCAGTAATGGTTGGCATTTCCAGTGGTACTCAAAAGCATCAAGTTTTCATCCTGTCAGAATTCATTAAGCTCTGTAACTAGGCAGAAAAGTTGAGTTTATCAGCTCTGTGATTGGTATTCCCCTCTAAAAGATCATCAGAGAGCATAGACTCTCATAGACTTAGATGCTAAGTCTATGAGAGCATCTGTCACGAATAACCAACTAATCATACCATCACGCCAAGTGGGTGGAATTTGTGATCATAGCATTTATGACAAGATCATCATCATAGCCGTTCTCAGTACCACCTTTGACACCTGTTGTGGGTATCCTTCAGGGACACTTACCTACTCCACTCTTCCATCAATCTCTTCTTCAATTCACAGGTGCACTGCTTCTTGCTTTGAAGGGTTGACCCCAAGCACCTATTACTTAACCTGATCCCCTTTTAGTACCTCTACCAATTACATCTTCAAGGTTCACTTTGTTATTGTCTCATTCACATACATGTATTCTGTCTTGCCTCCATCCATCCATCCATCCATTGTCTTCAATTTGTCCAGAAAGGGGGGCAATGGCTCAAAGACGCAAACCCATGCAGCTCTCTTCACAGCAACACCCCAGCTCATTCTGGAGGACCTCAATGCGTGTCTAAACAAGAGCAGATATATTGTCCCTCCAGCGTTATCTGGAAATGCCTCAACAGAATATACACTAATCTATTGAGGAAACTGAGCTTGTATCCAGGATCTCTGTCTCTCCGTCACAATCCATATTCATTACCACAGATGAGCGTTGGAACATAGATAGACTGGTAAACTGCAAGCTTCGCTTCAGGGCTCTAGACTAACTTTTTGCTAACTAATTTTAACTAACTTTTTTACTTAGGTGCACCAACACAAAAGTCAGGTGCACCCAAATTTTTGACCACATTGGATTATTTAACATCACAGTTTTACAGTTCACTTTTTAAATCACTGTCAGATCAAGGTAATATTGACATGTATATTAATTAATCTAGTAAACATAAAGTTCTTTATTTGAAGTGGAATTACTGAAAACATGTTTAAAGAGCTTGTATGAGCTGAAATTTAAACATCTCAAGATAAATTAAATACAGGAAAATCTAAATTAGAAGACGTTTGAAGGGCTAAACATATGAACATATGAACATCTCTAACAAAACGTTTTATTACATTCAAGCCATTTTTCTTATGAATAATGATTTCTGACTTGAACGTAGTGAAGTTTTTCTTTTTGCAGTATTAAACTACGTTATCATCTCAGCCATGCTGATGATTTGTTTGCTGCCATGCAATGTTTTATTGATGTATTGTGCTTTTTCAGTGTTTCAATACAAAACACTGAACCAGTGCATTAGAACCAGTCTCAAATGCGCTATTGGCAGTGTTGTGCCAAGGTAGTTATCCTGCGTCAGGAGCACACACAGGACCTGTCTCATTTTCTACCTACTTCTTGATCAAATTACTTTAAATCTAAATCTGCCAGTTATGAATAATTTTGGTAGTAACTTTTTGGTATTAAAATTTTGTGTAATATGATTCATTTATTGGTCTATGTAACTATAAAAATATTTATAGAGTTTTTTTTCCCCCAGCAGATCACGTTTGATGACATCAAACAATCAGAAGCAATAGGAATTTTTATAGGACATCTTGAAACAAACGAGCCGTCTACTTGTTATGAATGACATATATTGAGTGTAAATATTTATAAATCGAGTTTACAAAGACGTGATTGTCCTATTATTAGGCAAACATTCTTGGTTTGTCAATTAAAATAGAATTTTCATGACTGCTTGGTTGGAAGCACAGTCCACTGGACACGAGCTCCTGCACAGTGTATGCTTCTGATGCAGAGGAAATTAATAACTACCTTGGCATGACATTCTTTACAGTAAGTACAATGCATTATATTTTCAGTTTTATTCTATCTTAGTAAGACAGCAACTTAACTTTCCTGGTTGAGCCATTGTCCTCTAAACGTAAACATGTCCACCGTGTAATTTAATTCCAGTGGCTCTGGCTCAGAGTCAATCATATAGGCTTGTCATCTGATACCGAACCACAGCATGACACAACCTAGGATGTTAACTCCGTCTCAGAGCAATGGTAATTATTTTTCGGATGGTTCAGACCTTAACTTTTCAATAGTTTATCTCTTCAGTCACTCTGCATCCACTCTGTTTACCTGACTGCAGCATACAGACATAGACACGTAAATGGATAGCTGCATCACGGCCAATCAAAGGAGGAGGCCTGCCCTTTCACTGATTGGCTTAGACTTCAATATGTACCTAATGTGGGTCTGCTGTGAACCTCAGAGAGACTTTTAGTGTCACAGACACTGATATATATTATTATAAAGGAGACTTTTTTTTTAACCTCCAAACAACTGGTTGCACCGGTGCGACCTGAGATTTTTTCCAGGTGCACTATAGAGAAATCCAGTTGCATTTGTGACCAAATTGGTCACACCCTAGAGATCTGTGTTTTCTGGCTCAACTCTTTCTTCAACATAGATAGAAAGGCAAAATTACAGCAAATGAGGTCTCTATTCATCTATTCATCTCCTGCATCATCCTACTGTTACTCCTGAACCAAACACTACGACATTTAAACTCCTCTGCTGGACACAAAGAATGAGCCCCAACCCAGGGGGAGCAATCCATGTCTTTCTGGTTGAGAGCCGTGGCCTTGTAATGAGAAAAGCTGACTGTCAAGGATGCCTTACATTCAGCTGTGAACTGCTCTGGTGCTTGCTAAAGATCTTGACTTGAACGCACCAACAGAACCACTACTATCTGCAAAAAGCAAAGATTAGACCTGAGTTTCCCAAGCCAGACGCTCTCTCCACAACCATGCCTTAAGATCCTGTTGATTAACAATTAAAGGCAAGGAGCAGCCTTGGCAGGGTCCAACCTGTACAGGGAACAAGTAAGGCTTCTTGCTCTGGTTATACAAATTATTCTGACATTCCCAAATGCCACAGAAAGCCTTTACAAAATGCCCATCGAAACACAGTCATACATCCTTTCCAGATCCACAAAACGTTTGCTTCCTCTAACTTTTATTTCTTTTCTCTTTGGATCATACCTCTGCCTCTCTAGGCTCTCTTCCACTGCCTTCCTACTCTCACTAGATCAATACTAGACTAACAGGTACTCCTGCCTGACCTTTACTTTCAACCTGTCAATCATTACAGAAATGATGGAGCTGACAGGATCCCTCCACATTTCCTCTTTTGGAACTGCACTCACTAATCTTCACCAGTCTTATTAACCCAGCTTGAACAGGTCTTTCACATATCATCATGGTATGGCTCATCAACTTTATCCCTCCATAGTTATTACAGCTCTGCACATCAACCTTGATCTTAAGAATCCTCATCAGAACATTTTTCGTCTTTCCCCTGAAATCCTCTAACTCTTGAGGATTGTGTTTAACAATCTGATCAACGACCTGCTCCTCCAGACATTTTCATCCTCCATAGGTGAGTCATTAGGCCAACTGCCTATCCACCCTTCACATCTCCCTTTGCTTCCTCCTTATTAATCCTCCACAGTTCCTCATTCACTAATTTCATTACCGCTGCCTTCCTCTCTCTCTGTATCTGTATCCTCATTCACTTCAACCTAGAGCACATCCTTTCAAGCTCAATTTCTCTGTGTACTGGAGTTCTTTTTTGCTTCCTTACTATCCAGCTTTTTTCTTTGTCTTTGCTACCATTTTTGGCTATAGGTTGAGACTCCCAATTCTCCTGTCTACTTTCTTCATCATCCTATCGAACTTTTACATTGTAAGCCTTTTTCTCAGAATACTTCCTCATTCAAAGAAACAAGTCCCTTTGTCTTATTTCCCCTGTCCAGAAGATATACGAAATGCCTTCCTAGCAAGTTGTCACAGTTTCTTATCGGTCTCAGTAGAGGTGAATAAAATGGTGTTACATTTTTGACTTAATTGGCCATGAGACATGGATAATGACTGAAAGAACGAGATCCGGGATGGAAGAAGCTGAAATGAGCTTCCTCCAGGGGGTGGTTGGACACTGCCTTAAAGAAAGGATGAGGAGCTCAAGGTAGAACTGCTGCTTCATATTGAAAGGAGTCAGCTGGGGATGTTCAGGCATCTGATCAGGTTGCCCCCTTGGGGACCTCTCTTCAGAGGTTTCCTGGGCATGTCCCACTGGGAGGAGATCCCATGGCAGACCCACAACTCACTGGAAGGACTATGTATTCCGTCTGTCCTGGAAACGCCTTGGGATCCCCCAGAATGGATGGATGGATTGTTAATATTAGGTGTTTATGTTATGTCATCCTATACGCCAATATTGACACTCTCTCAAACAGCCCTTTAAGGCAAGATTCTTAAAGTTGTTTTCACACATGAATGTCAGACACAGTCTGTAGATCTGAACTGTACTTTCTTTACTGACTCCCATTAAATCACTTGATCTCTGCTACACTACAGTTGGTTCACCACAACATAGCCTGTCGCTAATGCTAAGGCTAGTTAGGATGGCTGTTGATGATGGCGGATAAACAGTTTTCCTGGAATGGTAAGTTGTTTCTCCACCATTAGCACATTGAGCAGCACCTACATGAGGGTGATTGACAGCATTAAGACCCTCCTCCTGATTCTGATTGGTTGTTCAATGTCGGGAGTGGTGCATTTCTTTAGGTGGCAATAGCAGCTCAGGGAGGAGGTGGAGGAGCTCGATCTTTTCACAGATTATCTGTCTCATACCATACTGTCACAACATGGTGACAGTTTTAACAAATAGGCAAAATTAATATTTTTGTAAAATTTACATACTGCAGCTTTAAGAGATGTATTTCAAAAAAGACTAACGTATTCTCATAACTGGAAATGAGGTATTCTAAAGTGAAATACAGGGGGAGCTCATAGGAGCCTGGATATGGTGATAAAAGAACTGTGGAGTACTTTTTGTCATCATATCGTTCTCTGTGTATTTTCTCTATTTTTATTTGTTGTTTTAGTAAATGTAATGATGTTAAATGATAATGTAGATTTCCAATGAGTCATTTAAAGAAATAAAAAAAAATTTAATGCAAAACAAAATTAATAATAATCTTTCCCCAAACATCATCTGACTGAAATGGTTTTTGCTTTGAGAATAAGCGTTCTCACTGTAGCCATTAGTAATGCTTTTTGTAGCCATCAAAAGGGTCCTTGAAGATCTCTAGTGGGATGTTCAACCACTGATATTTTTTAAATCAGAAATGCTATTTTGTTTTCAGGCATGGACCTGGCTTTTAATTAGAATCCATCAAATTTCGATGTTCAGAGGTCTGGACTATAACAGAATCTTAATATAACCCTGGTGTATATATTCCAAATCCAGTTTTAATGTGTAATTCTGTCCTTATTTCTGGTGCCCAGTTCTTGATTTGAGGTAAAGTTTAAATATTTTGAGGTGGTCCCCTATATTCATTATTCCTAGCACTTTATAGGGCTTTTTGCATTGCAGAGCCTGGTCTTGGCTGACCTGGCCGCAGTCAGCCCGACTCTATTGTACCCTGGCCCTGGTTCTGTTTGCACTGAGCAGAGTGCCGCCTCGAAAGTGGGCGGTTATCATATCAATAATGCGTGAATCTGTATGTGACTTCATTTGCTTTGGTAAATGGTAAATGGCCTGTACCTGCATAGCGCTTTATCAAGTCTGGAGGACCACAAAGTGCTTCACACTACATTCATTCATTCACCCATTTATACACACACTCACATGCTGATAGTGGCAAGCTACTGAATTGCAGGCACAGCTGCCCTGTCACTTTGCGACACAACAATCGACAGCATCGAGGTCATGTTACTGTCCATCATCAAGTAATTAGATTCTGGCAGCAACTGATCAATAGAAGGCAGAATGCCGAACCAATGGCACATATTGCCAGGCAAAATGCAACGGAAAAGACTGTACTGGACCATCCAGCAGAATGACACTGAAGACGTGAGGGCAAGATGACATAGGATGGTAAGCTAATGTACCCATTTCCTTGGACAATAAACCATTCAGTGGCTGAATTCAAATCTGAGCCGAATAGAATCACTGCTCTTGGGGTTCCAGAGAGTGGGCTGGAACTGGGCCATTAGTGCTAATGCAGAGATGCCAAACCTGGGCCCTGCAGTGCAAAAAGGTCTTATGCAATGCAGCAGCTAAACAAAACCTAAGCATCGTACCAACACCACTTAGCTTGACAGTTAAGATCAAAAGTCAACATTCACTATGAATGGTCTTTTAATGCAATGCGGTGCACATGCAGAAGAGTGCTAAGTATGTAACTGATGCCGTTCTCAAGGATCTCACAAGTTTAGAACAGCACAAGAGGGCAGGTTGGTGGCATCACTACTGCTCTAAACATGTTATAGACTATTGCTGGAACATCCAGAAGTCATTCAAAACTCCTGCCACTGATTCTCAACTTGATTTAAGCCTGGACTTTGACTGGACCATTGTAACACATAAATATGCTTTAATATAGACCATTCATTGGTCGCTCTTGCTCTTGTTAAGGGTTGTTGTCCTGCTGGAAGGTGAACCTCTTACCCATTCCACATGTTTCTTATGTATGATGCTCTTTGTATGTTGTTTTTTTGTGCAGAGGTTATTTTGCTATCTTAAACTTTATCCTGTCAGGGATAAAGTTGTATGATTTTTTTCCCCCTCCTCTTACCTAATGTGCTATTTTTTCTCATCTAATGAAAGGGCAGCGCTTCACAGGATGGCTGCAGACTCAGACACCTGTCTACCCATGAATGTTTGTTTTTTATGTTCTCTTGGACGGGCTGTACAGAAATGTAATCCCTCCCCCGCCGTGGAGGACTAATAAAGTAGTAGTAGTTGTTCTTCTTTTTCTTCTTCTTCTCCTTCTACTACTACTCAGTCTCAATTCTTTTGCAGCTTCTTGAAGGTTTTCTTCCAGTAATACGCTAAAAAGAAACACCACAGCATGATGCTGTCACCACCATGTTTCACAGTGGAAACACTGTTTTCAGAGTCAGGCAGTGTTAGTGTTCCACCACACATACTGTTTTGATTGTAGAGTTCAATTTTAGTCTTATCTGGCCACAGCAGCTACTTCCACATGGTTTCTGTGGTTCCTACAGTTTGTGGCAAACTCCAAACAAGACTTCTAATCCCTATGTCAATAATTGCTTTCTTCCTGCCACTATTCCATAAGGGTCAGATTTGTGTAGTGCATGACAAAAAGGTGTCCTGTCAATTAATCATCCAACCCAAGCTGTGGTTTTCTGTAGCTCCTCCAGAGTTAACATGGGCATTCTGGTTGCTTCTCTGATTATTGTTCTCCTTGATTTGACCAGTCAGCTTCAGTGATTGGACATGCCTTGGTAGGCTTGCAGTTGTGTAATACTCTTTTATTTCTGGGTATCAGATTCAATTATGGACAGTTAGTCTTTCCATTAATCTGTTGCATAAAGTATGAACAAAACAAAATGATGTTTGTGGTTTTATCTTCACAAAATGTGGAAAAGTTCGAGAAATAAATCCTTTTGCTGTCCTTTGTATAGACCACTTGAATTGTAAATAACTTCCCACCCTGTCTTTAGGAAGCCATAAAACTGTAGATGGGCATGAAAATGCATAAATTCCGAAATTATCTATCGACCATTGTAATTCACATAAAAATACTAAATGAGTCTTTTACAAAAGCTTGCTTGCTGTACATTCTAGAAGTATAAGATGCTGGATGTTTTGCAGAAATGCTTAAATCAACACTGAAAACATAAAAATGAAATGAAAAACTCCTTATTTTTAATAAAACATTTACTGTTGTCATATTAAATTTGTTCTCAATAGAAAGTATAAAGTGTTGAAGTAATTTCTTACTTTAAAACTGGTTCTCATCCTATTTCCTCAAAGATCAGCACAAACACTGTGAATTTCCATTCCCCTGCTTTCATCCGACGGTATGCAGGCGTTTCAGACTCAGTCAAAGGCGGAGAAGGCTGTTTAATAATGGTGTGCCAGGGGAACAGCGTGAGACAAATAAGATGAAAACAGTGAAAGATCCAGTTCATTTGCCTGTGTTTATTTGCAGTAGACATAGTTATATATGCACCGCACTAAGACACCTGCTGAGTCAGTGCTGCAGGGTGAGGGGTTATAAATTATAGAGTGAGACCTTGAAGCACAATGTGATACATCTGAAACATTACACCCGGTGGCATATGATGCATGTACATACTGATGACACGTACACAGACACACTGAGTTTTGGGAGTAAACTGATGAGCCACCACTCAATCTTCGACAAAAATCTAACCCCAAAACATGTATTGAATAGGAATGTGTTTGGTTCAAATGTGATAGAGAAATGTTGCTTCTTATCAAACAAACATAGTCTGCACCATGAAAAGTAGAATACCTCCATCAGGGAGCATTTTAGCAACCTTAGTACTTAGTATGTTTACTTCTAAAACTGCAAGTGGATTGTGATAAATGCATGCCATGTACAGTTTGGTCTAACTTCTTTATTTTCTACATTTTTGGCATTCAGGGCCCTTATTTATTATAAGTAGCTTGACAGGATGAAGGGCAGAGATAGAAGGGGAAGACATCCAGCAGATGCTCCAATGCCAAGAATTTTACACACACACACACACACACATATATATATATATATATATATATATATATATATATATATATATATATATATATATATATATATATATATATATATATATATATATCTACACACACACACACTGCTCACAAAATTAAAGGGAACACTAAAATAACACATCCGAGATCTCAATGAATTAAATATTTGCATTGAAAAACTTTATTATTAACACAGTGGAATTGAATGAGAAGAACATAACACAAAAATTATCAATGTAAATCAAAATTATTACACCATGGAGATCTGGATTAGGATTCATACTATATATAAAAGTGGAAAATAACATGACAGGCTGATTCAGTGTCAGTGAATATTCCTCAAGACAAGTCTAAATGAGGCTCCGTAGTGTGTGTGGCCTCCACGTGCCTGTATAACCTCCCGACACACCTGGGTATGTGTCTCCACAGTGTCTCCAGACTCTGTCATGTCTGTCACATATGCTCAGTATGAAACTGCTTTCATCTGTGAAGAGCACAGGGCACCATTGGCGAATCTGACAATTTTGGTGTTCCCAAGCAAATGACAATTGACTTGCATGGTGTTGGGCTGTAAGCACAGGCCCTATATGTGGATGTCGAGCCCTTATACCACCCTCATGAAGTCTGTTTCTGACAGTTTGAGTAGAAACATGCACATTAGTGGCCTGCTGGAGGTCATTTTGTAGGGCCCTGGCAGTGGACCTCCTATTCCTCCTTGCACAAAGGACGAGGTCGCGGTCCTGCTGCTGGGTTGTAGCCCTCCTATGGCCCCCTCCATGTCGACTGGTTTACTGGCCTATCTCCTGGTACCTATTCCATGCTCTGGACACTGCTGGGAGACACAGCAAATCTTCTTGCCACCACTTGCATTGATGTTCTGTCTTGGATTAGCTGCACTACTTGAGCAACTTCAGTGGGCTGTAAAACGTGCCTAATGATGCCTCTATGAGTGACAGCACTGAAAAATGAAAAAGTGACTAAAAATTCAAACAGAAAGGACGAGAACAGAGACATGATCTGTGGTCACCACCTGCAGAATCATTCATTTATAGGGGTTCTCTTGCTAATTGCCTCTCATTTCCACCTGTTGTATGTTCCATTTGCACAGCAGCAGGTGAAATGGATTCACACTAAGTGTTACTACCTAACTGGTGACATTGATTCTACAAAGATGTGACTGATTTGGAGTTACATTGTTTTGTTTATTTTTTTAGCAGTATATATATATATATATATATATATATATATATATATATATATATATATATATATATATATATATATTAGGGGTGTCAAGACTTACGCATTAATGCATACCATTAATCTAAAAAGTTGAATGTGTTAATATTACATATTGCAGATTATTCACATTACCTGTTTTGACCTAAAAACATCTTTCCTGCAAAGGGTTATAGTGGAGCAAAAAGTATTTTGTCAGCCACAGATTGTGCAAATCCTCCTACTTAGAAAGAAGAGAGAGGTCTGTAATTCTCATCATATGTACACTTCAACTCTGAGAGGAAAAATGAGGAAAAAAATCCAGGAAACTACTTTCTAGGATTTTTAAATAATTTATTTGTAAATTATGGTGGAAAATAAGTATTTGGTCACCCACAAACAAGCAAGATTTCTGGCTCTCACAGACTTGTAACTTCTTCTTTAAGAAGCTCTTCTGTCCTCCACTTGTTACCTGTATTAATGGCACCTGTTTGACCTCGTTATCTGTAGAAAAGACACCTGTCCACAGCCTCAAACAGTCAGACTCCAAACTCAACCACGGCCAAGACCGAAGAGCTGTCCAAGGACACCAAGAAGAAAACTGTAGACCTGCACCAGGCTGTGAAGAATGAATCTACAAGAGGCAAGCAGGTTGGTGTGAATAAATCAACTGTGGGAGCAATTGGAAGAAAACGGAAGACACACAAGACCATTAACAATCTCCCTCAATCTGGGGCCCCATGCAAGATCTCATCCTGTGGGGTCAGTTTGGGAATGGGCTGCGGCATGTGCCCGTGCCAGCGTGCCAAGGTCCACATGCATACTAAAGTACCCTTTTGGGCATTCCCCATTCCAAGCCAGTGGTTTGATCATGTACACATAGACCTGGTGGGTCCTCTGCCTCCATCACAGGGTTTCACACATCTCCTGACCATAATCGATCATGCCACCTGGTGGCCAGAAGTGGTTCCCCTCGCATCCACAACATCTGTAGTGGTGGCCCCAACCCGAATAGCACTAGCCTCCTTGAACAGTGTGCAGCTGGCTCCACCAGGGGTCTCATGGCATTGCACAGTTCATCAAAAGCTGAGTTTGTCATTCAAAAGTGTTGAATCCATAACTCTTCTGTAAAAGTGGTGACTACAATTCCCCCCAAACGCCGCATACATAACTGCTCCCAATTGGGGCTTGTCGTTCCAGACATCAGTGTCTCCTCTGATGGCTGATGATGAGTGCTAGTGCCGTGTTTGAAATATATATCTCATGTTTACATCCATTGCCACCAAGATATTTAATGACTTATTGTGTTAACAAATGTTTTCGCATGTAATTTTAATTGCATCTCTTATTTAATGGAAACACAGCAATTGCAATTGTTTTTGGGATAGTAGCAGGATATTGACAAAGACAAAGTCTTACACACACTTGTCATGAAAACACAGCTAGTGTTACACTTGCAACTCACCCCACAATACACCATCCCTACTATTAAATATGGGGGGAAGGGATTTCACCAAAAAGGACAGAGATGTTGGTCATAAGTGATGCAAAGATGGATAGAGATAAATACAGGAAAATCTGTTTCCAGATCAAAAGGCTAGAGATTGGGGTGGAGGTTTATCTTCCAGTAGGACAACTCTAAGCATACAGCAAGAGCTTCAATAGAATGGTTTTCATCAAAGCATATGCATTTGTTAGAATGGCCCAGTCAAAGTCCAGATCTTAAATCCAATTAGGAATATGTGGCAAGACTTGAAAATTGATGTTCACAGATGTTCTCCATCCGATCTGACTGCACGTGACCTTTTTTTTTTTTTCCTAAAAAACAGCTCTGAAAAGCTGGTAGAGATAACCCCCCCCAAAGACTTGCTGTTGTAACTGCAGTGAAAATTGATTCTATGGAGTGCTGCTTAGGGGCTGATGGGAAATGCACCACCATTTTTTTTTTTTAGAAAATAAAAGAACAGACACTTGTAATTATTTTTTGCATTTGAATGGATGAACCAGATGTCTGTTATATTCCTTGGAACACACCTCAGTCAATCAACTAACAAATCTAACTCTTCTGCAAACATTCTGGGACAAACAGAGGGGTACTTTAGTCTGTTTCTTTTGTTTTTTGTATTTTTCACCAACCCAGTAAAAGACTCCAGTGATTATATTGTGTCTTGGCTTTCAGGATTTACCTTCCCACTGGTGTCTTAGAGTTTCCAGTAGATGGAAAGTGGGTAATAACATAAACCTTGAGAGAGTGGTTCTCACTGAATGTCAAATTTGTTAATTTCTTCAGTTTCTCACCACTGGCTTCTTTCTGTTTTCAGGAAAAAGTAAATATTCTGTCAGGGTAAAAGCTGAGAAAATGTAAGTGAAGGAAAAGGAATACAAACTGCAGATAGAGGCAAACACAGAAGTGTAATCATTTTGAAAATAAGAAAAAATGAAAGTAGCAAGGTGAAGAATTAGTCAATTCATCAATAGACTTAGAGAGTGATAGAAGCTTTGAGAAATAAACAGACTTTAAGGCAACAGGATGCAATCCTTTGCAACCCTTTTGTCTTGTGTTCAGATTTTTCAACACTAGGAGGCCTCTTGTGAAATTATCCCAGCAGCTGAGAATTTTATCTGTTGATTTGACATAAGAGGGTCCACTGCTTTCACTCTAATTATCAAAGCCTGTGAACGTTTTCCAGCTGAATAACTGAATTGTTGCTGCAGTTTTAGAACCCAGACCAAATACAATCAAGAAAACAAGAACAAGACAGTTCTTCATTACAAAAGGTTATTCCACATTCCATCGGTCCATCTTATGGGTTGTGCAGGCATTGTACCATTGCCAAAAGTATTTAAGTGACTTGCCTATTTTGTACATTTTACCTCTTTAGTTGCTTTTTGTTCTTTTGGTTACATTTTACATAGTTGAAGCTATAAAAATGACCAGTTTCTCCTTGTTTCCAATTCAACAGACACCAAACACTGTGGTAAATAAAAAGAACTGGGATCCTTTTAAAAACATTTATTTAATTACTAACAGGGATTCATTTTAATTGCTACTTTAAGATTGCATTTTTAACGTTGCAGTAGGCTAGACTATGATGTGTCCTGCTGGCAAACATTGGCAGAGTACATCTCAAGTCACACTCTTAAAAGAAAACCACTGACTTCCTGTTCTTGGGAACCACTCTTTCTTGGGCCTTGAGCTGGTTCTCACAAACATTGTTTAGAGGAAGGCCCAGCAGAGACTGGACTTCCTACAGCAATGCAGGAAGTACAATCTACCAAAGGATCATCTTCTTCACTGCTAATATTCAGTCTGTTCTTGGTTTGTCCATCACTGTGTGGTTTGACTGATCCACAAAACAGGACAAAAGCAAACTGCAACAAACACTTAGGTCTGCAGAGAGGATCATCAGGGCTGACCTTCCCTCTATCCAGGGCTTGTACAGGTCTTGGGGGAGGAAAACAGCTCTGCAGACTCCACACATTCTGGATTCAAACTGTTTGGACTTCAACTTTCAGGCTGGCGCTACAGAGTGCTGTTTAGAAAAAAAAAAAAAAAAAAAAAACAGCCATCAAAGAGACACCCTCAGACTGTCTCTCTTAAACACTTAAAGTATCCAGATCGATACCATGCATATTTGCACTACTTCATTGGTTGGGGAGTTAGGAAGTGGTCAAAAGGCTTTAAGGCTTGCAATGTTTTGTTTACTTTAAAAAACTGTCACCAGTGTGACATTGTATATTGATGTTTTTAATGATGGCACTTGATAAAATGTAACGTTTGTTACTGGTTTCACAGCTGGTGACTGATGTGTTTATGATGTTTTTATGTTTGCATGATGTAAAGCACTTTGAACTGCCTTGTTGTCTGAAATGTGCTACACAAATAAACTTGATTGATATTTGGACATTTATATTCCCTACAAATATTGGGTGAGGGGATAACCTGTCTGTCACCAATTTCACCAAGAAACATAACCAGTATTATTATTTTTGTCAGAGGCGGCAAGTGAAGCGCTTTCCTGTGCAGACTGCTGTGCACTGCTTAATATTTTGCTCAGCAAGTTTAGCCAACTCTCTGGGAGCAGAACCATCAAACACACAAATCCAATATCTTATCTGTATTTTTACTGATCACTGTGAGAAAATTGGTATCTGAAGCCTGAAGTTGTTTTTCTGAGATTATTGTAAAACTGTTTTTAACCCTATGAGCCACTTCCTCCTCATCACTGAATACTCAGCCAGGATTCTTTGATAGCATTTAAATGGCAGCCTGAAGAACCCAGCTTCTCATCAGAGGTGTGTACGCTTCTCACCAGCTGAATGTCCCACCATGGAGAATATACTGCACACCAATCTCTTTGCAAAGTCTGAGCAAAGAGGAGTTTTTTTCCATGGACAATATGGGTTGTTTGATGGGGCTGCTTGGTGAGATTCTTTTTATTGCAACCAGATTGGTAAAAGGACACTATGTGCATAGCAATTGCAGGACCAAAAGCATTTCTGTAAATTACTTGGAGGGATGCCAGCCAGGTGTGGGGATGATTAGGTTGGCAGGATGCCAGCGTGGTCTGAAACAGCAACGACCAAGTCGTACTTGCTCTGCAGGGTTTGTGCATACTGGATTTCACATCAGCGCATTGAGCTAAGATAGTGAGAAATGTCATCACCTATGTGTGTCACTACCACTGGCACCATGACCAAGTGCTGAAGAGAGCATATGCAATGCCATCATTCCTGGCAAACACCATCTTGCCCTGGAGTCAAGAATCGCCTTTGTCAAAGCTGGAGAGGAACCCTGTCGACTGCATAGAACAAGGTCAGGTCTCCTCTGGAAAGCCCCGGACCGACAGCTGCAAGCCGACCTGGGGAGGTAGCTGAAGCTCCCTCAGCATTTTGCTATAACATCACTCTGGCCAGACATAATCATAATATCTGAGGCGGCAAAACAGCTGATTGTGCTCAAACTCACTGTGCCCTTGGAAGCCCGGATGGAGGAGGGAAATGAAAGAAAATGAGCAAAGTACCACCTGCATATGTGCGAATCAACTTCAGTAGAAACACAAAGTTAACTACAAAGGTTATATATACTTACAGCAACAACAAAACGGATCCATGACTTGGTGGTTTTACTGTGCAACTACCCAGGAAGTGTGATAAACAGATGCATAACAGACCCAATGTTGAAAAAAATACATGACTGGTGCAACACTGGTTTTGTTGATTTAATTTATGAAAGGAAAAAAAAAACACTTTACAAATTGATCTATGTGAAAGGGTAGGGTCAAGGCTCATGCCACAGCATCTCAATTGTATTTCCAAAACCTTCACCTTTCATTCAGAAATGGACTTGGTGTGGTTTCGATCATTGTCTTGCTGCAAAACCAAAGTGCAGTTAGGATTAACAGAAGTCATAGTTCTAACAAATACAGCAAATCATCCAGGTCCTAAAGAAACAAAGCAGTCCCAGACAATGATGCTACCGCCACTATGTTTGACTGTTATACAATGCCAGATGTTATACAATGTACACCTTTAAAAAAATCTATTTTTGCCTCATCAGACCTTCTGGCTTTATAATCCGACCACACTAATAGACGTTATTGACTATTTTTCATCAGTTCTTGAATTCCTTTACATTAAGGCATTATGTATTGTAGTGGTGGGACCAAGTAAAATATTTAATCAAAGCAAAAAAAGAAACAGTTTCAATTCAAAAACACTTTTTCCTGCTAAATTATTGAATACTTAAGACATATGAGCTCAACAACAAAGATATTTATTGTTTGTAATCTGTTATTTAGGTTCATCAACCATCAGATTAGTGCAAAGGGCTGTTGTATCTATTCAGCTTCCAAGTGTTTCAGGAACCTCTCATCTGATCATTCATATAACTTCTTTAGAAATATGGATTGTGGGCACTGACATTAGCGTTGTGGACGTCTGTGTTGCTGCATTGAGATGCTATTTTAGGCTTGAATAGCTTTGGTGATAGGCCAACTCTTTTTTTGTTTTTTTTTTTTTGTTTTTTTTTTTTGTTTTTTTTTTTTTTGTTTTTTGTTTTTTCACAACTTGCACACAACAATAGTGTTTTCCAGCATCTCATTAGAAAATGAACCCCCGGTGGGCCAAGAGAAGCAACTTTGTCATCCATCTCTAATGTTTGCGAATGTGCATCAGATTTACTGACATTCCAGAAATCTGCAAATACAAACGTTCCGACCAGAACCTTTGTAATTAAAAAAAAATAAAAAAGAAGTGATTAATTGCATTAAAGTCTATGTAATTAATTAATCGCAACTAACACATTAGAGTCCTAGCCCTACTTTTTTCAGAAATTTTTTTAGCCTGCTTAATGTTTTTGACAGTTTCTATTTAAGTGATTCTACAGTTCTGGCCTGGGTGTGTATAGTTAAAATTGATCAAAATGTGGCAATTTAAAGTTCATTCATGATTTAATAAGAATAGGGGGAAGCTTTTTTGCAGTGGGCCAGACTAGTTTGGATAGCTTTTTTCACTTTATAAATTAAATCCTAATTTGAAAACTTCCCTTTGAATTAACTCAGTTTATCTTTGTCCAAAATTAAAATTGTTTGATGATCTGTAACCTTTAAGTATGACAAAAACAGGAAATATCTGTAAGGCGCAGTCTGCATATGTACCTCATGACATCTAAACAGGACCATTCTTTCCGGGTGCTTATTGTGGTGTTAGAATGTTTAAAAAACTTGGTTACATTGATTCTGTTCTACAAAGGTTTGTTGAAATAATTTTGCCATTTTTGCCAGAAGAACAGACAAATTCAAAGGTGAAAAGAAGCAGATTAGTTGTTTAATGAAAATCCATCATTCAATTTCTGAACCTACTTTAACGATGAATACCTTGTGATGGAAAACGCCTCAGAGAGGGTTTGTAATGAAAAGATGAGTGGTTCTAATTAAACAACTCTTCAGTTCTGTTAGTTTGTTCCATAAGTTGGTAGGGAGAAAAAAGTAAATTAAATCTCTGGTTAATTGAAGCCAACATGTGTCCTCTGATGTCACAGCATGGTGTTTTAATCCCCGTCAGTGATCCACAGCTAATGAATCACTCTTTTGCACTTGTCTTTAGAAGCAACAGTAACTGCCAGCTCAGTCTCCTACCAGCAGTTATAAAACCTCCCAGGATATTTCTTTCCCTCTTAACCAGTCACCCTGATTCTCATTTTCCTTCCTGTTTCCCCCTTTCTTTTTATCCCAAATTTCCCCTTCAGTTTGCCCTATATTTCATGGTGCCTGGAGATGATTAGAGGCAGAACAGTGGTGTGGTACTGTGTGTGTCGCCTGGCAGAAGGGTGTTTTCACATTCTCCCTTAGTTTATGAGGGTTTTCTCCCTCACTCCAAAGGTTAATTGGTGAATCTCCATTGGCTGTGAGGGTGAGCATGCTCGCCTGTCTGTCTCAAAGTGATATCCTGTTGGATCAGAGCAGGTTTGTCTTCTAGAAAATTGAGACATGCTCTAATCCTGTACAGCAAGTTAAAGGGAGATTACAAGACTTCTCTAAATGTTGACCAATTAGGATACCAGCTAAACATGCACAGGCCTGTTAATTACAATGAACTTTGGGAAGAAGTATGTTTGTTTACTTGGAATTGTTTCACGTGCAGGACGATATAGATGGGAGAACTCTATGCACTGGAAACGGAATCCCAGCAATCGAGTAAATTAATGCAAACACGTAGATCCTCATCACAGAAAAAACCATGGAAGAATTACATGTTACAGTGTCCACAATCAAAAACTCAGTGGTCCAGGAAACAGTCCAGGTCAGCAACAGGGCAGGCAGAGAAGGGGGAGCAGATCCAAAGACCATGAGGCTGTAATCATGGTCCAGGTACATGAAGCAAGGTTCAGATTCAAAATCAGAGTAACTCACAGTGTAGTCAGGGAGCAGGGAGAGGCAATGGTCCGGAGGAAGAAAACAGGTCAGGTATATGATTAGGAACAAGGACATGGCATGAGATCTCACACTTATTAAGGGCAGAGCAGGATCTTATACAGACAGCATCACAGGTGGGAGTAATCAGCAGCCACCAGAAGCAGGAGGGGCAGAGCAGAGGAACAGCGTGAACCATCACAAGAACAGGGAAAACATGACAAGAGGTAGCAGAGTAAATAGGAATATAAATGGATACAAATGAATGCCACAGTTTTTAGCTTTTTACTTGTAAAAATTTGGGAAAAACCATGTATGATTTTCCTTGTACAAGCTGTAATAGCCCATTTTTCAACACAAAAATGGGCTATTTTTGTGTTGGTCTATTACACAAGATCCCAATAAAATCCCAAGAGGTTTGGATTAAAGGTTGTAATATGACAAAATGTGTCTACTTGTCTTGATTTTGACGCATAGGGGTTTATGAGCCACCCTCTCTTTCAGATGCATCTGCAATGAGGCAAATAAAAAGAATAGCTTTGCTTCCATCCTTATAGGTTTGATTGAGTTAACTTTCTCACTCAAGCACATACAGCTGATGAACAGGCCTTTCCAGCAGAGTCTATGAGCTAAACAAATATAATATTCTCTTTTTTTTCTGATGTCAGGCCCAGCTCTCCTCCCTAGCATTTACTTTAAGGTTTTTTTTTTTATTATCTGATAGTGATGGGATTATAATTACAGGCCCTTAGAACTCACTTCAGAGAGAAGTCTGCTGTTTGATCAGGACTGCTACAGTGCTTTAGTGCAAACTGAATAATAAGGTTACCATTAATAATAAGGATTGGATCTAATTTTAAAACAATTTCTGTATATGAAGGCATCATACAAAGCTGGGTAAGGAGAGAATAAATATTAAATCCTAACATAACAGACACAATTTACCGGTACACCCAAAAAAAGTGAATGTTGTGAAAAAGTTCAACTGTTTTCATCACGCATTTCACAAAGTAAAACTCATATATATCATATAGACATAGAGCGATATATTTCAAGCCTTCATTTTTTGCAGGTTTGTGTTTATTTTCTTAAAGAAAATGAAAACCCAAAATTCTGTGCACTGCATCAAATGCATTGCAATAATCCAACCATGATGAAACAAAAGCGTGATTTATTCCCAGTTCAGAACATGAGACAATGGAGCTTAGCTTGGCGATATTTCTCAGATGATAAAAACAACAAACCAAGGACCTTACATGAGCATCCAAAGTAAAACCAGACTCACAGTTAATGCCAAGGTTCCTAACAGAGGATTTTGCCAAAGAACCAAGCAGTCCAAGTATCTCTTTTATCCCAGACATGCATGTTTCTGGTGCAAAGCTAATTTCAGTTTTGTCTTCATTTAACTGAAGAAAACTGTATGCCATCCACTGTTTAACAGAATCTTTGCACTTTAATAAACATGTGGAGTTTAGACATTTCCTATGGGTGAAACGAGGTGTACAACTGAATATCATCTGCATAACAGTGATAAGAGATGTATTTAAAGGTTGACAGAATGTTCCCAAGGGGGAGGAAATACAATAAAAACAGCAGAGCGCCCAAAGCAAAACCTTGGGTTACACCAAGACTAGATAAGGGAGAGATCTGTACTTCTGTAGCTTCAAAGAACGATCTGTCAGACAGGTATGCAGATAACCAGTCCAAGACAGAATCTGATACACCAACCCAATACCTCAGCCTATCGAGCAGAGTGAGATAGTGAACTGTATCGAAAGTGGATGTGAGGTACAACATGAGCAAAGCTAAACAGTTTCCCTTATTGCCTTGCATCAGAATGTCATTTGATATTCTCAGAGGAGCTGCTTCAGTTGAATGGGATCCACAAAAAACTGACTGAAAGTGGTCAAGAATGCTGTGCTGCTCAAGGGCAGCAGTTAACTGGTTCACCGCAACCTTCTCTAAGATCTTAGCAGTAAATAGAAGCTTAGAGATGGTTCTATAACTGCCAAGGAGAGAAGGATCCAAATTTACTTTTTAAGGGCGATGGATGACAGCATTTTTTTTTAAACATTATTTTTATTGAAACTTTTAAATATAACAGTCCAGCTTGTACAATTATTAAAAAGACACAGATCTGCTACAGTAGCACACAAACACCAGATAGCATACAGCATTACTCATGAGTCCTTCATCATTGTCATTTTACAGATGATTTAGATTTTATCTGCATTCGTTTCAGTACCATTCCAAACTTGATGATATTGTCCATTGACACAGATCCTTAGCTTTTCCAAAGTGATTGTATCAGAGAGGATATTTTTGTACAATAAAAGTGATGGGAGCTCATCACCCACCCACTTCGTCATCACTGCTTTCCTGGCCACCATGAGGAGAAAGTTTATTGTGTCCTCATACCTTTTTAATGAATCAGGTAAAAGTCCCAGCAGACAATAATGGATCGGCTGTTGTCCAATCACGCTGCTGACCTCTGTGCACATGGCCTGCCAAAACTGTTGAATCTTCTCCATTCGCAGAGAGTGTATTGTAGTTCTCTTGAGTACTTTGCATTTTAAGCAGTTTGCAAGGGCATGACAGCATTTTTTAAATAAGTGGGTACCTTACCAGAGACCAATGAAGCATTGATAATAGTGAGCACACTAGAACCAATGGACTGTAAGCCCTTTTTGAACAAAAATGTAGTTAAAATGTTCAGAGAACAAGGTGAGACTTTCATTGTACCAATAAGCTTGACTAGCTCAAGTAAAGTTACAGGTGCAAAGCTGCCAAAGATAACATACTGAGCAGCCAAGCAACCATCAACACAGATCCTGAGGAAGAGATATTCATTCTCACATTTCTAACCTTATCAATGAAAAAAGAAAGAAAATGTTGACCTTTGGGAGCAGTAGGTGTAGCAGGAGTCAGAATGTCACTAATAACTTAGAAGAGTCTCATAACTCTTTATGCACACCGTTTCTAAAATAATAATAATAATAATACCATTTGTTAAACTAAAACATAAACAGCACATCTTCCAATCAAATTGGAATATTTAAAGTTTGATTTAAACTAAGATTTGTGGTTCCAAAATTAAACGTAATTTCAGTTTGTGAGTTGGCTCATTTAGATAAAGAATGAAAATATTGTCTAAATCATTCATCAGGATCCTTCATTTATTTTATAGGTCTGATAGCCATGCAGTAAAAAATGTAATCTCTTAAATATTTGAAAACTTATTTATTTCAAGCCAAACAAGGCAACCCATTTGTACTCTTCATCTTTCTTTGTTATGATTTCCCTGCTCCTGCCATGTTTCATGCTGCTTCTCTGCTCTGTCCCTCCTGCTGGCTGCTGATTTCTAATTTATACCACCTGTGCTGCTGTGCCTCTGCTCAGCCCCTCCTGCTCATGCTGGCTGATGATTGCTCCCACCTGTGCTGCTGCCTATATAAACTCCTACTCTGCACTCAGTGTGGGATTGTCTGTCATCCTTTTCACAGCCTTTAAATCATCCATGTCAATGATCATGTTCCTGACCTGTTTTCTGACGAGAGAGAGAGAGAGAGAGAGAGAGAGAAAGAGAGAGGAGAGAGAGAGAGGAGAGAAAGAGAGAGGAGAGAGAGAGAGAGAGAGAGAGAGAGAGAGAGAGAGGAGAGAGGAGAGAGAGGAGAGAGGAGGAGAGAGAGGAGAGAGAGAGAGAGAGAGAGATCTGTTTTTATTCACTCAATTATGAATAGTTCATGTAACAACTAAAAGAAATCATGAATGAAAAGGAGCAGAAAGAAGTATAAACTTATATCTGACCCTATGCCCAGAACACTGACAGACATTTCAAATAGAACAATAAATACACACCAAACATGAGCTTATTCAATGTCATATTGCTTCATCATAATGATTTTCAAATTTCTCTTAAATGCAGAAAGAGAATGAGATTGTTTTATCTCACTGTCAAGATTATTCCATAAAGTAACACCTTAATTGAAATGCATCTTTCCACTATTGCTGTTCTGAATCTGATTTTTTTTTTTTTTTTTTTTTTTTTTTTTGAAAATCTGATACTTTTAAGATTTATTTGCTTTCTCTTTTTTACAAATCTGTTTTGAATATTGTTTGGTAAAACATTTTTATGTGCTCTGAATATAAATTTTTAAAATCTTGTACCCTATGAATTCATGAAGTTTGTGAACTTATCCTGATACCGGAGTTTCTGCACACCATGACATCATCTTCCTAGTTTCTAATATGTAGAGTGTTTCCCCTCTATACGGTCCCTCTGGTGAAACAATCTCAGGTTAAAGGACACTTACCAAACCTCAACAGTTACATCTCAGAGGATTCAAATTTGTTAAGGTCCAAGTTTCTGAAGAGGACTTCCTGGGAGTGGATCATCCTCTGTTGGGTAATCAACTATTTCCTGTTTTGTGAGTAACTGCCATTACTGTCTTTTTTTTTGCCGAGTCTGACCAGAAAGCAGATTCCAAGAAGAAGTTACTGACCATTTTGGACATTTTGATATTTGTTAATAAAACTCATTTAACCTTTCTTGAGTTGTCTGTGTTCTGGGTACGACTCAGACATACTTAATGACCTACTTCCTAAAATAAAAACTCCTAATGCTTGGTTTAAGTGGACTTGAGGAGATTCCCAAAATGTCTCCTTGTAAAGAATCCTATTCAGGCAGCAGTATATGTATTGTCCTTTGGCGGCTATTCTTATGATTTTACTAGCGTTCACTTTACATGCTTTAATTCATAATGACATAAGAAGTGAAAATATTAAATATGTGATTATGATTGAGAACCAGGCTTGTTTTTTGTTAAAGCTTTCAGCATATTTCATACTTCTTAAAATCTGAAGACTGTTAAAGATAACTGCAGTATATTCTATAACCTTTATTTGTAACCTTTATTTGTGGATGCATTTCATGAGACTAGAGTTAAATCAATCCATTACATTTTACCTGAAGCAAGAAGACAATCCAGTTGGACACAAACAATAGTTTCCCAAATTCATAATGTAAAAATTCTGCCAGCAAACTAATGCTCAGCTGCACCAGGACATCGACGCTGACACCAGCTGTTAGCATTCACTTCTGCGTGACATCAGCTCAGCTTGTATTAGTGCTGCCTTCTTCCTTCCTGCTCCTACGAAGTGAACAGATTTGACATATCCTCACTCCCAGGTCTTAACATACAGACTGACAGTTGATGTGCTGCCGTTAGCAACACATATTAATGCACTGATGTTCATTTGTATCGCCTTTTCTGAAGAGTAGTGCATCAACAACCTGATGGTTGACTGTGGGCCAAAAACATTGAGGTCATTTTTAGATGAATTGTTGGTTACTTGTCATGCCTTCTCTTTTGAAATTTAAGTTACATTACCTCCCCTCCATCCATTTCATATCAAGCTCTAAAATACAAGAGGGAGAGGTAACATTCCCTTACAGAATGGAACACCCTTTTAAACAAATTGACCAAAGACTAAAAATCAACCCAAGTGGCGTCCATCCTTTATTTATCCTCAATCATCCATGCAGGATCACTGGTGCTTATCTCCAGCGGTCATTCGACTGGAGGCCTGGTACATCCTGGCCAGGTTGCAGACCATCACAGAGCAAGTCGCAAACAGGTATGCCCAAAATTAATCATACCCCTTGAAGTTTTAGGTTTGAAGGTGACATTGGCAGATCTAAAGGCTTCCACATACTTCATCTGAAACCAAACATCGACTCGTAGTCACATGGTTGCGGACTGTTCATATTCACACACACCCTTCATACAATGGTGCAGACCACCTGGGGGAAACTCCTCCCGCTTCAGTATACGTCACACCCCTACCTGCCGGGTTCCCCCTCCCTACCTACCTGCATCCTCACGAGAACGGCACACTTTTCTGCAGACAGCCTCCTCTGTGGACGAAGTTGCACCTTCCATCCAGGAGTTTTTAGCAATTTGACAATCTTTGTAATTATTTAGCGAAGAATCATACGAATGTACATATTTCCTCAACTGTGGATACAAAAACCGGATAGTGGAAGTGAACTAGTTGAAGAGAAATGTCAACACTGCTGTCTGAGCACATTTCTACTTAAAACATGGGAACAAACTTTTGACATATGACACAACACTTCACACAGAACTCTGAAATGGTTCAACCCCGATGTCAAGAAGTGGAGGTGGACACGTTTCTACGAACAAAATGACACAATTTTCATCAAGCGCCTACATCAATTAGAGCCGAGTTTTGCACTTCAGTATATGGAGACCTTAAATTCAGACAATGTGACAAACCTGAGGTGGTTTCAGGACACATGCCTGGAGAACCACATTAAGAGGCATGGAGCTCAAGCTGTAACCTTTAAGGAACACCTGGTGGAGGAGTGACATTCAACTCCATCCCTTATGTCTCATACTTTATCTAACACTCTGTGTGTGTGTGTGTGTGTGTGTGTGTGTGTGTGTGTGTGTGTGTGTGTGTGTGTGTTTCAGACAGAGGATGAGAGGGAAGTGCTGCAACTTGGATTGTCAATTCCATGGTTTGCCGAGAGGAAGTGACCTCTTACCTGGTCACTCTGCAAAGGGACTAGAATGTCTCTCTCTCTCTCTCTCTCTCTCTCTCTCTCTCTCTCTCTCTCTCTCTCTCTCTCTCTCTCTCTCTCTCTCTCTCTCTCTCTCTCTCTCTCTCTCTCTCTCTCTCAAACATCTCGCCTCCCTCCTGCTTACAGCTGTGCAGGTTTCTTATGGAAAAGTTGAAATTGTGCTTCATCATCTCCATTTCCTCTGGCTGCCTTTGTTTTCCATATCTCCAAGTTGGGGGAAATAACATGGATTTATGGGTGGGGCACTAACAATATCCTTGGTTATTGCTAGAAGCAAATAAATAAATCACTGCAGCAAGATGCTTAATCTCCGTTGCCTGGACTCATGAAAATTGAGTGTGAGTGAGTTTATTTCTGTATGTCAGGGTGTGTGCAGAGTCATTTGTGCCACCCATCAGTGTGTTTGTGCATTTTATTTGTATTTGCTATGAGCCAGCCTCTCTAATACTTTGCCTTATGGGATTTATTTGGCGCTTTGCTGTCGGCCTGATCAGCCCACTGAAATGCATGCAGGTGTAAAGCTCAATTGCTCTTTAAAAATAATTTGATTCTGTGCAGAATAAAAACAGTTCTTATTTCTTTCTCCAGTCATATGTGGATTAAGACATGCTGTAGATTCTGTAGGTCTTGTTGGATAATCTAATGTTCATTCGGCTTATATGGATTTAACGTCGGCATTAAATCCAAGCACAAAGCAGGAAGGAGCATCATTGTAATAAAAGCCATCATGATAGAAACAGAAAGTGCAGGGTGAATGTCCAATGCAGCTATTCAATGAGATGAAAAGTTTGTGTCATATTATAGCCACAATAAATCAATGTATTTTAATTTTGAGGTGAAAGGACGAGGCTCCATTGTTTTCATTTTTTTATATGCATTTGTATTTATCCCCTTTACTCTGATTCTCCTAAATAAAATCGAGAGCAACTGAAACCTTTCTTATAATTAATTAACCAATATGCAAAATGATGTGGGCCAATATAAGAAAAATAAATGGCATTCAAGAGAACAGGCAGGAGTATAAAATAAGTTGAAGAAAATAATTTGATGTTATCATTCATCTGTTTAGGCCCTTAGGGGAAAAAAAATCCACATTCAATTTATGTATATATTTAATATTTTGGATTTTATGAGTTGTATCTCCCAGGATATGTTGCCCTATTAAAAAAAAGACCAAATAATAAAGATGTTGAAGATAAATTATACATTGACTGATTATTTAGAAAAATGTACTAATTAATTTTAGAAATGTATATGGTTGTTCTATTCAAAATCAGTATATTTAATATATGCTCACATACCCCCAAGGAAACAGGTTCCCCACCACTGGCGGCCTTGATGTTTTCTAATCAGGTTGACGAAACAATGAAAGATGCCCTGAACCAAATCATGTGATCTAGATGCTAATACCAGACAAGAATTTGATAAATACTAACTTGATTAGTGAAAAGAGTGTGTATCTCCTGGTGCATGTTGCCTGTTTAAGGGATGAAAAGAATAAAGGGCGCCGCCTTGGACAGTTACAGTTACAGCATCTCCAGGCTGTCTCCTGTTTTCCGCATAAACAAATGCGCCCATGAAATTCTGACCAATCATACAATAGTTCTGCAGATCTGCAGAGGGCGGCGAAAAGTTCACCACAGGGTTGTGACAAGAATGGGTGACGACATGAGGCTGTGTCCAAAATAATGCTATTTTCGTCACACGACTGCAACAATGAGAATCGATTTCGGCATGTGCAGTGTTTGGTGTCTGCCATTATACTTTTCAACAACCTTTTGTCTGATTTGCTTGGATTGTTATTTAGTCTTCCTGCTGCAATGGTAGCCAGGAATACTGATTAACCAGTGAATGGACCTTCCAGAACCAGGTGTCTTCATACTATAATAACTTGAAACACACTCACTGCACTCAGTGATCTCAATTCTACTCATTGTGAGACTACTAACACCATTTTTGCTTTTTCTTTTGTCAAAAAGCAACATTTTGTTGATCATAATTGATTAATAAATCAAGAAGAAAGCATCAAAGAGGGTAAATACTTTTTGTAAGCACTGTATTTTGAAAAGAATGGGCAAAAATACAACAATGTATAAATCTGGTGTAGACATGGCCCGAAAGACTTGGAGCTGTAATTGCAGTGAAAGGTTGTTCTGCAAAGTATTAACTCTCTTTGTGAAAAATGTTTAAAACCAATTGTTATTTTAGTTTATCCTTTCATTTCATAATCATGCACCACTTTGTGTCAATCTATCACAGTCCCTGTAAAATACATTAAAATTGTCAATATTTTTGTTAGACTGTTAAATTGAGACAAGATATCAGCTGCCAGCTGAATAAAGTTGGAGTCAATTGCAGTGACAGAAACAATGCATTGTGTAAAAATTCCCATTGTTTTCATATTATTGTGCAGATTGATCAGCAAACTTTTCACGTCTTAACCCTACTGAGGAACTTTGATCATCTTACCACAGATTACCTCAGAGTAGAGACGATAATGGGTCATGTCAGTCAGATTTACAGAAGTTCTGAAGAAGGAAGATCCAGACAAATAAAATTTTCTTTTTGCCTAGAATGGATGTATTTGCTCATAAATTTATGAAATGTTTTCAATTGTTCTTCTCCTTCACACAAAGACATGTAAAATATTCCACAATGTATACAGTGGTTGTTTGTAATCCATAAATCCACTGTTACAGAAGATTACAACTTCAACTAAATGTGTGTCTTCTTCAGATTCTACAGGAATTTCAATTAAAACCATTTCATCCCAGGTCCATATATCTGCTACTTCCACTTTTACTGCTGTAACATGTGAACTTCCCAGCTCACCCTTTGTTCTACATGTTGTTTTAAACAACTGCAGAGGCAGCAGCTCTGAACAAAAACCCTATTGTTCCATAGCACAAGTATGAAACAGACAACAAAAAGCACCTATGCATGCATATGGTTTTTCTTGCTAGATGAAAGGGTGCATCCACAGATCGGTATAAAACATGCAGGGAACATCCAGTTAAAAAGAAAAATGACACAAAACAAAGTTCAAAGACTTTCAGATTACAGGGGTCATCACTCGTGTGCAGTACTCCACAAATGCTTTTTATAAATTCAATTTCTAACACAATTTTGGTTTAAAGACTGATGAGAAAAAAGTCATGCTTGTGGAAACATCAAAGTGTTCTGAGAATCAAAAACAAATCCAAGCTTCAAAGAAAACAGGTTTAGTCTAGAAATGTGAAATTTAAATGAGTGGCAAACACATTTTTACAACACCAATGCATTTGTAGCCTGGCCATCCCCTTCCGCTTGATTCCCATTTCCCCTCAATGCTCTGTCTGGGATTTGTCCCATTGAGCCTGATTTCTCAACCAATCAGAGAACAGAAGAAAGAGTTGTGAACAATGATGTTGAGTTTCTGTGCTGTTTTGTCTGCCAATGGTTGTAGTTGGGTAATGGCAACGGAGGTCATTCAGCCATTCCTTGAAGTGAACAAAGTCTTTCAGCCTGTGTTGGCCATGCTTCAAAATATTGAGTTATTAAAGTTGGAGAAGGGGAAAGTTTAAGATATTTTATTGCCAGCAAAGTTGTCATTCATTTCGGCATTTCTCTGTTCACAGTGGGGGATGGTTTACAGCACATGCAATTTCTGGTAAGTTTTATAGCGTAGCTTCCTTCGCACTCAAGCTGATGCATACGTCATGGCCAAATATTAGCAGTTGGGTAAAATCAGATCCAACTGTTTTTAAACTTCAACAGAGTCCATGCCTCCAGGAAGGAATCGTTTCTCAATAGCCAGGGGTCCAGACTGTTGGTATGAAGCAAAGTGGTTTTTACCAGGGTAATACATTAATAGAGCAGCTACAACCTTTTTGTTCAAGTCAACCAATTTTTAAAAGGTCTGTGTAGATTTTTGGATGTTGGATTCCATAACTCTCTTATCAGTCATAGTTCCCTTATCTGTAGTAGATACCAACAGATGCCAAACCACGCTGAGTTTGTAGAAAAGTGAATAAGTCCTCAGAGCAGTGAAAAGCTAACAACTTTTCAGACAGACCCCGTATTTTAGCTGTTTTTGCAGTTCAAAACAAATCAAACTTAAAACCTTCATATACTTTGGACACAACTCTATTGTTATGAATTTGTAAGCTGCAAGGCATGATCTCTTCCTTTCCCCCTTCCTTGTTTAAAAAAAGTACAGAAAAAAATCCCTTTCTCATGACCTGAGCTGGTCCTCACACATAGACACTGTTCTTAAGAGCACCTGGAAACTGTACTTCTTTTGGCAAATCAAAAAAAGAGAACCTTCCACGTGAGCTGCTGGTCATCTTGTAATATTCACTCTGTCATGTGTTCGTCCATCACTGTGTGGTTTGGCTCATCCACAAAACAGGACAGAAGGAAACTACAAAGAACAATTAGGTCTGTGTATGGATGTGTGGGTTTGTAAGCGCAGCTGGATGGTTTTGGCTCGAGTGTAAAAGTGCCTTGAGTGGTCGGTGTGACTGTTTAACCTCTTTGTAAGCTTAGTGTATATTTTCTACTCAGTGCTGTTCACCTTCTGGGTTGAGACAACAACTGATGCAGAGTGGAAAACTGGTATTCTGAGCTTTCCCAACAATAAATAGATAAAGTTTAGATTTTCTAAAAACCACCTCAGCAAATTTGTCACTGTTTGAATTCTTTTCAAACAAGAAACTATTTATCATCTGTCTGTGTGCCTGGAAAAAGAGTCACTATTGCCTCAGGACATACTTCAGGAAAAAGTAATATTTACTGGATTCCATCCACACATTACAACCATAAACTTTCATGTGTTCTTTCTTTTTATGTCACTGAATGTGATAGGGGTTCACAGTGGTGCTGTTGCTTTACAGCAAGAAGCTCCTGGAATTGAATCCCGGCCTGGGATCTTTCTGCATGGAGTTTTCATGTTCTCCCTGTGCATATGTGGGTTCTTTCTGGGTACTCCGGCTTCCTCCTACAGTCCAAAAACATGGCTGTTAGCTTAATTGGTCTCTCTAAATTGTCCTTAGGCATGAATGTGTGTGCATGGTTGTTTGAGCTGTGTGTCAATATAATAGGCTGGTGACCTGTCCATGGTGTACTCTGCATCTCAACTAATGTCTGCTGGAGATAGGCACCAGTGGCACCAGTACGGCAAACCTACCTAGACATGGCCATCCAACTAAACTGACAGGCAAGAGGAACATAAACCACAGAAGCAGCCAATATATTGATAATATATCCATGGTAACTCTGGAGGATCTCCAGATAGCCAAACCTCATTTGGAAAATGAGAATCTGTTGACAGGAAAACAACAAAGACCAAGACACACCAGATCCGATCTGGCACCCGATCTGACAGAAACTCAGGTCGGATTATGTATGCAACAATTGGAGCATGTTAATGTGGCCTCATAGGCAGCTGGTGATTCCCTGCGACTGCATCTCCAACCTCAGTTACATCTTGGTCAGAACTACACAGCAGTTTGACAAGAATGTCATGAGGGAGACAGGAAATGAGATATGGTGGCAAAGTAAAACATATCTGCTTCAGGGAAAAATATTTTGTTTGAGATAAATATATTGTCTGAGCAGCTTTGAGTTTACCACCAGACCAACTTGTGTTTATGTTGGCAGAATTTCCAGTATGTACTGCTGGGAATTAGAAATTGCAACCCCACAGGGTGGCACCAAAAATGTTGTACATCAATGTTTGACTTATGTAATTCTTAATAATTGTTGGGGCCTGCCATAGCAATGCATGGAGGCACCTATTACTCTTCACCTCGAAACTGCTTTCTCTGTTAATGCGGCCTGAACCGTAGCACACACACCCACTATATATATATATATATATAAAAATTACAGCTCATTCTCGAGATGTGTGCTATTACTCAACTTTTTATTTCGAGTTACCATGGTGACGTAATTAGTGAAAAACTTCCCCATACAAAGTCAATGGAGCGAGGTCCTGAAGGCCTCCCTAAAAAAAAAACACTGTTTTGGAAGATTTACTGTGTCATCATGGTTTCGCCTACAAACACCATTCAACACTCAGCTTGTAGATACGTCCGTGCTGTGTTCAGAAGTGAAAACGGTATGTTGATACCTCTGACGGTTTTTCTACAACACGCCTCACACTTTGGCAGGCCCCTTTTTAAATTTCTTCAGAAATTTTCTAGTTATAATTACTTTATTATTAATAAAATTTATAATTAATTTGTTATTAATAAAATTAGTAATAAAACTAAAATTTCTTTAGCTAAATCAGGCCACCATCAGAATCTATGGAATCATAAGTCAAACTTTAATCAGTCTCTCGTGAAAGAATGAATCCAGAACCACTGGTAGAAGAAACTGTTCACACAATGAGCAATGATCACTGACATGCTTATTTTTAATGAAGTCTGACAATTTATTAACAAAATAGCCCAACCATCCAGCTGAATTATTCTGCAAATAACCTTTCTTTAACTACTAGCATGCAATCTAACTACTGATGAAAACACAAAGGGAATATGTGTTAGTTAGTAAAAAATCAGATTAATGAACAAGCTATGACAAAATGAAATGGAACACTGAAAAATTGAATACACACTAATTAACTAAACAAGAAAGCACAGAAAAAATCAGATCTGCAGAACCATATGGGAGAGTGTCATTAAACAGAGAAGATCCCTCTCTGAGATGAGATTGGTGGGGTAAAGGAGCAAAAGAGTTGGGGGTCAGGTCACTATCCAGATTCAGACCTCAGCTATGTAACAAAGACCCATAAAACTCGACCGTGTGCTTTAGCTAGCTATAAGCTAGACAAGGAAACGTGGCTTTGGGCCCTGTATGACCACAAACTGGATAGGTACGGGGGAAAACAAGAAGCAACAGGAAAATGAATGTCAGGAGCGCTGAATTCCATTTTTCTGGTTCTTGAGAATCTAACATGTGGCAGTCTTAGATCAACACAGCAACAAAATATCATAAAATTATCACAGTATACAATCAGCAAAGCAATAGGAAGCATGCAACAGAAAGGCAATTACAAAAGCCTTATTTTAAACATCTAATTATGTCCATATAACAGAATGGTCTCACCTGAGTCAGTCAGTCACTCGGTCAAGGCAAAATGTCCAGAGGTCCGAAGAAAAATGACAAAAAAGAAGAAAAACTTGTTCTTGCCTGGCAGGTAGGTGCGTGTGTGCGTGAGCTGGCGTTGAGGCTGAGGGTTCTCGGCAGAACTGACGGTACTGTTGGTTGAAAAACCAAAAAGATACCTCTTCGTCGACAGATGCAGAGGCCTGGCTTCAGCAGGGCTCTGGAAATAGACGTCAAAAAGATTTTGTATGTCTAAAGAACCTAAATGCTGGATACATGGAGAGCTTCTTTAAAGTTCTACAGTTAACCTTTCAAAGGTTTTAAAGGTCCTTTTTCCTGGCCAGCAGGTTGGAAGGAAACATGCGCAGAGCTGTTGTGTCTCCGTCGGAGGCTGGCTCCAAAAGATGAAGCTTTGGGATTCAGGTCCTGGTTTGTAGAGATAAGGTCAGGGTTTTGTAGTGGGGGGGGTTGGCAGTGATGTCTCCAGCACAAAGAATGCTTAGGAATGCAATCTGATCAGTTTGTGAAGAAAAATATGGAGCTTAAGCATGTCCAGCTTGCTCCTATCACATATTAATGTGCCCCTGAGCAAGACACTTAACCCCAAGTTGCTCACCAATCTGTGTATCGATGTATGAATGTTTGTACTTTAGTCAGTGCAATTTGGTGAATGTGGCTTTAGTATAAAGAGCTCTGATTGGTTAGTATGATTAGAAAAACCCTATATAAATTCTGACTAGTTACCATTTTTATGATGGTGGCAACATCATGCTTTGGGGCATACTTTCCTCAGCAGGAACAGTGGAGCTGATCAGAGTTTATAGGAAGATAGACTGAGCTAAATGCAGGACAATCATGAAAGAAAACCTGTTGGAAGCTCCAAAATACTTGATGCTGTGGCAGAGGTTCACTTTTTCAAATGTCTGTTGTATTTGGGGAAAAAAAAAAAAGACTAAATTTTACTCATAAAACTCTAAAGACTGGCATTTTAAAGCTCAGCTTGCAACTTGGTTGTGGTTGTTTTTTCAAAGAAGCAGGAGCAAGCGACAGAATAGATGTTTCCCATACCTGCCACTGAGACTGCAGATGGAATTTAGCCTATTCTGTCCAAGTTCTCAAAAATGATGAATGTAACTAAAACAAGCTGTTAAGCAGCTGATCCCTACTTTAAAAGCACTAGCCAAAAAACCCTACACAGAACTAAAAAAAAGTGACAAAAACCCTAACCCCATGGTTTTTGTTTATCCCTTCAACAAAACACATTTGTGTCTTAATGTGAGTGATTCACCTGTACTGGTAAGAACATGGCTCCAGGTAGTGAAGATGGCTTTTGTAAACCTTCCTTGCCATCCACCCCCAAATATTTTTTCTTGAATTTAGATCAGGGGAACATATAGGATGGTCCAAAGAGGTACAGCCTATTTAAGTAAAAATGCAGTTTTTAATAATTTCCCTACTCTGTTTTGTCTCTGGCTCCAGTTTCTAAGTTTTTATTTAAAGCTCTAATTCAGCCAGGTTATAATGCAGCAGCATTCCGAATTCAAATTCAAAAATACTTTATCCCAAAGGGAAATTAAATGTTGATATAACTCATTTAATTAAGGAGTTATTATAGATGGTGATGGCTGTGGACTGGAAAGATCTCCTGTAGCGGTCCGTTTTACAACCAGTCTGAAGAAGCCACTGACTAAAGAGACTCTGTTTCCAATAACAGTCTCATGAAGAGGATGTAAGGGTTGTCCATAATTTTCTTAATTTTATGCAAAATCCTTCTTTGCATAATCATCTCCAGAGGTTCCACAGTCATCCCCAGAACAGAACCAGCCTTCTTTATCAGGTTATTGAGCCATTTTAGATCTCTGGCTCTGAAGCTGGCTCTGATAGACTTCCATCCATCTATCCATTTTCTTCCGCTTATCCGAGATCAGGTCACGGGGGCAGCAGCCTAAATAGGGAGACCAAGACTTCCCTCTCCCCAACCACTTGGGCCAGCTCTGCCAGGGGAATCCCAAGGCGTTCCCAGGCCAGCCGAGAAACATGGTCCCTCCAGTGTGCCCTGGGTCTTCCTCTGGGTCTCATCCCGGTCGAGGAGGCATCCTAATCAGGTGCCCAAGATACCTCTACTGGCTCCTCTCGACGTGGAGAAGCAGCGGTTCTACTCTGAGTCGCTCCCGGATGACCGAGCTTCTCACCCTATCTTCTTAAGTCTCAGATTTGGATCTCCACTAAATATCATTTTTCCTTCAGTTTCACAATTATGCACTACTCAGTACTGGTTGATCCTTCATGTAAAATCCCAATAAAATACATTAAAAGTTTGTGTTTATATTGTGACAAAATAAGGGAAAACTGAATACTTTGGCTAGGGATTGTACGTGCAATATGATGGTGTGTCAGTTATTGTCAGGAGTGACAAGTACCGTAGTGAGTGCATTTTATCAGCACCTTATTTCTCATAGATCAGCCATGAATACAGATGATTACATTATCTGTCATTTGTTTGCACTTACATGACCTTTCCTTGATACTCTGAACCCTTTCTTAACAAGCAAGGAGTGTTTTTCATGACCCCACACTCCTAGAATGTTCTTTCAGCACATTATCTGTATCAGCAAACATTTATCAAAGGCTGCATTTCCTCATTAGGTAACAATTTTGGCCAGTATCCAAATAAATGTCTGCATCACTGCTGTGAGTAATGCTGGAAAACTAAATATTGACAACACATCCGTGGAGAAAACAGGTTCAGTCGGCTCATTCCAATTATCTTCTAAACAACATGATATGTGTTCATTTGTGCTTGTCATGAGCATTCCGCCATTCACCCAGGATGTGAACTGCCTTAACGTTTATGTAGAAAAAGCTCCCTATGAAATCAAATGGAAAGAGCAATTCAGGCACCATGAACCCAGTCACATACACATGGGCCATAAATCAGTGTGGCTCTTCACTGACATTGACAGCAGAGTTTATGGCTAAAACGGTCCTTGTGACTGATCAGTATAAACAGCAATGACTCAGTGAAGCAGTTGAGGCTGTAGTTTGGTTGGGTATGAACATTTGATGCTGGCAACTAAGATGCCTTATCTGTCAGTCCACTGCACACGCTGTAAACAGTCTTAGTTTACTGCAACAGATGAATGGTAGGCTTTACTTCAGAAATAGTTTTAAACTGATTCATTAAAGCACAGCTGTTTCTTGAGTTGTGTGGATAATGTAGACACTAGGGTGCTGCAACCACTCGGAGGCCACTAAGTTACTGCTTTACTCTCAAAATATTGTAATATTATTATTTTATTTACAAACTATTTTTATTGATAAATTGAATGAATTCATTAACTCTGAGTTATTTTTGTGGGAAATAAATGTAAAGTTATCATCAGTGGTCAGGAACACAGCATGACGTCACCGGTGGACATGATGGGCTAGAGAGACACCATCTGCTGATTCTCATTGTTGGGGCCTGCAATGCATGAAGGCACCTATTACTCTCCACCTCGAAACTGCTTTCACTGTTAATGTGGCCCAAACCATAGCGTGCACCCCCACAATATATATATCAAGACATGCGGCTCAACCTCGACATGTGTGCTATTACTCATGTTGCCATTTCAAGTTACCATGGCGACATAATTAGCCAAAAACCACCACCAAAACTGGACAAAATAAAAGCTTTCATACTTTATACAGCAGGTAATGATAGCTTTGGGCTTTATATGAGTGGTTTAAGCCAATCAGTGTTACACATGAGATTGGTTTGGCCTTTTAAAATGAAGCTTACTGAAAATTTCAAAAATAAAAGCCTCATAGTTCCTATCCTACACTCTACATTTTAGGCTGAGAAAAGAGTACATTGGAATGTTGGCTTAGGATGAAGGAGCCATGCGAGTGATACCCCTCATTCTTATGGTAGTGTCAACATGCTAGTAGGTCAACATGCTGGTAATAGCCCATGGACTAATGGTAGTATTTAAGCTAACATTAGCATTTTGGCTTAGTTTTGTATAAAAGCATAAGCTTAACATACTAAATGGAATAATTCAATGTTTGTCAACATGCTGGTGATAACCCACATTGTACTGGTAGTTTCAACATGCTAGTTGCTCAACATGCTCGTGATAGCTCTCATGCTAATGTTGGCCTTATAACTAAAATAAGCATTGTAGCCTTTTTTGTAAATTAATCACTAAGTATTGCATACAAAATGGATTGAGTCAATGTTAGTCAACGTAATGGTAATAGCTCACATGCTACTGATAGCATTTTAGCTAATTTTAGCTTATACATCAATGTTTGCAAATTAAATGGAATAAGTTCATGTTAGTCAACATCATAGCGATAACCTAGATCCTACTGGTAGTGTCAACATGCCAGCCACTCTAAATGCTAGTGATAGCCCTCATGCTAATGTTAGCCTTGCAGCTAAAATAACCATGTTAGCTCATTATTGATATATTAGCTATGGTTGGCATACTGAATGGAGTAAGTCAATGTAAGTCAACATTCTTGTGATACCCCACATGCTACTGATAGCATTTAAACTAACCTTAGTATTTTGGCTAATTTTAACTCGTACACCAACATTTGCATACTGAGTGCAGTAAGTCACTGTTCATGAACATGTCAGTGATACAGCATATGCTACTGACAGCATTTTGGCTAACCATAGCATTTTAGCTAATTTTTGGCATCAGAACTCCCTGATTCAGTTCCGAGTTATGCACACTTTGGCAGGTCCCTTTTAAATTTCTTCAGAAATTTTCCAGTTATTTTTTATAATCTGAGCTACTGGGAGTATGTAGATATTAAATAGGAGGGGTCCCAAAATTGAATCTTGGGGCACTCCAGATGTGACTTCTGTCTGCTCCGGTGAGAAGCTGCCTATTGACATAAAGAAATCCCTGTTCTTTAGGTTAGGATTCAAACTAACTTAGTACTGTACTAGAGAGTCCAACCCAGCTCTCCAGTCGCTTCAATAATATATCATGGTCAGCTGTGTCAAATACTACACTGAGGTCCAATGGAACCAACACCGTGGTTCTTCCACAGTCTGTATTTGTGTGGATATCATTGAACACTTTGATGAGGGCAGTCTCAGTGCTGTGGTGAGCACGGAAACCGGACTGCACTAGTGATTTGTCTAAACTGTTCTTAACAGCGGTTTAATAACTGCTGTTTTTAGAGCCTGGGGGAAAACACCTGATGAGATGGATGAGTTTACTATTTGAATCAGATCAGATGCAATGACAGGCAGAACTTTCTTAAGGAAGGTTGTAGTTAGGATAACAACACAGCAGCAGGAGGAGTTTAATTGATTTATAATTTCCTCTAAGCTTTTACAGTTGAGTAGTTGAAATGTAGCCATTTTGTCTGCATTTGTTATGACTGGGCAAAGCATTGCTATTGGATTTGGTGTGGATGTGCAGATTAACCCTCTAATTTTTTAAATTTTCTCTGTAAAAAAGTTGGCAAATTCATTGCAGGCCCTGGTAGAGTGGCGTTCAGGTGGTAAAATCACAGGAGGGTTTGTCAACCTGTCAACTGTGGCAAACAAGGCACGAACATTGTTGATGTTTTTGTGTATGATTTCTGCACAAAATGTTTCCCTTGCATGTTTTAGTGTTAAGTGATAGCTTCGCAGCCTTTCTTTGTAGATTTCATAGTAAACGTGAAGTAGACTTTTACGCCATTTATGTTCAGCCCTTCAACAAAGGCTTCTTTCACTTCTTACAAGTGGAGCATTTACCCACGGAGATTTCTTCCTACCAGACACAATCTTCACTTTAACTGGTGCAATGAAATCAATGATGCCTGAAATTTGAAGTACCAGTTATATACCAGTTCATCAACTGGTTTACATCATGGAAGTGAGGTATAGGAGTAGATTTGATTAAAAGTTTCAGCTGTGTTGTCTGTAAGAGAATGTTTTGTAATAATATCTGTTTTACGAAGCAAGTCAACTGACATTGTACTTTCAAAAGCAACAGAAAAATGATCAGACAGAGCAACATCAATTACTCAGATTTTGGAGATATTTACACACTTGCTGATGATCAAATCCAGAGTGTGTCCTCAATTGTGTGTCAGTTGTTTAACATGTTGAAACATGTTAACCATAGTTTTGAAGGACATCATTCAGCTTTTTTGCCTCTCTGTCTATTAGGTTGTCAACATGGATGTTAAAGTCTCCCATAATTATTAAACAGTCATAATCAGTGCATATCATAGATAACAGCTCACTAAAGTCATTGAAAAAATTTGCCACATATTTGGGAGTTTTGTGTAGAGTTAGTGTCAGAGTTCATTTGTGGCCTTTTACCTCAATTCCCAAATATTCAAAAGAGTCAAAAATGCCCAGGGAAACCTTTTTACAGTTTAGTGAATCATGAAATAAAGCAGCAACCCCTCCATCCTGCTTATTCTTTCTATTCTCGCTTTAAAAATTGTAATTAGGGGGTGCTGATTCAATGAGTACAGATGTTTCATTGTTGTCATCCAACCATGTTTCTGTAAGATACATAAAATCAATATTATGCTCAGTAATGAAGCCATTAACTAAAAGTCCTTTTGCTGATAGTGATCTTATATTCAGCAGAGCCAGTTTAAGTGTCTTGGGGGTGGATAATTTTACATCTTGAGGTTGATTAAGATAGGGGATTAATCTGAGATTTGATTTTAGACCATTGCATTTCCTTGCTATTTCTCTTAGTAATTCTGACAGGGATGCTCCTGTATCTTATCACCAGGGAGCCAGACACTTTCTGGAGAGGGACAGGTTTACTAATGGCTGGACCCCCGTCTCAGATTTCAGAAATACAGAGTCGATGTTGTTCTGAATCCGGTGGTTCGGAACTTAAAAAGCATGCTTTTGGGGAACTTAAGAGGGAAGTTCTTAGTAGTGCCTGGAGGCCCATTTTCTCACTGAAGTTGAGAAACATCAATTCTGGTGACAAATTTTCTGAGCCATTCTGTGTTCCAATACTGTCCTCCGATATGCAGTCTTGGCTGCCAGTAGGTGTTGATGGGATGGGGAGGTGGTGCCAAGGAGGGGACTGGGGGGGTCCCACCCATCTCAGCTCCATTTCCAGCTGGAGTAGATGGCTATTTATCAGTTTGTTTTGGAACATTGTGCACCTGCTGGGTTTGTGCTCGTCCTTCTACAGTCTTTGCTGGGGCAGTGATGTTATTGTTTACATTGTTTACATTATCCTGTGTTTGAGGAGATGGCCTTCTGCTGTTAACAGCATTGAAAATATTGGCAGTGAAGAGTTTTTTTTTCCCTCTTTATTTATGCTGACTCCGTCTTGTCTGAAGAGATGCTGGCGCTCCCAGAAAATCTTGATTGTCAATAAAGTTCATGGATTTGGAAGACCATTTTTGAATAAGCCATCTATTAATCATAAATAATCTGCTGTAATTCTCATCTCCACGTCCAGCTTTCGTTATTAGTCCACTTATAAACACCTTCATTTTCAGATTTCCAACTGTACTTAGAAGATGACTAAAGTCATTTTTCAGAATTTCAGATTTTTGCTTGGACAGATCATTTGCTCCAATGTGAATGATTAGATTCTCAATGCTCGGCTGATCAGTGGTTAATGGGAGTATTTTCTCTGTTACATCCGACACTGTCATTTGTGAAGCAGATTACCTTCGTTCTCCTTGTGCTACAAAGACAATCAATTCCATTCACTGCTGAATCCCTGACAATAAGAACTTTTGGCACTAATTTTGGTTTCTGGGTCACTTTAGGAGGAGGCTGTGTTGGTCTTGTCTCATACCTCTTGTTGATGTTTGGAGGAGGGGTGTCTGTCGTAGGCTCCTGCTGCAGAGTAGTAAACCTGTTTTTCAGTGGAATGAAATTCAGTGAAACTTTAGTGGTTTTCCAACTGAAGACATGGCGGGCTGTGTTATGGCTCGAGCTGACTGATTAGTTTCATTTCCAGAGCCTGCGTTGATCTTGACGTTTACCTCCAGTCGAGAAACCCTCAGTTCCATTGATTGAAGTCTTTGTATAATACTACTAATGTCCACAGAGGTATCTTGCTCTTGCTTATCTTGGAGGTAGAAAAAAATAGAACAAAAAAATGAAGTAAAATTAAAAATCCACAGTCCTTAAATCTGAAGTAATCCAGTTATGAGGGTAGACAATGTAAGAGTAACTATAAAAACTGGATATATTAAATAGCTTTAATAACTTCACCGGTAAAACTATCAAATTAGGATGGGAGGGAGCAGGATAAGATGTCCCTCCTTCCAAGGCTGAAGCAAGAACATTAATGGTGCTGACAAATTCACCATGTAACTGAAGTTCATTAGGGTTTTGCCACTTGTGTAACAGGAAAGACAATGAAATTTAAATTAAATGTGAGTGCTTATGTTTTATTTATTGTCATCTCAAGTGTTCTAAAAATTGTATTTCGTGTTTTTGGAAGGTATGAGGCAAGGTGCAGAAAATGGCATTTGTGCTGTATTTTTCTGCACCTTATCACATTGCCAGTTATCTTGTGATTTCATGCTTTCTTTTCATGCATACTGAATTATACCAAACGGAATTAAAACTTTCAGCTGAATTTGATTGTTTTTGAATACATATGTCATTCTTTTCACCACCTCAAGTGATTTTGGAACCAGTTGTTCAGAGCAGCTGGAGGTTTTCCTTCAAGAAACTTTGAGGCAAAAAAGATATTTGACTCCCCTCAGGCCAACTGTCAGCTACACATTCAGCAATAAAAAAGCCAAATAATTACTGGGCCTGAGGAAGCAATGTGTCTGCAGCCCCAAGTGGCACTCCACACAGTGCCGACAGCCTGCAGCACATTGAAACATGAAGAGACAAATTGGAGGAGGAAGTTTGTCAGGAAACTTCACAAGAAAATGAGGAAGATGGCGACATAGAGCTGTTAAGATAGTAACACGGTCTCACCATTAAATTTTCAGAAGCATGACATATTATATATTCTAGGATTTTGTGTTTTAGGGTATAGAACTTTTGGTCATTTTGGGTAACCTGTATGCTTGTTGTGAATGAAAATTCATTTATTTCTCTTGTTACAGAAAATACAGACCTTCCTAGATTTTGTTACAGCTACAGCCCTCTTTAAGGGGATAGTTTGTGATTTTTCATTGAGGTTCTAATTAATGTTTATAAGCAGGTAATATCTTATCTGCAGTACATAACTCTCTTGGCACCTTTATTTGGTATTGGGTCAGATTTTTTTGGTCACTGAGGATGAAGCTCATGGCTAGAGAGAAGATGGTCAGGTCACGTCCTGAAATCAGCTCTAATTGTCACAGTTGCATTACGAAAATCACATTATTTTTTTCTCATCCTCTTGTCATTTGTCCCTTCTTATCACAACCCCCCTGGTGAACTTTTCACCCCCCTCTGCATGTGAAACCATTATGTGACTGGTCAGAATTTTGTGGGCACATCTGTTGCTCTGAAACATTGAACTCATCGTGCTCGCTTCTGGTCCGATGCAGCAGGTGAACGCCTTGTGTTAATTTGTTTTAGCTTCCAATAACATGGACAATAAAATGAGATTTTTCAGCTCATCAAGCATTATTTCCTCCTCCGAAGGAACTTGTGAACTTGTAAGTTGTTCCTCTCTGCCATGATCTCTATGTTTACTATACTGATAGTATACCAAAACACCGTGACGTATACTGTAGCAGGGTTTCATAGGAGTCCAGAAGGTGTGACACATACAATATATACGTGTATATATATATATATATATATATATATATATATATATATATATATATATATAAGTGAGTCTGTTTTCTGTTATTGCCTGTCACTGCCACTTTGCTGCTGTTGCACAGAACTTTCCCCATCGTGGGACAACAAAGGATATTTCTATTCTATTCTATACTTTCACTAATCCGCTACTTTGCTAATTATAGAGCTAATTATTCATTTTGCACTTTAGCATTTTTTTGTGATGTTAAAAAAGATAGCACACTTAGCTTCCCCTAAATTAATCTTTCCAGAATGCTAATTCACTTAGCTGTGTTAATTTACAGTTGAATAAAGTTTGACATCTGTGTTGAAGACTTCGTTATCAACTGTTAAGTACTCTTGAAGTAGTTAGACATTCATATTCATGCTCATATTTTGAAATGGTTGAAGACTGCTTACGTAGCAGTTCCGTTTCCTCTCTTCACATTCTCTACAAATTATGTGGTGCAGCAAATGACATTTCTTCAGTACCCATAAATACATTGCTGTTGAACTACATGCTGTAGTTTAAAATCAACTAGTGTCCTGCGTGTTTTCTGACTGAAGCCCTACTGTGGTCAATTAGGCAAAATCAGCAACAGCTACTATAAAACTGAAAAGCATGCATGAAAGGTCTGTTCCAATGAATTACTTCCTGAAGTGCAACCATACAGGTATGTGTGTCATGATAAATTTGAGTCTGTTGAGGGCATCATACTATGTCATAATGCAAGTTGTCATTGACACATGGTGGGTACCAATGTGGTTTAATTTAGCACTTTAGCATCAGCTTCCACTAACTACCATGTTGATATGCCACACTAGTGAAAATAATGTCTATCACTAGTGTTTTAGGGTTAGTGCAATGAACTTTTTAGTTTGCGCTCCCCACCACTGGTTACTGGGTAATGAACTTGGAAAAAAACGACTTGTGAACATATATGATCTAGGTTATATTTGGTTTTTGTATCAGCTAAATGTCATTATAACATCCATAGTGCTACCAATTGGATATTTGTTTGGAGCCAGAATGTAACTTTACTTCTCATATAATGTGAAGCAACAGAATTTTTCTTTGATATATAAAATAAATGCTTTAAAGGATATTCCAAAGAAAACTTTTAGAGCCTTAGAGAATGGTGTTGCATAATGTTGCAGAAACATTTATTTCAAACAAAGTTTGAAATTTTTTCACAATGTTATTTCTAAAAAGCAGCAGGCTTTTAATTTACTGAGACACCTAAAACTCAGTATTATACTAAGCAGTCACACTAGAAAAGTGCAGAGTAAGAGAAATGTTTGTGACCATGAAGCTCATCACCTGAATCCATGACTGGCTTCTGCATTGTAATAAACAGCAGAAAGTGTGATGTCTCTCAGTGCATTTGTGTTTGGGAAAATGCTGACAGCACAGTTTGTTTTTGAACGCCTCACTGCTCATTCGAGCCGACAGGCTTCACATTGCTCCTGTTTGTGACTGTAAACACGTCTCTGTGTTAAACTCAACTGCTCTGCTTTGGGTGAAATAAATCCACAACATTTACATTTTTATAGTTTTTCTTTTTCCTGAGTCTGTGATACACAAATCAATGTCTACTGCAGGTGTTATACTGCTGAAGTGCTGCCACCCCGCTGGTGCCTTATATCCATTTTTAAGAGATTCTGGAGATGTTTTTTAACGCCTGCTGCATACTTCTTTGACAAGCTGTCCATCCTTAAAAGACTATAACTTGTTATAATCTGCTCTTCATTGTGATAAAACGTTCTTTGCTGTCAGTCACTTTTCATTGTGCTGTCAAAGTACTTTCTTTGTTTTTCTATGCTAATTATTCCCCCACATTTTTGGGGGGGAATAACAAGTCCGAGTTCAATATAAAGAGCCATTTGTACGTTACTTTGTCTCTGTATACTGTTAACATTGAAATAACAAAATAGAAATTCAATTCAGTTTTCTTCAGAGGACATTTTGTCAGTTTACTGCGGTTCTTATGATATTAAAATAAAAGCTTTTTCAAATATATTTTTGGTTAAGGTTCATTAATTTCATTCCTATTTTCTTTAATCTTTTTTTTTTTTTTTTTTTTTGTTGGGGGGGGGTTCTGTTTCCCAATTTAGTTTCAATGATGTTTTTCTTCTCTTTTTTCCTCACTATTAACACCAGGTCTGTGCAGCTTAACTCAAACAGTGAAATCTGGACCTTGCCCATTTTTAGCCTATTTAGCCCTCACCAGCAATTCAGAAACTCAAAAATTCCATCTTTTTCGGATCAGTGAACCCATATTATTTACAGTAAAGCCCAATATTATTCATACCTCTAGGAGTTTTAGATTTAAAGTAAAATTTTAGTTTCACCAACATGTTTCTTCTGGCTGGAAGTGTTATTAATGGTTTGGACTGGCCAGCATCCCAACCTTAATCTGATTGAGAATGTACGGAGGGAGATAAAGATTAGGGTGATGGCAGGAGGCCTTCAACCTAAAAGACCTGGAGAACATTCCCAAAGATCATTTTTATTCATCAAATTGTGAATAAAAAACATATAATTTTAGTTTTTTTTAGTACAAGAGAAAGACTTGCAGTATATAAGAATAAATCTAAACAGAGTTCAATAAGTTTGCTCTGTTTTATCCTCTTAAGATGAAATGTCAGATGTTTTGTAATCTGGGTGTTGGTAAGGATCTAATTCTGTAGGACTGCTGGTTTAGTCGCCATGCTAATCACTTATATAAGATGCTAAACAGTTTAACATCTAAACTAAATAATCATTTTGTATTTGTTTTCAAATATAAGCAACACCCTGCTGATTCAGACAGCAGTTTCCTCTACATCTGCTATAAGTAACATATGATTCTCAGCAGGAGGCCTTAAAGGAAATAATTTGAATGCTATTCTGATATTTTCTTAGGTAATAGTTCTTAGAAATGAGTTTAAATTGGTATCAAAAGATTGAAGATTTACAAAAATCTGCAAAATCCTGATCTCAATAACACTCCTTCCTATTATATCTGTCATGATTCCTTTTTTATTGGACTTTTGCTCCTGTTATTTTTTTTTTTGTATTGATTTCATATTTTCCATATATTCAGTTATTTATTTGAATGGTTCTTTACATTTAGCAATTATTTTCATCTCCCCATTCTAGTGCATTCCTTCTTAGTCCAGTTGTTTCTTAGTGTTGAATATTAGTTGTTTTGTTAGATTTAGTGTCTTGTTATTGTTTTGGTTCTCTTTTGGTTTCATCTCTGTTTAGCCTTCTCAGTCAGTTTTTGCCATTTACTCCCCTTCCCCAGCTACTAGTCATTTCCTCATCACGTCTCACTCGCTCCCTTCCCCAGGTGCAGTCAGTTACCTGTAATCAGTTCTTTTGCCTTCTCCACTCCCCCTCACCCCCTCTGTACATATCGCTGCTCAGACTCATTACCTGTTGCTGGTTCCTCCTGTTACCTTCACGTTTCAGAAAACAGTAACAACAAAAGTAAACCCAAATGTGAAAGAATCAGACCATGATATCAAATAATGTGATTAATTTTGCCACCTCTGATGTTCACCTGCCTCCCCATAGCATGCTGCTCACAACATCATATTTCACTGTAAAAATTGTTTTCTTTCCTCCACAGATACTATAATTTGGGTTGCAGTTGTCAGTGGATGTTTGTGGTTTAAAATACAGTGAAATTAAAATAAAAGCCAAAGATTTCGTTAATAAAAGACAACTAATTTGTACCTAAACTTTTCCATTCTAACAACATTTTGATAAGTCAAAATTTCCACCTTTTTTTTCTTTTTTTCAAAGAGTCCTTCTACATCAACTTCCTGTGCTGTGGAGTACAAATTTTCAGTTGTGGTCAGAAGCCACACAAAATAATTTAAAGGTCCACAAATGGTGCCCGGGCCTCCGTCTGGAAACCCTCTGATTTAGATCGATAATATCTAAGATCTGGAAAGTCACACAAATCTTGGGTATTGCAATCACTCCATACTGTGGAATTTTGAACAAGATTTAAACAACGTATGCCTTTTTCTTCATTTTTTTTGTAGATTTCAATATTTTGTACAGACTGTACAGATTTTTTTGTAACTGTAAAGATGCACATTAGAACCTTTCTTTGCGCCTACTCTGGAGTGAATACATGAAGCTGCTGCTATCTTTTATTTATATTTATTGGAATAATGAAGCTAGGGCTGTCTAATAGAAAATCTTTTTTTAAAAAATTCAAGTTTTTCTGAAAAATGGTTTAAATTCGAGAAGACTCTTCTCTTGAAAAACTTAGATTTTTGTGGATTCTCCTGCAGACTCTCAGTATGTTTGTTTCTCCTTCGCTAAATTCCACTGAAGCTGCCATATGTACTTGCTTTTCCCTCCGCAACTTCTGTCCGCCAAGCAGAGAAGAAGAGAGATGCTCAAGGGAACCTACTTTTTCTGCCTTTTTAGATATGAGCTGCGACAGAAACACAAAACCCATCAGGGTCCCACATTTCAGTTTTATGTGGGTATAGATGGCTGTGGGGATTGCCTGTGGGTTAAACGGAGGCCCTGTTTCATTTGCCTGTATAGGTTTGAGGCTGGACCCCTCTGGGTCCCAAGCAGGGCCAAAATGAGAAAGATACAGAAAGCCATGTGGACTGGCAGGAGCTGGAGAGAAGCAAACAGATGTTTATAGCTCAGGCAGTGACAGTAGATGGACTCTAGATGCTAAATGGCATTCTTTCACACAGCATGCCAAAGCTTTCCACTACAGACAGTAACCTGCCGACTCAGCATGGGTCAGATCAGCATTTTGTCACTGCAGCCTGCTTGAAGCTGCGTTAACACTAACACACAATTTCCCTGATTGTAGTTGTATGTGTGTGTGTGTGTGTGTGCATGTATGTGTATTTCTTATGACACTGACTTAGCAAACACTTTTTATACTCAAACAGCTCTGCATGTTCCTGTAGTGCCAGACTCTCGAAGTCAGTATCTGGTGATCTGTTGCTCCACTATTGTTTACATGAACGGGGGTATTTTGTTTGAAAACATGGATGGGTGACTGTTTTTTGTCAAAAATCCTCCAAATTTTCCTCCCACAAACTCATTTGTGTGTGACGGTGTAGATTACAGTGAAAAGAAAGGAGCGGCATGTTGATGTGTGTAAACAGCATTGCTCCTGAGTTAAAAATGATCTCTGAGCTGGAAGAAGATTTTTAGTGTACAGTTACACACCAACATCAACTCTTCTTCAAAACCACTCTTCTTTATAAACAGCTAAAAAAACCTAACATTTTACAGGATGTCATTTCTGTACATTTTGTAAAAACGGAAGGACTCGTTATAAAGCCAGAGCAATCCTCTGGCTTTATAACAGGTAGCAGAAGAGTCTTTGTGCACTCTTACAGCTCAAATGGCTCCTTATTGGAACTTCTACATTTGTGAGAAACAACATTAACCTCAAACTACATTTGTGCGAGAAATTATCCACCTGTCTGAGAGTTATGTGTGGTGTGGCAGCTCTGTTTGTCTTCCTTAGTGTCTTCCAGATGCTCCAGCATCTGTCAGAGTTCTTATTAAAGGGCAGCATAATGCTGGTCTGTGTGCAGCATGTTTAAATCCCCCATGTCCTGGATATGCTGCCTTCACCTGCCTGTCTGACAACTGGGGAGGTCTAGAAGATGAAGCTGCAGTTCTGAACTGGCTCAGAGACTGAGTCTATCAAAATGAAGAAAAAACTAAGACCCGAACCTAAAAACAATTTGTCATACTCCCTCCCAGCATCAGTATGTCACAAGCAGAGACTTTTAATGCTGGAGTACAGCAGTACAGGAATACCCTTACTGTCCTCAAATCTTACTTCTGTCTCCAGTTGGGTTATTCTGCTGTAGTGAGAGAAGCCACTTTGTCAATGAAACGTGATGTCCCACTGAGCTTGGGTCAATGGACTGTCTCCTCAGTGCTGCTGTCATGAATCCTCATTAAATGTGTACTTAGTGAAATCCCAACAGTTGACAACTGACACCCAATACTTGATGGCAAATCTAAGTGGTGTGCTAAAAATTATGCAAAAGTGACTCATTGGGCAAAACAGACCGAATGCATGCTTAATTGTTGTTCCAGTCTAACACTTGTCTTTGCACTTCATATTTCAGGGGTTCTAAAAAAAAATGTGACTGGCACATGGTGCTCTCCACAACTGCTACCCATTCTGTGGATAACAATATGCCATTATCTATTTTGGGACTTCAATTCCTAAAGGTCCAAAGTTTTTCTATCGAGCCAATTATAGAGGTGTTCTTTCTTTTTTTTTCTTACTGACTAACATAATTGGGACTAAACTTTTCTGCTTTAGGCCAGTTAGGATTACATCACTTATTTATATTGGCTGAATGGCAGGATAATGTGAAACAGAATTGAAAAAATAATTCTGTCTTCAAATTCAGAAGTTTACATTCATTTCCACAGTATTGGTATTGCCTTTTTGACTGTATGTCAAAGGTTTTGGGTTTCCTTCCACAAGTTTCTCAAGATTGTTTGCTGGAGTTCTGGCCCATTCCTGCTGACAGAACTGCTGGAATTGAGTCAGGCTTGTAGGCCGCCTCGCTCGCACACATCTTTTCAGGCCTACCACTGTACACTGAACAAAAATATAAATGCAACACTTTTGGTTTTGCTCCGGACAGCTGCTGAAACAATCGGTTTGCACAACCAAAGAATTTCTGCACAAACTGTCAGAAACCATTTCAGGGAAGCTCATCTGCATGCTCATCATCCTTATCGGGGTTTTGACCTGACTGCAGTTCGACATCATAACCCACTTGAGTGGGCAAAAGCTCACATTCAATGGAGTCTGGCACATTGGAGAGGTGTGCTCTTCATGGATGAATCCCACTTTTCACTGTTCAGGGCAGAAGGCAGACAGCATGTGTGGCATCCTGTGGGTGAACGGTTTGCTGAAGTCAATGCTATAGATCGAGTGGCCCATGGTGGCAGCAGAGTCATGGTATGGGCAGGCGTATGTCATGGACATCGAACACAGGTGCATTTTAATCAGTGGCATTTTGAATGCACAGAGATACCGTGATGAGATCCTGAGGCCTATTGTTGTGTCATTCATCCAGGACCATCGCCTCATGTTGCAGCAGGGTGATGCATGGCCACATGTTGCAAGGATCTGTACACCATTCCTGGAAGCTGAAAACATCCCAGTTCTTGCATGGCCAGCATACTCACCGGACATTTCACCCATTGAGCATGTTTGGGATGCTCTGGATCAGCGTATATGACAGCGTGTTCCAGTTCCTGCCAATATCCATCAACGTCACACAGCCACTGAAGAGGAGTGAACCAACATTCCACAGGCCATAATCAATAACCTGATCATCTCTATGTGAAGGAGATGTGTTGCACTGTGTGAGGCAAATGGTGGTCACCCGAGATACTGACGGGTTTTTTCAGACACCCCCTCTTCCCCCTCAATAAAACCAAACAGCACATTTCAGAGTGATCTTTTATTGTAGCCAGCCAAAGGTACACCTGTGCAATAATCATGCTGTCTAATCAGCCTCTTGATATGCCACACCTGTGGGGTGGGATGGATTATCTCTGCAAAGGAGAAGTGCTCGCTATCACAGATTTGGATAGATTTGTGAATAATATTTGAGAGAAATGGTTATTTTGTGTATATAGAAAGTGTTTTAGATCTTTGAGTTCAGCTCATGAAAAATGGGAGCAAAAACAAGTGTTGTGTTTATATTTTTATTCAATATATTTTCTAGGGGACTAGAAAATACAGGACTTTGTAATGGCCACTCCAAAACACTGACCTTGTTGATCGTAAGTCCCTTTGTAACTTTTTCTGTGGGTCATTGTCCATCTGGAAGACTTGTTTGTGCCCTAGCTTTAACGTCCTGGTCAGCATCTTGGAATATTGCTAGCATATTTCCACATATTATTCATATCACTTTTTTCCTTTCATTATTGACATATTTTGCACCAGACCATTTTCTCTGAGACCTAGAACCCATCTCCTTCCTAAACAGTAAAATGGCTGGACATTTGCATGGTAACATCGTCTGGTTTCCGGAGATTGAACAAAAAGATGGACAAAACTTATGGAGGTCCACAGTTGTCTTCCTGATATACTAGCTCTTTGCTTTTGGTTTTCCCATGATGTCACACAAGGAGGCAGAGTGATTCAGGGGGTGTCTTAAGGTACATCTCCAGGTATGACTATTTATATCAAATGTTATGAATTAACTAATGAGAAGCTTACAAAGGCATGACATCATCATCTGAATGTTCCCAAATCATTTAAAAGCACAATTATCTTAGGGTGCATTCACACCCTCCCTGCTTAATCCACTTTAATGTAACTCTAGTTTGTTTGCCTTGAAAGTCCAGTTCGTTTGGGGAGGTGTGAATGACTCTGGTCTGCTTACAAACCTAGGTCTTGGTTGACATGAACTCTGGTGTGATTAGAATGCACAGTCTGTGAATGCTAAGTGGACCAGAGACTGCTCCAAAAGCAGGAAGCAGACTAAAGTGCAGGGCATTCTGGGTAAATACAACCAAAATGCACATGTCTAGTGCTAGCAGTGGAAATGGCTCATGGTCTTTTGCTAAAAACAAAAGAGAAATCTGAAAGAGAAGCTGCACTCAATGTCTTGGTCAGAGGCTTTTGTCTCATTTCTTTCAGTGGTTCTTGGTGTAGCGCCACCACAGGCGAGGGGGTAATCAGGTTGCTTGAAAGGTTTGGTTTGTTTGATACAGCGGAGTGTGAAAGTGAACTACACCAGCTGGAAAAAAAATAAAATAAAATAAATAAATAAATAAATAAATAAATAGTCATATTGAAATTATGATTCCCAGTTAAGTACAGCGCTTGAATATCAGGTGTGAAAACATCCCATTAAATACAAATTTTTGAATTTAAGGGAATTCATTTTAAAAATTACAATTAATCTGTCATTATTCTGGGTTAGCAAACTGAACAATTTTGATAATCCTAACTGACCTAAAACAGGAAAGGTTTTGTCTGATTAAATTTGAGATGGTCAGAAATAAAAGGTTGTGTGTTTTCATGCAATGCTTGTTAATGTTTGGTTTCAGATGTGTGTAATTCACCAATCTTCTCAATAAATTCAATATTTAATAAAAAAAATAAATAAATAAATTAAAAAATTCTGTAACCATTTAAACTGTAAAATCTGTAAAGTTTCAGCCATCAATTAGAGTCCCACATATCTCAGCACCAGTGCTGGTGGCATTTTTTTTTTTTTTTTTTTGAGATCGTGGGGATTTGTCTGCACTCTGTTAGATCTCAGTGGTGAATTTCTTTCACAGGGGCCTGCTACTTGTAGCACTAATTTTTGTTTTAGCTCACTGTTCTTTCCAATATCATTTCAGTTCTTTGAGATTTGCAAACGTTGCTTACTGCAGAGTTTTTTGAAAAAAAAAAAAAAAAAAAAAAAAAAAAAAAAAAAAAAAAAAAAATTCATTCAAGCTGAGGTCAAGACTTTGACTTGGCCACTGGAACACCTTGTTTCTTTTCACCCATATTCCTGTACATTTGCTGTTGTGTTGAGAATTATTTTCACCTGACAAAATTTCATGTGAAGCTATGTATTTGTCAGTCACATTTGATACTTAGGAAAGCTGTGCCGACCCAAACAGGTTTAAAGGCTGCAAAAAGAGAAGAAATCATCACCCCTCCATCATGGTGTTTTCCAGTTGCTATGACGTGTTTAATTTAATATGCTGAGTTTGGTTTTCTCCAAACATACCTGATATTGTGGCCAAAAATGTCAGTTTTAATAGAATCGAACCAAAGAACATTGTTCCATAGGTATTGTGGTTTGTTCACATGCAAACATAAGTCATGGTGCCATTTCCTTTTTAAAGAGACGTTCTCCGGCCAAGCTTTCCAAGCCAACCATTCACGCTAACTTTTTTTTTCCTAACTGAACTATCATGAACTTTATCATTCAACATTAGGCCTTGAGAGTATGAGCTCTTGTGTTATAATTGTGTAACTAGTATTAGGACCCAAACACAGAACAGGTAGAGGCAGTGAATAAATTGTGAATTTTAAGGAAAAATTAATTAAACAAGACCTTACAAGGAGATCACAGGGAGCGAGAACAGCAAACAGGGACCAGCCACATGAAGGTAGCAGTAAAATCCAGTGAGGAGTGAATGAAGGAGAGGTGGTTAAGTACTGGGAATTTGATTGGTGAAACAATGGACTGGGACTGATTACTAACAGGGTGCAGCTGTGAGGAGAAGGCAGGCAGAGAGAGAGATGGCACAGGGGAGCAAGGAGGAGTAAACACTAACAGTGGAGCTTGGAAAACAAATCTAACCATAACAAAAAATAACTAAACACAAGAAATAAGTAATCAACATGATATAACTAAAATAACTAAGAGCAGACTGATCTAAAGTAAAACCGAAAAAAGCTGATTTAATCAAAACAAACAACTAAGGCAAAACTGGGTCAATATAGATAACAAATGATCAAAACTTTCAACACAGAAAACTGACAAAACAATCTATGATCCTGACATCTTGAGATTTTTTTGCAATTTCTCTCAGCACTGGGACACATTTAATCCTGAGCTAAACCCGCTGGGATATTCACATATTCACTGCTGGGATTATTGGTAACTGTCCCGAATGCTTTCTACATGAGAACAATCATCTCCTGAGCACAATTTCAGTTTTTCAGATGCTGCATTTGTGAGTCACATAAAAGCTGACATTTACACAACATAAAACATTCCATTTCAAAATAACAATGTAGAAGGACTAAATTACTCCTGTGTTACTGAGATAACTGCAGGCATTAAAGTAATCTGATACAGATAGTTACAGATGGCAATATACACTGTCAGATGGAAAGCCACTGTTCACTCTTGACCACAGTCAAAACACAAAATAAAACTGCTGATGCAGGAATGAACATTTTCTCATGGTTTTTTGAGAAAAAACAGATTCCCTCACCTGAGGGGGAAGTCCATGCAAAGAATAAACCAATGTAGACAACTCTCCCTTAAGGCCTTCCCGTGGTCTCCGTGGCATGCTAATGCTGGCTTGTAATTGGAATATGCAAACTACTGATGACACCACATGCTGGTCTAAACCCCCGTGTCTTTTTCTTAAAGGCACTAGTTTACTCTAACTTCTTCAGTGTGTAAGTAAATTAGTAATATGTTTTTAATAACATTAAGGCATTCCTGCACTCTACTAAATAAAGCTTTGTCCACTGAACTGCAGAAAGCATACAAAATATTTGTACTATTTCATATATATATATATATATATATATATATATATATATATATATATATATATATATATATATATATATATATATATGCACACACACACACACACTTCCAATTGGAAAAATCATCAGACAGCTGGAGGTTTCTTCCTGTTAAAGGAGTTTTTCCTCTCCACTGTCGCTACATGTATGCTTGGTATGAGGGATTGCTGTAAAGTCAACGACACAACACCATGCGGTCGCTACATGCTCAACCAGGAGGAGTGAATGCAGCAACTCAATGACTCGATGCAATCTGCTGGGTTTCCTTAGAAACTTTTTGAACTACTTTGAATAATCAATTGAGCTTACTGTACTGTTTGACAATGAAGGTCAACTGGAATATATTTATGACTGATTTTTTAATTATTTTTTTTTTTGAAAGTGCCTCGGTACCACATTTATTGTGAATTGGTGCTATATAAATAAACTGAAGTGAATTGAATTGAACTGACGGAAAATAACCCAAAGTCCTAAGTCACAAGTCTCAAAAATGATAAACCCTAGAATTTTCGGAAAACATCCTGTGGATTGACAAAAAACAGTGTCACTTTTTGGAAGGTGTGTGAACCATTACATTTGGTAAGAAAAAAATCAAACAAACCACAGCCTTTCAAAGTAAACAGTCACACATGGTGGTGTTAGTATTATGGTCTCTGGTTCTTTTGCTACTTTAGGACCTGTGCGACTTAATTGATGAAACCGAAACTTGATGAAATTCTGAAGGTGAATGTCCAAACATCAGTTTTACCTTAAACTATGCCGCAGGACAATGATTTACACAAGCATGGCCCCTTTTATAAACTGATTGCACTGCTAAACTGGCGCTAGTGCTTAGCAGCATCTCTTCGTCTCTGCATTGATGAGCTGGTTCTTAAATCCCACTGTAAATGTTACATTAATTCCCTTTTTTCAGCCTTAATGAAGGAAAGCCAGCCCTACAAATATGCCATAAAATATGGCAAAAAACCCTATAATAAACAAAAATGGTCTGATGACAGGATGTGGATACGTTTTGGTGGTGTTTTGATTATTGTTGAGTAGGTTGTCATCTATGTTGGAGAGATTGAGCTGAATAGCAAGATTACCATCCATTGTGAGTATAAATCAAAAACTGTTTTTTAGACTGACAGAAGTACAGGTGTGGTCTGTGTGTCAAAAGAACATGACGGACAGTGAAGGATGGTTGAGCTTGGTATATCACTGGGAAATCAGAGGTGTGGTTGAGGCAAGGCACTGCTTCTGAACCTAACATGTTAACATATTGAGGTGGTGGTATAAGGGCATTTGTTCGCAGTGAAACTGGGATAAATAGTATTTGTAAAGACTCTTCCCGGACTGTGATATTCTTCAAAAACTCAAACACTAACTGAATGAGATGTAAATAGTGGTGTTGTGATATGGGTCTCAGCTTTTGAAAAACCAAGCTGTGTTTACTAAAGAATCAGTTAAGAACAAGCTCTAGTTAAGCACTGCTAAGCATGAGGTTTTTGAGAGGCACAGTCACCATCCAGATTTAAATCTGAGTGGTTCAGGTAGTAGAGATCCAGTGCTGCAGGAAGAACAGGAGAACCCTTGTGAAAAGCTGGCAGAGTTTAGGATGCAGCTGAAATTGAAAAAAAAAAAATCCATCCAATGACTGGAGAAGCTTGTCAATAATCATGGTAGCACACAAAATACATATTCAGTAGTACGGTAATAGCAGCTCACCACATCAGACAGGACCCAAGATACAGGATATGCAGACATCCTCCTGAAACAGTCCAGTATGTGTTGGCTGGGTGCAAAATACAGGCAGACACAGCAGCCACTGAATGCAGTCTGAAGGTGTCAAAATCAAAGGAGGCACTACCAGGGGGAGTCAAATATAACATCATGTGGGAATTGCAAATGCAGACACACAAATGGTGGCTAACCAATCAGACTCTAAGGTAAGTGACTAAAACCCAGTAATAAGAAGAACAGGGTGGCAGTGATGCACATAGAAATCTCTTTCAAAAGCAACACATAAATCTCCAAAACTACCAGGAAAGAGATTACATTAACTGGAACATAATAATGAAATTACTGTACAGAACTATAGCCCATACTCTTGGGTAACACATTAGCAACAATTAGCTTCAATTTGAGAGGTAATATTTAAGTGTGAACACAACCTGTCAGTCATTCTGAGATAGGCATTTGGAAGAAATGTCACATAGCTCATTATAACTGCTGAGCCTGTCCATTAAATGCTAAATAAAACAGAGAGACTGAGGAGCATGTAGTTTTAGTCTGGTATTGTGGCTTGCAAAAGTATTAATACTCCTCAAATTCTTTAACATTTTGTTATGTTTAGTTGGTAATTTATAGAGCTACTGTGTGCATTTTGTTTTCTGTCCCGCTGAGTCAGTACTTGTAGATTCACATTTCGCTGCACTTAGCCGCAAGTCTTTTGGGATCTGTGCCTTGTCAGAAGTGTTGACAAGTCATTTTTCCCAAGTTAAGTTTTGAGTCTTTGAAGGTGCAAGCCCAATTCCATGTCTCAAATCTTTTGCCATGTGTCCCAGTCAAGTCTTGAGTCTCTAATGACTAAAATTAACATTTTCTCATCAAATCCATGAGCTAATGCACCTCTAACCCTGCTTTGCTATATGATGGGATTCCAAACATGTACTGTTTATGCTTAGGTCTGAATTACAACAACAGATATTGATAATTATCCTTCAGTGATTTAATATTTAAAAACATTTTCCTTTTTAAACTTTTGACATTTAATTCGGTAGACAACAACTTGCTAAAGTTTGTTTTATATTATTTTAAAATGGATCAAGTGTAATATTTTCCCTATTATAAATACATATAAATAATTTTTGAATGATTTAAACAAAGTGCTGTTTTGTCTTTGGAATGATTAAATTAACACCTGTTTATCTCTGTCTCTTCATAATGTCCACTCCTTCAGTGCATATTGCTCTAAATATGGTTTGGAAAGTTTTCTTCTCAGTCTGAGCTGGAGAATTTTTTATAATACTGAGAAATTGTTTTCTAAATCCACATTTAAAATCTTTGTTCTAAATAGTAAAGATGCTTAACTATAAGGTACAAATTGCATATCACATACTGAAAAAGGTACAGTGTAGGAAGTAAATGAAACAGAGTAAACTTCTGAATAAACAGAACAGGAAGTGCTTTTAGTCTTATATTTTCAGCTGTAATGACACAGCGAGTGTAGCAGCGAGAGAATATTGGAGGTAAGTTCTGTAATTTTGATCTGAAGGGATTCAAAGTAAGTTAATACAATGTTCATATGGAGAGACATTTAAGGAGTGAAACTAATCTTTTGGGTGTCGTAAACTTGTCTCATATATTAGTGTTATAACTGGTTCAAAAACATGCTTAACACTTGAATGGTGCTAAACTGTCAACACCAAAATGGCCACAAACCACCACTGCTTTCAAACCTCAGTTAATTCACTATGAAACTTTACAGCTGAGATTACATAAAATTTAATAAACTAAAATAATTTCATAGCCAAAATAATGACGAAATAGACAATTCTAATTTAACAGAAGTTCAATTATACATTAAGCTTTCTCGTAGCATTAAATATCATGATCAAACAAACGGTTATGACATATTATGCATATAAAGTAGGGGTGGGACTTTAACACATTTATGTTGATTAATTAATTCCATAGATTTTAACAGCATTAATCACATTTTTTTAACATACAAAAGTCCCGATCCAGAACCTTTGTATTGCGTTTCTGGTGCACTTGTAAATCTGATGCATAAGCAATATCCGCAAACAACGGAGATGGGCAATAAAGCTATTCAAGCCCAAAATACCATCTCAATGTAAGACATGTTGCAGCAGCGCAGACGTCCCCAATGCTAATCTCCGCGTCCACAGTCAGCCTTTTTAAAGAAGTATTTTTTCAAAGAAGCTATATAAATGATCAGAGGTTCCTGAAACACTTGAAAACTGAATGGGTATAATAGCACTTGGCACCAATCTGATGGTTAAATAAGTGAAATAACTGTTTTAAATTTTTGTTGTTGAACTCATATGTCCATCTTAGCAGCAAAAATGTTTTTTTAATTGAAAATGTCGGTTATTTTGTCAATATATGGTAAGCAATTAATATGCAATTAATTACAGACTCTGCAATTAACATGATTAAAAATTTAGTCCTACCACTAATCTAAAGCAAATTCTATCAATTAATCTGTCCGAAAAATCTAACAAAAACTTAAATACCATAAGTCAACAACAATTTTAGCCCACCTTATCACAAAAGCAGAATTGAAACACCAATTTTTTTTTACATATTTTTTTATCTTTCTGTCTTTTCTTTGTTTGTTTTTTTGTTTTTAAAGTTTGTGGTTGAATGCCCCGCCCCTCCAGGCTATCAGGTGCTGACCCTCCGAGGCCTTTTTTCAGGGGCAACTAATAACTTGTTGGCATCATAAAGGAAATTGATTTTATTTATTTATTTAGTTTTTGCTGGAGTGAAACAATAACAAAAATGCATTAGTGCAGCATTCCGGATCGCAAGCCCAGATTTTCGCAAATGCGTCTAGGGAAATTTCTTTTATATGTATATGTGGTAATTATTATAAAGTTATAGCTAATATGAACACAATTTTATAAGCTATTACCAGCAACCAATCCACCAATGTCACTGGATAATAATCAAGCACATCCTTTCATAATAAAACAATGCAACTGTCAGAGTTGCATTATCTAGCTTCCAAACTGGCTTCCTTTCACTCTTGATTACATCAAATACAAACTGTTGATAAGACTTAAGACTCAGACCACAGTCCAACTAAAGTCTCAAGTCTAAGCAGAGTCTAAAGTCACTGCTTTTGGAACTTAACTTCAACTAAAGTCAGAGTCATCTTCTCTGTTACATCCTCATGTACAAAGACTTGCATGGATACTCTTACTAAAAAATGGTATATGTTTAAATCCAGAAAACATCTTATGCTGTCCACATGAATAAACTGCGTAGGGAAGGATTTAGACATATTTCCTTTGTATTGTATATCAATTATGTTCATATGAGGGATTACCAGACACCTCCCCTGACACACCCCCATTTACATATGCAAATAGATGTAAAACAAAGCCCTGCAGTTGTGATGCTCTGCTCTGTGCAATCATGTCTACATGCAGGAAGAAAATGTCTATTCTAATTCTAATTATTTGGCAGCCCGAGTATTTATCCTGTGATACAGGGGAGGGAGTTGCTCCCAATCCACCTTCACCTGCTGTATTAATGCATTGTCCAGACCCAGGGACAGTGGTGGAACTAGACTTCTATACAAGGGGTGGCCAGAGGCTGGGCAAATATATATTATGGGGTCTATATACTAATAAAGAAAAATATTCTGTTTCTATAACCTGTAAAGTTCATGCTTTCTTGACAATTCTCTCACTCTACTTGGCATTGCCATGTGCATTTAGCCTCATCTCAGTTACAGGAGTTATGCATTATGATTTGATCCAAAATGACCAAGAAAACTATCCTTATTGTCAGTGATCAATTTCCTGATAGGAACTTTAAAATATTGTGAGTTGCAGTTAAATGTAGTGCCTGTTCATGTTGCATTGATTTTCCTCAACTTCATTTTTTTGTACTTGCAATTGGAGAGCAACAAATTAATAGTGATTTGTTACTCTAAAAAGTTCTTTTATATTCACCCAACAAATACATGTGATCTGATTAAAATGTTTTATGTTTTGGCTGTAGACCCTTTGCACATGACATCACCCTCATCAGAAAGCAGCCCACTCCATCACTACAGATGTCAAAACAACCTATGGGTGCATTAACTCCTGTAAAACTTGTAAAAAGAAAAACCCAGCCTAATAGACTAATAATAGATAACAGCTGTCAATCTTAAGGACTGGCAGCCCTCGGTATAGTCTTGGATTTGCAGCAAACACTTTTTACAGGGTAAAAACATTAACTTTCATATACTTCATAAGTAAGATGAGTAAGCTGCAATCAAATATTGCATTATGGAGAAGGTATGTGTCTAATAATTTCTGACCATGAAGAAAATGCTCCACCATCAATGTAAACTACCATGTAGGAAAAAAAACTGATAAGCATCTAGACTTTTGTATACTTTTAAGTCTGCTCCGGTGTAAGAGGAAACACCGTTTATAAGTTCCATAGAAATATGGCATAGTGGTACATATCATGTGCTGTGAATTCAGGCAAAGTCAGCAATTTGATCAATTCAACAAACACATCAGGAGGGAAAAGGTATGGTCCATTTTCTAAGCTAGCTATTCCAACTTTTGGTAATACCTGTCAATCAATCAATCAATCAACCAATGATTACAAAAGTGGGAATATGTGCAACAGGCCAAAGGGCCGCTAAGGCTACATCCCTCAAAGACAGTTCACACGGGTGCCCATATTGCACAAGTCGCCTTGCACATGGACAGAAATGGCAACCATAAATCATGTCTATTTTTAATCTTATTTTGAAATTACATATTTTTCAACATAATGTTATGACCTGTCAATCACCTTGGGTGGCACCAAGGGTGTCCAATCAGGTTCCCTCTAGTTCTGCCCTGCCTGGGGGAAGGTGCACACCCTAGTTCAGTTCAGTTCAGTTCCTTTATTGTCCCCCAAGAGGGGAAATTTGTTTTGCAGCCAGGCATTTCAAACATACAAAACAACATAAAATACATAGACAATGTTAAAAACAGACAAAGCATACGAGGACTAATTCATAAATTTATAAAACGGAATTTTAACTCACAAATTTAGGGACCTGATTGCTGTAGGTACAAAGGAGTTCTTCCATCTGTTGCTTTTAATCCTGAGAAGCCTAAACCTTCGCCCAGAAGGAAAAAGCAGGAACTCCGAATTTAAAGGATGGTCTGGACAGTGTAGAATGAGCCTTACCTTCTGAGTGGTACAACAAATAAAAATGTCATTAAGGAGAGGTTGGGCTATCCCAGTTTTCTTGTTTGCCACTGTAATAATTTTGTTCAGGCAGTTTTTATTTTGAACACTTACATTTCCAAACCATGGAACCATAGAAAAAGTTAAGACAGATTCAGTAAAAGACTTATAAAAGAGGCTCACGATCCTTCTGTTTACACTAAAAATGTTTAGCTTCCTTAAAAAATAGTCATTGCTGCCCTTTTTTACAAATTTGGTCAGTGTTCATATTAAAAGCCAGCTTATCATTGATTATTGTTCCCAAATATTTGTAGATTGGGGGCTTAGGTGCTTTTTGGAAGTCAATGTTCATATCCTTTGTTTTTTGTAATGTTTAGTTCTAAATTCATTAGAACGCACCACTGAACAAAGTCATCAACAACAGGGCAGTGTTCAGCCTCCATATCCTGCAAGAGACTAATGATTAATGTATTATCAGCAAATTTCAGGATGTGTCTGTTTGGGTAGATGCTTCTACAGTCATTTGTTTAGAGAACAAACAGGAGGGGGGACAGAAAACACCCCTGTGGAGAACCGGTGGAAGAAAGAAGAGACAGAAATAAATGACCATTTACTTTGACCTGCTGAGCTCTGTGTGTTAAAAAGTCTATAATCCAGGCTGCTAAACCAGGACCAATGTTGAACTGAGTTAAAAGTTTATTTAACAGAATTTGAGGTTTTATTGTACTAAGGCAGATGAGAAGTCCACGAACCAGTCCACAAGTCAGAGATTAATGCTGGGGCCAAAATATACGATCTTTTGCCTGTTTTTACCCACAATTCCCAGTCATGAAAAGTTTACATTGCCCTGTGCTAGTTGTGGTCAGTCAGCAGAAAGGGTGAGTCAACACAAAGATCTGTTAAAGTGAGATGGAGAATGAAATCTGCAAATCTTAGAGGAGAACTGACCCAACATTAAAAGCTACAGTATGTAACTTTTTTTGAAAAATATGGTTTTTACATATTTGTTAAAATTATCATTATGTCAAGACAGTATAATATAAAACAGATGATCTGTGAAAAAAATCAAGCTCCTCTGCCTTCTCCCAGTGCTCCCAGTACTAACTGCAGAAATACACCAGTCAGTCAGAAAAAAAAACAATCAGAGCCAGGAGGAGGGTCTTAGCGCTGTCAATCATCTTCATGTACGAGCCGCTCACACACTCCCCCTTTCTCTCTGCTATGCTAGAGTTGGATCATAATAACATAGCCTGCCATGAATGCTAAGGCTAGTTAGCATGGCCTCTGATGATGGCGGATAAATAGATTTCCTGGAACGGAAGTTGTTTCTATACCATCAGCACATTTAGCCGCAAGTACATGAGGGAGATTGACAGCACTATAATCCTCCTCCTGGCTCTGATTGGTTCTTCTTCGGTCAGGAGTGGTGCATTTCTTTAAACAGCAATAGTAAAAGTTACATACTGTAGCTTTAAGAGCTCTGCATGGTCGAATCAAAGTGCTGAAATCAGTTCTCATAGTCACAATTGCATAATGAAACTGTGCCATTTTGTTCTCAGCCTCATGTTGTCCACCTGTTCTTGTCACAACCCCTCTGGTGAACTTTTTGCCCCCCTCTGCATACGAAACTATTGTGTGACTGGTCAGAATTTCAGGGGTGTGTTTGTTTACTGCATCTCTTTGCTGGGGGAGTGGCACTGAAATATTGCCTGTCCGAATTCTGACAATATCTTATACTACCACCACCTGCTGGTATGTCTGTTCCAACCTCAAGCGATTGCATTTGCAAGAGTTGGCACAAGAGTTTAATGTGCTTAGTTGGCTTTACTTGGTCTGAAAAATCCTATAATTTGTGATCCAGCAGCAGGCGCAGTTGTTAAGTGTGTGACTCCCCAGTGTCTCAGTGGAGAAACAAAAACCAATTTGTTAGTGCGAACACCTTGTCTTCAATCTGTCAAGACGAGGGAACTCCTGTAGTCTGTCCCCAGCTTAAGGTATTCATTTCCCCTACATCCATCACTCTAGTCATGGAATGTATCAAATCCACCTTCCCTTGTTAATGTGAGGGCATTATTGGGGATATTACAGCAGGCGTGTGAGGGGAGGGGAAAGACCCTGCAACCTGGTCAGGCCATAGTCCAGACCTTTGTAGTGTAGTATGCCATGGTTGCATAAGAAGAGAAAGCCAGAGCTTTCTCTCAGTAGGGTTTTGCCCTTTAGCTCACTCTGTCTTCACCACAACAATTCAATGCTGGTGTTGCACTACTGCAGATGAGACGCTTGTCTGTCTGTCAGTCAATCTATCCTCCCACAGAATGCCTCGGGTGACTCCCATAAGTGTTTTGAAAGGATCTGATCCATTGTTCCACTAACAAGAAAACAATTTTAAGATCATAAAATAAAAAGATATGTTTTTACTTTGTTTTTTGTCCAAAAATACAAAATTTAAGATCCTGTTTTAATCTGGGATTTCACATGAGTAAAGCAAAGCAAATAAGAGGAAAAAACAGACAAGAAGTCAGCAATACTTGATAACCTGTGAACTTAATGAGAAGTTTGCTGAGGAAAAAAAAAGACTGGATTGTTTATCTCAGTTTTAGTAAAGCAATAAATCCTGTGTGGTTTCAGCTTGACGTGTTGGTTTTCACACTCTTTGACCTACAGCTTCTGAAGAGTGTCACTGTGGTTAAAGCTTCATGAAATATTCAATACAGAGGTCATGCCCCTTACGAATTCTCAAAGTTTCACTTTTCTACCGGAAAAATATGGTCAGCAAGATAAACAGCACAAGTAAAAAAGTCACTTTTATTATCTTAGATATAACAGTGAGTCCAGCTATGGACAGTTCAGTGCAGTAAAAAAGTTGTCCTCTCAGAGATTCCTTCTATTTTTTCTGTTTTGTAACACGTAAATTTGTTTGATGATCTGAAATAATTGTTTCAGATCATCAAACAAATTTTAAAAGCAGACAAAAAATAAGCTGATTGTGTACAAAAGACAGTTTTCAGAACATGTTTTTTTTTTTTTTTTTTTTTAATAATGAGAACAAAGTTACCCAAGTCAACCCGATTCTTTCTGAAAGGGTAATAATGGATTTTTCCAACATTGGTCATAAGTGTCATCATGTTTTTCAAAAACACCATAGCACCTGTGGGAGATGTGGGTATTTTAACACCCACTCTTTTCCTAGTGAGAAGGTTAAATATGGGGGAATTTTACTACCATAAGTCAAGAGCGTACATTTTCAATTTGAAAGCAGGATTTCATCTCTTTGCTTTCAACACTTTTAATACTTGAACTTAAATTTTTGACTTGAACACAGGATTTCATCTCTTTGCACTCAAAACTTCTGCTCTCTCTCAGATTTTCTCCTTGTGCACAAATGTCTCTCTCTACACGGATCAAATCTGCTCTCGCAAACCTCTCTGCTCGCTCTCTTGCGGATCAAGGAGTACCGTCATCTAGCAGCCATCCCAGCCAATAGAATGACAGTGTTCCTCTGGGTGCGCTTGGTACTTTCTAGTGGGTGTGCTTGTGGGGCTATATGGATATAGCTGCATCTCTTCTTCTGGTGCTGTGTTGAGTGTGTTAAGCTCCAAGTGGTTCTGATCAAACCAGTAACACTGGTGAAATCTGCAAACTTCACCAGTTTCATAGACAGGTCAACTGAGGTGCAGTCATTTGTATAAATAGAGAAGAGGGGAGAGAACACACCCCTGGGGGAGCACCACTGCTGATGGTTCTTGTGTGGGTCAAGATGCTCTCCAGCCTCACCTGCTGCTGGTCAGTCAGAAAGCAGGTGATTCACTGACAGGTGGAGGCCAGCACTGTGAGCTGGGTGAGCTTGAAATGGAGGACACTTGGGTTGATGATGTTGAATGCTAAACTGAATTCCACAAACAGGATCCTGGCGTACATTCCTGAGTCGTCGAGGTGGTGCAGAATACAGTGTAGTCCCAAGTTCACTGCATCATCCGTCAATCTGTTTGCCAAGTAGGCAAACTGCAGGAAGTTCAGCAGGTGGTCTGTGATGTCCTTCAGACGCTACATTTCATGACCACACAACAAGGTAGTGCTATGCAGTCTGCTTTAAACAGCTGGAAACTCAGCATCTGAAGTCCACTGTCAAGGATGAGTTTAACAAACCAATTCTCAGTGACCATAAACTCCTTATCAAGGAATCTGCAACCTTTGTAAACATATTCCAATCCAGGTTTGGCTGGTCTATACATTGCAGTGCTAAGGTGGTCCTAAAGCTACAAGTCAATGCACGTCATCAAATAAAGACATTTGACAATTTTTTTTAAAAAGGCAGCAAAATTTTGAAGCAGCCAAAATGGTTTATAACACCAGAGTACAAGGAAAAGTGTTCTGTTTTTGGAAAAGTATTATTTTTGATTGAAAGGTCACTTTGGCCAGCAGTCTAAATGTTCAGGTGTACTTTTTAACTGCATAGTAGTAATTTTCACTGTCAGTGCCTTGAAGTTTGACTTTTCCAGTTCATCTAGACTGTCAGAGCACAAACAGCCATTCATTTGACATCAACTATAAGTAAAAATGTCAATAACAGGGGAGCAATGGTGATGTAACAAAAGAAACAGTCCACTGTGTGCCTTTGTGCAGTGAACTTTGCAACTTTTTGGAATGAAATGAAGTCTTCTTTTACAGAAATTGTCACATGCATATCAAAGGAAATAACAGGGTGTTGGACTGTTATAGTTCAAGTGTTCTGAACATAGAATTCCTCAGGCTTGATGATAAACCTACCTGCACTCAAGATGTAGGATCAAAGAAATATCTTCCAGGAAAACACAAACAAAAGTTTGTTAAAGGACACCATAGAGTAGACAAATTGGCTAGGTTTCCACTTTCAAGTTCTTATAACTCATTATGTACAAAAGTGTTGGAGACTCATGGCCCTCCTAACAAGAGCTAAAGGTTGTTCCCTCCAAAAGGCTTCTGGGCTAAGAACACTCAATCTATCATTTCAGTCATTCATCCCCATTTTGTTTGTGTAAAATAAAAGCGACTTCTCTTATGTGTCGGTCTGGTGACTATCTCAAATGATCAATGGTCAAGAGGAGGAGAATACAGAAAGACACACCTTGGGCAGGTTGCCAGTCCATCATGGAGCAACACAGAGACACAATGCCTGCAAACACACACCTAATGACAATTTAACCCCTTACTGTCTTTATTTATTTACAATTCTAAGCAATAATAAAAATAATAATGATAATAATAATAATAGTGGTGATTTTGCTTAATTAATCAAGGTAGATGTCACATAAAAGATATAAATGTAAGCATTGAGTATACTAATTAGTGAAAGTAAGCATTCTCGGGTATAATTCTGACTGATAGCAGCAAAGTGCTTTCAGTCCTTGTTATAATGTGGAATATGCATCAACAGTTGTTACTAGGATCCGAACCAGAGCTTTGGTGCTTTAAGACAGAAGCAATTTGAGGTAAAGAGGTAAAGAGTGAAACATGTCCAACTAACCTAGCAAGCATGATTTAATGTTGGGAGGAAGCTGGACAATTTGGAGTAAACTCCACAGAGGAAGGCCTTGTCTTTGGGTTTGACTCCAGAACCTTCTTGCAACAATACAATAGTGCTAACAACCTAATGGCAAACAAATGGCTTACAATTCTAAATTTTATGCTCAGTATATTCGATGATATAAAATCTTACTTTTTTATAGTGACTTCATAAGGATGTTGACCGTAGCTAGTATTTGCTTGGCTAACTATTTTGCAGGTAAAACTGGTTCTTTATGTGGACCAACATCATTAACACAACCCCCAGACATGGACATTATTACAGTGGCACTCTGTCCGCGGTTCAGTATTCAGGATTGTTTCTATGGAACATGACTCCAAATTATTCGCAGAAAAACAGCCTTTTTTTATAGAACACATCTAAACTATTAAAGAAAATGCAGCTTGGAATGCTGAAATACCTAAGTGCAATGCTATTTGATATGCTATTGGATGATGTTTGCAAACCAGCCAGTCCAGGAGCACCATTTATTTTCCTTGGCACTGATTAGCTGTACCCCCAGGTGCACAAATAAAAAAGACGGTAGATGTTAGCATCTGCAGTAGTACCAAGACGGTTTCCCCTAGACATAATAATTGACATTAAATTATATTTGGTGTTTGAACTATTCCAATAGTAAGTTAGAAGCATTCTTCTTAGTGGGGGAGCGGGGGTCAAGTATTCACAAATTTTAGCTGTGGTCATGAACCCCCCTGGAATGATGGGGGTCTATTGTATACAACGATATCTTACTATATTATCATTTCTTGTTTTGTCCTGTGGGGAGGGGTAACCAGGCAGCCTTTTGCAGCTGGATTTCAAGTGAGAATTACGATCAAGGCAGGGTAAGGTGGAAGTAGCAACAGGTTTATTCATCTGCAGCATCATTCAGCCTAATAGCATCAAAAACTCATTTTCGAAGACACAATTGCAGCCTTAAATAGTCACAGCTGATTAAGGACAAAACCATTCACAGGGTTCCACCTATAACATACATGTTATCAAATACAAACACTTTTCTTTCACTCACACTCTTAACAGATTTTACACAAACATTTGCTTAAGTTTCAAAACAGTAGATCTAATTTGCTCTGAGTAACAATTTTTTTTTCACAGGCAACCATCCCACCACCTTCATATATATATATATATATATATATATATATATATATATATATATATATATATATATATATATATATATATATATATATATATATACACATAATATTCAGAAATCTGAATATATGGAATGAAAGTTATCAAGGAATTATGGGAAATATGGCCCGAGGTCCAAAGCAGAGAGGGGGAGGGCAGAAACTTTGCATTTTTTTTTACTATTATGAAGTTGTCACAAAATACTTTCCAGATGTTTTAATCATGAAAGTAGAAAGAAAATATTCTTTTGGAGTTTCACTTAATGATAAAACACTTTGACTTTTACCTGTAGATAAAATTTAAAAAAAAAAAAGACCTATAGGTTAATTATGGCTATTTGTCTGAATATGCAACTAAATGACCTAAAGCCTGGCAGAAACAATTATAAATATTCAAGGAGTATTGCATTTTGCATTGCTTATTACATAATGCAGTTTTGGTGTTGTATTACCTTTTGAAGACAGATTTTATTATATTGTCATATACTGTGGTACTATTAAATAATGTGGTGTTACACAACATCTTATATAGTTCAACATGCCCTGTGGTCAAATCATGTTTCTTGAGGCACCATGATTTTTGTCCAGCCCTGTTTTATTAATGTTTTTGTAATGATTCTACTGAACTACATTTCAGAATTTTCAGTTTGAATTGTGGTTCAACAACAATAAAAAAAAATTACCTATGAAAATTTTCTAAATTTCATGGGGAATTTTCAGGATTTTTTTATTTCTTATTACTTTTGTCAGTTTCAAATTATTTCAGGGACCATTGTTGGTTTTTCAGTCATTAACAGAAGGAGGGGTACCAACAATTATATTCACTACTAAACAAATTATGAACACACTCATTATAAACAAACTCATTTCAGATATGTATATAACACAAATAGAAACAAAAGATTTTAGTAAAAAAAATATATATATATTTCTTTGAATAACAAAAAAACAACAACAAAAAAAAACATACAATCAGTCAGGAAGTAGCTATACAAGGAATTGATAAGTTGGTTGTCTAATCATCAGCAAATAATTAAATTATATAAAAGAAGATGTGGAAGGAGGGGAGTAGACAATGTTAAGACATGAGGATGAAGAGGATCACTGGGACCTGGCAAACTGCATTCAAACTTGGTCTCTCCTCCTGCAGAACTGTCTGCATAAAACCATGAAAAATGGAAAATAATCAAGAATTCACTCACCACTAAGTTAGGCTGAAATTAAGTCATTTGTTTTTTTTGTTTTTTTGTTTTTTTTTTAGAGAAAAAAGTTGGGAAGATAAATAATATGGCGCAAATTATGAAATATGTAAATGAAGTAAAAACATCAAAAGATTTAGGAAAAAAATCATATATTTTATAATTTGGTACTTGCAGTTATTCACCATATACCTAAAAATGCGTTTTATTTCTCTTTCAGCCGCCACAGATAACAGGTAGCGGGAAATGACAGAGCGCCTATCCGAGATAAGGCAGGGGTGAGAGGGGAGATCCCACTCCAACTCTGGTTAGTTTAGTTTAGCTTATTTCATAGTCAGACCGGTTTGTGAACCAAGCTGCTCCCAAAACCCCAGAGCATATTTCAAAGTGTGCTTATTGTTGATGAACTGACTGGTCAGGAATAATATTGAGGTATACTTTTATGCTTAAAATATCTTGAAACTTTTTGTGACAAACTCAGAATAGTATGAAAACGCTCAGTTTCTGCTCTCGCCTTCTCCACTGTTGGTGGTGCAATGCATTGTGGGATATGTTGCTGGCCCATGTCTGCAGAAGAATGGATCCTTAATAAAATGGGTGAAATAAGAACGTATCTGGGTTCTTTTAGAGTACTTGTTTTGATGCGTACTTAGGATTGGAACAGTACTTGGGCCACTGTCGATGAAGAATCAAAAGCACATGAATACACACCTACAGACAAAGTATGCATGTTTTGAACCACATTACCAGCAGTGTGCACTGCCTGTCCTAAATCTGCTGATTTAGGACAGGCAGTTGCTGGAGAGCATCAGAATGAGGTAGAGCACAAGAATTTTCCAGAGGTAAGTAATTCATTTATATTATATGTCTAAAATAACAACAACATGTTTCAGCCACAGTTAGTGCATTTAGGATTATATAAAATTCCTGATTTTATTCTAAATGTTTAATTAGGGTTTATGTGAGGATATGGCCAAGAGTGAGGAGGACAGAGATTAAGGGAAAGGAAAAGGCAGACAACTGGATGTAAGACAGGAAGAGTAGCTTAAGGAAGATGTCTGTGAAAAATGAAATGGTTGAAGGAAGTTCATAGAACTTAGACAAGGCTGTTACTCACCCACAGTCCAGAAAGCTCAAACAACCAAATCCAAAAAAATTCATTGTAAAACCATCCTTACTTAAGCCTGGGGTCTTCAATTCCAGTTGTCAAGGGCCGGTGTCCTGCAACTTTTAGATGTGTCCCTGGTCCAACACACCTTAATTAAATGATTGTATTACTGTCAGGATCTGTGTGTGTGTGTGTGTGTGTGTGAGTTTGAGTCTCTCTCCTGATTGGCCCCTTGCTGTGAGCAGTCCTGAGTGGAGTGCAGCCGTGCACCTGTGGCTTGTTTGGTTATCAGCCTTTGAGGATTTAAGGAGCTGCAAGACCTCTACTTTCTGCTGGATGATTATTCCTACACTGTAGTTGCTTGCCAACTCTAACCTATCCTGTGCCTTCTTGTGACTCCTTTGTTTTTCTGAGACCTTCTGTGAAGAGGTTTTGATCGGCTTCCTGCCCTGTTCATCTCTCTCTCTCACCCAGGTTCTCGGCTGTCATTTGCATGCTTTCAAGCAGAAACCGGAACCACCTTGTCTACTGCAGCTCCAAAGCCTGCCTGCTCACTCCTGTTCCATGTTCAGTTTCCCCAAACCAAAAAGACTCACCACAGATCCTTCGATCACCCTCGCCCAGATCCAGCTACCCCTTCCTCGTCCTGAGAATCCTCCAAGGAACTATAAGCCCACTATACCCTGAAAAACAGTATCTAACAATCCTACTCACCTTTATCCAGTCGTTAACCTGCCTTTCCTTTTCCAGACCAATCCCTGGCCCGACCTGGGGAGAGAACATCTGTATTATTCACATTTTTGTACATATTGTTAATAAATCCTTTAACTTACCCTTGTCTCCAAATGTAAGTCAATGCTTAGCTGTATTACCACAGCTTCCACAAGGGGTGGAAATACACAAAGCTTTATAAAATGAATTGCTTTGGTGTGGTGATTTTTATAGTTCTAAATAAAGGGGAGTGTTGGTGTATTTACAGCTTTATCCATGTCCCAGTTGGGTCTTAAATATGTCACCCCCATGCCCAGTGGAAACACTCATTAGAAAACACAGAATTTCTAAGCAAGTCCTATTAAACGGAAAAGAGAGGAATGGGCCCATTTGCCTCAACGAGTCAGCGGAAGGCCTGCCAAAATAAATTTGGGGAGCACACAAAGTGTTTTTCCCATCTCGGTTTCCAGGAATACAAATGTCAGAATGTTTACAGTTGATGCACTGAGAGCAATTGGAAGTGGGAGAGTTAGTCAAAGGAAAGATGACAAAAATTTCCCTCTGTGAGGATGACACACAGTGGAGAGAAATAGTTATAAGCATATGTGTTACAAAAAAAAAAAAAAATCATGCCTTGCACAACACTGTCATGATTCACACCCGAGCATCAACTTCCTGTTATGAAACAATTTACGTTCGTGAACTCTATATTGCTTACAGGACATTACTTATTTCACAACCTGTGGCACTAAAGGAACTTTTAGAAACTGATCAGAACCATTTGTTGTGTTTCTTATGCTCCATTATTGTGATCACAAGCAAAACACAGGAAAAAAATCTAAACATACATAATGACCAAAATCCCCCACAGAATGTAAATATCCATCCATCCATTATCTGAACACGCTTATCCTTGCAGGGTTGCGAGGAGGGCTGGCGCCTATCTCCATTGGTCATCGGGTGAGAGGCAGGGTACGCCCTGGACAGGTCGCCAGTCCATCACAGGACATGATATACAGCTCAAAAAGGTTGATTTTTCATAATAATCCCCCTTTAAATTTTCAGATATTGGATTAAACAGTGCTCTGTAAGGTGTTTAGTCTAATTTTTTCCACAACGTTCTCCCAGATCTGTCTGCTGTGTCCCTTGGTCTTCATGATGCTGTTTGTTCACTAATGTTTTCTAGCAAACCCCTGAGGCCTTCACAGAACAGCAGTATTGATTTTTCTCCATCAGTAAAAAAAAAAAAAAAAAAAAAAAAAAAAAAAAAGATCATTTTTCTTCCATATCACTTTAATACTCATGTGAAATCCAAATTAATTTAAAAGTAGTTTGGGGTTCTAATGTAACAAAATGCAAAAACAAACAAACAAATAAAACCCCCACTGCTAAAACAACTCAAACCCTGTGAGTTGTCTTCTCTTCAGTCAGGACAACTTGTTTCTCATCTGTGGCCTGGGGTTAGCTGTCTTGTAATCCATCCATGTCTTTGCTCTTCAACAAGGACAAACATGCCCTGCAAGACAGAACGGTATTGTGGCCATATGTCACGCAGGACTACTTCATATCAGTTGTCCTGTCATAACAATGAAAGAATAATAGCGCTGATGGTGATAAAATAAACAAAATAATGCTGTAGCAAGCAAGGTAAAGAGATAAAGTTTCAACACACATGAAAAAAAACGACAGAGCTACATTTTAAACATTCTCCTGGTAGCTGGTGGTGGCCACAGAAGAGGTAGCGGGGAAGGGTATAGCATAGATTGGCTGCTCTGTTCAGACTAAACTGAGGCAAGAGAAGTTTTAACTTTTACGTCTGAGGTTTAGAAAATAAATATCACACACACACACACACACACACACACACACACACACACACACACACACACACACACTGGGTGAGGAGGCTTGTGCCACCCGAGATGAGAGGCCACCTTGGGTCGCCCATTTCAGAAACCGCTACTGTGTATTGGACTCATTCTATATTTCCTCACACTTGATTATTGAGCATGGGCACATACATTTACTTGATTTTTTTTTTCTTTTCAGAAAATAGCGGTCAAAGCAGTCTAGCAAAATGCTGTTAAACAATTTTTATCTTAATTTCTTGTTATTCTCTTTAAATCAGATACTATTTTTACAATTACAGTGTAACACAAAAAGAATAAAAATACCCTCCTGGGAGTATTTCTTTTGGCACATACGCAAATTAGCTGTTGGTATAGATTGTGCAGTGGCACCATATTGTGGTAGCGCAGCAGAGAGGAAGGGGGAGTATATGAGGGTGATTGACAGCACTAAGACCCTCCTCCTGGCTCTGATTGGTTGTTTCTGACTGAATGGTGTGTTTCTGCAGTTAGTACTGGGAGCACTGGGAGAAGACAGAGGAACTTTTTTTTTTTTTTTTTTTTTTTTCATAGATTATCTGTCTGATGTCATACTGTCACGATATAATGATAATTTCAATAAATATGTAAAAAAACATTTTGCATAAAAGTTACATACTGCAGCTTTATCTTCAAATGCTGGTCTTAGATGTTCAGTTAAGCCAAAAATTATTCACACCCCTCTTAGATTTAGATTTAGATTTAAGGCACCTAGTACCAGCCCCAGTTCCAGCTTGTTTCTGATACAGAATCTGGGGAGCTAGGCTTAATTGTACCCTTGGCCAATTTAAGTTCTTTTCTTTACAAAGAGAATAACCCTTTTACTTTGTTTGTTTTCCCCATCACTTTTATTAAGTTTTTCACAATAATAATAATAATAATAATAATAATAATAATAATAATAAAAAACCACTTTGTTTTGTTAATGTATATATTTTATTAATGTCCAAAACTATACAAACTCATCTTAAACATTTTTGCAATTGTTTTCCCCAAGATGTTTTTGCCAAGACAGCTTGTTTAGGTCAGCTTGTTGAGGTCAAGCTAATTTGTCTGTAGAAGCAGCGCACCTAGTTGGGGCTGATAGACAGTTGTATTTACAAAAGTTGGAACTAGCTAGCTTAGAAACTGACTCCTACCTTCTCTGTCCTGACGTATTTGTTGATTGAATCAAATCTAAAGAATTCACGCTATATGATTTATACCACCATGTCAGAACGGCGTTTCTTCTTACACCAGAGCAGACTTAAAAGCCTACAAAGGTCTGGATGCTTACCATTTTTTTTCAAACATAGTAGGGTACGTGACGGTGGGGTATTTTCTCCATGATTACTAATGATTAGACATGTACCTTCTCTATAATGCAATATTTCATTGCATCTTATTATACTTAAGTATTTGAACACTGAACTTCTTATCTTGTAAAAAGCATTCACAACAAATCCGCGAATACACCAAGGGCTGCCAGTGTTATGATTGATGGCTGCTATCCATCACTGTCTTCTTTCCTCATCAAAAGGTTTCGATAAAATGACAAATTTGGTTTGTACTCCTATCTGTTTGTACAGCATCTTAGGACAATTTTTACTGTGAAATCAACTAAATAAAGTAATATTAGGCATCCAACTATTTGTTGTTTAGAAGCTTTACAGGAGCGCATAGGCACTTTTGACATCCGTCATGGCATGAAGAGAATGATGTCATGTCAAAGGTTTTCAACATGTAACTTTTTAATATATGTGAGAAAAATATTTTTTTTAAACACAGATACTAATTTTACGTGCATCTAGACAATTGTTTATACACACATAAGGGTCCAGCATTGGTCATGAAGAAGTCGAAGCATGCTTGGATTTGTTTTCACACACACCCTTCAAGATCCACAAGACCCACCGAGCTGAACTCCTGTGTAACCCCTCCCTCTGCAATATGTCATAGTGTTTTACCATGTGTGTGGTTTACAATAGTATAGTAAACCTAGTGATTATGGCAGAGAAGAACGACGATGACGAATTCACAAGTTCAGAGGAGGAATAATGATTGACAAGATGCAACATTTCATTTTACTTTTTCATGTTATCGAAAGCCAAACAAAAGAACGGAAGGTGTGTGTAGGAGGTTTGCCCACTGCATCGAACCAGAACTGAGCAGGGGGAGTTCAGTGTTTTGGTTCAACTGTATGTCATTCCTCATGGCCTCTTTCAACTGCTTCTCAAAACTATCCATCCTGCACTCTGGCTGAAAAAACCCCCTGCAAAATTCTGACCAATCACACAATAGTTTTGTATGCAGAGACACAAAGGATAAACAACCAAGCACTCACACAGGATGATTTTAGATACACCAATTAGCCTAACGGTCATGTTTTGGGATCATCTGAGGATGCCGGCGTACCTGGAGAAACCTGACGCATGCACAAGGAGAACAAGCAAACTCCGTGAAGAAAGACCCCATATCAGGATTTGAACCCAGGCCCTTCTTGCCACTACTCTTACATTTTTTTACCCATATTTTTATCTGTGTTTATAAACTTTTGGGTTAAATGTAAAAAAAAAAAAAATAATAAATAAAAATAAAAAAATGTACATCTACCAAGGGTATGAATAATTTTGGCCATAATTGTAGCTTGTAGAACTTCTTTACTTGCGATTGACAGCTAATCGTGTTAGCTACCTGTTGACTCTTTGTGTTGTGAATGATGGCGTTTTCGTCGCTGACATGCAGAGATTACTCAGGAAACACAACTGAAGGCTTTAATAAAGCTTTTTTTTTCACACACACTGAATATTTAAGATGGTCTGAAAGTGTTTCAAGAAAGCCTCTAGGAAGAGACGAGGAGCAGTGAGGATACTGCTGAGCAGGTGGGAAGATTTAAGAGTATTCAGGGTAATAAGGTGTCTTACTGGTCTGAGGATGATTATGGCACAGAGGAGGGAATGATGGGCTGGGAGGTGTGGGGGGGCTCTGAGCTCTGCTGGTAAGCAGGATCTAGGAAGCAGCTCTGAGCTGAGCGTTGGCGGACGGGCAGGCAGGTGTAGGTGGAGAGAGGAGTGAAGGAGCTGTTGAGAAACAGTCATGGAAGTAGATGAGTTTCCAGAATGTTGCAGCAGAGGTTTGATTCTTCACAAAGTGATTTATTGTGAGAAGACCTTGAGAGAGCCCCCAGGAGTATTCCTCCATAGAACACACAGAGCAGCAACATAAGCCAGCCCCCCATACACTCTGGGGAAACACTGTGTCTGATGTTTTACATCCCAACAAAAAATTAGCTTAGAGATTGAAAATATCTTTTGTTCTTCATTCCTCATTTGTTCACTATTAGAAAAATCTATTTTTGTGAAAATAAAGTTTGTCAAAAATTAGAAATAATTTAAAGTTCATTTCAGACTCCATGTTTCTGACAATAAAAACAAATGACTGAGATGAGAGCAGCTGTTTTGACCTATATTCACCAACGGGTGGGGGGGGCAAACAGGACAGTTCCCCCTGACTCTATCTATCAAGTTATGGGCAAGACTATTTTTACAGAATATGCCTATTTGTGAAGAAAAATGTAGGCCTGATATTTAAGTGACATAAGACCTTTTTTGTTAATTTTTTTCTTCCTAACTGTCCTTGCAGTATTGGTGAAGAACCCCCTCACCCCCCTCCCCATCCCACAAAATGGTTTGGCTGCTTAACTTCTGACAGTAAGTTCAATAAGCAGCTTGTCATGTTTGTGTTAATGTTCCAGTGGGTAACTTTCATGAAAATCTTTTTTTTTTTTTTTCATATTTAACAATATTGCTATGTCCTGACAGTAGAATAAGAGACAGAGAATCTGTGAAAAAATAAATATTTGTGAATTTGTGAAAGGATCCATGATGAAAAGCAAGCTAAAATGAAAGAATGAGACCGAGCCCGAAATAAAACGAGGGTAAACATCGGAACGGCTTCTCAGAGGTGGAGGGAGCTACCTGTTTTGGAAGGATTCAAAATCGATGCAGAGTTGTAGCCACATTCTTGCTTGACAAATAAGTATCTCTGCTTGATTTATTTTATTTTTTAATAATACAACTAAGATAGTGATGGTTACAGTATCACTGGTGATAGCGCAAAACAACCAATCAGAGCCAGGAGGAAGGTCTTAGTGCTGTCAGTCACACTTGTGTTTGGCAGATAAATGAGCAAATGGTGAAAAAAACAACTCACTGTTCTAGGAAAACCATGTATCTGCTGTAATCGGTGGCCATGCTAACTAGTCTTAGCATTAGCGGCAGGCTATGTTGTCATAGCGAAGCAGAGAGGAATAAGGTGTGTGTGTGTGTGTGTGTGTGTGTGTGTGTGTGTGTGCAGAGGTTGATTGACAGCGCTAAGACCCTCCTCCTGGCTCTGATTGGTTGTTTCTGACTGAGTGGTGGATTTCTGCAGTGGAGCTTAATTTTTTTTTTCACAGATTATCTGTCTGATATTATACTGTCACAACATAGTGATAATTTTAACAAATATGCAAAAAACATTTTTCATAAAAGTTACATACTGCAGCTTTAACAGGGAGCCAATACAGGGAAACTAAGAAAGAAATATGACCTCTCTTTTTTAATTTTTATTTTTAATAAATATTTCGCTTCATCAACATATGTTGAAGTCATCCTGAATTTATTTTATCTCCCCTTCTTACATATCCTAATCATTCTTGCTACATGAATAGTGATTTTGATTTGTAACGAGGTCTGCAGCTGAGTTGCAGTGCAGGTTACCCAATCAGGGTTTACAGTATTTTGTGAGACACATCAGTTGGCAAAAATTTCCTGATGAACTTTAGCACAGGAAGCAATAAACTCATTTTAAAAAACTAACTTTTTTGTATGATTTTACCATATATTTGATTCATTTTCAGATTTTGTTTATATTACCCAATTTAATTCATTAAGTAATAAATTGTAACCATAAAAATATATTTTATAAAGTATTTATTTAATCATATGACATATAAAGTAATTGCAATTTAATTTAAATTATTACAAACAACAATGTAAAAATGTAACAATTTAGTTTTTTTTAATATTTTGGGGATTTGTGCCACTGTGAGCTTCTTACAGCAGGAGCATCTAGAAACTATTCTAAACAAGAGATCTAAAACATCTAAAGTGTGGAGCAGATTGGGGGCTAAGGGAGAACATGAAAGGAGAAAGAAGGCAATAGAGTACAGTATCAATCATGTCATTAAAAGTTCATCTTATTGAAACTTCAAACTTAGTTCTGTAGCTAACTACCTACAGTGGCTTTCAAAAGTATTCATACCCCTTGAACTTTTCCATATTTTGTCACATTACGACCTCAAACATAAATATATTTCATTGAAATTTTATGTGAAAGACCAACACAAAGTGGTGTACAGTTGTGACATAGAAAGAAAATTATACATTATTCAAAACATTTTTTACAAACAAAAACTGAAAAGTATGGTGTACAAAAGTATTCAGCACCCTTTTCTCTGAGTGCAGAAGTTGCCTGATGGTTGCTAATGACTAAACAGAGTCCACCAGTGTGTAATCTGATCTTAGTCCAAATCCAGCTGCTCTGTGACACCTCACAGGTTCATTAAGAGAATATTGGGGAGCAAACAGCATCATGAAGTCCAAGGAACATAGCAGGCAGGTCAGGGAGAAAGTTGTGGAGAAGTTTAAAGCAGGCTGAGGCTGGAAAAATATTTCCCAAGCTTTGAACGTCTCATGGGGCGCTGTTCAATCCATCATCCAGAAATGGAAAGAGCATGGCTCAACTATAAACCTACCAAGACAAGGCTGTCCACCTAAACTTCAACAAGGAGAGCCCTGATCAGCGATGCAGCCAAGGGGCCCATGTGGACCAAATGATCCAGAGATCTACAGCTCAAGTGGGGGAATCTGTCCACAGGACAACTATTAGTTGTGCACTGCATAAATGTGGTCTTTATGGAACAGTGGCAAGAAGAAAGCCAAAGCCCAGACCTAAGTCTAACTGAAAATCTGTAGCTTGACTTCAAAATTGTTGTTCAAAGACTCTCTTTATCCAATCTGATGGGGTGTTAGCTAATTTGTAAAAAAGAATAGGTAAAAATTTCAGTCTGTACATGAGTAAAGCTGGAGACGTGTAGCTACAGTATTGACTTAAGGAGTTGAATACAAATCCTTTCCAGATTTTCATTTGTAAAAAAAACATTCATCATTTCCCTTCCTCTTTACAATTATACACTACTTTGTGGTAATCTTTCATAAAATCTAAATGAGTCCCATTGCGGCCATAATGCTTTATCAAGAAGCTAGCTCTCACAGTGTTAAAATTTTCATCATGCAGCATTATCAGGTCACATAAGGTTTTTCCTATTTTCATTCTGCAGAGGGAAAAAAGCTCAACACCCAGCCAAAGGCATAAAAGAGGAGCAACAGTTGGTCTTATGCCCACAGAGCTGTGCGAGCTCATTTAGAAAACAGTGCATACGATCCATAATAACACATCCACATTTGCCAGTGCCCAGGAGATATTCAGATTTGTAAAGCTGGGTACTTGCCCACCTGCTGGCAATTTTCCCTTTATTAATCACAGTCCACTTACAAATAAAAATGGCCCATTTCCATCCTCTAAACACAAATACAGGACCATAGGAATGCAGCTGAGGGAGACCAACCATCAAGAGGCATCAAGAATCAGCCAACAGAACAAGGAAAGAAACGTGTAGGTGAGGTGAATGTACAAGAAAGAACTGTCCTTGCCTGTTTTGCTGGAGGAAGTCACCTCAGAAAGACTTCTGTTCTTGAATTGGGGAATAGAGCCAAAAAGGATCATGACCTTGTGCATTTCTGGAATTATTGATCCAAGAGAGGATGGTGTAAATTAAGGAAATCTGAGTTGTATATTGGCAAAATAAAAATGGTGCTAAAACATATAGCAGGGAATGAGTATAACCAGATATGAAGTTAGTATGTTAACTAAGATTCAGGAACAGGATCATGCCTCTACCACTCCTCTATTCATTCAGCGTCTAAATAAACTGGATTTACCTGCTGTTTCACCTCTGTCAGGCTCTTTTCGACTCCCCCTTGCCCTTCTCTGTATGCCTTCACATCTCCTCTCATCCTGTTGTCCCTCCCTTTTGCCCTCATCCTTCCACCCCCTCATCCCTCCCTCCCTCCCTTTATCCATCCCTCATCCCCTTGTCAGCCCCTCATCCCTTTATCCCTCCCTCATCCCTTCATCTCTCCTTCGTTCCTTCTTCCCTTCCTCATCCCTTCGTCCCTACCTCAAGTTTGCCTTCTAACTCCTCTCTGTTTTCAGGTTCCATCTGGGGGAGAGGGGGGGGTCCTAAGCAGGCTCGGGAAAGGACATTTCCTGAAGACTGTGCCTCACTTTGAGTCTTCACCCCAGCCTCCATCCTCATATCTCCCCAGATGACTCATCCCTCATCCTATCCGTCATCCCTTCAACCCTTTCCTTCAGTAATATCCTTAAATTCGTTTGTATGGCATGGTCCTTGCTAGTGAACAACTGCTTGAGCAGTTCAAAATCAAAGCGACAGTTGCAAACTAATCACACACATTTAATCACATATATTAGATTTCACAGAATACATTATATTGCAAATGGGTACAGTAAAGCTGCACCTTTACTACTCAGACATGTTGATTCAGTACCTATATACACTGCTCAAAAAAATAAAGGGAACATCTAAATAGCACAATGTAACTCCACGTCAATCACAGTTCCGTTAAATCAACCTGTCCAGTTTAGGAAACAACACTCAGTGTGAATCAATTACACCTGCTGCTGTGCAAATGGAACAAGCAACAGGTGGAAATGAGAGGCAATTAGCAAGACAGCCCCTATAAAGGAGTGGTTCTGCAGGTGGTGACTATTTCTCTGTTCTTATCCTTTCTGACTGACATCTTGGTTACGTTTGCATGTTATCAGTGCTCTCACACTCAGAGGTAGCATGAGATGGAGTCTACAACCCATACAAGTTGCTGAGGTAGTGTAGCTCATCCAAAATGGCAGATCAATACGAGCTGTGGCAAGAAGGTTTGCTGTGTCTGTTAGTACAGTGTCCAGAGCATGGAGGAGCTAAAAGGAGACAAGCCAGTACACCAGGAGACATGGAGGAGGCTGTAGAAGGGCAACAACCCAGCAGCAGGACCAATACCCCTTCCTTTAGAGGAGGAGTACTCCCAGAATCCTGCAAAATGACCTCCAGCTGGCCACTAATGTGCATGTTTCTACTCAAACTGTCAAAAACAGACTTCATGAGGGTGGTTTGAGGGCTTGACATCCACAAGTAGGGCCTATGCTTCCAGCCCAACACCATGCAGAGCTACTGGCACTTGCCAGAGAACACCAAGATTGGTAGATTCATCATTGGTGCCTTGTTCTCTTCATGGATGAGAGCAGGTTTACACTGAGCATATGTGACAGACGTGACAGAGTCTGGGGACGCCATGAACAACATTTTGCTGCTTGCAACATCCTCCAGCATGGCCAATTTGTCGCTGGGGTGAGGGGGTATTTCTTTGGACACTTGCACAGCCCTCTATGCACTCGGGAGAGATACCCTGACAGCCGTTAGGTACCAGGATGAGATTATTAGACACATTGTGAGACAAAATGTTCTCATATTGCATTATTCCTTTTATTGTTTGAACAGTATATATTGGTACTGGCCTTTGTATTTGGTACGCATGCATACCATATGAATACAGCACTGCTTCAATCTAGCTGAATGCTTCAATGTGCAGAACTTTTGAAAGCTGCTTGAGTTTGACCCCATCCCATCACTAAAGTCTGCTGGACATTGTGGTTTCTGAGAAAGAAAGGTGGACCAACCAGACTCTTTTCAAACAACGTTGGGTCCAATTTATACATAATGCAAAGAAGATCAAGAGCTATCTGTAGATTTCAAACAACCCCAAATATCTCAGAATCTTTAAAAGTGCCAACTTGCAACCTTTTTCTGTTAAAAGCACCAGCATTGGCTCAAGGGGAGTCTTTCATATTCGCAGAGCTGTGTGCAGGGTGATGTGAGATCTCTCCCCTCCTCTCATTGCGGGGTGTGACCAGCAGGTGTGTCCTCCAGGTGGAGTTCAACAAGGCCAATCAGGAGGAGCTTGAAGTGTAACTAAACCCCCTTGTGAAAGCATAACCCCACCCCTCACACATTTTGAAAAATTCCAGCAAAGTGAGGGGAACCAAGAGATACTGAGAGGCACGGCAGAGTCTGGGGATGAGAGGAGGGGTAAGTGGAGCTGTGGTCAGGAAGAACGAAGCTCTGTTGCTTATTTATAAACTTTCTCACTATATTTAGTGAGTTTTTGATCACAAAAAAACCCAAGTGACAAATCCAACAAATTTTTTCTGTGTTGTTGGAGACTTTTATGGCGACAATGCTTTGCAGCCCTGCTGTATCCTGTGTAAGCAGAGAGATACGGTGAGCACTTCCTGCTTCCTGAGTGCTGCAGTCAGTCTGACAGTCATCCATCCTACAGTTTACCATCGCCAGTAGTCAGAGTAGAGGAGAACCACGCCACTCCTTGCCTATATTTCAAACAAACCACACATTTGCTAAACTGTGTAATGCTTTTGATCAATGCTCACTGTGGCCATGCTCGGCTCGCTATTTCAACTCCCGACTCACCACCAGGCAAGCGCGGTTGTGTGTTTGAGTGAGATAGTTTATACAGGTCTAATGCGGGTGTGACATAGTGTACCGGCTGTACTGCTGTAACTAATGGGAAAATTCAACTGCCTAAGAACTGTTTGACCGAAAGAGGCCAGCACTGAGATGGTCTAAGGCAAAATAATGTGAAATTAAACGAATTTACATGAAAATGTCAAAATTTGCACAGAAATATAAAGAACCCTAAATAACCTATTTAGACAGTTTATCAGCAAAAAAAAAAAAAAAAAAGTTGTTTTATGAGTTAGTTACACTTTAAAGAGGAGGATGTTCAATGCAGCAGATGTCAGATTCTTTTGCTCACGTAAGTGAAAGTTTTGTTCCCTCTCTTCCTGGACTCCAGAGGTCTGCTTCCTCATTCCATTTCTGTTTGGAGAACTCTTCTCAGGATTCTCTCTTTGAATCTCCTCACATCATCTTCCCAACATCACTGTTACTCATCCAACTACTATAACACATGGAGTCAAAATAAACATACTCTATCTGGATTAAGAAAGGCTCCTAGAAACATGCATGCTGCCATTCTGGAATAATATCCAAGAAGTACAAATTATATGAGATGGAAGGAGAGTTAATGTTCTCCTTTTTAATGGGTGCATAAGGCCTTACACATAAAGTCACAGTCAGCAGTGAGGAAAAGCAGCACTGCAGACCCTAAAGCCATGTTAGAAGTCAGGACAGGGTGCAGGGTGCATGTAGCTATAATCCTCCAATTAATTCTCGTTCCCCACAAGTGGAGGACCCCTGAGAGCTTCTTGACACATCTATTAAAAAGCAAAAATGAAACACAGCATGAAGGTGAAGCAAGAGCGATCTCTTTCTGCAGCCCATCTCCACGGAGAGCAAAGTTTTGCAGCCTTTTGGGCAAATAGTTACATTTTCTTTCCTGCCTTATTCATAAGATAAAGAGTTCTTGTATCACTCTGAGAGATGAATAGTACAAAAAAGATTCAGTTGTAGTTTGCATCCTAAATGTATTTGTTGTTTAAGACTGTAGAAGAAATAACGTTATTCACTGCAAATCAATGAATAGTGTTATTCAGACTGACTGCAGCGCTCAGGAAGTGCTCACCATAGCTTTCTGCTAACTCAGGACACAATGTCACCTGTTAAATGTGTGTGTGAAACAGAAAGTCTCAGCAGAATTGGCTGGAGAAGGATCAAATTTTTTTCTTTTGCTCTTTAGAATTTATTAAATTTCTTGAAAAATAGTCAACAGCATTCTTTTCCGCATCGGCACGATTTGGGCTGTAATCCACAAAGTTCTTTCACAAAACAAGTTAATTCCAACTTCTACAAGGATGAGCCCTTCCTCTAAGCTGCCTCTACCTCTAAACTACCAGTTGGTCTGGTCCAGTCCCATGCAAAGGTGAGTTTTAATAAAAGATCGCAGAACTGAAGGAGAATGGAACTCACTCAGTAGTTGAATCATCTGCTAATCCTTTCAGCAAATTCTGCAGGAGCCTGCTAATGGCCCAGTCTTTTATCTCAGGTCTCTTTGAATCAGGTTAACATCAAAATCATGGACTGAAATTGCCCCTGGGCTAGAGACTGCTTTCAGTTTGCCCCTCTGCCTGTATGAGAAAAACTGTGATTCCTTTTAAAATGATTCACCTTCCAGGCCTTTATCACAGGGTCAGAATTTTTTGTAGAGGCAAGAGAAAAAGCTGATACAGAGCTCAAAAATGCTTCGATTCAGTTGGAGAAATCAAAGGTTTTGAATTCAACTAAATAGAATTTTATTCTGAAATATTTCATATCTGACCAAATAGGTTCTGAAGATATTAATAAAACTGTATCATGAAATGGCAATAATCTACAGTATATCTATTTTTTATGCTTTTTCATGTCACAAATTTCTATGAAGAGCTATTTGTCCTGAAACAGATTTGTTTTTGCTTTTTTGTCACACTAAGATGTTTTACATCAAACAAATTAAATATCAAAGACAACCTGAGTAAATACATAATGCAGTTTTTCAATTAGTTTTTTTTCCCGTAACAAATTAAATCATAATTGAAAAAAGTAATTTCCTCCTGAACCTAATCAGAATCAGAATGGCCTTATTAGTCCCCAAGGGGCGAAATTACATTTCAGTACAGCCCATCCAAGGGTAGACAGGTGTCTGAGGCTCCAGCCGTCACAGAGAGCACCCTCAACAACTGGTTGTCTCCAACTGCCAACAAATGTTTTGGATAACCAGTTCTAAGTCTTTCACTGAGACATTTTGGGTCAATCTTCCTTGCACAATTGTTTTATTTCAGCATCACTGGAGAGTTTTTAAGCATGATCAACCTCTTTAAAGTCTTGGCATACCATCCTAAAAGGATTTAAGTCTGAACTTTGATTAGGGCAATCCAAAACCTACATTTAGGTTGACTGTTTTGAAGGTGGACTTGCTGGTGTGCTTCGGATCATGGGCCTACTGCCTAACCTGAGTACACTTGAGCGTTGGGTCACAATTGGCTAACTAGATATTCTCCTTTAAGATTTACTGATTTGCTGTAATTGATGGAACCATGAGTTCTATAGTCAGTTATTAGTCCTGGTCCTGAAGCAGCAAAGCAGATCACACCACCACCACTGTGTTTGACCATCATAATGTTTCTATGAAACATTTGAAAACATTTCTTTTTTCCCCCCCTCTATCAGTCCACAGAAAACTTATATTTTAGCCCAATCCCTGTCCTATTGTTGGGTCATGTGCCCTGACCCAACAACAGGACTAACTTTGATTGAGCCTTTCAGTTTTTCCAGATGTTCTGGGTTCTTTTGTGATGATGTGGATACAGTCTTGGAGTAATTTAGGTAGGCCAGCCACTACTGGAAACGTTCACCTCAGATTCATGTTTTTTTTTTTTTTTTTCTTTTGTGAGTGTTGACTTTCTGTCTTGGTTTTAACAGTTTGACTCACATGCAGAATCACTCTCAGGAGACTCATGAAAAGTTTATTTATAAACAAAGAATGGATTATGGCTTAGTAGGTGAAAGATGATCCAGGAAGGATTGGTTCAGGAACCGGGCAGCAGCAGGAGCTCAGGAGAAAACACACAACTTGTGTTGTGAAGTGGGTAATTGAGGTAATGTTTCCAGAGATGCTGACTTCAATGATAGAGGTGTTCTACTGGGAGGGTTCAGTGGTGGTCTCGGAGGCTTGTGAGTTCTCGGAGGAATCCAGGTAGTTGGTGGCCAAGTAACCTGAAGGCACGGTGGAGAGCAGACAAGCTTCGTTCATAGCGGTGGAGAACGAGGAAGAGGAACTAGGACTGCCAATCAGAGTCTTGTTACAAGTTTCTACCAAAGATTTTCAGGTGATCTCCAGGTGTTGAGTAAATGAGCCAGAGCAGGATCCGCACTATCATCAAGGTAACCTTGGGAACAGAACACAGAAGGTAAGTAACTTGTCTTGGAGAGAACAAGGACCAATGCTAGAACACAGCAGACTTACCGTTTACCACATAGGCTAACACTTAAGCATCAAAGGACTGGCAGCAGGCTCCTCTTATACCCCTCAGTGATGAGGCTTGTTGGCTGCAGGTGTGATCACCACCTGCTGAACAGCCTAGCCACCATGCTAAACGACGTCATCTGGTGGATAGGTGAAGAAACTGCAAAGAAGTATGAGAACACTCCTTGACCCCAACACTTGGTTTGGCTTGAGTCCCAAAGCCTCTGAAATTGCTTCGTAACACCTTCCACACTGATAGTTATCAGTGCCTTGGTAATCTATTCTTGAATTTCTTTAGATCGAGGTATGATGTGTTGCTTTCTGAGCTCTTTAGTTGATTTTATGCTGTCAGACAGTTTCTAAAGGATTTCTTGATTCTACAGGACACGTCAGGGAGGGAGGGGAGGGAGTCATCAGATGTGGGCGTGATTTTGGAAGTTGAATGGAGCTGCCCAAAAAGCTGTTTTATCTCTGTTAATTTATGATTCAACAATAGACAAGTAGGTTTTACAGCACTGTATGATCTTGGAACGATGCTTAATTTCAGTATGATGGTTTTCAGGCAGAACTGTTGTCTTCTTATTAATGTAAAAGTCTCAGTAAGTTAGAGCAAAAGCTAATCTTTTCTATGCAATATTTATGAAGTGTTAAGTGGCAGACAGAATATTGTTGTCACCTGCTTCTTCATCTACATGTGCTTTTCCAGGCACGAACTGAGGGTTCACAGCCTGAGAAGAAATTCCCAGACCTCCTACTCCACTGTTATCTCTTCAAGCTCTGCCAGCCTGACAGCCTGAAGATAGAATCTCTTCAGTGTGTTCTCAGTCTGCCCCCAATGACTCTTCCTGGTGGGACATATCCAAACCCCTTCTGAGGAGAACATCGTTGATCAGATGCTCCAGCTACCTGGCGGGCATTTTTCAAAAGCAGCAAGGAGGCAGGCAATTCCACTCAGAGTCCCTCTCATCAAACAGCTAACCTCCTCCATCTAAGAATTCCGAGAGGTTATTAAAGGCTGTTCTTGAAAAAAAATATGTGGCAGCTTCCACTTGCAATCGAATTAGTCTGGCCAATAATAATAGCACATAATCAGGGTTAAAGAGTGAATGGCAACTGACTGGTATAATCGCACACATAGAGCAAATCTGATCTGCCTCTATTTAGATGGATAACGTCTTCATTGTTGTTGATATTACAAGAATTTAAAAGCACTGCATTTATATATACTATATATATATTATATAATATATATATAGATATATATATATTATATATATATATATATATATTAGGTATGTATAAGATACTCTAAATAATATATATCTATATATATATATATATACTATATATCATATATATCTATATATATACTTTTCAAGCCAGGGAGCCCTCTTCCAGTAATTAATCTTTACAGCGGAATAGTTTAGATCATCTTAGAATCATATTCATCTTAGAATGGTCCAATCCGAACCCTGACATAAATCTAACTGAGAAGCTATAACGAGACTTAAAAGTTGATGTTCACAAAATGTTTCCATCCATTGCAACTGAGATTGATCTGATGAGCAAAAATGGGCCCAAAAAGCAGCAGAAAAGTGGTTCTAACAAGTATTGATTGAGGAAGGCTGAATACAAATGCATTCCACACTTTTTACAGATGTATTATCGAAAAATGTTAGAAACCACGTATTATTTTCTGGTATAAATCATGATATGTGTGTGTTGGTCATATGATATCCCGATTAAAATACGCTGAAGTGGTTCTAAAACTTTAAAAAGTTTACGGGTGAAAATACTTCTGCAATAAACTTTGTTTCATGATTTCCTGTCTTACCCACAGCCACCACCTAAAGGAATTATGGGTCAGACATAATGCTGTTAGGTGTGTTGGCCACAGCAAAAATCTCTGCTGGTGTTTTCAGGAGATCAAACTCCGCTACACCATTGTCCATTCTATGAACCTTCAGACTCCTGACAAAGGGAAGTAAGGAGGAGACCAGTGGATTGCAGCAACCATGGATCAAGGAGGGGTCACCTACAAAGTTAATCCAACGCTTCCATTCTCAAAGAGGAGCTTGAGCCACTACAGCAGCTCACAGTCTCTGACAAATCCAGAGGCTTTTATTTGGTGCAACAGCTTAACTCAGAGATCAGTCAAACACACTCTAAGTTAATACACTGTTAAAGCTCTTTTAACTTGGAAAAAAGAGCCTTATCTGATAGGTAACTGTAGGAAAAGTTTCACTGTTCTTTGCTGAATAAGAAACTAGCTGTTGTGAGTGATTAATACAAGCATAACTATGGGTAGAAACTGACTTTGAATGAATTGTGTTTGAATTTCAATTTCTCTGACTGAATCTGAAGAGCTCAACCTAAACAAATGCTTTTAAGGAGCTGGATCTGAATTAGTATAATTTGAAATCTTGAAGTTAATATTTTGAAACTGATTTATTTTCTTTGAAACTGCATTTCATCCTGTTGAAAATTGTGACATCTGGGTCATTAAGAAATCCATAGTGTAATCAAGCGCAAAAAACATCTCTAAAAATGTTCTCGCTAAGTTGTCTGGCATTTAGTAAATGGTAATTCTAACTGACCTAAAACAAGAAAAATTTGGTCTGATTTAACTTCAGACTGAGAAAAAAATGTGTTTATAAGTTTTTATTTGGTGTATATAAATATATGGTTTCAACTGTATCTTTGCAATAATGACAGTGTGGAATCTGCTGTGTTTTTTTGTTTTTTTGTTGTTTTTTTTTTTAGAACATTTGAACTCTAAAACTTGGCAAAAACCTGACAATTTTAATTTGCCTTAATAAGTAAAACGTAATCTGACAGATGGGTGTTCTTCTTAACGATGAACAAATGTGAAGATACCAGGGTAAAAAGTCTTCTTCCAAAACACGCAGCCCACACGGTGACTCACCTTGGTGTGAATAATTATATTAAAAGAATGTATAGCTGATGCCAACTCATTAGCAGCAGTTCTGCATGGAGGAGAGGGATCTGTGATAATGAACACTTGATATTCAGTTGTTGAGGGTTAAAAAAACAGTTCATGCTGAGAATGATGAGCAGCAGTCAGAGAGCTGTAACAAAACTATATCTGGAATAAGAAGCTGAAACAACTGCCAGGGTGCCTGTGCTCAGAAAAGAGCTATTTATATTTAAAGGAAGAATAAAAACACAATAAGTGCTGTTGCTATACTCATAAACATGGAATTTGTGGAAATTTAATCTAAAAATATTTACACAGGGATGATAACAATAATTAGAAATATTTTTGAAAATCCAGTTCCAAATATGCTGATTTAGAGTTGAATCCAGAAGTTTACATACACTGAGAGAAGTTTGGTCTGATTTAACTTCAGACAATGAAAAAAAAATGTTTGTGTCTTTTTATTCAGTGTATGTAAACTTCTGGTTTCAACTGTAATTTTTAAAGAAGGATTGTGAAATATTCCCATAAGTTTTAAAAAAACAACAACAAAGTTTTGGCTTATACATTAAGTATGAAGAAGTACCAAGTAAAAAATAATAAATAAATACAACATTCATTTAAGTAATTTAAAATTGTTAAATAAGATTTCATTAAATAAATGTTAACTTCAGGGAAAGATGATGATGTCTTTTTGGCACTTGCCAGTGCACAGCAGCCTCTTCCCCACACTAGGTGTGTGCACGCTGGGTTGGCAGATGTTTTACGCTGGGTGCCCTTCCTGACGCAACGCCCACCCCTAGATTAACCCCGAGGAGGGAGGTGGGGAGCGGGGCTCAAAATGGGAACCTTCGGATCTGCAGCCAACCTCCTCTACCACCCAAGTTGCCTCAGTTTCAGAGAAAGATAACCTGAGTAGATACAGACACATGAAGTTTCAAATAATCATTTCATTTACTAATGTTAATAATTTATCCAAACCTTTCTGGCCCAGAAATGCCAATTCCTTGTTAAATCATGCATGAACTGCATTTTTTGGAAAGCTGAGTTCAGTTTTACAGGCCACACCCCAGCCTGATTACTGGCAGACTCGTCAAGAACCTGCTTAAACAGAACTTGACTGACAACATGAAGTAGGGAAGAAAATCTCAAAAAGCAACACATCTCAGCCTCATCTAAAGAAATTCAATTATTACTTCTATGATCTGCATTTTAAGGACTGATGAGACAAAAGTGAGAATTTTTGGAAAGTTAAGTATGTTGTTACATCTGGTTTATACCTAACACAGCATTTCAGGAAATTAACATCATACCAACACATAGTGGTGGTAGTATAATGGAGTAAATACTTATCAGTTTGTGGCCTTAAGCTATGTGTGATAACAAAGCAAAACCAGAGTAAATCTGTATAGGGGGAAATACTTCCCCTCCTTACAGAATATTTAACAAGAAATCTTTGTAATACTTTACCGTCTAGCAATAAAATTGTGTGCTTTAGCCAACTGAATGTTGATAGCATAATAAAGCATAATAACATAATGATAATGATAGCATAATAAAAAGATAATTGACTCTGTCAGACACATGATTAAAATATTTTATTTGGGAAAATAACATTCAAGACAAAAAAAAAAAAAAAAAAAAACATTTACCCACAAAAAACCTCAAAAAACAAAACAGAAGAACCAGTGTTCATTGTTTTTCTTGTTCCGCTGATTAGAGCTGGGTTAAATATTCAAAAGTTAATGAAACAGTTTTGCAATAGGTCTTCTTAGATTTCGTTTCTGTGATATTCATACAATCACCAAATCCTCTAAAAGGGTGTTCCTGTCACTGTCATTCACACCATTCAAGACATTTTGAGATCTTAGGGCTTCTTATGCTTTGCAAACACATAGCTCAGGATGTCAAAGCAAGAGGGTGTAAAATATGTCTAAATATAAATTATGTTGTCTGCTATTCTTATCATGCTTCACAGTATCACTGTTGTTCTGCAATTCTGTTACCCTTTAATCTTCACGCCCTTATGGCTCTGTTTAAAATCCCTGTGGGGGATCAAAATGGTGGGTTATCTTTAACCCCCTGATTTTCGTCAACACATATACAACACATACACATATTACAGACTGAACATAATCTGAAAGAAAATAAAAAATTACAATATCAGTTCAAATGGACAATGGAGTCAGCCCTACTAATACCATCTCAATAGGGTGTGACACCATCTTGTTGGACCACAAATGTTCTAACTCATCTTCCAGAAGGGGTGGATAAACACAAAGGGTGTTTTCACACCTGGTAGACTCGGTTCAACTGGGGACCAAAATTGCAAAGTTTGTTACATTTTCAGCACTTTCACGCTGCACTGTGTCCAACAAGCCTAACCTTTTGAGCAACCTGTTTATCTCTCGCATGTGGTGGTGCTGCAACAAGAACTACTGAAGGAAACAATACGAAAACCTCTAAAGAAGACACTGAATGCAACTTCCTTCTTTATGAAATATAAACAAAACGGAGTGGCATCAGATTTTACCAGTTGCAGGATTTCTCTTTTGTCTTTGGCAAAAGACCAAGAGCCACTTCTCCCACGAGGGCTTGACTTGCTCATTTGTTTTGGTTGTATTTACCCTGAGCTGTAGTCCACTTCCTGCTTTTGGAGTGGGCTCCGCTTCACATTCACATATGCATTTGTACAGCACCAGAGTTCACTTCAACTGAAACAAGACCTACGTTTTTAGGTGGACCAGAGTCAGCTTTTTTTTGGGTCCGCATCAGAGTTAGATTACGCATTCACACCTCCCCAAATGAAGCTGACCTTTTAGGGAAACGAACTAGAGTTTGATTAAAATGGACTAAACAGGGAATGCGCCCTAATAGGAGGCATAGGAGCTGATGATATCATATACTCAACTGAAGAAAGATCTCAGAGTGAAAAAAGTTTTGAAATATGTTCTCTGAAACAAACTTCTGTCCTGCAAAGAACATCAGGTTTTAATTACAGGCTTTTCAAAAGGCAGTTTGAAAAATGATGCTAAATAGTCCACATCTGGATATATGGAAGCACTAGCTCAAGACATCAGCCAGGAAGGTAAGGCTTAGGGAGCAAATTGGTCTTTAATTGACAATGACTGTAATTCGCTTGGCATACCATCAAATTAGATTAAAGACGACATCAATGTCAATGTTATGAGGTGACCGTAATACAAACCAGACAAACTCCATCAGGAGGAATGGGCCAAAATTTCAGCTGAACATTGTGAGAAGGACATCTCAAATGTTTAGCCCCAAGATTTAAAAAGGCAACTCTACCAAATACCAAGAAAAGGTATGTAAGCTTCTGATTTCAGTGTAATAAACATCTCGCTCATTTATCTGACATTTAACAAATACTAATTATTTTTGTAATCCCAACTGGAATGTACACTGCTCACAAAATTAAAGGGGACACGAAACAACGCATCCAAGATCTCAATTAATTAAATAATCTCATTGAAAAACTTTATTATTAACACAGTGGAATTGATTGAGAAGAAAATAACACAAAAATGATCAATGCAAATCAAAATTATTACACCATGGAGATCTGGATTTGGATTCATACTATATATATAAAAGTGAAAAATAACATGACAGGCTGATTCAGCGTCAGTGAATAGTCCTCAAGACAGTCTAAAATGAAGCTCAGTCAAGTCAAATTTATTTGTATAGCACATTTCAGCAGCAAGGCAGTTCAAAAATGCTTCACATCATAAAAAAACATCAATCAAGTATACAGCAAATAATCAAAATCATCAAAATCACCAAGCAAATATACATGTCAATTATCAAAATCATTGGGCAAATATCAATGCATCAAAATCATTAGGATCATCAAGCAAATATCATCAAGCAGATATAGTTCAATGTTCTACTTTCTACTAAGCAAAGGCAGCTCTAAACAGGTGGGTTTTTCACCTTGATTTAAAGGAACTCAGTGTGTCAGCTCAGTAGTGTTTGTGGCCTCCATGTGCCTGTATAACAATGCCCAGGCATGCTCCTGATGAGACGACGGCTGTTCGCCTGAGGGATCTCTTCCCAGACCTGGATTAGAGCATCAGTTAGCTCCTGAACAGTCTGTGGTGCGACGTGGCGTTGGTGGATTGACCAAAACATGATGTCCCAGATGTGCTCAACTGGATTCATGTCTGGGGAACGGGCAGGACAGTCCATAACATCAATGTCCTCATCATGCAGGAACTGCTGACACACTTCAGCCACATAGGCCTAGCATTGTCATGCACAAGAAGGAACCCAGGGCCCACTTCACCAGCATATGGTCTCACAATGGGTCTGAGGATCTCATCCTGGTACCTTATGGCAGTCAGGGCACCTTTGGCTGGCACATGGAGGACTGTGTGGCCATCCAAAGAAATGCCTCCCCACACCATGACTAACCCACCACCAAACCAGTCATACTGGAGGATGTTGCAGGGAGCATAACGTTCTCCATGGTATCTCCAGACTCTGTCACGTCTGTCACATGTGCTCAGTGTGAACCTGCTTTCATCTGTGAAGAGCACAGGGCGCCAAAGGCGAACCTGCCAATTCTGGTGTTCCCTTACAAACACCACTCGTCTTGCACGGTGTTGGACTGTAAGCACAGGCCCTACATGTGGAAGTCAGGCCCTTATACCACCCTCATGGAGTCTGTTTCTGACAGTTTGAGTAGAAACATGCACATTAGTGACCTGCAGGAGGTCATTTTGTAGGGCCCTGGAAGTGGACCTTCTGTTCCTCCTTGCACAAAGGATGAGGTAGTGGTCCTGCTGCTGGGTTGTAGCCCTCCTACGACCCCCTCCATGTCTCCTGGTGTACTGGCCTATCTCCTGGTACCTATTCCATGCTATGGGCACTGTGCTGAGAGACACACCAAATCTTCTTGCCACCACTCGCATTGATGTTAGCTGCACTAACTTGAGCAACTTCAGTGGGCTGTAAAAAATGCCTAATGATGCCTCTATGTGTAACAGCACTGACAAAAATGAAAAAGTGACTAAAAGTAAAACAGAATCATTCTTTTATAGGGGTTGTTTTACTCATTGCCCCTCGGGAATGTAGATGTCACATAGCAGTGCTCTGTTTTGTATTTGTTTTTTTTGTTTTTTTTTTAACATGTCCTGTCTGGCAGTGTGGCACTCAGAATTATTGTCTGAATGTCAAGGTAAGGTCCACAGTTTGTCTTTCACAAGTGGAGAGCATTTATGGCTTTTGCCATGATGTTCCCCTTCGTATATATATATATACGAAACTTTATTAAAAATGGCTTTAGGTTTGTTTCAAATGTAATGGACACAAGGATGAAAAGAAAAAGAAAAAAGAGGTGGAGGAAAGGAAAGAGAGAAAGATGGAGAAAAGTTTAAAGAGAAAAAAGGAGATAGAAGTAGAGGAGAGAAAAAGGCATAGAGATAAAACAAGTCAACACTCTTGAAAACAAAACAAAACAGAGAATCCACAACAACAAACAACATATACATATCTAATAACAACAGTTATAACTTCAATGGAAAGAACACAGTACAAGGTAATACAAGATGTAATTAGTTGCAACCGCAGCCCGACTGCGAATGTATCTAACAAACACCTGAATCTCTACTCCTGTGTGTGTGTGTGTGTGTGTGCCTGTCCATGTATGTGTATGTGTGCTTGTGTCTATAAGGTTTCTCCCTAACAATATTTGATAGTAGATGTGGGGGCCCACAGATCCACCCCACAAATTCCCCCCAGGCCACACTTTGGACAACCCTGACTTAAAAAGTCAGTTCAGAAAATGGCATTCTAAATCATTTCCTCATCCCCCTGTTCCTCTGCACTTCTACTGAAACTGTTGAGCAAGACACATTTCCTCTTTCCACCCTACCATTTATAGAACATGTCTAATCTATGTCTAATCTTCATGTGAATGCCTCTCTGCAGCAGCTGCCGTAATAAAAGCCGACTCTTTAAACTTCTGCCTGGCCTTGACTTTTTCCTCCCAATATATTGGAGCAAAAAGGAAGAAAAGAGCTCTTGGCTGAAAGTATTACTTCCTGCCGAAGCGCAGATTCATTCCTGACAAGAAGATTTTTCTCCTCCTTCTTCTCCCTGTCCTCCAGAAGAAAGAATGGCGTAAATGTAAGACTGGGCAGCAATTTGTCACACAGCAGCATACAGGGTGAAGTTTAGAGGTGCCAGTGGAGGAAAAAATGAGGCACAGACAGGAAGGTAGTTAGGTGTTGTCGCAGAGATTCTGAGCCCAGCGGACCACACCAAAGGGAACATCATATTTCTTTTATATTGAGGAAAATAACAAAGGTTCTACTTTTTACATAAACAACTAATCTAAGTTTCAGAAGAAACACAAAAGAGGAATCAGAAGCAGAAAAAAAAAATCTGTTGCCCTGTTTCTAATGTGTGTTAGAGTTGTTCACATTTTGTAAATCAACGTCTCATTTCAGAATGCATTTAATTCTCCATAAGCAGTGCAACCTTTTTGTTCCCTTACCGATTTCTTCCCTTTTTGCTTTTGTCACACCTAAATGTTTCAGATGAAACAAAGTTTAAAAGCCATCAAAGCTAACCTAAGTTAACTCAAAACAGTGTTCAAATGTTTATTTTGTTTATTAAAGGAAAAACGCTTCCAAACCAAACTTAATCATTCACTTCCTTCATCAGAATTAACAATGTTAAAACCACATTTTTAGTTTCATTTTACAAGCCACACAAAAAGTTCTTTGTTTCTATGTGCTTCTGTCAACTGCAGTCTGGCTTTTTCTGTTGTTGTTGAGTGATGGCTTCTTCCTCTTTATGTGGCCTTTCATGACTGTTTCCAGCTTTCTCACCAGCTTTTCACAGTTGGATTATTTTGGCTGTTTATTACTGTCACTACAGGTATGGCATACTTGTTTCATTTCTTCCTCTGAGTTTCTTTCTTATAATCTTCTCTTTGTGTATTTGGTATGGATTATTATGTTAAGGTTGTTTTTTGGATTTTAGCTCAGTGAGATCCTTTTGTGTCCTGTTTGGTTCCCTCTGTTTATCTATAATTTCCCCACCTGGCTCACATTCCACTCATCAACCCTCCAAGCGGTTAAGAACCTGTCAGTTTCATCATGTCCTTGCCTTATTCTTTAGTTCTCCTGTGTCAGTATCCTCCATGCCAGTATCTATGTGCTCCTGTTGCTTCACTGATTCCATTTTGTTCACTCTTCAGATCTTGTAAGTCTTTTTCTCAATAAAGTCATCATTAGCAGTATAACACTGCTTCTGTCTTGTCAGAAGTTGAGTCTAAACCTTCAACAAAATATAACACTGGGATTGATATTTACATTTTGAAATTCTGGCTTTATTCTTCAGTACTAAATAATTAACCAGAAGTCAGTAAAAACATACAAACAGGTTGTCAAGTGACAACAAAATAATGGTCTAAGGGAATACAATAGCTTTTACACACAAAGACACAAGCTACATAAAATAAACAACAACAATAAAACATGTTAAAATCTAAAACAGTTCAATTTAATGCAATTTTGATTTTGATATTCAGTGGGAAAAGAAAAAAATCTACAATTACAATCAGAAACTACTTACAGTGTATTTATATTGCCAGTTCACAACATGTTGTCTCAATGCAATTTACAAAACAAAACAAAAAAATCAATTCAGTCAAATCAGACTAATTCCAAGTACACACATTCTTAATCGATCCTCGTTATCAAACAATGCATTCAAGTTCACTTTATAAACATATCTCACTATAATCATTCCAGTCAGATCAACACAAAACACTGAAAAATAAACTAGAATCACAAACTATTTGCAGATCTATTTACATATGTTCAGGACATTCAGGATGTCAATATTTATCAACTCATACTGATTCTTGGACACGTGTGTGTACAACATGGCTGCATCGGTATAGCAGCCGTGATGAGTAGCAGTTTCTGAATGATATCTTGTGGCATCACTTTTTAAAGGTCTGTTCTGATGAACGATAAAATGTCAATTTGTGAATGAATCCCTGTAATTCTTGAGGAGGAATGGTACTGTTCTGTCAGTGGTGACTCTTACTGTTTAGGAATAGAACTGCAATGAGTGGAGCAAAAATGAACACTGAATGAGTTTTACAGGATCTCACAGAGTCCAGCTCATGCTGGTCAGTTGTTCTTCCTGAAGAAACTCATCAGTGTTTGGCAAGTGATTTAATTATGCAGAGGATGTAAACAGATCACAACCTTTATGAAATGTATTCTAAATAATTCAACTGAAAAAGAAATCAGAGGGAGAGACATAAAAATAAACTTTACTTTTCTTCTGGTAAACCATTCTCATGTTGGTTTAGGTGTCTTCTTGGATGGTTATGTTGAAACTTGAATTTCCTTAAAGTTTTGGGTCAAAACTGACTAATATTTAGAACTGTTCATGATTTCATCCACCTTGGCAAAATGTTGAGATACGTCTGAGGGAAAGTAACTCCAGATCATGATGCTACGACTACCGTATTTCACTGTGGTTATGGTATTCTTTTAGTAGTGTGCTGTTGTTTTCATGCTAAGCTTATTTGATGTAAATAGGGCATAAAGTTAAAGTTTGCTTTAATCAGACCAAAACACATTCTTCTGAAAGATTTTTGGGAGATTCCAGCTTGGCCTGTTTTCTATGAAAGAAAAGGCTTCTTCCTACTCTCTAGTCCAAGGGTTCATAATTGTTATTTTAACAATAAAAATAATCTTTTTGCATTAAGCGAAAGTCTCTAACTTTACATTGATGAGACCCTTCTTTGACAGATTAGCTTTTTTTAAATGTTTAGAATGCTGAAAACACATTTCTCACCTAATGGCTGCATATCTGTGACATGGCTGCATTTTCATAATGCCAATAATACATTGCTCTATAATGAAAACATTTCATAAAATTTTACATTTACTGTCCTTTAATTGCATTCCCTTCCCTTCCCTTCCCTGATAATAATTTGTTGTATCCTATTGGGACAAACTGGATAGTATCACATTCAGCTGAATCAAAGCATTCTGAACTGGGCTGAATCAGGGTTTAGTGGAGCATCAACACTCATGGAGTCTTTTTCTCCTGCTCGTGGATCTTTAATGCCTCTCATGTTTGGCTGTGTATTGAAAGATGTATTTTATAAGCAGTATAAGGCAGAGAGACCTCATTTTAGTATATTTGTTCTTCCAACTCTGATGGAAGTATTTTGTAAGGACACAGTCTTGGGTACTTTATATTCCAACAAAAGTTAGCATGTGAATTTGTTAACATAGTCCTGCATATTTAGGACCATTTTCAATTAACATCAATTGTTTTTTTGGGAGTTGTGAAAAAAAAGGAAGTTTTAGCCTTGCAAATTCAAACCAAACTATATTTTTGGAGCCAGTGTTAGGAAACATGGTTTTTTCTTTTCATTCATAGACTTTCATCGGAATAAATTTTGTTTACATTCATGTAGATTTTTCACACATTCTCTGACTTATGTCTTAACAAACTGGAGTTTTGCCTCACATCGCTTTGCTCATTCGATGTCATTTTTGTAGACATGTTAGTTCTGCTGACCTCAGCAACAGAAATGTACTTCTTCAAGCTTGGGAAATAATTAACCACAAGATGTCTAAAGTAGTTCTGGAATTTTCTCCCTACGAATGTGTAAAAGATGGGGCTGATGCAGAAGTAAAAGTATGCCATGTTACGGGTGATGTGAAGAGCATAACCGAGTTTCTGTTGAGCTTCACATTGACTGGCTTCATCATGCAGAAATTGAACAATGTTAAAAGGACCCCAGCAGACAAAAAACAGCAGTACAATGATGAAGATCAGTCTGACTGTCTTGAATTTGGTAGCTATTTTTGATGATATGACTGTGATTGCGATCCTAATGTAACAGTAGAGTATAACAGCCAGAGGGAGGATCAAGAAAATAAAAAGCTGAATGTAAAATCCAGCATTTCTCAGCTTTACCACATCAATATGTGAAAGGTCACCAGGATACTCGTCACAATACGTTTTACCTCCCAAATATTTAAAAGTGTTGTGGAGAAGCATCGGCCTGATACAAGCCAAACCACTCACCAGCCACACCACTGCACAGGAAATGACTGCATAACGTTGATTCCTCATATGTGCTGCAGGCAGCGAATACACAACAGCGAGGTGTCGGTCGAATGTCAGCAGAGTTAAAAAGAAAACAGAACTGTAGAAGCCCATATAGTAGGCACTGAAGACGATCTTGCACATAACTGAACCAAAAATCCATTGAGAGAGCTGCATGTAGACGCCCAGAAAGGGAAGGCTGCTCATGAAGATCAGGGAGGACGCCACCAGGTTCAACAGCAAGATGTTGGTCACAGTGGTCAGCTTCTCAAACCTGGAAGTTGGTTATGAAGAGTTAACCACATAAAATCCAGATTTTATATGTTTACATTTTTCAGCATTAAGAAACTAAGGAGAACCTTCTGAAACAACAAAACAACAAATCTGTTATAAGAAGGAGGTTGTAAGTTTGGGGTGAGGCATTAAAATTAGATGGTTTGACACCAAAGAAAACATCATGCCACACAAACATTCAACTGGCATACATCACAGTTCCATGGTACAAACAGAAACAAGACTGTTTAGTATTTAACTCATTTGATACTCCAAAAAAAAAAAAAAAAAAAAAAAAAAAAAAGAAAGAAATAATCAAGAGAATCTATCTATGCCAACACTGGAGGAACATTAACAATGTCATTCAACCCAAACAAAACCATCCACATGGTAGCACATGGTGGAGGCAGTATTATGCTGTGGGGACGGGTTTCTTTTGCAGGGAAATGGACAAGAGTTAATGGGAACATGGATTAAACTAAGTACAGTGAAATCTTCAAAGAAAAAACCTGCTAAAAGCTTTAAAAGTCCAGAAACTGCAGTGTTCTGATGTTTAGACCAGTAAATAATTTAGGTATTAAAATGGCCTAGTTAAAGTCTAGACCAAAATCCAACAGAGAATTTGTAGCAGGAGTTAAAAATTGTTGATGCTGGTTATCTAATCTGACTGAGCTAGGGATATTCGGAATACAAAATGTCAGGCTGAAGCAGTAGTGTAGCCAGAAATTGCTTCTTAGCTGGGGCTAAGAAAAATGGGTGGCCCAAATCAATGTAATTGAAAGGAAGTCTATTTGTAAGTCCCACTTTAGTTTCAACAGATTTGTGTCTTCACTTCATTGCACTTCAATCTGTTTAATTAAAAGTCAATAAGATGAACAGATCATCCACATCATGTCATCATCCATTTGAATACATTTAACCTTTTCTCTACAGTGACAAAGTTTTGAAATTATAATATTTCCATATATTACCATAATATTTTCACCAGTTTCATCAGTTTTTAGTGATCAGAAGTCGGCAAGACTCTCTGAATATTACCTGATCCCACAAACACTCCCCTTAGTGGGAGAATAATCCTGCAGTAGTGGTTCAGCTGTACTACATGCGCTTCAAAGCCTCATTTCCAAAACTCTTCAACGCACCGCTGTCAGCTCTCAGATAGCATCCAGATCAGAGATGATACTCTGCTGGAATGACGGATGGCTGTCAGATTTTTCCATTTCCACTTAAAAAAAACATGGAAGAGAGAAAATATTCTAAATATTTTCCCTCTTCCATGTTTATTTTTTAAACAGTGACAGGAAAATCTGACGGCCATCCCTCATTTTGACAGATTACACACACCTGACCACTTGGTGCTGACATGCAGTTTCAACTTTATGCACATAGAACACCACGGAGGTAACTAATTCAATCAATGAAATAAAAATTTACATCAGAGTATCATCTCTAATCTGGACAATGGACCAAATGAACACATTGTTTTGTTTGGTGGTAGTTCAATACATCCCTATTTGAATGGGTGGGCCCTGGTACAAAGTGGGTGGACCTTGGCCCACCCATAGCCACACCCTGGAGGTGTAAAGTTGGAAGAAACAGGAACAGATCTGCAGCTCTCATTGCAGCAAAATGCGGTTCTACAAAGTACATACTCACTGGGTTTGGTCTCATTTGCATACCACACTTGTTTTTAGTTTTTTTGAAAATTCTGAAAACCACACATTGTTTTGTTTCCATTTCACAGTCATGTAGTACTTTGTATTGTTCTATCATTTAAAATTTAAATAAAATATATTTAAGTGTGTGATTGTAACATAAAAATGTGAAATTGCTTTCTTTTCCAGAGCTAGTAACCCAAGTGTGTGCAGTGATAATAAAGTTTTTTCTTCTACTTTAAATTGTTTGTGAAGTTTATATCACAAATGCTAGAAATGTAATTTCTTACTTTGCAACAATCCCTTATACTGAGCATGTGTGTAGTGACAGTGGAAAGGAAAATTCCCCTTTAGCAGAAAGAAACCTGCAGCAGCACTTGGCTCAGTTCTCAGTTCTCTAGTAAAGAGAACTGGCCCAAGCACTGAACCCTGTGGTACTCAACAAGTAACCCAGGAGTATGAATAAGACTCATCATTTGCAAGAATGAACTGGAATCTGTCAGACAAATAAAATTTGAAACAGCCTAGTTTTGTTCTGTTGTTCCCTACACCATGTTCAAGTCTGTTTAAGAAGATATTGTCTACTGAATCAAATCTAGTGGATAGATCTAATGGGACTAGTACACACACAAGACCATTATCTGAGACCGTGAGAGCATCATTAGTGGCTTTAACCAGTGTGGTTTTTCAATGCTATGTTGAGCTGTGAAACCAGACTGAAAACCATTTATCTGCAGGCCCATATATCTGATTAGAATTTTTTCTCAAGAGTTTTAGATGAGAAAGGAAGATTAGATATAGACCTGAAATTTATCAAGTCATCTTGATCAAGATGACTTGATAAATAGCGGATATTTAAACTCCACCATCTGGGCTACACTGTTGCATCTTTTTGTAAATGCTTGCAGTTCTTCAAATTATATTCTTCAAGTGATATTAATCAGTTCGAGGACTTTGGACAGAATGGTCATCAGGATTACTTGAAAGATTTAAAATGTACTGTATGAGCTCTTTCAGTCCAAAGAGTATGGTGTCTTTTTTCTAGTTGGTGTCATTGTCATTTGAGTTTCCATGAGCACAGAAAATATTCTCACACTATTCTTATCGAGGCAGAGCTGTTGAAGAGGCTTGGCAAACAGTGGCAGAGCAGTGAAGACTCTTGGGGTTTGATATAGAAGCATTCAACCCACCCACTCCTCACTACCTACTGTACTTCACTCTGTAGGAGTGAAAATAACAAGCTTCTACAGTACCATGACTTCATCTTATAGTCTCACTGTTTCTTTTTTCAGACAGCCTCATTACATCCCCCCCACAAGTCTGTCTAAAAAGTGCTCATCTCTTGAGCCACACATACTCTTTCCATTTCAAATTCCAGAATAAAATGTCATTTTATGGTTAATTTCTATGGTTCTTTACTAAAGGGTGTTTCCAAAGCTCTTCCGTTGAATTATAGTTAATTTGCAGTCCAGTTTTTGGTCTAATGTCCAAGCAGCAGTTTTTTGTTGTTTTTTTTTCCATTTACAGTTGCAGTTTTTCTATATCTTAATAACTTTCCTTGTCAGTGGGCTCCCTTATTTCTACAGTTAAATTTGCCTTCACACATATGATTGTATGAAAATAATTCATGTTTACATTCAAGCAGGACTACCAGCGGTACAAGGTGTGCTAGAAGGCAACAGGACTTAGTGTGCTTTGTAAGCAATGAGAGAAATAAGGGTTTGTGAGTGGAGTCACCACATGATGTAAGATCTGAGGAGCTGTTGACCACACCTGCTGCTCTCTGCAGCTTTAATGTGCTTTTACTAACAGCCTCTCAATTAGAGGAATAAATTTAAATTAAGATTATGTACTGTAACAAAATCTTGATTTATGTAAACTTTACACCCTTCATCCCAATATACACACACTACAGAAAATCTAGCAAAAGCAACAGAGATTTTCAAGACATGACACATATTTCAAAAACCCAACATGTGTAACCAAATGGTCAAGAGTGTAGAGCTTTTGCAGTCTGAGAATCATTTTAATCTAAAATCTTGGCAATTTTTGAAAAACTGATATAATCAAAGCATGAACAAAAAGTAGTGGTGGGACTTGATTAAAATTTTTAATCAAGTTAATTGCAGGTTCTGTAATTAATTAATTGCATTTAATCGAAAATCATATATCGAGAAAATGAGCAACATTTTCAATTAAAAAAAAACCTTTTTTTGCTAAATTATTGATTAAATAGACATTGGAGCTCAACAACAATAATATTTGTTGTTTTTAATCTGTTATTTAAGTTATTCAACCATCAGATTGGTGCAAAGTGCTATTATACCCATTCAGCTTTCAAGTGTTTCAAGAACCCATAATCATTCCCATAACTTTTTTGAAAAAATTACTTCTTTATAAATGTGGACTCTAGACGCTGAAGTTAGCAATGGGGATGTCTGTGCAGCTTCAACATGTTTTGCATTGAGATGCTATTTTAGGCTTGAATACCAACAATGATAGGGCATATCCTCTTTGCACAACTTGAACACAACAATCGTCTTTTCCAACATTCGATCAGATTGTTTTTTAATTAACCCCCAGTGGGCCAAGAGAACAGGTTTTTTCATCCAGTGTTGTTGCGGATGTCGCTTGTGTTTCAGATTTATGGGCGTACCACAAACACAACACAAAGTTTCTGGGTCGGGATTTTTTATGTATAAAAAAAAAAAAAAAAAAAAAAAAAAAAACAATAAAACATTTTTTAAAAATGTGATTAATTGCGTTAAAATTTTTAGTGCGCTAAATTCTATGCAATTAATTATTTGAAACTGACACGTTAAAGTCCCAGCCCTGACAAAAAGATATTCACAGGAAATTTGTTCTGAAATAAGTCTTGCTTCAAGTAGCAGTTCGCTCTTCTCTATTACAACTTTTCCCTGATTCTCTGAACAGAGATTGCTCAAATTGTTTCAATTAAATTAGAAACCTTCACAAAGAAAAACAGGAAACGTCTTTTTTATTTTAAAAAAAGCCTCCATAAATTTCTACAGCCCATTTGTAAACAGTGCATAAATGTTTTGTTCAGCACTTTAGGCAAGCTTTCTGTTTTTTGAATGTATTTAATAAACAAATCAGATTTCAATTTTTGATTTGGATGAATATGTTATTGTTTTAAGATATAAAAAAACTGATTTAATTCGTAAATGGTTTGACTGGAACTTGACTTTTTTATGCACTTACCGATAGATGATAATCAGGACCAGGCCATTGCCAAAGAGGCTGAAGACAAACATGAAGTAGTAGAGGATGGATAGCTGAGCTCCCAGGTAATTATCATCGTCCCTGCTGCATGGTGAAACCGGCTTGAAGGTCAAATTGCCGTAGTCATAATCATAATTTGGTGTTGTTGTTTCCATCTTTGTGCAAAGTCTGTTAAAAGCAGAAATAAAACGCTGAAATTTCACAAGGTCATACAGTTAGGGACTTGGTAGCAATTAAACAGAAGCAGAGCAAGAAATCCAAGCAACTCTAAAGATGTATGAATCAAAAGCAGATGTTTGAAGGAATATGTCTTACTGCAGCTGAGCAGCTTCAGCTTTTCACTCTGAACTTTGGTCTTATAACAAAATGAGTGCAAGTCACTCAGTGATAAGTCACCAAACCAGAGGAAGTTCCAAAGAAGTGTGGGGCTTCTATGAATGTCTGTTTAAGTGTTGCAATAATATTTTTGCATGCTAAACCACACACTATGATTCACCCTTTAAAGTTGCATCGACACACAGATAGAACCAGCTCATATTTGCAGCATGTTAATATTACAGAGTCTTGAAAATGGCTCGCCATGATTGGAGAAAATGAAGACACAACAAAGACAAGAAATGCTTCTAACAAGGTTGTTTCTCTGTAAGGACATAGGAAGGGATGTGCATTACAACAAAAAGAGCAGCATAACTAACAAGTTATCATGCATGATTTCACTTGCAATGATTTTACTTGACTAGATAGATAGATAGATAGATAGATATATAGATAGATAGATAGATAGATAGATAGATAGATAGATAGATAGATAGATAGATTGATCTAAAGTATCACCAAGACAACAATAAAAAAACAAACTGAAAACCGGAAAAAGTCATACTATTTTGGAGAGTTATAGGCTATTACACAATTTTGAGTTATTGCAGTCATTCAGTCTTTGTCAGCATTCTGATGTTTCTGTCCGCCCTCTGTAGTTCTGTTGCTTCTACTTTTTCCAGAGTCAGGAATGGAATGATTTCATAGGACGGGGAACAAAGGAGTTTAACAATCTATTGGTCTTACTCTTGGGTAGAAACAAGTTAAACAGTTCTTCACTGGCTGATGGTGGGTTTATGGCATCACTGGAGTCCAGTTTCATGTCGAACACAGAGCTGGCCTTCTTGATCTGCCAGCTCTGTTCTGGTTCAAACTTTATAAAGTTTATTGTAGCCTGCTTGCCGCCTGGATTTTTAGTATGGTGTGAGTCCCCAAGATCATCACTGGCCCCCACTTAGCCCTCTTAAAAAACTTCCTGGATACACTCCTGCTCAGCAGTCTCAAAGAAGGAATTTACACATGACATACTACATTAAAACTACATTAAACACAGCAGGTCTGATGCACGTTAATAAATATCGTTGTACATTCAAACTCTTCTTTGTTCTGTTTAGCTTCAACCTCTGCTCCACATCCACCCAGCTTGGATGTGGTGCAATAAAGTGCGCCATGATGTGAAGTCACACAGCTGACAGATAAACAGACCTGCTGAGGAACTTTGAATTGTTTTTTTTTTTCATTCCAAATGCGACATATTTGTCCCACTGTATATCCCTGCGGCTTTTGATATTTTTTATGGCAAAGTTAGAAGTCAACGATTTTAAAACGAGGTTAATGATTTTAAGTTTTTTGTTGGACAATATTAAATGTCCAGCCAACATCCTCTGAATACAGATAACGTCTGCTGAACGTTTACTGGTGTTTTATTTTGATGTCTGCTGAACATCGTCTTTAAACCTTCGCCAGACATTCATGGCAACGTTCAGGGGACATTGTCTGAATGTTGAATGCTAGATGGGAAATTACATCGGTGATGTCTGACTGTCTGACATGTTTTCTCAAACACTGCATAAGAGCTGGGGAAGCAGTTTGATAAAACACTGCAACAACAGTATGGACAAGAGAAAATTGAGAAATATTTGGGGTTCTGTCATTACCTTAAGGGATTCTCCTAGATAGGTTAGATTTTCTCAGGTTTGAATACATTTTTGTTCTCCATTAAGGTGAAGTAGTGATTTGTATGTCTGTTGCATCAGGTTAACAAATGGAGAAAGTTTGCTTCAAAAGTGCTTCTTTTTGCTGTCTGTTCCAAGGTTTTCTTAAGAAAGTGAAATAAAATTGTTTTTCAGAAACTATCTTGCAGATGATGAACAACCTTGTACACTTTCAACAGAATACCATTCATCGAGTAAAAACATCCATTCCAGTATTCATCACATCCTCATTGATGCTAGAGTATATCACAGGGAAAATGCAGAGTTTGCTGAATAAGACTTGCACGCCTGTCAGACATCAAGGTCAGGTCCAGCTGTCAGCACACAGTTAATGTGTGTCTGAGACAAAGTGAAATTGCTCAACTTCTCCTATTCGCTGGTTCCAGAGACAGCTCCTCCATTTCATCTCCACCCTCTGGATTACACTGCAAATTATGAACACCCTTATGAATTAGACACACCAGCAGATATGCTGATGACACAGTTACAGTCAGTATGTCACAATAGAGGAGGCTCAGGGAGGGATTCCATGATTCCAAACCTTTGAACCTGATGAGGATACCAGTTAACCACATTATTCTGGTATCTCTCCTGTATCATGTACATGCACCATTTACTGTCACATGTTAATGATAGCAACAAGGCAACTGCACATCCTTTAAGTGCCTCTTTATAGCTCAGGAAGCTACTTTATGTGGCAGAATGTGTTGTATTTTGTAGTAATACTGAAAGAAAATGTTCATTTTTGTTGTTATTGCCCTTTGCAAAACAAAATGTTGTAAATGTCTCTCAAGGTGTAACTCAGAGTTGGGAATGTGAAAACTGGAATAACCATAAGGAAGAAATGCATCTCATTTAAGCTGCCTGAGATCTTGTTCTTTCAGTGCTTTGATTTACTAGTCCATGTAGAATCAGCACCCGTATTACTGGAGCTGAAACTCCAATCTGTTTGTCTATCTTCCCCTCCAACCTACCTTAACCTAAACTTCCCCTTTAAAGACTAAACTCAAACACCAAAAAAGCAGTCCACCAAAAGATGCCAACAGGACCACATCATTTCAAAAAACAAATACTGGGCCTGAGACTCTCAAACTAGCTGCCCTCCACTCCACCACTAAGCCTTGAGATCCTGTCCATGAACACCTCAAACAAGTCAAGGGGCACCTCTGGTGCCTTTCAACATGCACTGGGAACAAACTTGACTTTGCAATGAGGACGAGCTCTTGCTTTGTTCATTCAAGGACTGTATAGGGTGCTGCGGTGGCACAGGAGTAGCGCGTGCAACCCATGTGCAGAGGCCTCAGTCCTCCACATGGCCGTCAAAGGTTTGAGTCCCAGTCTGTTGACCATTGTCAAATCCCTTTCTCCTCTCTCAAAACCCACTTTCCTGTCAGTCTCCTATCAAGTAAAGCCCACTAGAGCCACAAAAATCCTATTTAGAAAAAAACTCAATGATTGTATAGCCTTTAAGAGCATCCTTGGTATCCCCGTACTCAAGCACCAACCCTGCAAAAAATGCCCCTGGGAACTTAGACGTAAGTCTTCTCCAGATCCACAAAAGACATGTAGATCAGACAACCAAACTCTATCAATTCAGTAGTTCCACTAGGGTAAATATCTGGTTCTTTATTCAATGACCAGGCCCAAAGAAGCACTCCTGCATGTTTGAGCATGTTCGACTATCCTTCTGAGCCTCCCTGCCAACATCCTAAAGTAAACTTTCCAAGGTTACATGTACATTAGATTACACCCTCCTGTCTACTTTCTTTAAAATATATATGGAAACCAACACCCTGCTCTGCCAATACATTGAGCACAGTCAGTATGGCTCGACTTGGCTCAACTCAAGTTTGTGTCATTTTTTATTACAAATCAGTGCCATCTTTATGTGGGTGGGGTCATCATGGCAAAGTAGCCCTCAGAGCCCAAAGACAGCGTGACCTGTATGCAATACAAACACAACAAGCACAAAAATGCCTGCACTGTCATCAGACCATGATGTCATTTTCAGTGTTATTTTCTTTAAAGCTCCAAATAAGCTCAGTTGCTGTTGGGAGTTTTTACAAATGGTGGGTCTAATTTTTTTAAGGGAGTTACTCTTGTGACACATCCATTGACTCAGCCTCCAGCCAATAAGTGACTGGCAATCTTCTGACATCACATTTTCAGCAAGACTTGGCACTCTTGGAACCCCAGTGAAGTAGTTCCTTAAAAAGGGGCTTGTACTACATAACTGTTAACTGTTAATAGTTACTACATAACTGTTCATAGTTACTAGTGGAAAATCCTTATAACCGAATAGAACCGAGTCAAGCTGTGCTAGGTAAGTACTCGTGGAAAAGGGCCACATGATCGTTGTCCCAGCCATCCATGCAACTGTGAAGAGGTTTGTAAACTCCACAGAATCCAGTGAATACAGACATAGCAAGGCTTCTGGACACCTGGTACCTGTTTATTGTGATTTATTGTATTCTAAAGTTAAATTCTAGACTTATAATTTAGAAGTTTAAGGTTATGGATTTCTTTTAACTTATTTTGGGTAAATATTTCATGACAAAATACTATTGGAAGAACTAAAAATGCCTTTTTAGGATTAGGTTTACCAACCCTACCCTAATTAAGCTCATTTTAAAAAGCACAGCAACTTCTACAACCTAAAATCAGACAGGTAGGATCTGACATGTAATGACACTATTTCACCTTGAATGGTGGAGCATTCGAAACTGGAGTTGCTGAAAATTGAGAAAGAGTGTCATGGCAACTAAACATTTCACATAAGGAGTGTCCAAAAAGATACACCATTTACCTATAAAAATAACACTTGCATGTCAAACTTTTGATTAGTATGTTTTTGGGGGTAGGGGTGGGTTGCACAAGGAAGTTGGATGTTCAGAAACTTGTAGAAATGAGTGTCAGGAAGTGGAAGTGAAATAGATAAGAAGTAATGAGCAGTCAGTTCCATCTGTTATAAATAGGCTGAAATTACTATGGCAGCATAGAAATGCTCAGTTAGAACAAAGAAAAGCAACATGTATGTTGGATATTGGCTTGAAGTGACTAACATTTTTTCAAAATCAGACCACAGAAATTATATGATCATGTGAAAAATTAAAGATATACATTAAATATTTAGCTCTGTATAAAGAAATGTTCACATACTGATTTCTGATTTTCTCTACTATATCTGAAAAAGAAAGTTAACCTAACCACTCCCACCTTAGCATATAGTCACACACCAAACTGAATGTCTGAAATTTAAACAAGGCAATCCTCCTTAAAATAAGCTGAGTGATCTAATGTTTACACCAGATCTTTTTGGACAGTATTATCCTTTTTAAATGGCAATTAAAGTGGGGATGCCCTACTTTTTTCCAGACCTGATATTGCTATATAATTACATTTTACTGAAATTTTACTGAAAGTTCATTTACCAAGTTTTTTTTTTGTTTTGTTTTTTTTTTTTTTAATAAAAAGTCTAAAACTTGGATTTAAATAGGCCCAGGTCAGTGACTGAGCATAGATCCGGAGGACGTTGGCTCCAAAATCCGGGTTCCCTGACCGAGAAAGCCTGATCACTTCAGTGTGTATACAGTATTTAATTCTCAGAACACTGAAAAATAACCAAAGCATTGACCTCAGGGATTTGCAATGGACACAAAAACCATTAAGAACTTTAAAACTGAACAATAAGTTCAAAATCTATTGTAAAATGGACAGGCAGCCAGAGTATGGAAGACATGACAGGTGTGATGTGCTCACATGTAGAAGTATCGATTACTATAAAAAGCATGCAGCCACATTTTGAACCAACTGAAGCCTTTTATATTGACATACAGAGCATTATGATAATCAATTCATGAGCTGATAAAAGCGTGTGTCACATTCTCAAGATCAGCATGATTTAAAAAAGGCTTAACTTTAGCTAAAAGACACAGGTGGTAAATGCTCGATTTGACGACTTAATCAACTTGTTAAATTTAAAATCCTTATCAAAAATCAGCCCCAGATTTGTTACAGTGACACCCAAGCTAAAAATTCCGTTTCTGATATCAGTGGTGCCATTCTCACCAACAGGATGTAATTGTTTTTTTGTTCATTCAGAAACAGGAAATTTTTGTTTAACCGCTGTTTTAAATGTGGAGATACAATCAGGGAAAATGTGTTAAATGTAAACACTTCCTGAGGACAGGTAAATCTTAAGATCATCTGCATAATAGTGAAAATATGCCAGGTTATAATCGCTCTGAGTGGCAACAGATAAAGGGAAAAAAGGAGGGGACCAAGAATTGAATCCTGTGACACCCCACCTAAGAAAAGAAGGAGGGGCACATCTAAACAAATTTTCTTTCATCAAAGTAAACAGTTTGAGTCAGTTGAAAGCCAAACCCGATTAAGTTCTCAAACAGGACACTTATCCTAAACATGAAAATTGTTTTCAAATGCAACAGTAATTCTCTGGAAACGTCCTGTTTGTAACTTGAAAGAAGATTCGTGGACTACATTCTAAAGTCAGCTCTGTCCAGGGAAACAAAACACTTTAACATTCATCCAAATATTTATTTCTTTATGTCTTATCAGTTCACCATGGAAAAGCAATAGTTCGTATGCATCATTTAAAGTCAACAGTGGCTCAGGAGGTAGGAGTTTATCCTGTAACCTGTGGGTTGCCGGATTGCATCCCCGCTCTATTCATCTCAGTTGTGTCCTTGGGCAAGACACCTCACCTGTCTTGTCTGCTGGTGGTGGTGAGAGAGCCCTTTAGTGCTAAGTGTCGGGCAGCTGTGGCTCCAGTGTAGCTTACCACCATAAGTGCAGTAATATCTAAATGGGTGAATGACTGAATTGTGAAGGCCTCTGGACTAGATAAAGCACTATAGACGTACAGGCCATTTACCATCCTCCAGCATCCAAAATGAATATGACATCCATGCCTATTATAAATGAATGTAACCTTCTGACTGGATCCAAACTTACGTAGGTAAGGAAAGGAAACAATGTGCTAAATGTTTCCTACTTGTATTCTGTATATTAGTCTAACAGCTGATGATGACATTTCCCCACAGAAAGTTTATGGGTTTTAGAGGAAAAGGAGATTAACAAGATTAGGAAGATTCTGTTCAGGCTGAAATGAGTTAGTGAAGGATTTGCACATTAAGCATTGTTTGAAAGGCACATTTGTGATCGCTAATGCAGGAGCAAAGACATGAATGTTCACTCACTAAATACCTCTCTGGTCTCTGTCAGTGAACAGACACCAGAAAGCCTTCTCCTCCGTTCTTAATTGTAACTCAGCGTGTACCCCGCTCATCATGGAAATACTGAGAGAAATATGTGCCACTCATGCTTCCACCACCATGCTCTCTAAAAAGCAAAAGTTTAACTTACAGTTTTTACCTGTGGTTTACTCTCTGCTGCAAATGTCAAGTATTCAAGGTACTCTTTAATTAACATAGCAGAAGAGGATTAGACGTTGAACTACATCTTAAACTTAAACATTTTGTTGATGGCGGAGTTCACCATCTTTCCTCCTCTTACACCACCGAGTTCGTTTCTCTCCAGTTCCGAGACCTAACCAATAAAGTATTTATCTTGTGAAATAATGAGAAATGGTTAAGTATAAAATCAAGATTTAATGCCAAAATGATCAGTGTACAGAGTATACAAATGAACAGATACAGAGCGACATTCACCTTTGGTACCGAGCCCCCCCAGCCCACCTTAAGGATGAACCGAGACGAGCAAAGAATGGAGCGTGAGCCCTGCTTTTATCTATGCCTCACTCTTAACCCTCCTAAAGGCTGTCATCCTCTTGTATCAGTTTGTCCTTGACTATGTGTTGCGTTTTATGTGATATCAGCGGTTATGTTGTGTAAGCTGTACCAGTGAGCGGTGTGGCAGGTAAGCAACTAAGTAGGGCAGATTCATTTAATTGGAGCAGCAAAGAGATAATTAGAAGACAATTTCTTGAGCAAAGTCTTTGAAGATGCACCTGGTCTTAGCTGCACCACTTAAGCGGGTTTACCAGATAGGCAGTTATGTGCCATTAGAAGCATGAAAGAAATGGTTGATTTTTAAAGACAGTCTGGAATAAAAATACTAAGGGATGGTGGCAGTTTCAATGCCATTACCTTCAAGCAATGGAGAATGGACAGAGATTGGTTAATAAGTAATTTATTATCCCTTCACGAAAAAAAAATCTATAATCAAACAAACTTGTGTTTGTCCTGGCTGGTTGCTGTCAATGCAATTCCGTCTTTGTTTACATCTATGGGCTGCTGCGAGGCTTTAGTGGTTCTCAGAAGAAGTTTTGGTATGAACAAATACAAAGAAAACACATTACTGCTTTGATTTCGAGGTTACAAACACAAATAACCAAACAGATGACTAGATGACTTCTACACACTGATCAAGACTTCAAATAGAAAATTCCCTTAACAATAGGGCATATAAAAACTGAAATAGATTGCTGTCAACCAAGAAGTTGATGTGGAATATGCTAATTACTTTTCTCTGAGACAAGTTAACTTCTGTTAGAAAAATAAAAGGCATGGATTTCTTTGTAGATATTTTACATATCCAAACAACAATTGAATATGGTCCTCAAGAAAGGTTGAACTATACTGTGTATTTAGATGACTTACCGAGATACAAACCTAGTAAACTGCAAAGAAAATTTTTATCACTCCAGCTATCATGATGTCTGATCTGGCTGCCATATCACATTTTCTGTTTTTGCTTTCAAACAGTTTGAACATTCGGTTCTACCACGGTTGTGAGCATCTCGATTACGGTCTGTTGATCAACATTGTGGCCGTGCATATGGAAACGTGGTCTGGTAGCAGTGGTGGACGACGCTCTGCTGATGTTTGCACAGCAATCCAGAACCTTGAAGCTGCGGTTTTGATGGACTCAGAAAAAAACATTTTGTCTTATAAAAATTCACTGCTGGCCCAAACATAATGAAAGACATTGACATCAGCTGATTATTTTGCTATACATCTAAATATATCTATATTCTGCCACTTCATTTTTTTAAATGTGCAACCTTTTGGATTTAGGAAATGCAGGTAACAGATGTAAACCAATATCAATGAATGAACTTTTTTTTTTTTTTTTTTTTTTTTTTTAATTCCAAACAAGAAAAAAATGCACATCACACCAAACTAATGTTATGTAGTTCCAGTGTTTCAAACCAGCCAGCACAAAACTGCAGCTCCGACAGAACAATGACCAGAGCGCCACTCTCTTCTTTATTGCTTCCAGTTCTTCAGAGAGATGCGCTGCTTGCGGGGCTGTTACATCACAGTCACTCTGCTCCAAAACTTAACGCATGTGTTCCCAGCCTGCTTGTGATTAAACTCATAATTACTCTCCTCCAGACTGAGCAGCTCTCTGATACCACATGCCTATGGAGAGAAAGTGGACACACCTTAGTTTAACATGTTCTTGTGGTGAAATCATTTTTAATCTTTTCTAGAGGTACTATCATTTTTCTCCAGACCTTTTTCATTAGTTTGTTTTTTTGTAGAATGATTCTGTTGAACCACATTTCAATATCAAAGTTGATTAATTTTCAGTAATTTTTTTTTATTTATTATTACTTTTGTCAATTTCAAGTTTATTCAGTGACCATTGTGGGTTTTTTGGTCATTAACAGAGGGGTATCAACAATTTTGTCCACATGTGTAAAATAATAGTAAACACTTATTAACACACAATTTTTTTCTTTTTTTGTTGTTATCATTATCAGGTAAACCCATTTCAGATATCTATAGTATTAACAGAAAAAATGTTTTAAGTAAAAACCTTATTAGAATAACAAAGAAAGAAAGAAAACCGGCAGTCAGCAAGTACAGGGAATTAATACCTTGTTTTAATGATCAGCAAAGTTTTAATCATCAGCAAATATTTCTATGATATAAAAGAAGATGAGGAGGAAGTGGAGTCGACAACGTCAGAACATGAGGGTGAAGAGGATCAGTGGGAGCTGGCAAACTGCATTTCAAACTTGGATCTGTGGTCTCTCCTCCTGCAGTGCTGTCTGTATAAAACCATGAAAAATGGAAACAAATACAGTTCACACTCCACTAAGTTAGGCTGACTTGAAGAGTCAATCTAAGGTAAATGTTTGAGCACTAAGGGTTAAGGTCAAATATTTTATTATCTAGTACTTATCTGGTATTATATATGTATTCACCGCCTACCAAACATGTTTTATCTCTCTTTCAGCGACCACAAGCAGATAACAGATAACAGGCAGCGGGAAATGACAGCGTGCCTATCTGAGATGAGGCAGAGGTGAGAGGGGAATCCCACTCCAACAACCCAGTTAGCTTAGCAGCCAGAGCGGTCTATAAGCTGAACTCTGCTGCTCCAAAAACTCCAGGGTATAATTTCAAAGTAGGCTCAATGTTGATGAACCGACTGATCAGATGACATTTTAAGGTCAAATATACTTTTTATGCAAATATATGTTTACTATACTTGCAACAACACCAAATCTGACAAAAATGATTTGGACTATTCTACAGAAAAATTTATAAAGGTATCACATTCTCTAACAAAATTGCAACCTTTTGGTTGCACTATCTTGTGAAGTACTCCCACACAAGATAACTATGTTTTACCTACAATAGAGGAAGGCTCAAATCTGGAATGAATCCACTGATTGCCCAGCTCCCCATCTGGTCCCTGTCTGTCCCGGCCCATGTCCATACCACCACAGCGGTGACCGTGACGAGGGAACCCCAAAGCCCAACTAAAATAAGCCACACTAAATCTCACCAGAAATTATTTAACAAAGTTACCTTTACTTTTAGCAAATCTGCTTTTATCTTATCAGTTCCTAAAATTTCTTTAGTAGATTTGTCTGAATTTTAATGAATAAAATACAGTTTCTTCATACTTATTTTTAGTTTTATTTCAAAGTAAGTTTTTATAACATTAAGCACCATAATGGGGTTGTTTTGCAACTTATTAAAATGCTATGCCAAATCTTCTTCTCCATTTATAGAATTTAAATAATTTTTTTCATAAGCTGTGAATATTCATGGTCAATGTATTTAACACATTACAGAATCTGGATGAGTTTATACAGCTTTAGTCAGATCAAGTCAAGTTTATTTGTATAGCACATTTCAGCAGCAAGGCAGTTCAAAGTGCTTCATATCATAAAAAGATCAATCAAGAATACAACAAAATCATAAAAACATCAAAATCATCAAGCAAAATCAACAAAATTATCTAGCAAATACACATGAAAATCATCAAAATCATCGGCAAAAATATTAATCAGTGATTCACTTACGTTATTTAACTGATTTACTCTCAAACTTCCACCCTTTGTAAAACCAGTCTTATCTTACCCAAATTTGTTTGCAGATTTATGGACTACTAATGTAGTCTACTACAAATCAAAGGCAGCTCGAAACAGGACTGACTTTGTAACTAATTTTATGTGTCTCAGAAGGTTCAGGTCTGAGTCCATCACTACACCCAGATTTTGGGCCTGATCACTAGTTTCTAGCTGTAATAACTGAAGCTGTGCGCTGACTCTAGATTGTTCTTCTTTAGGCCCAAAGATAATGATTTCAGTTTTGTTTTTGTTCAGCTGGAGAAAGTTTTGGCGCATCCATGCACTGATTTGTTCTAAGCATCTGTTCAGTGCTCGGATGGGTTCGGAGTCATCCGGTGACATCGTAATATAGAGCTGTGTATCATCTGCATAGTTATGGTAACTAACCTTATTACTTGTTATAATCTGAGCTAGTGGGAGCATGTAGATATTAAACAGGAGGAGTCCCAACTTCAGGTACTCCACATGTGACTTCTGTCCGCTCTGATGAGAAGCTGCCTATTGACACAAAGAAATCCCTGTTCTTCAGGTAGGATTCGAACCAACTGAGTACCATACCAGAGAGTCCGACCCAGCTCTCCAGTTGCTTCAATAATATATCATGGTCAACAGTGTCAAATGCAGTGCTGAGGTCCAACAGAACCAACACTGTGATTCTTCCACAGTCTGTATTTGTGTGGATATCACTCAATACTTTGATGAGAGCAGTCTCAGTACTGTGGTGAGCACGGAAACTGGACTGAAAGATATCAAAGTGGATTGTACCTATAACTATTGAAACACAGCTTTTTCAATAATTTTGCTGATGAATGGAGGTTATAGATTTCCCTGTAATTCTGCAGTAGTGATTTATCCAGATTCTTCTTTTTTATCAGTGGTTTGATAACTGCTGTTTTTAAAGACTGGGGGAAACACCTGATGAGAGGGAAGAGTTTACTATTTGAATCAGATCAGATGCAATGACAGGCCAAACTTTTCTAAGGAAGGTTGTAAGTAGGATATCAAGACAGCAGCGGGAGTAGCATAATTGTTTCAGAGTTTCTTTTAAGTTTTCATGGTTGAGTTGGTGAAATTCTGCCATTTTGTCTGCATTTTTTATGTTTGGGCATAGCAATGGTACTGGATTTGGTATGGTGTGCAAATTAACTCTCTAATTTTTTTAATTTTCTCTGTAAAAAAGTTGGCAAATTCATTGCAGGCCCTGGTAGAGTGGAGTTCTGGTGGTAAAATCACAGGAGGGTTTGTCAACCTGTCAACTGTAGTTAATAAAGCACGAGCATTATTTATGTTTTTGTTTATGATTTCCACAAAGAACATTTCCCTTGCATTTTTTAGTGATGAGTGATAGCTTCGCAGCCTTTCTTTGTAGATTTCATAGTAAATGTGAAGTCGAGTTTTATGCCATTTACATTCAGCCCTCCAACAAAGGGCCTCTTTCGCTTCTTACAAGTAGAGCATTTATCCACGGAGATTTCTTCCTATCAAACACAATTTTCACTTTAACAGGCGCAATGAAATCAATGAGTTCTCAGTAAAAGTAACTCTTATAACCTGATTCTCAGGTGACATGTAATTTTTAGTGAGAAGATCGTACAGATAAAGACCTGCCTTCACTTACCAGATGCTTTCAATACTCTGATGATGGGAAATGACTCATAGATAAAATCGAAAGTGATACCATCATGGCACACTGGTGCAAAAAGCCACAAACATTCAGCTTGAAAACAAGTTACCTTTGAAGGAGCTGTTAGTCTATGGTGACTCTTCCAGTAGATCTTGTTCTAACCACTTCTCATGTTTTTGATTGCACTGTTAAATACGAGCTAATGAGAAAATGGTTTCACATGTTTTTCCTCTTTAAAGTAAACAGTTAAAAAATTCAGTATTTAATTCTGGTCTTTGTAGAGAATGTTCCAGTGACTGTGTTCATTTACGCTGCTAAACCAATGGAGACCATTCTGTGCTATTTATATGTTATTGGTATAGAAATGTATAATCTGTGCTAAAAGTATGCACTCTCCCACCCCCTGTAAAAAAAAATCTCCACATGGACAATTGTCTTCCAGATGGCAACAACTTGTTTAACCCCAGATGATGCAATGAGTAGCTTCTTATTTCTTAAACAACCATGTGGAAAGACATATCCTGTAGTCATGGAAAAGATGTTAGTCTGTTTAACAAGGGTCAAATCATTGGCATCAAGCAGAGAAAACATGTAAGGAGATGGAGAAACTACTAAAACTGGGTTGAGAACTACCCAAGGCATTATTAAAAACTGGAAGGATAGAGGGGAATCATCGTCTTTGAGGAAGAAATGTAGTCGGAAAAAAACCCTGAATGATGGTGCTCGGTGATCACTGAAACGTTTGTTGCAAGAGTTTGCCATATGAAAACCACTAATCAGTGAGACTAACCGGAGAAAAAGACTTCAGTTTGCAAGAGAGCATAAAGATTGGACTCTAGAGTAATGTAAGAAGGTCATGTGATCTGATGAGTCCAGATTTTGACTCTTCCAGTGAGGGGCGCATCTAGGTAAGAAAAAAGCAGACAAAGTGGTGCACCCATCATGCCTAGTGTCTACTGCAGCAACCTGTGGGAGCTTTGCACAGTGGTCAGACTCTCCCATCATTAATACAAGATCTTGGAGAAAAATGAATGCAACTCTGGATGGAAATAAACCTTGTGATATTGTAGAAGCTCATCGAAATAGCACTACAGCAAATAGCTATAATCAAAGTTAAAGGCCAGGCAATGAAATTAGAGTGTGTAACCTTCCTTTTTTGGTGGTGACTGTTTTTGTATTTTGGCCAGGCAGTGTATAAGCATAAACAGACTGATGGGACTTTTGTTTTTGTTTGTTTTATTTTATTTTTTTTTACCGATGGGACATATTAATAGTGTCTGTTCAGACATGCTGACATCAGTGGCAAAGTATTTTGCATCACTTCCTGTTTTGTTTGCAGCACTGATCAGATTTCTGCTCACTGTGATATTTTGCAGGCATCACCAAGAAAAGTACTTTAATAAACTTGTTTTTTTGAAGTTCAGCATTGTTATCTCTGTTTTTCTGCTGTCCTCTCACAACTGCCTATTTTCTGCTGTTTATGTATATATGACAGAATCTTCCTATAACCAGAAGAAAAACTGAACTCTGTCACTATATTTATGCAAACATTTAAAACGCTACAACGTTATCTAACTGTTGTATTCTCTTTTATTTAGAAAAGAACTACAAAATATTACATTGCTGCAACTTCACTAATATATGACATAACATTAGTTAGAATAACATGGTGAAAAAGATTTATTTGTTATGACTTTGTTACATTTTCACTTATAGATAACCAGGAAACACAGGAGTATATGTTGACATATGTCATAAAAATCTATTTCTTTTACCAAAAGCTGTTAAGAAAAATCAAGGACTGAATTCTACTTTAATCTCAAGAAGTGAGGTAAGTTTATAATCAGTATCAGCGAAATCAGTAGGTTGTTTTATAAGCTGTATCATTTAGCAAATGGTCAAAGTGTTGAAAGACTGAAGCTAAATCAGAAATAAACACCCACCAAATTTAGTTATGAAGTAATCAAAGTTAAGGCAGTCAAAGCAACATTTTACTTTAAAAACTGAAATCAAACTTGTTGTTGAGTAACGAGATAACAGGAGCGTTTCGTTCACCAGTTTACTCAACCCCATCTGAGAACTAGTGAGTACAGAAAAATAAAACAAAACCAACAAAAACTACACCTCTATAAACCTCAGTTTGTTTTTCACATCATGTAGTCTGGGTGTGAGTGAATCCTCCTGGTGGGCAATTTTACTCTTAGTAGAAATTTAATGTTGAGAAACCAAGAGTTACATTTGTGCTTGTAAGAAATATGTGTAAGATGTCCAAAAATCCCTAATTTGTCCTGGGAAAAATAGTGTTGAAGGTATCTGATTTTTACATTTCTACTTATACTTAGTTTAAAGAGCCTTGTTTACTATTAAATGTATAAAGGTCTTGTCATACACAAGCAACTACACTCCATGCCTTCCTAAAAGAATCTACTTAGTCTAGAAGTTTCTTTTAACCTCTTTACTCCCCAGAGTCAGAACTGCATGCAGCTCTCTTTAATTGATTACTTAAACAACAGGAAAACTCAGACAGTACAATGAGCATATTTCATCTTGGTAAAATAAAATCCATGTTGCTGGGTTGGTGGTGGATGTGCCATCTCTAGTTTTTACTGCGCGAGAGGTGGCACATACCACCATTAGGTTTGCAACAAGATGTTGCAGATCTTCTATAAGTCTGTTGTTGAGAGTGTCATCTCCTCTGCCATCATCTGTTGGGGCAGCAGCATCAGAGCCAGGGACCTAAAAAGGCTCAACAACCCGATAAAGAAGGCTGGTTCTGTTCTGGTTCTGTTCTGGGGACGACTATAGAACCTCTGGAGTTGCTGATGCAAGAAGAATTTTGCATAAAATTAAGAAAATTATGGACAACCCTGACCATCCTCTTCCTGAGACTGTCACTGGAAAACAAAGTCTTCAGTCAGAGGCTTCAGCAGACTGGTTGTAAAACGGACCGCTACAGGAGATCTTTCCTGCCCACAGCCATCACCATCTATAATAACTCCTTAATTAAATGAGTTACATCAACATTTAATTTCCCTTTGGGATAAATAAAGTATTTTTGAATTTGAATTATCATCGCAGAGGAACACCGAGACACACTGGACAAACCAAAATGTGAAAGCAAAGCTGAAACAATTCTTAAACCCTAACTTTTTCTTTAGAATTTAGTACACTCCTATGGTCATAGAAATGTGGATAGTTTTAGAATTCTTGTTACAGCTGATTAGGCAACTCTTCCTTGGGAGGAGGTTCAGTTAAGTCAGAAATGATTCATTTCCCGAAATGATTGTGATTCAAAACTATTCATTTAAACCTAGAATTTTGTTTCTGATAGAGACATACATCCCTTAAATGATAATAAAAATGTAAAAGAAGTATCAATTTTTAAAAACTGCATTAATTTGTTTTCATTTACATTTTATTAAAAGGTGTCATGTTGAGAATAATTTGTAACCTTCTATAAACTTTTTTATGTTTTATTCCAGCAAACAGCTATGAGCTTGTTTCTATGGTATTGTGATGATTATGTGAACTTTCTCTGGTATAATGGCTGAAAGATGGCCATCAGTTACAGCTGCTAATGACTGACGGTATCAGAAACTATTCATCCCTTTTGTGTAAAGCACTTTATGCCTTTGTGTCTTTTACACACAGACATTAATCACTGAAATAGCTCCTTAGATTTTATCTGTGGTAATTGATTGAAGGCCCACAATGTGTAACTATGCTACAGCTGCTTCCCTTCTAGCTTTAAGGAGCGAGGCATAAAAACAAAACCCAATGCACAACACTGGCACAGAGCTCGAGAAGATGCTCATATGAGGAAGTTTTGCTCTGAAGCACATGATTACACCTGGATTCAGCTGTAGCTTCACTGGGACTGGGAATACAGTCTTTTCTAATTCTTCACATTTACAGGAACTTCTCAGTAGGCCTACTCTATCTTCATGTAACCCACACACACTGACAACTGCATCAGCTTCTCTCTAAAACATAAGTCACCCAGTGCTGCCAGTAGATAAGTGACTGTAGTCAGCCCATTTGTCTTGCTTATTCTAACATCTATGGGAGAATGTATACAAGGATGAGTTTCAGTCAAAGCTCTCTGGGTAACCCATCATGGTCAAGAAATGCAACTACACCCATTAAGCCTATGTCCCGTCCATCACTTTGGAAGCCCCATTCAGTCCAAGAACGAAAAAAATATCCATTATCCAAAAAATATCCAATATCCATTTTTGAAGATATCAGTTATCTTCAAAAATGTAAAATCTCATATTTTGCTACAGTAAGGCAGTCAGAACCATCCCCATTTCCATGTTTTAGAGTTTGATTTTTTTTTTTCATTGAAACAGAAGCAACATATTAGCAGTCATGTCAAGCTCAAGGCCCGCTGGCCACATCTGGCTCACAATGCAATTATATTTATATAATATATAATATATTTATTATAAATGGCCCAGTAGATAATTTCATACATCTATTTTTAATGGGCTGCCAGTAGGTTATATAGTGCTCACAACAATCACACTGCATGTTCAATAATGCACAACAACATCTACTCACGGCTCAAGACTTGGGTGCACAAGCTGCACTTCAGGGTGAAATTCAACAGACACTTATCTTACTTTCCACTTTGCCAAGTAACGACAAAACTAAGTGAACGCTGTTGGGTTCCCAGGTGAACGTTTTACTTAAATACCCAGTTTCAGGTTTTCACACGCTTACAAGGGATGATTTTTAAATTTTCATTAGAAGCTATTTTAGTTTAAGGAATAACCCTTATTCCTTTCATACTCACAATGTAGTTCATGTTTCAAGTTTTAGCCCCTTTTGCAATTGATTTTGAAGCCCTTGGACTACAGAGTTTTCGTAATGACCCTAAATTACAAACGGCCTAGTTCAACAACTACAATGACCATTATCATGGCGATGTGTGCAGGCACATTGTGGAATGAAAGTATCTAAAGCTGTCTTTAAAGATAGGGTGGTGTTTAAAGAAAATGTGGATTTTATTTCATGAATGAAATAAAATAGCGTGTAAAGTAGCTTCCCAAGCTGCACTTTCTTTCAGATATTTTGAATATGCTCTAGGGAAACAAAATTTGCAAAAATAGGCAAATTTTCCACGAATAATTTGGAGTTATGTTCCACAGAAAAATCCACAAATAAGTGAATCTGCGAATACTTAACCGCGAATCAGCAGGGTTCACTGTACCTCTGATTGGGCAATAAATGAGTACTGGAAACACTGGTGTTGTCTCTAACCAGAACATGCAATTCAAATCCAATATCGAACAGTTTTCCACGTCTTCCTTCTCCCACCTGTGTATGATTGCCAAGATTCCAAATATTCTACCCCAGACTGATGCAGAAGTCCATTCATTTTTCTCTAGGCTGGACTACTGTGTTTAATAGTGTTTAACTGACTCTGTTACATCCAGAATAGAATAAAATAATTATTCTTACATCTAAAGTGCAGAATGACCAAGCTCCATTTTACATTAAAGAACTGATTTTACTTTCCACTCCTCCATTATTTGTGTTTATTGGTGCCATTAAACTTTTTCTTGCTCTGTTTATTTCTTTCCATACAAAGCATGTCTGCTCTGGAGATTCAGTGTTTTGCTTTGTCTCCTTCCTATACTCTAAAGCAGGGGAGCCCATATCAAATTAACTGCTCATTACCAGGTCTCTTCAGAGCTAAATGACTGCTGGTGACAGAATGCAGCTGTTTGATTCAGGTGTGTTGGAGAAGTGATGCATCTAAAAATGCAGGACAGTAGCTCTCAAGAACTGGACATGGGCACCCCTACTCTGAACACCCAGCCAATCAAAGGCCTTTCATCCTGAGCAAGGTTCTGCTCAAGAGTTCTTCCTGTTGAAAGGGAGTCATATGTTTCCACTGTCACCTGAGGGAATCTGCTGGTTTCCATATATAGATAACTTTTCAAGGGGCCATGAAAACAAATTTCATTTTTCTGTAGTTTTGGGGGTATAATATGATCTGTTGTGCACTGATGAGGTCATGTGAAAGTCAAGAGTTGGTATCAAAAGCTCTGCTCATAGGCAGTCAGTTTTGTTTCTTTGCTCAAAAACAGACGAATCAGAGAACAGTTTATCTTTCTATGTAGATTATCTTTCGACGTAATTCATATTCTCCAACTAGAGCACATCACCAAGCAAACAGCCCTCCCCTTCCCTCCTCCCCCCAGCTAATACACCAGCTAATTTAAGGGCTAAGTTGCACTAGCATGTCTGGCTACTCCACTTGAGAAGAGGAAGGGTACTAAAAAGTGGAGCTGTTAATGTCCGAGGGAGCTCAAAAATGGCTGGGAGTTTCCACTTAGTCTCGAAGGATGAGAGAATCAGAGAAGAATGGCTGCATGGCAAGCAATTATAACCCCAGTTGGAGACGATGTTCAGTACATTTTACTGAAGAGTTTCCCAAATACGGATGTAGCCAATCAGAGTGAAGTCAACTAGGTAGAGCCACATATCATTACCGTACCCAACCCTTTTACTGAGGAGGGAGATCTGGCCTGCCGAAACAACCCCCTACAAAAAGCTGATGTTATTTTGTTAAATTAAATTCTTTGGAAAATTGACATAGTCAGATTCAGTAGATGATGACATGATAATTACTTAAAAGGGTAGGGACATCACTGTATAAACTATTTTATGGAGTTTATATTGCTGCTTGTGTGGTATTTTTAGTAAATAACTGAGTGTAGTTGAATCCGATTCATAACTTTACATATATTACATTATATTAATTAGAATTATATTTAGAATTAATTAATTAAATTATATTAATTAGATTATATTAAATTGGAGTGTAGGCTATTAAGGTGTACTGAAATGAACTGAATCAAACAAGGGCATGTACACTTTTTAAGTCCAAATCCACTGTGGACTGTTTTACAGTAAATATGCAATTCAACAAAGTAAAGTAGAACAAACCACACAGACTTAGCATAAAGTCAATTAAGCATTATTCTCCTCTGCTGGTTTTTCATAAGTGATCACAAAAGTACATTAAATTGAGCAATACTTTTATAACGATATGATTTCCTTTAAATGACAGCAACCTTGTTGGACTGCGTCTCTATATGATTCTGCAGACATTAAAGTGTTTGACATTTTAGATGTGTGCAAAAGAGAACTCCTGTGATGTACATTTTTTACCCCGGGGGCCAGAGTTTCCCAAGCATAGAGTATTGGCTCAGTAAGTCTTCTATAGCAGCCATGCAGGCTTGACAGGGCTTCTCACTGTGGCACTGAATAAGACAGAATGGATTATATCTAATACCGCAAAGTCTAATTCGACAAACCTTTCCTTTCCATCCCCTGGGTCCTGCTTTGCCCTGACTAAAAAAGAAAAGAGAGCAGGAAGTAAGGGGGTGGGAAGAGAGGAGCGAGACTGTAAGAAACGTCTTACATATGAAAGGCTGAGACAGTATGTCAGAGGAGCTATTCTTGCTGCTTTGCATTGCTGAGGCTGAACTGTTCTTTCAATCAAAACCGGTGACATTCAAAACATTTTAGGGGTTTTTTTTCAATGCATTCTCTGCAGCTTGTTTCCCTTCTATTTCAAAAGACTGATCTGTGGCTCTCTAGGTCTTTTCAAAATCTCATTTATGGGGGCACATTTGCTAAAAGTTCATTGAAACAGTCAGAGTTATGTAAGATTTAGAGAGTGTTCCATTTTCAATAAAACATTTTCATTTTTGCTGCAAATGTCTTCCTTAACCTGATAGCCTTTAACCGCTTTTAATCTTTTAGGTGACAGAAACAAATGATGCAAGTTGAGAAAGAGTTCTGCTTCTAGCTTCTCTTCGAACAAGCTAGTGTCACAGAATGGCATGTGCAATAATAAATCATTTGTCAAGTTAGATAAACAGACAGAAATACTTGAACAGTGTTATGCATAATGGAAATAGATTGTTTGTTTGGTGCTCACATGTCACATGCTGTGAAATCTGAAAACTTTAACTGTCATGTAATTCATTTCAGCTTTAAAATCTGAAGTTATGATTTCAAATAAAAAAGTTCTTTATCTGCTTTTATGTTCACAACCTTTATGGACTGAATTTCTAGGTGCAGCCAAGATGTTGAGGAGATGCGTTTTTGGGTGCCTCAGGATCGGGTCTCTACTTTTTGCAGTGATGTGGTCCTGTTGGCTTCATCAGACCGTGATCTCCAGTTTTCACTGGAGCAGTTTGCAGCCGAGTGTGAAGTGGCACCTTTAAATCCGAGATACAAATGTATACATTCCTTCATAATAAAAGCTTACAGACAGTGGCAGACACATTGCATGAAGCCTTAGACTGATCAGCAAGCACAATGTTAGTTACAAACAAGGCAGGACTAACCTTGCATAATGCAGCACTGTTCTTACTTAATCTGGCGTGCAAATTATTTGACCAGCATTACATAAAGAACCATGTGAGTAAGCAATGCAATGATTTAAAAAAAAGAAAGAAAAAACATTACATGTGGCTGAGATTGAATGATTTAACTGGAATTATTGCATTTTGGAAAGAGCAAATAATCAGTACAAAACCTTTTCCAGCTTTTCTTAAGATGGAAAAGGGTAGAGTACTTCCTTTGGGTTGGGGATGAGGTCCTGTCCCAAGTGGAAAAGTTGAAGTATTTCGGGATCTTGTTCAAAAATGGGGGGGAAAATGGAGCCAGATAGCAATAGACAGATTGGTGCTGTGTCTGCAGGGATGCAAGTCCTGTACCAGTCAGATGTGATGAAGAGAGAACTGAGCTGAAAGGTGAAGCTCTCAATTTACTGGTCCATCTACGTTTCTACCTTCATCTATGATCACAAGATCTGCGTAGTGATCGAAAGAACAAGATCATGCATACATGCAGCTGAAATGACTTTCCTCCACAGCATGTACTGGCGCTTCCTTAGAGATAGGGTGAGAAGCTGCTCCTCCACATTGAGAGGAGCCAGTTGAGGTGGCTCAGGTATCTGGTTAGAATGCCTCCTGGTGAGAATGGATGGATTGGTGGATGGAATTTTCCTTATCCATGTTACCTGATATTTTACTGCACTTTAAATGTTAATTACTGTAATTAAAGCCAGAACACCTCAAAACCTTAAAAGTATAAAATACAGATCAATTGACCCCAAAAAATCCACTGGAAACACTGCTATGTATGGATGGTGTCATTGAAAACAGACTAACTACTGCTGCAAATTCAACATGTCCTCAGCCTGCTTAAAGCCATAGAATCGGCAGTTACACTCTAGATGTGTATGTCTTTAAGCATTAAAAATACAAACCATTCACAGCTAGTGACAATAGAAAAATGGTAGGGCTGTACAGATACTAGCATGGGTATAAACATTTACTTATTTTCTTGAGAGCAGTGACGGTTATAGAGTCGTACAGCTGCGGTGAGGAAGGATCTCCTATAATGCTCCTTAGTGCACCGAGGATGCAGCGCTGAAGGAGCTGTCCAGCTCAGCAACAGCTTCATGCATGGGGTGGGAGACATTGTCCATCAGTGATGTTATTTTAGCCAGAGTCCTTCTATCTCCCATCACCTGCACTGGGTCAATGGGGCATCCTAGCACAGAGCTGGCCTTCCTGATAAGTTTATCTAACCACTTCCTCTCAGCTGCAGAGAAGCTACTGCTCCAACATACAGGCCCATAGAAGATGGCTGATGCCACTACAGAGCCAAAGAAGGTCTTTAGGTGTGCCCCCTGCACTCCAAAAGACCTCAGCCTCCTCAGCAGGTAGAGTCTGCTCTGACCCTTCTTGTAAAGCGCATCAGTGTTATGTGTCCAGTCCAGTTTATTGTTCAGTTGAACACCAGGTACTTATAAGAGTCCACGATGTCAATGTCCACTCCCTGAATGTTCACCGGTGTCAGTGAGGTGGGTCTGGGTCTGGGTCTGCGCCTGCGGAAATCTGCACCTGCATCTACACTTCATGTACACTCTAGTGCACGGATAAATTCAACAGAGGGTATGTTTGAGTATTAATCAATCATAAAGAGTGACAGACATTGTTCTGGATTGTTCTCAGATACACTTGTAAAATGGAATGTACAATGTGGTGTCTGTTTTTGCTTTTTTTTTTGTCTTATTGTATAACTCATCCCAGCATGTGTTACAACCTACCCCAGTAGTGGGATAGGTTGTAACAAAGAAGGTTTGTGTCTTTAACATTAACTCATAAAATCTATGATATACTTACAGACTTTTCATACAGTATGATTTGTAGTAAACACATGTGGGTATTTTGTATAACAGCTTAAAAATTCTATCTCCAAAAATCAAGCAAAAAGTGTTACAATCATCCCAGTCTCCCCCACATCCTAAATAAACCACATCCAAAAGTTTAGTGTTAGTGAAGCCAATTTAACATGTAAATATTAGTTTGGTTCGTTGACCTGGGCATTTACAGCATGATTAATTTGTCACAATGTAATTCAGGCAAACCATTCCTACTGTCCTAATGACCCACCTTTCACAGCCTTGGTTGCTGTGGAGAAGCAAGAACTGGTGAGGTTTGGCCACTGCACCAGTAAAACTTGGTTAGCTGAGGTGTACTCTCATGTTGGTGCCATACTCTACGCTCTCCTTGCTGCAGTAAACAAACTGAGTGTACTGCTTGCACTGAACAGCTGTGTGTTTGGAATGAACTCAGTCAGGAAGCCACAAGGACTGTTAGTTTTGCAGAACAAAGAAAGACAGCTGATGTGATGATCCCTCTTCTGTGAAAATTCCACCACCTACCCCTGATGAACGCTCAGCCATGCCGCCATGAAAGTCTGAAAGCACTGAAAAAACCCAGTTAAAAGTTCTGTTTTATCTGTTGTTCCTGGCCATGATACCAATGCAGTGTGAACGTTTAAAAAAAGTGTAAAACCAAAATACTTCAGTTTACCAGCTGTACAATTAACCGTTTTATTCAGAAAATAACAATAATAAACTCTAATCATAATAAAGATTATTTACACAATTGATGTTTCATTCTTGTCAATCATTAGAGCACTGAAAATATTCCATCAATAACATAACTTTATGCTTTTACAGTGTTCACCCTTGGATGGAAGATTCATTTTCAATCGCATTGTTAGCAATGATACTTGTTGAATAGGGGACAAGGGACAAGGTTATTACAGTCTGCAGAAATGATATGCCAAATATTAAAACTTTGCAATTTGGAGTATTTGGGCAAACCGGTCATTACTTGGATTTTATCAAAATTTGAAAAATAGACTCATTAAATGTTCCAGTTGCTATTATTTCATTCAGCTTAGAGTTCTCTTCTCATTCAACTCATTACATTCGTTTTGCAAATTTGTAATTGTGTCCTTACACTTTTTGTTGTCACACTGCTGATCATCCAGAACAGGAGGCTGTTGTGCCACAGCTGAGTCAGCGTTCACATCCAACATGATCATTGTCTCATCCTCTTTTTCCTGTGCAGCCTGCTGAAATGCTTGTATCTCTGCATGTCTTTCTTCCTCTTTCTCTTCTTTGTGGCTTATGTGTGGGAAAAGATGGAAGTCAGGCTATAGAGCAGGGCCAGCCTTAGCCACTTTGGTTCCTAGGCAAGATTTTATGAGGCAATGCCCCAATCGTTCCACCAATTTACATACGTATACACTTAACGCTTAGATTTTTTTATTAATAAATAAAAAATGTTAACTAAAACACAAATTATCCATAAAACAAAAATATTGAAAATATTCTGACCTAATCAGTTAGAGGATATGGCCATTAGCAGAGTCTATTGGTGCAGGCTTTATTTCTGATACATGAATGAGCCCCTGCGAGGTGGAGGCAACAGGAGCAGCACTTGATGCAGCAACTGGACCACTCAGATCCTGTGAGGTGGAGGCAACAGGAGGAGTGCTTGGTGGTGTCGCAGAAGGTCCCATGGGTGGAATTCAAATGTCAATAATGAATCTGAAGTGAAAAAGAGGAATATGACTCCAGAAATAAAAGTAAAAAACACAAGAAATGTGTTATGTTCACTATACTGTAGCTACATGTAAAATACATTGTGAATTTTCTGAGATGCAATTTAAATCAGACTGAAATTATCACAGCAAAATACAGAATTCAATGAAGCAATAAACTTCAATAGTATATGGGAATGCAATATTGATGCTAAGTTGACATTAATGTGTAATGAGCTAGCACAGTTAACTTGTTTTTGCGAGTTTGCAGTTTTTCTGTATTGCTTTGACCTTCCTAAATGAATTGAAACCCACCCAGTTTTCATCATCACCATTTCAACAGAGTGGAAGACAGCTTTTGCAAATGTATTAACCATTTTTCATTGGTCTGACACATTTTCCCCTCCCTTTTGCAAAACAGTTGACATAAATATTATTCAAGCAGTCCAAATTCCATTGTTTTAACCATATTAACCAAATGGAAATCACCTATTCCTGTAAGAAGCCACCTCAGTATGAAACCACTGAAGCATCTGTTTCCCACTCCTTCACACAAATCTTCAATCAGCAATCAGTCTGCAGGTCTTAAAAGGTGCCACATCTGTGTTGTTCTTCACCAGCATTGGAGCAGATCCAAGGCAGATGAGAGTTAGAGGCACTATTGGATATTTCTTATACGGCAATAGATTTTCATTCTCAGATTTTATTTTGGTTTACATTAACAGTTTTTTCTGTGATATTTACAGTATTTCAGTTTTCAGCCACAGCTGGAAAAAAGTGTCATGGAATCAATAAAATTTGCATCAAAGCATTTCTGATTCTGGATCCAGTTTTTTGTATGAAGGAAAATTTCACACAGCCTAAGTAGAAAGACACATAACAAATGGCACTTAAATGAAAGTGATGTAATAGGCTACAATAACAAACAATGGGGCACTGAGTGTTGTATTTTGTTGTTCATTATGTAACAGGAAACAAAAAGTGAAAAAAATAAACCAAAAAGCCTAAAATGTAAAACACTTTGGCTAATTGATCTTTTTTAACCTTGTGGTGTAAACACATGTTTTTCCTCCTGAGTTTTGTGTTTTCTAAGTATCTGTAATGATTTCAAGTACAGCAAGTTGTGTTGTTTAAAGACAATAATTGCTCGCGTTTCATATTTTAAATGTTTTGGGATAGTTAGAGCCTTTTGCAAACAAAATGTGTCACTGTGACCACTGTTTAGGCCTGAGTGTTAACCCTTTATGAAAATCTGGAGTTTGAGTTGACAGCTGCATTAAAGCAATCAAGAAAAACTGGCTAGGCTGTGTATTGATGAGCTCTGTGTTTAGCTGACTAGCTAGCCTTTAGCTGACTAGCTAGCCTTGCTGCTAGCGCAGCAAGTTATCACTTCACTCTGCTCAACAGCCAACTCTTCAGCAAGGAAAGTAGCAATTGGCTGTCCTAGAAGTCGCTAGATGATGTCATTGCCTAATTTGCATATTCAGTCTCGAGTGATCCGGCAGCAGAAGGAAGGAATTTCTACTTTGCCAAGGCAAAAGTGATTAACAATATTTAAAACATTTAGAACTACAAATAAACTTCATGAAATAATTTAATAATTTCAATTTAATAATGTAAATACTTTGCCTGAACCTACACTACCTTAATCGGTTTTGTATAATATTAAATTTAACCAAAAGACAGCCATCAGAGGCGCAGACAGTGGAGGAGGTGAATCAGTGACTGAGGCTGTGTGAATCAAATGCAGGGGTTCATATCAGTTTTGGAGAAAAATAAAGAAAAAACATTCTGCATGGAAAACCATATATACCTTATATTTACTGTAATCCAGAACAAGCTCACCGGCAGCAATTGCGCACGCGTGATTCAGTTGCAATATGGAACCGGAACGGAGGGGAGGGGCTCCTGTGCTCCACTGCTGCTGCATGACGGAGCTGCTGTCAGTCAGCCTGAACAAGCCCCCTCACGCAGCTCTCACTGCTGCTGGAACTGCACTGCTATCGGTGCCAGTCTCCAACAGACCAGAGAAAATACGGTAGATTTGTTGCTAGTAGCTTTTTTGAAAAAAAAAAAAAAAAAAAAAAAAAAAAAAAAGTCGCTATAGGGGTCTGAAAAGTCGCTAAATATAGCAACAAAGTTGCTAAGTTGCCAACAGTGATCATCACATTAGTTTTACAGTTTCTGTCATGTTTTCCTCTTCTTTTCTCTTTTATTCTTCCTTGGGCACCAGGCAGTTTGGTGACCCTTGTTTTAAGAGCTTATCTGTGAGTCACTATATTTTTCAATTGAAGAATTATGTAAAACAATGTAAATGTAAAAATTTAGATTAGATTAGCCCTACTTCTGAATGCTGTCTTCTGTGTAACACACCCTTAACTTATAAGTTCTTCATATAACCCTGCTACAGTTTCTTGAAATGTGAGTTTGAAGCAGGAGGTCTGAGCCTCATGCCATTTTGCACATAAACCTGACTGAGAAGCCACATGTGAATAACTTATTACTTCCCACTGGAATACAAATGGTGAAAAGGAAATTACAATTTTAAACAAGGCGCATCTTGTCTCATCATCCACACAAGCCACAGAATTTTTTTACCCAGCAGGAATTGGGAAGCCAGTCTTTGGACAACAACTTGTCTAATTTATTTTGAGCCGTGACACACAGTGAGTCGCTGCTGATGCCTTGAGCGCGTGTCAAATGGAGGCTGGGCTGTAGTCATCACAGTGGAATTAGAAAGCGTGAACATTAAGCTGTATATTCAGAGGTTTGATAGTTGTATCTGTCTTCAAGTAGCACATATAGGATGACAGAACACTCGGTTGTGATTATCTTGCTGGCATGCAAACACACAAGACACAGAACTCTCTTTTGGTCTAATGTCAGCCTAAGGAGGTAAGACCTAAACAAGACCAAATGCCTGTTCTTGAATGCTACTCTGTTGGTACAAGTGGTTCTGATAAAAACTGGTTAAGAAGCTCAACCACAGATGCAGAATGAGTCTCACCTCCCTTCACAGTTTTAACTAGTTCCTATCGAAAGCATCTATTCAGCATTATTTAGCTTCAACCTGAGTAGATTATGGCTTCATTCAACTGGATTTCAAAGTGAACACATGAACACATTTCTATTACAGTGCAGGTATCTCTCAAACTGATGTAGAAGCCTGTGTATTTAGGATTCATCACTCAGGATTGTTAAATGTCCAATCCCATCTGCTCCTCCCATTCATTCTTCATCCTAACCTTCTTTGTTGAACTTCCACCCCAGCAAAGGTTATGGCATCCTGGTTGTTTCTGTGTTGTAGGGCGATGGCCGAAGGGACGCTACTTTCTTGCCTTCATCATGTTAGCTGGAAATGAACAGTGTTGCGCTTCACTTGTAATTATTTCCTCTGATCGATGTCATATACATATACTTAAGTGCGTTGGGGTTTCTGTTGCCTTTAAATAATGCGTGTGTGAGGGTGTTTCAGTGAAGACTCTGACACAGACCTATCTGAATAACAGAGGATTCATTTCAAACAAATATCCGAGGATAATTTCTGAAAGTCAAATTGTGAAAAAAATATCCAATGGAACTATGAACATAGGCTCTCTTTTATAACCTTCAGACCATGCCCATTCAGTATCATTTTTGACATTTCCCAACACATGGCCCTGACTTTAGCATATTTGGCCTCGCTCAGTCTATGGCTTCGACCATCTTCAGACATGGTCAGGCATTCTTTACTTTTTATTTGTGATCCTCTTAGCATATGGCTTTGGCTTAGATCTTAATGTTTTATCCAACACTACAATTCTTTGTTGGCATCACTGTCAGTTATTCTACCCAGCCTCTGAAAATGCATAAAACACTGTCGCATTTTTCCGTTAAAATGTGTTATTGCCACAGAGCGAAAACACCTTATTCTCAACCTTAAAGTTCTGCTAATGTATTATTTTGGTTTTATTGCCATTCTGTACCTAATCAGCATCATAAAGGCTCACCGACATCTGCTTCTGGACTGATGACTTTGTGCATGACATAAACGGGTATGTTGGTGCTGTGTATGAACAGTGTGTACACACCGATTAAAATGTCTAGTTTTGTGATGTTAAAAAATGTGACCTTGATCAATGATTTCAAGTGTTATTCCAGAAACAGTGTACAGCGCACATTCGTTTTCTCAAAGTCGGCCTTCTGTCACCTGAAGAACATTTCCAGGATTAAAGGACTAATGTCTCAACAAGATCTAGAGAAACTCATCCATACGTTTATCTTTAGTCGCATTGATTACTGCAACAGTATCTTCACAGGTCTGCCTAAAAAACCAACCAGACAGCTGCAGCTGATCCAGAACGCTGCTGCTCATGTTCTCACTGAGACCAGGAAGGTAGAGCACATCACCCCAGTTCTAAAGTCCTTCCACTGGCTCCCTGGAGCTCAGAGAACTGACTTTAAAATCCTTCTGTTTATAAATCACTGAATGGCTTAGCACCAAAATACATGAAAGACTTGTTGTCATTGTATCAACCTTCCAGAACACTCAGGTCTTCTGGTTCTGGTCTACTCTGCATCCCCAGAACCAGAACCAAACATGGAGAAGCAGCTTTCAGTTTTTATGCACCGCTAATCTGGAACAAACTCCCAGAAAACGGCAAAACAGCTGAAACACCAAATTCCTTTAAAGGGGTAGTATTATGTAAAATTTACTTTTTTGAGCTTTACATCATGTTATAATTGTTACTCCCTCATCAAAAATATACCTGGAGTGTTGCTTTGATTCTTTCATGCACGTTTGAGAAATCCTTTAATCTTCGGTGGCAAGCATTCAGCTGTGCAAAACGCCTGGATGGATCTAGCGCCACCTTTGAGACCCAGCTCTCTCTTAGAGCTGGAGTTTCTAAGCTTCCGAGCTTCCACCTCACTGAGCACCCCTCCCCCACGACTTCCCCACTTAGCCCCTTCAGATGAGCCAGCAGAAATTAGCAAACAGCTGGTGGAACTGCGCACCAATTGAGGTCATTATACAAGCTACTTCTCAGTGCAAGGCTGGTGAAAACGTTAAAGGCTTTGTAAAGGGAATTCTAACATTTTCTTCTAAACTCATTATAAATGTTGTGAATGGATTGTTCTAAACGTGTAAAAGTCTCCCAAACATTTAGACTTGAATCATGGAGTTATAATTCAATTTGGGTTTCAAGATTTCTGTGTTTCAGGATTTTATGGGTATGTCTGAACGGGTGGCTGTGTGTCGTCATTCGGTCACCTTCAGCATAACCCCGCCCCTGCTGCTCCAGCAGTATAAAAACATAGCCTCGGTGGCTAGCCCAGCGACAGCTTGCTGTTAACTAGCTAACCAATTATGCCTCATTCACTGGATTCATGCTTCTTCCCTGGACACCACAATGTGCAGGGTAGCAGCTTTAACTATTCTAAGTGTTGGTGATTAAATGCACAGTAATTATTAAATGTTACAAAATGTGCAAATCCGTAATGTGATTTTATATCGTGTATCCTGTCATTTCCAAGCGCTGTTAGCTAACTTTAGTGCATGTAGTGGAGTCCATCAGACAACACACTTGTTAATCCACAGGTAATCTTTCATGTGCACAAAGCTCCTCAGCTAGTTTTATCCCTCACAGTATTTTTTTCAGCTGCGTGTGTAATAATATTCATGAAATAAATGGTTTTCGGTTACTTGATCATCTGAGAAGACTAGTGGAGTGCAGATGGAAACGTAAATATCAAGCCCTCCCACAACGACTATTTATTGTCCAGAGCTGATGTTCACACTGAATCCAATCCTCATAAATAATTATCATTAACATGAACACAGTTGAAAGTAACTAAACTAGCATGATAGGTAGGAGCCAGTAATTTTTCTACCTGCTGCCTTCATATGCAAAATAAAGTAGAGAGTAGCATCCCGCTCCTTCACTGATCTCTGAGCAATGAGTCCAAAGCGTCACGGTCATGTGTGGAAATATTTCAGCTCCTCAAACATCAGAGATGCGCAGTTTTACACATGGGTAGAACCACAAGCATTCTCAAACTGTAGGAACAACCCAGAACACAGAAACAGGGGAAATGAGGTGATGTGTGTGCTGCTACAGGGTGAGACATACTCTTAGGGCTGCATCCCGCTGTTAGCCAGGTACAGAGGGAAAAAAGTGGAGCTGTAATCCGTCAGTTCCATCTCTGGTAGTTTCAGGTTTTTGTGCTGATCAAATAACGGTAGCTCGATAATTAAGGCTTCCCATTTTGTCCCACTGTGCAATAATAAACATGGTTATGATATAAGTAATGAAATATAAATGCTGTAACGGAAAGCTGCACAAGTTCCTGCGCGTGGTTTCAGCACCCCTAGTGGACATGCCCCCAGCAATTCAGAGCAGAGAAAACTGATATTTCTTCATTTCTTTTGAGACCTAATTTTGTATGCTTAGCAGAGTTTTTAATCATTCAAATGTGGCTGGGTGATTAATAACATAGATTTGTGTGGTGTGACAAACTCAGAACTATTGCTACTTTACATGGACTTTAAAAGGTTAGCTGTTGTGATGACTTCCTGAAGGCGGCATTTCAGAAAGAGCAGGACTTTCTTAAAGAGACAGAGGCCCAATTTCAAGGCATTAAATTACGAGGTCAAATTTGATATATACAGCATTTTTATAACACAGTTACTTGACTGTGCTGTAAAATGATGTGCCTGGAAAACACATAATACTGGCCCTTTAAATCAAGGCTAAAACCCCACCTGTTTAGAGCTGCCTTTGATTAGTAGCAAGTGGAACATTAATCAATATTTTTGAACGATATTTGCTTGATGATATTTGCTTGATGATTTTTATGATTTTTATGCATTAATATTTGCTTGATGAGTCTGATATATATGTGCTTGATGATTTTGATGTACACTTGATTGATGTTTTTACATTGTAAAGCACTATGAACTGCTTTGCTGCTGAAATGTGCTATACAAATAAACTTGATTTGACTTTCTTTAAACAGAGTTGTATTGTACAGGGTAAATGTCACATAATTTGTGAAAAAAGGTTTAAAAATAACTTTCATAGTCTTAATTTTTTGCTTTACAAAAAAAACATGGCATTTTAACAGGGGTGCATACACTTTTGAAATCCAGTATACAAGGAATCAGCAACACCTCAGATATATATCTGTATCTATCTATCTATCTATCTATCTATATATATATATATATATATATATATATATATATATATATATATATATATATATATATATATATATATATGGTGACAACAGTGATAGAAGTCCATCCTGTAACTGGTGGGATGCCGGTTCGAACCCCCGCTCCATCTGTCTTAGCGGTTGTGTCCTTGGGCAAGACACTTCACTCGCGTCACCTGCTGGTGCTGGTCAGAGGGCCCAGTGGCACCAGTGTATGGCCAGGGCAGCTGTGGCTAAAATGTATTGTACACAAGAACAGTATAGGTCATTTACCATCATCCACTGTTTCTCCTTTCTCTCACTTCTCCACCTGACTTCCCCTCCCTGAACCATTGACACCCACTCAAAGATAAGATAACACACTTGTGATGCTCTAAGCAAACAACAGGTTACCAGGTTAGCTATTTTGTTTGCAGTAGATATTAGGTTAACTGACAACACAACCGACAAAGTCAATTAATTTTTCCATACAGACATAAGGCAGAGGCATTAATTTCTCTTTTTCTTGCTATTTTTTCTCATTTTGTCACCTTACATAGTTCCGTTTACAATTTGCTCAACCCATTTGCAGGACACAGCAGATGTGTGCAAGAGGATGTTCTTTGAATTTAACTTTTCTATGCCAAAAATGTTAAATGGTATTAGGTGACTTAGTGCATTATTCTTTAGCCTTGTTTTTTGAATGTGGTTTCTGTATTTCTGTTCAGTTGGTTCCTGTTTTCTGTGTTTACATATATTGAATCTTACTGTAGCTGAAGTCCCGTTAAGGTTGTTCTCATTCATATTTTTCTGTTACTCTTTTATTTAAGCAAAATCTGTCTGATTTTTAAGACTGAAGACCGGACTACGCTGTTTTTTTCAGCAACACCGATCAACACTAATCAACTCTGATTTTCAGCACAATGATCGGAGAGAAAAGTTAGAAATGGCTGAACTTCTGACAATTTTTCTTCAGGCTTATTCCCAACTCTTTCCACCTTTCTGTTCCCTCCATACTGAGATTTGGACTCAGTGCCTTAAGCATGCTTCCACAGAGTGCATTAAGGACTTGGAAGGCAGACCCAGCATGCTATGACATTTCAGGATGGTGGATGGTTGAGGTATGGGTCATTAGGCTTTCTAGTTAAGTTTAAAGTGAGGGTAAAAGGCTTGCATTTTGTCAACATAATCCAACAAGGACAACTACATAAAGCACTATGCACAATCATTTATAACCCTGGTACAAAGTTACAATTACAGGTTCGCAAGAAGATGACAAGATTAAATGTTTGCACTATTTGTAGGAAAACTATCAGGTTACATTTTTTCTTTCACATTACATTTTTCAGAATCACAAACGTGTTAACCGATTAGTGTGGAATAATCCAGTCCATGTGTAACTAATCTGAATATTGCATTTTTTTCCCCCTTTTTCTTGATTTGTCTCATTCATTGTTTCCATAAACAGATTTAAGGTTTTAAAAAAAAACTGTATTTAGTGTTGTATCATCCAGTTCAGTGTTAATCAGTGTTTTAGACTGAACACATGACTCAGAAAAACTGTGAAATAGCCCTTTTATCTGAAATGGATCTGAAACTTCAGTTCAAAACAAAAACAACTCTGCTGTCAGTTACAGCTTTTGATGACGAATCATTCATATTTTGTCTGTCACACTGCTGATGTCTTTTTATTCTTCTTCTTTTTTTTTTTTTTTTTTTTTTTTACCAGTTATCCGGTATAATGTACAATATTGGGGGGTGAGGGGGCCTTCTTTTATGCTAATGGTACTGTTTGCTGCTAGCCCAACAGGCAGTCTGTATTAGGCACCCTTATCAAGAACTACATACTACTTAACGGGAATCTTAAACACAGATATAGTGTTTTATCCTCAAAACATGACAATGACATAAATTTGTATTACTTATATATATTTATATTATTGATTTTGATGCATTTATATTTGCTCGATAATTTTGTTAATTGTCATGTGTATTTGCTTGATGATTTTGATGATTTGGTGATTTGCTGTATACCTGATTGATGTTTTTTATGATGTGAAGCACTTTGAACTGCCTTCCTGCTGAAATGTGCTGAACAAATAAACTTGACTTGACTTGACTTACTAGATGAAGCCATGCTGATATCAACTTTATGTGACACACTTCACAGAGTAGGAATATTGTGGCGTTTTAGTAGCACCATACGTTACTTATTAGAATACTTAAAATAAAGAATTATTTTATGTAATTTTTCTTGAAGATGAATATATTTATTTATCTACACCTGCTTATTCTTTTAGGGTCACATTGGAGTTGCCTATCTGCAGCAGTCATTAGGTGAGGAGCGGGTACACCCTGGAAAGGTTGCCAGTCCATCACAGGACAACACAAAGACACACAGGAAAAAAACCATTCCACACACATTCATAAGGTAATTTAGAGTAACCAATTAACCTAACAGTCATTTTTTGGACTGTGGAAGCAAGCCAGACTATCTGGTGAGAGTCCACGCATACACAGAGAGAACATTCAAACCCAATGCAGAAAGACCCCAGACCACGATTCAAACCCAAGACCTTCTTGCTGCACGAGTGCTAAAAACATCATACCTGTGCAGCCCAATTTAGAAAGTTCCTACTCTAATTTTAAATGTTTTTTTCCAGTGAGGGGGAAAAAATCCACTGTAAAGAAAAAATGCTTCTTGGGAGCACAGTAGGTAGAGCAGGCATTGGATCCATAAAGGCTTGTGACAGAAAGGCACACTTACGCTATGTTTCAGGCGCCATGTTTTGTCATCTTGGTTGGTCATGCCTATCTCCATTTTTCTAACAGTCTACACACAGTGCAGGTGGCGCTCACCACACAGGAAGAGCTGCAAGGAAAACTTGAAAACTCTGAAACCACATTTATTTTTACATTTATATACATGACTGAATATCACATATTTTGTAAACTGTATTCTGTCTGTCTTTATAAAGTTGTAATATTGGCCTAAAAGTAATATCCTTGGGGGACACACTTTGTGGTTAAGAGTTGTGTTGGGAATACACTTCCTCTCGTCACTCTTCTTCTGCTACCAGTTGTTGAATACAGGCAGATTTTACCCATCTACTGTTTAGAATAAGAACTGGGGCACACAAGCTGTGCATCAAGTGAAGGTATAAAAGCTGACGGGATATTTGTCATGGCCAAATTATCTCAAGACAGCTTGAGCAAAAGTACATCTGCAGCTTAACTGACCTGAGCACAGCTCTTATCAGTTTTGCATGTTTTCCCCTTCTCTCTGCACATGTCCTCTCTTTTTTTAGTAGTGCCACAAAAACTGAAAGAAATAATGTTTTTTTTTTATTATTATCAAAATATTGATACTATGATAACTAGCACCCCTAATAACTCCTACAAAATAAATATCACATAAGCATATTTCTGATTTCTTCTTAATACTTCAAAATGCGAGAGAGAAGAGACCACCATGACATTCACGTAAGGGGGATGTGTGTTGATCTTCATAATTCAGTGAATGTCTTCAAGTTAAGGGCTACTCATCTGAACTTGTCCATACCGACAGTCACAACAATACAAGTTCAGATTGACATCCAATGTTCACCAAGTCTCCACATTCTGCTGGAAGTCTGTTGTGCACATCTGTACCAGGGGTCTCAGTAATTGTGAAGGACTGTAGCCTGGCCAAATTCGCGCCCTGGGGAGTTAACTGTATTGGCTCTTCTCTGCATGAAGAGATAAAAATTCATCCTTATAGGTTATCGCACAGCAGCATTTAATTGTCCAATAACCCTGGTTAATGTTTAGGGTGATTCATGTTCAGTTCACCATTAATGCCGTGCATTTTTTGAACAGAACGCTGCTCTTACCACTGCAAACACCTTTGAACAAGACTTGGACACATTTCACACTTCAAAGACTGACCATATTGTCTGCCTTTCCACTTTTAAGCCTTTGAAAACAAAAGCTTTGTCACCACCAAGTGGAAGCACACGCACTCTCTGTTAATGCCAGGAGTCCCCAGCTCTCCCTTGGTGCCTTGCTCCCCCTGTAAAAAGACGTCATGATTGCCTCGAGGTTTGTTTAAGCTTGTTTACACACATGCTGGCATAAATCCATGCTGGTTTGTGTGTGTGCAAGGTTAGTCTGCTGTGTGTAGCAAAACTATGTGACTGGCAATCTTGTGTATTGGTCCATGTCTTCATTCTCTGTGTGTGTCTGCGTGTGTGTGTTTGGCTCTGTGTGTGTGTGGGTGAGTGAGTGGAGAAAAGGTCATGATTACTCTTTGCAGCCAATAAGAGAAACCCAAGGAGAGTGGGGATAGGAACTGGCCGGTAGTGACCTTTAACAAATCTGATGTTTTACCTCGTGTGTAAAGCTCTCCAGTCACATCCTGCTGCTCTGTATCGTACAAATTGTCTTTCTCTGCTCCTCCGGGCCTTCACACTGACTTCAGTTTGTGGAAAGAGTAGCAATTGTAGCACGTTTCATTTATGACTAAAGCCAGATTCACAGAGGGAAATGTACAGCTGGTCCTGGAGTGCTGATACATCAAATGTGATGTTTTATGTTAAACATAAATTATGTTCATGTAGTATTATGTAAAACATTACCTAAGACAATTAAATTGGAATTATGTTGCAAAACACGATTGAAACCAGAAATGTAAAATCACTGTATGAAAAGGCACGTAACTATTTTTTTTCTCAATGTCTGACCTTAAATCATTCTGAGATTTTCCTGTTTATTTCGGTGAGCATTAGTATAACTATTTCTATTTGCTAGATGCCAGATTAATTACATATTCTTTCAACTTTCATACATTTGTTTTGCATTTCAAAGAATTGCCTTTTAAGCTGTATAGCTTAGACCAAACATTTTGGGTTACTTTTCTTTATAATATTCTGCCTTGTTCAGATTAGCTTTTTAGTTGTGCCCGCTGTGATGGAAGGCCTATTTGTGAACAAGCTTCAACTTTCTGGCTTATGTCGTGAGTTGGTGTTTACTTTTTCTGCACAATATTCTTACCTCATAATGGCATCTAGTTTTTGAAGTGCACTAGTCCTTAGTGAGCAAGCGCATAGACATGATGCAATCCCAGTACTTCACAGTTGGGATGGAGTGTCCTGGCTTATAAATTTCCTCCTTTTTCCATCAGTTATAACTTGGGTCATCAAGGCTCAACAACTCACTTATAATTCCGCTTTTTATGTTATTTTTGGAACAATAGCTGCTTCCTCTCTGAGTGGATTTCCAGCTCAAGTCAGTACTGGACTTGTTTCAATGATGATAATGACCTCTTACCAGCTTTAGGAAGCATTTTCTTGAGGCCTTTTGCTTTTTTCTGAGGTTAATATGCACTAAAATCTGTTTATCTCACAGACACAGAACTAGTCTGTTTCCTTAACAATGATTGTTGGACAATCCTCATTTTATTTCAAGGTCTACATAATTGAACAGATGAATGAGGCACCTGTAGGCATCTGGAAATGGTACTCAAGGATGAACCAGACCAGGACAATACAAGAGTTCTTCTGCTAGCATGCCTGAGTTATTACTTTTTTATTACTTTTTGAAGATGTTCCCTTAAATTAAACTGACACTTTCACAAATTATTTAAAGGCAGTAATTTTAGTGTGTGTGTGTGTGTGTGTGTGTGTGTGTGTGTGTGTGTGTGTGTGTGTGTGTGTAAACTAATACTAGACTGAATGAATGACAATACTTCTATGTGAATCAGAGCCTGGGACTTGTCTGTGTGAGAGCTGTTATGGAAGAGGCGTGGCATAATTTGGAGATCGGATCGTGCATGCGTGGATCCCAAACTGAGCAACATGGGTTTATTACAGAGTGTCCACTAGGTGGCAGCATTGCAGGGAATTATCAACCAGCAATAACTGGCTCCAAAGAAGAAGGCCAAACATGGCTGACGATAATTTGAGAAAGGGCAGAATAGGTGAAGCAGCCACAGTTTTAAACAGTACTCTGCGAGCAGTTTGACCAGCACATTAAATGATAGAAGGTCTATGAGTGCCCACGGTGATTGCGTGGAAACGGAATTTTCATCTCTGTTTCGAGCTGGAGCAGCCAGCTGAAGTGTAGCAGTGACATCAGGACATCAAGGTAAATTATTGCTTTTCTTCTTTTCTTCTTTTTTTTTTTTTTTTTTTAACAGTAAAGATTTTGTTTTCTGAATAAATTTTGCATGTTTTATTAACCCGCCGCTAGGGTCCCAACCTAGCCTAGCATTACTGTTGTTGAAACACATAAAATTAGAAATATTTCTGTGATGCTCCCCATGCTGAAAGTTGTACGATCGGACCAAGCTTGAGGGTTCCTGCAGCTCCACGTTTCCAAGTTCAGCAGTACTTTGGACCCTGGTCTGCCAACAGGAAAAGAAGGGAATGTGTTTTTTGGTCTTCATTTAGATTGTTCGCACAGATGGTGCCTTTTATTTTTTGTTCCTGAATAGAAGAATGTAGTGAACTTTGTCTTGATAAAGTTCACATCCATATTTAGGGATAGGAATTCATAAGAATTTATCAAGATTGATTTCTCTATCGATCTCACTTATCTATTCGGTTCCTTATCGATTCTGATTGAGTTAGGAAATAAACTCTTTTATTCAAATTATGCACCATGTTTTATTTGAGTCAAACAAAATTAAAGCTGGCTTAAAAAATAAGAATCTCTCCATCAAATTAACATTTTAACATGAAATGCAAGTTTTTGAGCATCAGCAGTTTTTCTTTTCAGGAAGGATTGTTCAAGACTTAAAGGTTGTTTTCAAAAAGTGCTTTTAATCTGCCAAACGAGCCTCATCGGAACCCATATTCTAATTTATTAAACATGACTGTAAATGTTATTATGAGATAGAGATTATTTATACAGCATGGCGCTAACATTAATACTATAACCAGGACGTGGAGGAGTTTAATGTTACCTGGGACATTCATGGCAGGAGACGCTGCACTGGAAGCTCCCTGCCTCGAGAGTCACCACCGTCACAAAGCAACATAACCATACTTTGGAGCGCTTCTGCCGCGACACCATCTTGGATATTTTTAAAATCAAAATATGGAGAGTGTACAATTCGTCATCACGCAAATATGTCATACGTTACTGGAACTGACAATTGGAATCGCTAATCAGGCAAGTTAGGTGTGTTGAAGCTGAGACACATCTACCAGTTGCAGGACACTTGCCCTAGAGGACTGGAATTGAGGACCCCTGGTCTACAGGTTTAACGTGGTCTACATTATAATGTAGAATTCATTCAAATTTAAATGCTCATGCCCCCCCTCTTTCTCACCTTTTGTACCACAGGAGTTTTTTTCCTGCTTCAAGAATTCCTTCTGGCAGAGCTGGACTGAAGACTGAAAGCGGAACATAGTGGAGCCACACACGTACAGTCCCAATGAAGCTTGCTGTCATATTTGTTGTGCAGCTACAGCTGTGTTTACTACCTTTATTTACATTTGGAGTCAGTGAAGCTGATGTTCAAATTTTTTTAGGAATGCTCCACAATGCATAGAATTAATTCAAGTGGAGCGAACGTATGACACAAATAGCCACAATAGGCTTTATAGAGAACTTTCTGGTTACAATGAGACTGCAATCCTATTGGTGTCTCAGTTAAGTGAGCCAAGATACCATACCATAGAACAATGACTGAAGAACTGTATAGCTGTTTTCAATCAGTTTTAGAAGAATATAATGACAGACCAAGATCCCCAGACCTCTGGATGTCTGCTTCCCCAAACACAATGGATTGGTTTTCCAGGCTGCCCCCAATATGGCATCACATCAATGCAAATCTCTCACTGCATTTCAGTTGGAATGAACTGGCAGCACATGGCATCTGCCTTTGCTATTAACCGCCGAACTCTCTACAGACACAGACAGCACTTGGGAATCCAATCCTTCCAATACACTGTGCTGACAAACCAAGACTTAACGAAGAATAATAACTGACATTCTACAAAGGACACCAAATGTTGGCAAAACTTATGTGCATGGGAGTCTTGCTTTGAGAGAAATACGTGTTCAATGCTGGTGTGTCAGACAGTGTCTACAACAGGCATGTGGAACTACAGAAAAATTCAATTTGACAAGTATGAACTTACCTTTTATGTTCACTGTTCTAATGTTATCTCCTTAAGCAGGAGGTTTAGCCAATTGGAAGATCATTTTGCAGGAGGCGTACCATACACCGATGGCTTTATGAAGTTCAGACCTCAAATCAGTTATGGTAGGGGAACAATTCTTTAAATATGACATATAAATCTTATTATACATTGTTTTACATTGTACAATGGTCTGTTCTTTAATCTGATCTTTAATGCAAATGTTCAGTTGGTCTGATCAAAAACAAGGCCTTATTATTCCCGCTTAGAAATATCCTTAGAATATCTTTTAATGAGTGAAGTGAAACTCCATTTACACCCAAAGACCAGGGCCCATATTCTCAAAGACTCCCCGAGTCCTCTCTAAAAGCTCCTAACGTAGCCTGAAAATTCCTGCCACGGCGTCCTAGCTGAACAGTGATTCATTCAGCTGCTGAGTGAGTCTGAGTGAGGCGATGACAGAAGTGTACGTTTTAGTGAGGAGGTGTGTTTGACCCGTTGCTTGGTGTGACACTGTCTTCTAGAGATTGTAATTGGTTCTTCTTCTACTTGTTATTTAATGGCAGTTGTCAAACAACTTAATGGAGGATAACTGCCACCAACTTATAAGACATGTGAACCAAATGGCTCCAAAAAAGAAAAAAAAAAAAAACACCTCAAATCCTGTCATTCAAATTACTCTGTCTTAAAAATAGCCTGTTAGCTTATATTTCTTGAGTGTTTCTGAAATAAATCAATGAGGTCTACTTTTGACTGTGATTGGTTGATGCATGACAAAAAGACAAACTAACCAAATAAGCCCCAGTAATCATTTGACAGAAATAAACCGATTATTGAATCTAGACTAGAGTAAGAAAAGTCTGTTACGATTATGGAACTATGCAAAAATAAATTAACTGCCACACAGCAGAGCCTGCTGTTTGCACAGCTCTGTTGATTTTATAGACAATATCTCTCTTTTCTGGCTGTCTTTCCACCATCTTCCCTGGTTATGACACTCTTAGGCTTAATAAAGGTCTTCCTCACTAATACTAACATTGTGTCCTTTTAGGAGCTCTCTTAAGGCCTAAGATGCTTTGTGAATAACTTTTATCTTACCAAGGTAAAATTCTAAGAAAAATCTTGGAATTCCAGAAATTCTAAGAATTTTCCTAAAATGACATCACATGGAGGTACTTTTACTCTTGGGATCTTTTGAGAATATGGGTCCAGATTCTAAATGGATTTTTAATTTTGGAAAAATATCTTGTATCTGATGTAGAAAACTTTCAACAAATCAATTCTTTCTTTACTAAGATGCTTCATGGGGTTTGGCTACCTTTTCATATTTGTGATTAAAGGTAGTTACACCTTAAGTACATAAACAGTAACTCGAAATACTGATGCTTTCTTAAAACAATTTTAGTCCTATGCTAATGGTAACCAAGGGTTTTGCTCTGTTTTTAATTGTACTCTCAATTGTTTTATATTTCTTCTTTTATATCTGTGATGGGGTTTTTTTTCTTCTTTTTAACAGGCATTTTGATGGTAACCACAAGCTGGTGAGATGGCAGATGGTTTTTCATGGCTGTGTGGATGACTTTAGTTAAACTATTATATATCTAAGATGCTGTAACAACAATAGAGCCTTTACTGTATTGTCCCTGTTTGTTATGGGAGTAAATAATTTTGGTTTACCTTCAAGAGTAAGGTGTGATCAGAGAATGGAAAACACACTTGTGGCTTGTTTTATGTTGGAAAGGAGGGGGCTCAACACATGTAGTGTTAGGGAAGGCTTGTCTATGCATAATCAACGCATTGAAAGATTTTGGGCAGAGCTCAATAGGGCAGTCTCGAGCCATTTCATAAATCTTTTTAATTTCATGGAGGAGTATGGTATCCTGGACTCTTTGAATGAGATTCATCTAGTTTGCCTTCATTTTGTCTTTATGCCAAGAATTGAAAGAGCCACAATAGAGTTCCAAAACCAGTGGAATAACCATGGCCTTTCCACACAGAACAGACTCCACTCCAGTTGTGGCACATAGGAGTCATAAACAACATAGCACAACAAAATACAGCTGTAGATTCCATTTTTGAGGTAGATGACAGTTTTGGAGTAGCTCATGATGGGCCTTTACCTGGTATTCAGATCAGTAATAATGTTGTTATTCCAGATATTGCTGTAGGCATAAATGACACGTTAATTAATTTGATTTAGCACGCGTTCGATCCTCTCGAAAATGATGGAAATTATGGAATTAATTTATTCTGCTCTGTTGTAACCTTTCTTGAACAGTTTAGTTCGTAATCTTCAGTGCAATTCTGGAAGGAATACATTTTCAACAGAAGTACAAATTCTGATTATGGTATTACTAGCTGAAATCACTGTACAAGATTCATAGGTGTCTTTATTGTCCAAGTGGGATGTTGGATATTGCATCCTTAGTGGAGCAGTTGGGACTATAAGTGAACTGAAGGGGGTCAGGTGATGCAGGATGGCTGGCTGTGATGTGTGATTTAACGAGCCATTCAAAACACTTCATCAAAACTGATGGCGGTGCCACAGGGCAGGAGTCATTCAGACAGGATCCTTTGCTACTGGCACAATGGCGGATACTAACATCAAGACAACGAAGCTCCTACATTGTTCATTAGACTTTCATCCAAAGTCCAGCACCCTTGGACTGTATGCAAAGAGGAAGCAGAGAGGCCAAAGCAGGCTGGAATAAAGGACAATACAGAAGCTCCAACCGTGGAGGACAGGAACAGGCACTCAGCACAGGAGCAACAGCAGCTAGAGTGTTGTAAAACACTAGGCAGGACCCAAGATGCAGGCTGTGTAACGATCTCCCTGAAACAGACCAGTACTTAACTGTTGGGTGCAAGATGCTGGCAGGTAAAGCTTACATGAAATGCCAATAACAGGTGTAGGCAATAGTCTTGGTAAGAACAGCATGTAAAACTTGAGAAATACCAACGGCTCAAAGGGAACATATAGAAGTTATGGGTAGTCGAGGAATCAGTGGTTTATGGTGCACTTAGAGCTGTAACTCCCAAACTGGGGAAGTGCTACAACAGATTCCAGATACAAACGCTGAGATTTCTGTCTAGAAAAGTGTTGTCCTAGGAACAGCAAATATACTGCCACTCTTAGTTGTACATCGGAGTGAGTGTGTGCATGGATGTTTGTCCTGTACATCTTTATGTTCTCCTGTAATGAACTGATAACCTGTCCAGAGTGTACCCTATCTCACTGACGTCATGGGATAACCCTGGTGCGTGTTTAGAAAAGGAGCAATGAGTGTATAAAAATACACATAATGTAACCTTTTGTTCATTATATTAGACAAACCTGTCCTATTTTAGATCAGTTAGGATTACCAAAAGTATTTATATTTGCTAAATACCAGACTAAGTAGAGGGGGACTTTTTCCTGAGAATTTTGTTTACACACACACACACACACACACACACACACACACAGGTACAACCTCTCATTCAAGCACAGATAGGTGCTTTAGTTCTATGTGTGTATGCTTTGAATAGTATGCGTGTGTGTGATATTTTAATAGTATATATGTGCAATTTTAATGTTGTAAGTGTGTGTGACTGAGTCTAGTGGTGTGTGAGAGAGAGAAAAATCGTTTTTGTCCTAAACAGCATCCCATAGATTGGTATCAAAAGCCCTGCTCATAGATGGTCAGCTTTGTTTCTTTGTTCAAAAACAGACGAGTCAGAGAACAGTTTATCTTTCTACAAATGTTATCTTTCTACATGATTCATATTCTCCAATTAGAGCACACCATCAAACAAACAGTCCTCCCCTTCCCCAGCTAATACACAAGTTCATTTATGGGGAAGTACCAAGCGATTATAACCTCAATTTGAGACGATGTTCAGCACATTTTACTGAAGAGTTTCCCAAATATGGTTGTAGCCAATGAGAGTGAAGTCCACCAGGTAGACTTCACCGTACCCAACCCTTTTACTGAGGAGGGAGATCAGGCCTGCCAAAACAACCGCCTACAAAAAGGTGATGTTATTTTTTAATGAAATTCTTTGGAGAGCTGACATAAGCAGCAATATCAACAACATCAAATAGTTTATACAGTGATGTTACCACCCCTTTAACGCGGCAGATAATTTTCCCTAATGCACACAATACCTGTCTACAGTTGCATATTTTTCGCAGTAATAGTTGTAAAATCAATTTGTACAGCATTTCTCTATGCCTTTTCCAAGTTAGGGAAAATTTTTTATCTAGCTTGCTCACTGGTCCTGTGGTGCATGGTGGGAGAGTATGATCAGCTGTTTTTCCTCCACCTCAGGGAGACATTGGGTAAAATTGTTCTGCATGTTTCTCATGTTTCAAAATATTTTGTTTTAGTTTTATGCGGGCTGCATTCTTTGTCTTGTCTAAGGTTTTTTTTTTTAATTTCTTGTAAATTTGTTGTGTTTACCATAAACTGTCTGGTTGCTGCATTTCACACTTCTGGGTTCTGTGTTTTGTGTTCCGAAAAATTAGATGATAAATTAAGATGAAACTTACCGAGTTTTGAGATTTGCAAAAGGATTCAAAATGGTCTATGTGCACACATCAATGCATTGTTTATAACCCATCCCTTCTAAAGAGCTGGTGCAAAGAGAAAAACCAGGTGTGGTCAAAATGGCGTCAAGCTTTTGACCCACATACAGCGAATCACTTTAGAAATAAAAGTAAGAGTCTCTTTATTGCTTTTTTTTTTTTATGGCAACAGTTCTCTGCTATGGGCGGATCATCTTAGGGAGAGAGGAGAGCAGACGTTAACAGCTATCTGGCAGAGAATGAGAATTTGAAGTTGGAAGAAGCACTGGCTTAATGTTACCAGGAGGAATGGAAGGCACAGAGGAGTGTTGTGCAGGTAGAAGGTGAGGACTTGGGTATGGCTTGAAGATGAAAGAGAGTGTAGAGTTTCTAGATGGAGGTTCAGCAAGACCAACGAGAATTCCCAGGAAAAAAACTAGGAGGAGGTTCTGTCTGGGCCAGTTTAACACAGGGATATGGTTTGATATATTCGAAATCATAGCATTCTAGATTTTACTATATTGTTAGAGTCATCCTGTTGGAACCTCCACTCCAGTGTCAAGTCTTTTGGTGGCTCTAACAGATTTGTTTCTGAATTGCTCTGAATCTAGCGCTATTTATCTTCCTGTCAGTTGTGACCAGCTTACGTTTACCAGGTAAAGAAAAGCATCCCTACAACATGATGCTGCCACAACCGCGTTTCACAGTGTGGATAGTGTGTTGATGATGAATTGCAGTGTTAGTTTTCTGCTACATTTAGCATTTTGCATGAAGACCAAATCTGATTAGGGCTTCTTCTTCCACATATTTTCTCTGTCCCCTTCATGGTTTGTGATCAACTGTTATGCTATTTCCATTTTCGAATGGTGGATTGACCAGAGCTGTGATGTCAAAGTTTGTAAGATGGTTTTATTACCTAACTCTGCTTTAAAATTCTCTACAACTTTGCCCCTGACCTTTCTGCTGTGTTCCTTGGTCTTCAAGAAAGTCAGTTGACCTTATTGACATGTAGTAGTCCAATCATAAAGAGGTATTTAAACGTCTTACTGGCCAGGGTGCTGCTCCCTGAGATGGTTAAAGACAGCCAACCTTAGCCCCATTTGCATTTATATGGATCTAGCACATCACACACGAAGGAGGTGGTAATTGGGAATATCGTCACCTTCATTATCTTCTCAGTGTGTCCCAATGTTGTTGTTCTTATAGTTAACCAACTGTGCCTAACAAAACAGCTAATGAAAAGGACACATGAATTATTTAAGGAGAAAGCAATCACTGCTGGAGTCTGAAATTTTGTGTATTACACATCGTAAATAGATTGCAAGATGGGTTTAAAATGTTACAACTACAGATGTTGGGATCAAAGGTTTATGGACAATTTCTGACCGTTGCTTTTGTAAAGCTTTGAGCTGGCAATGCAATTAGCCACTTCAAATTTCTATAAAATATACCGTATTTTCCAGACTATAGAGCACACCTTACTATAAGCCGCACCCACAAAGTTTAAAAAAAAAAAAAAAAAAAAAAGTAAACATACACATATCAGCTGCACCGGGCTATAAGCCGCTGATACCTCCGCCGCTCTAGGTTTTCCACAACGATGCAGCACGCAGCAGAGGGGGGCGGACACCCAAACTTTGAGTTATAACAGGTCAATTTTATATCCCATTTATTACGGTTGAAAAAGTTGCCAAGTTTAGATTTAACTGAACTGATTACGGTAGTTTCCAAACGGCAGCGGCTCTATTTCCCTCCTGTAGCGGCAGGTCGATAGCCTTCAACTTAAAAGCGGCATCATACGAAGATCTTCTAGTAGTTTCCATGATGAGAGCGTATGAGTTTGAAGAGAGAAATCTCCTTCGTGCCTGCTACTAGCATGTGCTAAATGAAAATTGGAGCTTTCTTCTTTGATTTCCAACTTTGACGTCCCATGATTCACTTCCTGCTAAAGAGCCCCCTGGCGGTTAAAAAAAAAAAAAAAAAAAAAAAATCCACAGAAAAGCCGCACCGGGCTATAAGACGCATAGATCAAAGCGTGGGGGAAAAGTAGCGGCTTATAGTCCGGAAAATACGGTAAGTATAATTTAGGAAAGTAGAAGAACAGCAATAAAATTAGGTTATTCAGGAGTTCTGACACTGAGTAGTTATATCTGTTTATATTCGAGATGCCACACCGGGCATGTGAGAAAGAACTCAATGTGAGATCGTGTTTTAGTATTTTTTTATTTTTTATTTTTTTTTAAAGTGAGGCTAATTTGGGAGATGAGCTTGTATAGCATCTGTTTGACCCAACAATTACAGGAGAAAGGACTGAACAACAAAAGAGACTGAATCACAGGATGTACTGCAATAACCTATTTTCATTAAGTGCTTCCAGGATAGAGGAGCTTCCTCACATGATCACATGACCTCATAGAACAACAAAACTCACAAGCATGCAGAGGACGGTCTCTTTTTCCTGTGATGTACAGGCTGCATTGGGGAGGACAGGCATGCCTAAATCCTTTTCCCGAGTAAAAGGACTGAGGTATAAACATTTGTTTAACTACTGGGGAAAAAGTTAACTACTGGGGAAAAAAAAAAAAAAAAAAAACATGAGCTCACTTCATTTTAATGGTGCCTTCCTCTTAATTATAGGTCCACATAGTCCTTAAAATCGTGCTGAATGGTGTCCATTATCTCTGCTGGTAATAGCAAAGCTAAGTGCTCTACTAATGCTACATACTAAGTTAGCCAGTTTTGATTCTACTGTGTTTACAACCCAAGTCATTCATTTTGTATCAGACTGCTCATAAACACATTAATATTAGAATTAATGGTGCTTAAAAGTACATGTTGTCCTTAAAGGGATTCCTATAGCGCTAGAGCGCTAGCTTCTTTGACAAGTTGGGCTGCTAATTCTGGATGTGACATCATCACTCTTGCCATCTGCTGCCCAAAGTTGTCCATCAACTTTTAAGACATTTTTTTAAGATCAACCATTCAATATGCTATTGTGGTGGCTAGTTAATACTACACTCAAAATGAGTTATCCTAAAGATTATTGATTTCTAATTCAACAAATTATTTGATAAAACATTACTTTATCAAAATCATGTTTTTATCTTCACTTCTGCTTTGCATTGTGAACTTGTTTAAACACATGCCAGTTGTTCTCAGTTTAGTCTTGAGATAATCTTAATTATTTTAAGACTAATTAGCTAATTATTAGTTTTATTCTTATTTGTTCCCTTTTACAACTTTATTTTTGTAGTTTATTAGATTTCCTTATTCTTTTCATTTTACTTAGTAGCTTAGTTGGGTGTTGCTAGCTCAACAAGTTTGTTTACAAGTGTTTTAGCTGGAAGTTAAAGTATTTTTGGTAATAAATTCTTATATTTTGAACAGAAATTGTGTTTATCTCATATATGCGTGTAGAGCCTTGCTGCTTATTGTTTCAACTTTATCTGCTTCCTTTTGGTCCTATGCTGTCAACCTTTAAGGATATTTCCTATACCATTGATATGCTGATGATATCCGGTTGTGTATTTCTTTTCTTCCAAATAAAGTCTCAAAATTGCTCCTTTTACTAAAATGCCTGAATTCTGGTAAAATCTGGAAGACTGATAATTTTCTTCAATTAATTGAAGAAAAACTCTTCTTCAGTTAATTGAAGAAAAAACTGAAGAAAACTTATTTTCGCACCAAAGAAAATAACCGTAAATATAAAGCAGATTCTTGGGTGTCTTGGTTATTCGGCCAAATCCTCTGTTAGAAACTTTGTGATAACATTTGACTCAGGTTTTATGCGTGAGAATCACGTAAAATTGCTGGTTCTTATCTCTGTGGAGTTGGAGTTGAAGACACCATGATACACCCGCTTCAACAAACCCACTGTCACCTGGACAAAGCAGGCAGCACTGTGAGGATCATGTTCTTTGATTTCTCCAGTGCATTTAATACAATTCAGCCTGATTTGCTTCATCTGAAATTCCAGAAGACAGGTGGAGGCCTCAACAATCGCCTGGATCCATGACTACCTGACAAACAGACCACAGTTTGTGAAACTGAAGGACTGTGTGTCTAGCCAGGTGATTAGCAGCACAGAAGCACCACAGGGAACTGTACTCTCACCATTCCTTTTCACTCTGTACACTTCAGACTTCCAGCACAAGTCAGACTCCTGTCATCTACAGAAATACTCAGATGACTCTGCAGTGGTCGGGTGTATCAGAGATGGACAAGAAACTGAGTACAGAGAGTTGGTGGAGCGCTTTTGTCATGGTGTGGAAACAATCATCTCATCTTGAATGTGAACAAAACAAAGAATTTAGATTTCAATGTAGATTTCAAGAGGAACAGGGTTCGATCAAACCCTATTTCCATCATGGGAGAAGAAGTGGAGGTGTTTGAGGAATATAAATACCTTGGTGTTCATCTAGACAACAGACTGGACTGGAGACTCAACACTGAAGCATCTACAAGAAGGAACAGAGCAGACTGTATTTCTTGAGGAAGCTGAGGTTCTTCAGCGTTTGCAGCAAGATGTTGCAGATCTTCTATAAATCTGTTGTGGAGAGCGTCATCTCCTCTGCCGTCATCTGTTAGGCTAGCAGCATCAGAGCCAGGGACCTAAAAAGACTCAACAACCTGATAAAGAAGGCTGGTTCTGTTCTGGGGACGACTGTGGAACCTCTGGAGATGATGGTACAAGAAAGGATTCTTCATAAAATCATGAACATTACGTCAACCCTGAGCGTTCTGTTCATGAAAATTTTATACAACAATGAAGTGTTTTCAGTCAGAGGCTTCTCTGGATTCACTGTAACACAGACCACGACAGGAGATCCTTCATGCCCTCGCCCATTAGCAACTCTTTGAAGAAAATTATATGAGTTGCATCATTTACTTTCTTTACTTTAAAGTATTTTTGAATTGAACTGAACTGAATAAAATTGAATCGCAGTGACTGGGCCATTCTAACACATGAATATGACCTAAATCATCACATTGTAGCTCTGGCTTTATGTTTAGTGTTGTCCTGCTGGGAGGTGAACCTCCACCTCACTCTCAAGTCTTTTGCAGCCTCTAACAGGTTTTCACCCTGGTTTACCTGCATTTAGCTTCATACATCTTCCCTTCAATTATGACCAGCTTCCCTGTCCTTACTGAGGGAAAATCTCCTTATTTCTCTGCTGTCATTATGAACAGGACAGTATAATGTACAAAACACAGCATACAATTGCCAAAGGGTCAGGAAATGTACATTTCAGGATTAGAGAACTGTCCTCAGAAATACTGTACTGGGCTTAAAAAGGAGCATTTCTCTGGTCTATCTAATTATATTTAAAAGAAAATTATATTATTTGTTCCATTTTAAAATTTTTATTAATCTGATTTGAAATAAGAAAGCAGCCTTTGTAGTTTAATTAGTATCTAGCTGTCAATTAAAATAAAACGTGTCAGACATTGTAGGTATAATTAATTTCAGGTCTTTTGTGAAACAGAAATTATTCAATTATAAACAACAAACTATGAAGCATCAAGTGCAGGATGACATTTATCACATATTCAGGGACATCAACATGTTGATTCCAAGCAAGCTGAATTGCTCTAAGAAAGATGCAGAAACATCAGGGGAAGGGAGAGGGAGTCTTAGTTCACATAACAACTAATTATAGCGTTGAACAGAATGACCTTGGGACCATCTTGGCCAATTGCTCCAAGTGGACCCTGGGGTCTCTGGACAGAGACGCAGAGAGGAGGATACAGAAGAGAGAGGAAGGGAATGAGAGGGAGAGAGAGAATGAGATGAAAGAGGCAGACACAGTGCTTTGGGCTCAGTGTGACAGAGTGTGTGACGGCTCAGTCAGGAGGCACTGAGGGAGGAATGAGATGGCTCGGGTCCACTCACAACAAAGCACATACACACAGACACACACACACATGCAGTTTGCATATCCAACAAAGCAGTCTGCTCCATGAAGGGTCTAACTTGAATGTTGTGGTTGTGTCTTCCCACATTCCCACATGGACTTCAGTAGTCCACAACTAATTCATGTGAAAGACTGAAATAGGAAAACAGTCACTGAATTTACAGTCACTGGTCAATTTATTAGGTGCACCTGCTTAGTTGCCTGTTAGCACAAACAGCAAATCATCTGTACTTCAGGAACTCCATTCCTTTAGGAATCTAGTTATGTTGAAGATGACCTGCTGGAGTTGAAACTGAGATTGGAGATGATAGGGGATTAAGTGACTCTTCAGGTGCAATGGTTGTTGGACGCATGCTCTGCAAACCTGAATGTTCTGGAAAATTAGCATTTACCAAATTCCTTAGGATCAACTTCAGTAGCATCAACCCAATCACCCCTAACAGAAATCCTCTGGAGAAGTAAAGTCTTCCTGAGCAGCATCATGGACCAGCAAGGTGGAACTGATGGGGATGTATCATTGTATCAACCTTCCAGAACACTCAGGTCTTGTGATTCTAGTCTACTCTGCATCCCCAGAACCAGAACCAAACATGGAGAAGCAGCTTTCAGTTTCTATGCTCCACATATATGGAACAAGCTTCCAGAAAACTGCAAAACAGCCAAAACACTGAGTTCCTTTAAATCACCTGTTTAGAGCTGCCTTTGATTAGTAGCAAGTGGAACATTGATCAGTATTTCCGAATTATATTTGCTTGATGATATGATGATTTTGATGTATGTTTGCTTGATGATTTTATGATGTAAAGCACTTTTAACTGCTTTACTGGTGAAATGTGCTATACAAATAAACTTGACTTGACTTAAACCTTTTCTCCATCTTTCTCTCTTTCTTTTCCCTTTTTTTGTCTTTGTGTCCATTACATTTGAAATAAACCCAAAGCAATTTCTAATAAAGTTTCATTTATATATATATATATATATATATATATATATATATATATATATATATATATATATATATATATCAAGTGGAACATCATGGCAAAAGCCATAATGCTCCACTTATGAAACCAAATCTGTTGGTCCTTACCTTGACACTCAGAGAACAATTCCGAGTGCCGCACTGCCACACAAAAAAAAAAAAAACTAAAAAAAAATTCTGATGACATCACAAACTCTCTGTTAGCTTTAGCATTCCAGTGAGTTGTGGGCACTGAAGGTAGTTTATGTCTATCTAACTGGCCAAATAAGTTATTAGCATGCAGAGCATAAATGCATCAATAGATACAGCTGTGATTTCAGGTATTACAAACACTTCCACAGCCACAGTATAGGGTATAGAATCCAGAACAAAGCCATACAAACTGCTTCTACAAACAATTGTGAAAGAATGGTGTGTTTGAAGGAGTTCAGTAAATTCCACCATGGTACCATGATGGGATGCCACATTTTAACTTACGGTAAAAATGTCTTGTTCCACTGGCAGATTATTGCATTTATAACTAGCACTTTTACATTAATATGAAGGAATTACTTACTTAAAACCAGGTCCTATATTGTGCTGAAATGTTACTTGTAAGTTAATTTCGTTTTATTTCAAGTGTGTTCAAGAGATTTTCACTAGAAACTAGACCAGAAATACTTCGTAAGATTTTGTGTTTTTGCAGTGTGCTTGACTGCATGGTATAAAGTAATGTGCAGTGATGTGGACTATGGTGTATGGGTATTTTAAGGGGCTTGAGCTCCATGAAGTTAACTCTTAATCATTCATCATACTAAAAAAATGTTTGGATGAATCCTTTCTGGTTGAAAATGACTACAAAAGTTCATAAGGGTATGGATAAGAACATTTGGTGTGGAAGATCTTGGCTGCATAGCCTGTAGAGTCCTCACCCTCTGGGTTTTCCAGAGCCAATAATGTCCAGAAAGTATCAGGTATCTTCCCTACTCATGTTCCAGTCTTTCTCCAATCTTTCTGTCTAGTCAACTCTGTCACTAAATCTAAAACAGCTGTTGTATGGCGAATAAAATTTCTGACATATAGGTATATGGCAGATTGGGGTTTGTTTTGACATGACTTCACCATGTATTCAGTGCTCCCTCCGTGCGTAAAAACTGAGCAGGAAGTAGGAGTGTGTTTGTCTTCGTGCATAAACTGTTTGCTGGACTTTCCTCATCAAAGGATTGTCAGAACATGTCGAAAACAGGACATATTTCTTCAACAATGGCACAAAATAACTCATGAGAGTGGATTATTCATTAGAGGACTTTGTTGCTGATTCAACTGTTTTTTTTTTTTGTTTGTTTGTTTTTTTATGGCTGCAGAATTCCACGAATGAACAGCTGTTACTCACAGGAGGATACATTAAGTGCAACTTTTTATTCTCAGCGTGTCTTCGTATAAAATGCCATTTAGGTGGAAATATGTATCTAATTGTGCACTTCACACGCACAATTACACAGCAAATATCACCGTGCACCAGTGTTACACCACTTATATTGTGTGTGTGTGTGTGTGTGTGTGATTTTGCCTGCGTATTTTACATATGGAAATTTAAACGTGTTTCGGTCTTTGGGGGCTTTCACGGTTTTCTACTGTCCGCTTCACCTGGTAAATGGACAAGATAAGGCTGAGAACGGCTGAGTTTTGTTTACTGTTGTTCAGTGCGATTGCGTCATCAACGTTTTGGTGAGGGAAAAAAACGGCATAGCAGACTCTCAGAGGAAGCTGTGGACTTGCTCACTGATGAATGAACATCTGAAGATGACCCGTTTTATGATGGAGATAACCAGTAAGTATCTAAAGTTTTTCAAAAAGTTTTTATTTTATTATTTGCTATTGAAAGATAGAAATGCTTTGATTTGTGGTGGGCTTTGTGTAAGTTTTGTGTATGTGGGGGTAATTATTGCCGTTTACTACACCTGTTGTAAGTTAGATATGAGAGAAGAATTATTTGGAGAACACTGTTTTTATTGTATGTGTATATGTAGTGTTTACATTTACTGTAACCTTATTTTAGATATACCATTTATTTGTTTTGGGTGATGAGGCAATCACTGAAAACTGACTAGGATTTTTGTTAATAAAAGCCTAACATTTTACTTCTTTTACAAATTAGGACAACATCTGATCATGAGTGGGATCCAGCCAAACAGATGGTGGAGAAGGGTTCTTTGTCAGATGAAGAGGATTAGACACCTGTAAGTGCACAGGGTAGGAGAATAGAACAGGAAAATAGAAATATCCTTTATTGTCCCATGATGGGGAAATTTCTGTGCAACAGTGGCAGTGATAGGTAAAACCAGCAGGAGCAGCTTGGGAGCAGAGACAGGCCAAGGCAGGAAAAACAGTAGCACAGGATGGAGGTGACATCAACTCCAGCTGCAGACAGATGACGTGTTGAGAAGCCAGATATGATGCCACCCCAGCCCACAATTACCATTTTGTTTTGTTTATAATTATACTTTTGTCATACTATCAGTGAATTTGTATATAGCAGAGTATTCCTCTGAGAATTACCTTTCAGGAGAGCCATAAATGATGACCATATGTTGAACCATCAAGGAGTTACAGCCATTTGAAGTTTGGATGTCATGCGTTTTCCAAATGATACCATTTGAATAACACCGGACATCACACAAAAACATGTCCAGAAAAGTCATTTTTGTGCTATTTTGATCAGTTTTGAAATACATGGTAAAAATACTTAATTGTGCAGTTTTGTTTTATTTTCCAGTCCATACCTTCAACACTCGCTGTGTAGTTACATGAAAACACAGAAGGTTTTGCTTTTTCAGGAGTTTTTGGTGGTTTTGCTGTGGCTAGTTAACTGCTCCTAGACCTTGTGAAAGACCTTCTCAGAAGAGGTGAAGCTGTTATAGATGCAGCGAGTGGGTCGACACCATATTGAAGCTTAAAGATTTTGAATGTGATGTCAGTGTCTTGTGTGTGTGAATGCAGATGAGTAAGAACTGTAGAAATTATAGTGTAACATAAATGCAGTGTGTGGACTGGTAGTTTAACTCATGTCAGAGTTGAGTGATTTTATAAGTCTAAAAAAAATCAATTGTACATGGTGATGTTCCAGATTTGTGTTTTACTTTAATTTATTTGGGATAAACTACCATCTGGGGTAAAAGAAATCCAATAATAAACTCAGACACAGTATTTCAGGCACATTTGAAATACCACCAGGTCTGAAAGATCAACAGACAGCCATTTTGAATCTTAGTTGTATTTATTTATCTTCCCAAAGCTGTAGGTGGTTGCATTGATTCAAGGGGTGCAATCTGCCCACAGACAGACTGCCCCCCGCGCCGTGTTATTTATACAAGAGGGCGTCCTGTTTGGTATCCACAGGAGTAATACTCTGCTGTCAGGCAAGAACCAAAAGAGGAGAAGAAGTTTGTATTAGCAGTGAAGCTGAGTCCACCAGGTCCACAGAATAAACTGGACTGATTCACAATAACTTCGATATTATCAGAATGCAAAGGAGTGTTTCATCATTTTCTGTTTGTCTTGTTTCGAGAAGCTTCGACCTACTTGTACATCTCAAAATTTAGAATACTGCGTAAAAGTGCAACATTCCTTGCCAGTAATCTCAGAAAGAGAAACGGTTATTTTATACAGATTCATTACACACAGAGTCAAATATTTCAGTGTTTATGGCTTATAGATAAAAACCCCCACAAAATTAGTGACTCAGAAAATTAGAATATTGCAGTAGAACAATTAAAAACATGTTTTAAGCACAAATTTCAGGCTTCTGAAAAGTATGTACCTTTCTATGCACTCAATACTTGTTTGGGCTTGCTGTTTGCATGAATTCCTGCATCAGTGCGTTGTGGCATTGTGGAAATCAGCCTGTGGCTCAGCGTAGATGGAATGGAAGCCCAGGTTGCTTTGATAGCTGCCTTCAGGTCATCGATCTTGTTGGGTCTGGTGTCTCTCATCTTCCTCTTGACAACAGCCTGTAATGAAATGCAGAATTTACTTTCAACTGAAAACAGGACTCTGGACCATTGTGCAGCAGTCCAGTTCCTTTTCTCCTTAGCTCAGGTAAGACATCTCTGATATTGTCTCTGGTTCAGGAGTGGCTGGACATGGGGAATGCAACATTTGTAGCTCATGTTGAGTATTCGTCTGTATCTGGTGGCTCTTCTGGAATGGATTTCGCTTGACAGTCCTCTCAAGGCTGCGGTTCTCCCTGTTGCTGGTGCACCTTTTCCTACTACACTTCTTCACTCAATTTTCTGTGAATATGCTTGGATATAGAACTCTATGAGCAACCAGCTTCTTCACTAATGACTTCTTGTGGCTTCCCCTCCTTGTGAAGGGTCTCAGTGACTGTCATCTGGACATCTGTCCAGTCAGCAGTTGTCCCCATGATTGTGTCCCACTGACCCAGAGTGAGAGACCGTTTAGGAAACCTGCAAAGGTTTCCTAAACGGAACTGATTAAGGTGTGACACCATGAGTTTCCACTAATGACCTTTTTGACAGTTTTTCAATTTCCTGAGACACTGAATTTTAGGCTTTCATTATCTGTAAGCCATAATCATCAAAATTACAATAAACAAAGTCTTGGAATAAATCAGTGATCAATAAATCTGTGATGATTCTATATAATATATGAGTTTCACTTTCTGAGATGACTGGCAAGTAATATTGCACTTTTACACAATATTCTATTTTTCTGAGATGTACCAGTACTCTCATGTTGTGCTGATCTAATTTTTTTTAATCCTAACCCACTGTTATAGATGTAATGTTTCATTATGAACACAAGAGGGCAGCAGAGCTCTGAACAGTTTGATACTGGAAAGCTCCTTGTCTTTTCTGAGCTCTGTTATTGCTCCGTCTCTCCATGTGTGATTGGGTTTCGAGGGGTTTCCACCTCATGTGTACAGCTGTAACCTTACCCTCACTCATACACACCGAACTGACCTTTGACCTGACTTAACAAACATTCATTACCTTGATGGCTGTGCAACATTAATCAGATGCTGGGCAAAATAAATGATCTCATTATGCTCCTGCTGTGGTTTGTACACTTACTATATTCACACATAAAACTGTACAAACAAGGCAGCTGGATCTTGATGCTGTGCTAAATTTCCATATTTTTATGATGTAAAAATGAGGTCATGATAAATTACTTCAAACCTTTGTTTGAAACATGGCATTTATTTTGTACAATTTAACTAAAACAACAAACAAATAACAAACAAATCCATTAAGAGGAAAATATAAAAAATAGAGAAGGCAGATAATCTGGCTCCAGAAATGTGCACTGCCTTGAACTAATACGTTTGATTCAGTTCCAGCATTCAGTATTTCTTTGGTAGGATTCTGTCATTATACCACATCTTTACTTGATAATATTTCCCCACTGCACTTCAGAAAATTATCAGAATCATATAGATTGTTGGGACATTGTCCACAGTCTAAAGATTTTCAGTCAGATTTAGTTCTAGAACCTAATCTGGTCACTCCAAAGCTTAATTTTTACCTCTCATTGAGTCCATCTTTTGTTGAGTCACATGATTTCTTTTGAACTCTCAGTGAAGATGAAAAACAAAAGTATTGAACATATTTGTATATTCTGCATGCAATAAATTTTCAGTTCTGATACTTTGTCTAATTCAGCCTATCTTTGGATAATTTCTGTGCTTCCAAATGTCATTCCAAATGTGATACTTTAGGACCTGGAGGTTTTTGTTGGTTAAAACATTAATTTTACTGAAAATTTGACACAATAGCAGGAGCAAATTTCTCACTCTTGCTCTTTCTTGATTCAGTTGCCGTTTTTGTTTCTGTGTGTATTTTTTTTTCTGCAATCAGCTTTCTGGATTTGGTGCAGGCATCTAGCAATAGATTACACTGGTACTTGTAAATTCCTTCCTCAGTCTCTCAGTGTATATGTGAACCAGGCCTGCAGCACCCTCCAGCAGCCTATTACCAGTATTTGTCTTATTTTTAACATGTTTGTGTCGCAGTTCTTCTAGAGGGACATCCATGCTATGGATGTAAAATAGGTTTTGCCTTTCTGGCATTCACTGGGTTCTGAAAATATGCCTACCCACTGCCATGCTTGTGTGTGCCGTCTTGTTTACGAGAGGCTACACAACTGTAAATGAGCTAAAGGTGTGGCTAGGACATGTTATTTTTTGATTATTTAATTACATAGATTTTAACGCATGAAAAATATGAAGTCAATTAATCACATTATATTTTACAAAAATTACTTCTGACTGCAAACTTTGTTTTCATGCATTTCTGGTACACCCATAAATCAGATGCACAGGGAACATCCGCAAACAGCAGCGATGGACAACAAAGCTACTGTGGGTTCATTTTTGTTTAAAAAAACATCTGATGAGACAGACGTCCCCAGCACGAATGTCAGCGTCCACAGTCCAAGTTACCTGAATCATCAGGGGTTCCTGAAACACTCGAAAGAATGAAATAACCTAAATAACAGATTAATTAAAAATATCTTTGTTGTTGAGCTTATATGTGTATTAATTCAATAATTTGGCAGCAAAAAGGTTTTTTGAATTGAAAATGTTGCTTATGTTGTCTATAAGTAGTTTTTTGGTTAAAATGTGATAAATTGCGATTACTTATTCACAAACCCTGTAATTAACTTGATTCAAAATTTTAATCAAGTCTCACCACTAGTTAAAAGCAAAAGTCAGGTTCCTCAAAGATATTTCTAATTGCTGCTAGAAAGAAGCTGCTGTAACAATAAGTTGGCTGTGTTATGTTAAAGATCAGATCACATTCATGTTTTTAGGTAAATTTTAATGAAATTTATATATTGTGTCTTGTATACCCGCCAATTCATTATGTCAGGGTGTTGTGTTTTTCTCTGTGGCTCTCCTACACTTCCAGCAAATAACCACCAGAGGGCGCCAAGGAGACCGAGCTGCAGGACTGAGGGCTGATTGCACACCTGCAGCTCATCAAGCTGGATATAAGGAGCTGGTTGCTAGGCACTCTTTTCCTGCGTGTTGATCCATGTGGTGACTTCAAGCCTCCTTGTGCTTCTCTGTGGATTCCCCTCAGCGAGTTATCCAAGCTCCAGTATAACTTCTTGTGTGTTTTCTCCCACCTACAAGCTCGTGATGGCCAACTGAAGCCTCATGAAGCAATGAGGCTTTCCAGCCCTTTGGTTTGCCCAAAGGTTCATTACTCAATGCTTCATTCATTGCTCACTAGTGACATCTGCTTTTGTGCTGACAGCCTTGTCACTCTAATAAATCATCCCTCTAAACATATTAGAACATAGCATTGTATCAATATTGTTACAAAGTTTTGTCAGTCCCATGTCCAGTAACACTAGGGTCTATTGAACAATATTTCCCTGTATAATCTCTCAGCAATAAGTACTTCTATATTTAGCTAAGTTTTAATAAATTTATTCCAAATCAGACTTTGGTGCACCCAAATCTGCTTTTAATTTAAGCCAACAGATAGATGTGATCCTTTTTACTATGAAGTTGAACAGTTATTAAAAGAAGTACTTTGTGTTCCTAACATTTTTCATTATGGGAAGATTTAAATTTGTCAATTTTGCCTTAATTGTGCACAAAGTCCCCAGCTGCATCTTGAGTTGGAGGGCCAAATTTGTATGATTTTTAAATTGCAGTCAGAGGACACATACAATGTCTCGGAGCCTCAAATGGTACCCGGGCTGCACTTTGGACACCCTTGGTTTAGGTCAAGGATGTCCAAAGTGCAGCCCAGAAACCATTGGTGGCACTCAAAAAGATTTTGCACAGCCCACTACCACAATTCTATCAAAGGATAGAAATTCAACAATAAACTGACGGATTCAGAAAAATACTTGTTTATATGCCAAACTCTGGCTTGTCAATATTTGCCCACCATGTCACTCTGAATATGCCACAGAGGTTTATAAACTCACTAAAAGAAATAAAGGAAACCTTAAATGCAATAAGACTAATGTTGTGTACTATCTTTTCATTTTAAAATCAAGCTTGTCAAACATACATCATAAAAACTCCCATTTTGCTATGCTTGACAACTGTTTGACCATTTGACCCATATCAGTCAGTTGGCTGCAGCTCACCAACTTAACCACGCTTTCCAGCTCAAAATTGTGCAGACTATCTTGATGTCAAACACTTTCATGGACTTCGTGAGGGTTATACAGCAGAGTTCCTCTGTATCATTTATATACATTTGCATTTAAATGATACACAAGCCAAAGGATATAGACATGTGGTGATTAGACATTGTGCATAAATTAATTCTGTATTAAGTTCATGTAAACTGGTCATTTGAATTAAATGGAAGAACGCCTGAAGATGTATTTTTAAGGCAACAATTAAAGCATACTTCCTTAAAAATATGCTTTAGCAAAAATCTAATCAAAGGCAAGAACTCAGTACCAACAAGTTTGGTTCCTCTTTAGGTACAACTTCCAGACTCCTGAAGGCTCCACATTTATCTATGCAAACAGCTGCACGTACAGCTATATAAGTAGAAGTAAAACACAGCAGGGGATGTCCAGCTATCATACTGTTCAGAAAGAAATAGGGTTCTGTTTCAGAAATGAACTTGTTTTGGAGTGAAATGTATGAATCAACCCCAGAGTCAAACCTAAAGACCTTGTGAAGATACTGATTGCAGTTAATAAGAGTGCCTTTTTTCACACTGAAGCAAGTTCTTGTACTGACATATGCTGAAAGGCCACTCCACAAGGAAGAATCCAGTACTTTTAACGGTTACATAATAAACCAAATAACAGTTGCTGATGAAACTAAAATAGAGAGATAATGACCATCAGCACAACTGGAAAATAAAGGGGCAAGCTTCCAAGCCTGAGAACATTATCCCAACTTTAAAGTACAGGACAGGCAGCATCATGTTTTGAGGGTGTTTTTCTGCTGGAGGGACTGGTGCACTATACAAAATAGATGGCATTATGCTCAGTAATAGTTCCAGATTTCAGCCAGGAAGTTAAAGCTTGTCTTTAAAAGCACTGACATAAAGCTAAAATGAAAGTCCCTAGACCCTACCCTTTTCAAACAAAAACGTCATATTTTCATGACTGAAAGTGTATAGCTGTACAGAGGAGAAGAACTTTTCCTTGCATGCTCTTGTTGTAGTTTACATTAGCTTTTAGCATTTAATCTGGATAGCTGAGCTGTGGATATATACACTTAACTTTAGGAACCAGGTCAAAAACTCTCCTACACCAGTGAGCATTGCTGATTGGTGAGATACAGAGGTCAACCCTAAAACTTGCACATCTTTTCACAAAGTTCTTAAACAATGCCAGTGACTGGAAGCAAATTGTGATTTATTTGTTAGAATTTTTGTTGGCATCGTAGTGGGGCTGCATTCAGCCAGAGAAATGTATCTCTTCAATCCTGGGAAACCTTTCACCAATAACAGTTTGGCATGATTTTGGAATTTTCTCCTTGTGAACATGTATAAGAAAGGACTGATCCAGAAGTAAAAGTATACCAGGTTCTGAGTAGTCTGAAGGGTACAACCAAGTGTTTCCTCGCAGCTACTGGGTTCATAATGCATGAGCACTACAATTATATTGACAGGAGACCAGCATATAAAAAACAGCAGTACGATAACAAAGATCAGTCTGGCTGTCTTGAATTTAGTAGCTATTCTTGTTGATATGATTGTGATCAGTAGATTGTAAAAGTAGATAACATATGGGGTGGGGGATGAAGAAAATGATAAGCTGGATGTAATAATCATAATAATCATGTTCACCAGGATACTCTTCATAATACGTTGTACTTTTCTAATACATAAAAGTGTTGTAGCGGAGCATCAGCCTAGGGAAAGAAAGAGACAGAGAGAAAGACAGAAAGGTAGAGAGAAAGAGGGAAAAAGAGTAAAAGAATGTTTTTTTGAGTTTAAAATTGCCTTTGTTACACACTCCAACAATCAAGAAAACCAAAAAAACATTAATTAATAAAAATCTGAAATCTCTGAAATAAAACACGAGCGTCTATTGTGGAGCACTAACTGCAATTTGTAGAGAAGTCTCTTTGGATATGTAGTCAGAGCCAGGAGTGGTGGAAGTCTTTCTGCTTCCATTCATTTTCTATTTTACCCACCAATTGGGATTACGATGTGATATGCTTCAGTGACATAGACTTCTTTCATAAATTCATAATCATAATTTTAATTTTTGATTGATTTAATTTTTTTTGCTTATGTCTGGATTTACAGCGTCTAACTCCTGCTGGTGCAGAATTATGACGCATGTCTCACATCAATGACATAAACATCAGATAAACTGCAACATGACCGTTCTGACTGCAAATGGAAGGCACATACGGAAGTGATTTATTTTTTTTTGGGGGGGGGGAGGCGAAAAGATTGGAAATGGGCTGTTCAGACAGCCATGAAAAACTTGGATATAGGTCACATTTGGACAAAAAAAAGTGGATTTATGTCCCTTTTGCTTGCTGTGTGAATGTAGCCTTATTTGCACAGGAAGTGACGTACCTTATGTGTGAAGCAAACACAACATGATTAAGGCCCTGTTGAAATTACAACCTTTCAAAAAATGTTTTCTGTTGCATATCTGGAAAAACAAATTGCATTTACACAACAGCGAAATGAAAGCAATCCACATGCAGAAGAAGACGCATATAGCATTGGAAATGATGAAGCATGCATCCCAGGCCTGTAGGAGGTGGGAAAAAAATAGCAAAAGAAGCTGAAGTTTTGCTGTTTTAAACATTCTCTTTTAAGTCCAAAGCACCGTAAATAGCAATATTAATTGTTGATGAGTGCCACTGGTTCCCTACAGCTGACTACACCAGCAGGAAAAGCTATGTTTATTCCTTCAGCCAGACTGTATGGATCCAGAGCTCCTTGGAATGGAGCAGCCCTTTTTCCACCAGCAAAGAGAGGGAGGGAGTTTCGGGTGATTATGTAATGTACTCTCCTATGTGGCCACGAAGAGGGCATGTTGGTCCTTGTCCTGGGCTTATAAACTCCACATGTCACCACAAAGTAAGGTAAAATGGGATTATTTAAAAAAAAATTCTAATACTAGCCTCAACCAGAGGAAGGAACCTTATTGGAAAGAAAACCTCCTTTTGCAAGGTAATAAATTACATACAGATATCATATATCTGTCTCTTTGGGACATGGTGCTCCTGGCTCACCTGGAGGTTTCTGTTTGCTTTCTATTAACACAGATTGGAGGTTGAGGCCAGAGTTGGGAGATTTCTGCAGGGCACAGCCAGGAGAGGATTATGAATCTGTTTTGGTATTAAATTAGTCAGTCCCCACAAAAATATCTCAAGGTTAGGCTGTCAGCTTGATCTGTGCTGTTGCTTTACAAGCAGATCTTTCACCTACTTCATAGAACATATCAAACATACCTCATCAGTCTATTTAAAGTCTGCATCATTCTACATGTGAAGCTTTCTTCCAGCTATTGGTGCTCCCTGCCTGCTCCTCCGCCACCCCAGCATCCACCCATGGTGTCCCAGGTCAAAGCCTTCTCATTCCCCACCATACTTAAGGATACAATGTTCAGTGGGTGGAGATACTCGTTACTCCATGAGCAACATAGACAAGAAGTGATGAGGCCAGACTCCAAACACAATCTTATTGTATACTTTTTAATAAATATACATATTTAAACATTTACACATCAGCTGTCTAATTTAAACATAAACAATAAAGGATTAGAATAATCATTCATTTGCTTCCATACAGTCTTTCTGGTTCCATCCTTTTTCTGTTTTACCCTCCAACTGGTGATCAGTCACTTAACTTTCTCATACCTACAGTGTAGTAATAAAGTATTTTCCTCTAGAGTTCTTCTGTTTTTGCTTTAACAGACCATAATTGTTCAGATCATTTCAATTTAAGACAATGATAACCTGTAGATTAAAAAAAAATGATTTCACTGTTTGAAGAAAAAAAATTGATCCAAAGCAACCTAGTCTTATTTGAAAATTTAGTTGCAAAATGTTTAGGTCAGAGATAAACATTTAGTTTGGAGATTAATATTTAAACTAAATATTTAGCTTGCTAATTAAATATGTAGCTTGCAGCTGTGACATTTACAAATGTATGATTAACATGGTAAAATTATTCCTTTGAAAAATAAACCCCTAACTCTTATGACAACCTAAATGACCCAAATTATTGCTGTTGATTATTTTACTGTGTAACTTTACAAACCATACCCCATAGTTGTTTGCCCTTATCACTGTTTCCATTTAGAGTGCAGATTAGCTAAATTAGGGTATAAAGGCCCCAACATAGTACTTGAGCATACTTCACTTTGCAGAGGTTCTTGCGTACTTGAGGCAGATTAATTGCGGACTCAAAGCAGACGTCCACCAGACACATCCATGGAAAACAATATTTTCGCGTATGCCTACTCTGTGTCGCACAGGAAACTGCTCAGCAGGAAACTGTTCATATCAAAATATTTTGGATGCAACACCGTTCTGATAAGGCTGAGAGTTGGCTCAAGCAGTCACAAGGATGCGCAGCAGCTAGGCTGCCACTCTGTGCCACACTAACAAGTATACGGTGGCTACCCTAGTGGAGAACAACTGGGGCTAGGTGCCCAACTAGCTCATTGTACTTGCTAGTATCTATTTGGATTGCGCGAAAGGAAGGAATTTGTTACGAGAAATGTATGCAATCGGTACGCTTGACTATAAAATCTCAACTGTCCACAGATAGTGTGCATGGAGTCCATGGGGATCACCAAATATGCACAGTACACCCAAGTATGTGGGAGCTTTACCTGTCCAAAAGCTTCTTAGTGGCAGGGCCCTGGGGGTGAATGAGATTTGCAAGATTCAATTGGACTCTGGATGTCATCTTGGGCAGATCCCCTGGACCGGGGTAGTGGCCCCCTACTTTAAAATGGGAACCGCAGAGTGTGTTTCAACTACAGGAACATACTTCTAAGCATCACAGGTAAGATCTATTTAGAGATTCTGCACAGGAGGGTCTGCCGATCAGTTGAGCCTTTGCTTTAGCAGGAACAAGGTGGTCTTTGTCCTGGCCATGGAACACTGGACCAGCTCTACACCCTCAGCAGGGTCTTAAAGGGTTCATGGGAGTTCGCCCAACCAGTTTACATGTGTTTTGTGGACTTAGAGATAACATTTGACTATGTCCCTCAGGGAGTCCTGTGGGGTAGTACTTTGGGAGTATGGGCCGTTAGGTCCCTATACAACTGGTGTCAGAGTTTGATCCGGTCTTGTTTCCAGTGAGAGTTGGTCTCCGGAAAGGTTACCTTTTGTCACTGCTTCTGTTCATAACCTTTACAGACAGAATTACGAGGCAAATTTTGACACCAAAATTTGCTGCATTAAGACAGAAAGCTGTGAATTGGCAACAGTAATCTACAAGGAGTTAGGGTGTCCCAGGAACAAATCCACTTCATTGAATATAATGGATACTTGAACAGATAATTCCAACTCAAACAAATGTCTAAAGCTTCAGTAGTTCATGCTGCTCCTTATGGGATACATGTGCAACATCTCTGAAAATATAAAGGCATCTGTGCCACCAACTGGAAAGTGGAAACACACACACATACTCAAAGGCACACCAGCAGTTCCTGGTTCTCCAGCTTGGCCTTGCTCCCCCCTCTGCTTTGAGTGAGTTGGCTTACACACACATGCAGATGTGAGTCCCTACTCTGTGTGTGTGACTGGCCATATCATTTAACCACTCCATGTCTTCATTCTGTCTATGTGTGTGAGGGAGAGTGGAAAGGTCATGATTACATCTTGCATCCAATAAGAGAAATGCAAGGACAGTGGGGATAGGAATTGACCAGCAGTGACCTTTAACAAATCGGATGTTCTACCTTGTGAGAAAAGATCTCTAGCCACATCATGCAGCTCTGTAGAGTACAAATCAGCTTTGTCTGCTCTTGTGGGTCTTTACATGGTCTTCTATTACTGTAAAGCACATGAAGTGAATCCCATTGAGACTGCCATCAGCTTCTCAGTGATAAATGAATGTGCATAACTTCTGCACTGCTAAAGTGTCAAATTTGACGGTGTATGCTAAAATAGATTGTCTTTGTACTGTACAACACACAGAACCAAAGCACTGCAAGTCTGGTACAAAGTTTTTACAAATAGAATGAAAACATCCAATTCTGAATCATTACAACACTTGTCCAGAGCTGGTTTCTAGATACAAGGTCAAACACTTGGAACAAGAATTTGTGACCGTAAAGCGTAATGAGGACCCTAATTATATGACAAAACTGGAACCTAAAGCTAATCAACCTAAATACATTCATAACTAAGGTAAAACTTATAGCTGCCTAGAGACAGTAAGCATTAACTGCAGCTTTGTGTGAGGAGTCGCACTATCTGCATTCAATGGGCTGCCTAAACCTGAAATTAAATTTTACTTTTTCTTCAAACTTTGATTTTTGATTTTTTTTTTCTGCTTTTAATTCTAAGAATACTGTCTTTTTTCAGTATGTAATTATCTAATTCATCTGTAAAACACCAGTAGTTAAATATGAAATCTAAGCAAATTTATCTGGCTTATTTAAATGTTTTGTACAGCTCTAAAAATCAACCTGTCAGTTATTTATGGAAGCTTTTGTAACAGCACACATGTTTCCTTTGAAAGCAAGGACACTATTCAGAAATGGCATCCACTCCCTATTTAATCAGTATGGATAACCATGTTGAGGATCTTTTTTTTCTTTATGGTTTTGACATGGACTTATATATTGTGCTTTTTTTTCTGTAGAGAATTCCCTGCTTTATCACAGGGTTAGATGGGCTTTACAAAGCTACCATATTATCACAACACTTCTCTTTAAGCACATGTAACTTTGCTATCGCTGATTTCAAAAAGACTTTGTTTGACTTGATATGTACAGCTACAAATATCATTAATGTGCATCTTGCTATGCTGAGGATCTTTGCATTAGGAGTTGCTTGCTGAGTTGCTAGGCTAATGTTAGCTTTTTTCCTCTTTGTTTCTGTATGACTTGTTGATAATTCAGCTCAGCTTCAACATGTTGGAACCACATAAAACACATAAATTAATTGTAATTGGACAAAGCGGAAAGAAATAATTTCCCTGTTTTCTAAACAAAGTAATTTGCTTTGATTGTTTTATTATAAAGTTAAGCTCAAAATTATTCACACAGTGGGGAGATTTATATATAAAATTATTTTCATTCAACCAACAATTTTGTTTCTTATAGGAAATGAGATAGTCCGTTAAATATGTTTGGTTAAAATGGCCCAAATATCAATAAAAACTAAAAGTGTACTCTTCCATCAAACTTTTTAACATATGACCCTGCCCCCTTTTGACATGTAGCCCCTCCCCTCAAAAGTTTTGATGGAAGGTACCCTTTTAGATTTTTTGCATTAACTCAGGATTTGTGTTAGATGAATAGCCCAGCAGGTTTTCGAGTGAATATGAGCTTGTAAAAGAGACAGTATCCAATGTGTAACTTTGCCTTAACGTGAATGCTACTGAACACTATAATGAACCTTCTAAAACCTGAACTGAAAATAATCTGTCTGCATGCAGTACTCATCTGTAGACCCGGGGCCTTTACTGTCAGGATTAATGGCTTAAAAAGGTGTTTTCGGATTTTAGTCTGGGTTTCTATTTACCAAGTGAAGCATATTGAACAATATCTTTAAAAAAAAAGGTATGAAAAGAAAAAAAAATTCAAAATCTTGTTTTTTTACTACCTAACATATCTTTATTGTCCTCACTTTGTCTTCTCAGTTTTAAAAGCCACACCAGAACCAAGTCATATCTGCATAGCACAAAAAAGTATACATTTTAACCAAACGATTTATTCGTGTTTTTGTTGCATAAACTAAAAATATCCACAATGAAAAGACCAGCGGTTCAAGTCGTTTTTTAAAAAAAGGGAACTTGAATTTCCCCTGTCTTTGTGAAATGGCTGCAATACTGAATATTGCATATGATTTCCAAAAGCTTAGGATGTGTATTTCAAGGTCTCTTGCTGTGCAGAGAAAAATTGGGCTTTTAAGGGAATGCTTAGCAGCTTCACTCAAGGTTTGTTTAATTACATTTTGACTGAAAAACAAAAAGTTTCAATTTTGCTTATTCTTACTTGAAATAACAACCAAAAACTGTGTTGTTTAAGTAGGATCTACTTCCTAATTAAAATGAAATGTGTCTTTTGTGTTACTTTTTAGTTTGGGAAATAGAGATTATTTAAGCCCTCCATTACAGACACACATTCAGACACCAACATATTGACTCCAAATTAGCTGACTTGCATTGAGGAAGACACAGTATACTCTGTCAGGAGAAATGATAACTGCTGAGTTTCAGTTAACATAATAACTAACAACTATAACATTGAACAGACTGACCTCAGGATCTGGGCCAATCTCTTTGAGTGGACCCTGTGGTCCCTAGACTTCCTGGACCGAGAAAGAGAGAGGAGGACACAGGAGATAGAAGAGAGAGGAAGGGAATGAGAAAGAGACAGAGAGAGAACGAGGTGAAAGAGGCAGACACAGTGCTTTGGACTCAGTGTGGCAGTGTGTGACGGCTCAGTCAGGAGGCACTGAGGGAGGAATGAGATGGCTCGGGTCCACTCACAACAAAGCACACAAACACATTTGCCAAAAAGTGAACGCAAACATACTTAAATTCAGTTTATATATATATATATATATATATATATATATATATATATATATATATATATATATATATATATATATATATATATATGTTTCAACAAAGCAGTCTGCTGCATAGAAAAATGTATGTGTAATGGCTGATTTATATGTGGCTGAGTAGAAACCATATCTACAGTAAAGCACCAAATTATTCAAACCTCTGACAGATTTAGATCTGAAGTAAGATTTTGAAATATATAATTGCAATAAAACTGCTGAAAATTGCTATGGCTATGTTGCTTTTATGATTTGCTCATATTTGCCTCAGTCTTTATTTTCTACACCTAGCCAAGCATATTATCAGAAGAAGAGTGTAAATGTATTACACTTAAAGTGTAATAACCTACCAAATATTACACCCAAGCAGTCCTTTGTGATGGGTAGATCTCACTCATTAATATTGTGATGTTGACTGCAATTCAATATATTGTGCAGATCTGTTTCAAAGCTACCAATAAATGATCCAACACCAAAATGGACAGGGGGGGCAAGGAGAGACAAGAGCTCTGGTGGCGCTACAGGAATCCCCGGCTCAGGTGGGAACATTTTTTGACAAGACAGCTGTTAGTCATGCATCCTTTGGCAGGGCCAGCCTGGTCACCAGCCAATCACAGTACAACTTTTATTTGGAATGAAAGAAGACAATCCCCTTTTTAGTTTGCCACAAACTGTGTAGGGCATACAGCACACATTAGGGAGAAAGTGGTCTGGTCAGATGAGACCAAAATTGAACTTCTTGGCCTTCTTTACAGTTGCCTTTCACTAATAATAACTGGAATGTCATTGATTTAGTCTGTATTCCAATTTTTCATGACTTTCCTTTATTATACCACTGTAAAGTAATGTTTGTCTGATGTTTTATGTTTTTATCATGTAAAGCACTTTGAACTGCCTAGTTGCTGAAATATTCAATAAACTTGCTCTCCCTTCCATGAACACTTTGTGTGTTGAAAGATTAAGGCTATGTTTGCACTTGGCTGCTGTCTTGAAACTGCCGATATTTTTAGATGTTGATTGGGGAAAAGTTCCATGTTTAGACAAGACTGGCAGGAGACCTTGAATCCGCTGTAGTTGTCATGCCAGAGCACTAGATGGCGCTGAGAATTTAGCAAATCATCGAAACACGCATGCACTTTAGACCCTTAGCTTCTGCCTCATTTGGAAAACAGTAACCTGTCTCCATCCATAGACATAATATCTCTGTCTCCAATGAACCGAGTGCTCATGTAACACATATATATTCCTTATCAGTCTTGTTAAATTGAGCAGGTTAAGTAGCACACACAGTACAATGCAATGGTGTTATCTTCCCATGCATGCATAGAACAAACTCTGTAGCTGTACGTTCTTGTGCATATGAGCTTTCACACCTGCAGAATACTTCTCAACTCTATGGGGGGTGTTCCCGAAAAGTTCCACTTTGAAACCTAATTTGAAAAAGATTTCAAAGAGACTCCGATCTCTGGAGACATATAAACGAATGGCTGGATTGCAACAAAAATGTTATGGTTTCACTGAAAATTGACTTCGTGTAAACAGCATATTACTGAAAATCACAATTGACCATCTACACTGTGGCACATAGTGTTGTGAATGGGGAAAAACTTAGAGGCAGCAGAGACTTGAGACTGTTGCAGGGATTCATCTTCCAGCAATCAGAAATAGATCCAGAGCAACAATGGAATGTACTATCCTCACTGGACCAATTAAAGTCCAAACCTTGTGTATCCAACTGAGAATATATGAAAAGACTTAAAAACTGCTATTCACAGTTGTTCTCCATTCAATCTGACTTAGCTTGAGCTATTTCACAAGTAAGAGTGGGCAAAACTTTCTATCTTTCGATGTGCGGAGCTGGTACTGACTGTATTTTCTAAATACAAATTCAGAAAAAAACATGCAAACCATGTGTAATTATCCTTCCTGTTCACAACTATAAACTACTTTATTTTGGTCCATCACAATCAAATAAGACACACTAAAACTTATGGCTGTACTGTGACAAAATGTTCTTCATGCCAGATCAAAAATGTCTTACAAGCTGACCTGCTATGCATTTTACAGTTTGTCATCTCTTCTTACTTCATCACACAACTGATGCTGGCATCTGAGTGATCATAGCCTCTTGTTCCAGATGGTCCAACTTCATGACTGAATTCATCCTGGATTCTGCATATTCATGTGTAGGTTAGCCCTTGTTAAAATGTTCTTGAAATGAATACTGTATTGGCTAGGCATACTCATATTGTTAACTTATCTTCACACAATTGTTAATGAGTGTGTGAATGTCCATCCAGGTATGTCGATGTATTAAGAAGATGAAATCTAAGAGACAACAATTAGTTGCAGGGGAACAATGTCCAGCAGTTTCATATTTTTAACTGTCAAGTTAAAAGGAAATTTGAACTAGAAGACACAATTTTTTATTTTAGTTTTATATAACTGGCCATACCATTAATGTTAGTTTAAGGTGCAGGAAAATTTCTTCATTACCTTCTTTTTGTGAACATCAAATAATATCACACAATTTCTCTTACCTTTTGTACATTGTAACATCTAACTATGAGCACAAGAGGGCAGCAGAACTCTAAACACAAGTTCACCACCTGAAAGCTGCCTGACTTCTCTAAGCTGTGCTGTAGTTGCATATCTGTATGTCAGATTTAAGGGGTAAAGGGGGTTTTCGACATTATATGTGCAGATACAACCCTCGGATACTTAACTGGTGGTGTTTCAACCACAATTAAGTGAATTCATAAATAAGTGAAGCTGAATGAATGGTTTTATGAGCTCCAGCAGCAGGAAAAATAAAGGGAGTGTGGACTTCCTGCGCGCATGCCCATAAAAAAAACAAAACAAAAAAACAGTTGGAAGTTGGCATTCACACACACCTGTATAAAGCAAATATGATGTCAGATTAGGTGCTTTAAGATTTTAAAGCTAAAGTAAGTTTTACCTTTCAGATTTGTTCAACAAATGACAACATTAATAAGATAAACACTTTTTACACTATTTTTAGTATTAACATGTGGAAATATGAGCAATAGAAAGGTGGTAACAATATAAAGATGTCTTAGTTTTGGGGGGAAAACCCTTTTTAAAAATATTTTTAAAACAGCATATCAAAGATTATTTATGCCTTTCTCAATAATCAATGTAAAAATACTTATTGGCATTGCAGAAACTGAACCCTTCATTTATTCCTGCAAGGTTCACGCATGTTTCCTCTGTTTTTTTGATGATTTATGTTTCGTGATGAGGTCCAAGTCTTTGAATGCGGAAGGTCTCCTTGCCAGCACCCTAAAATTTAGCTGCCTAAGCAAATTCTTCATCAGATTAAAGTCAGAACAACTGCTCCAGGGCTGCTGGAAAACAACAGAGGAAGAAAAGGGACCCCTCAAAAGTGACGTAGCGATCCAGGGATCTGTTGCGCAGAAACAACTTCAAGCATGAGAAAAATGTTAAAGAACAAGTGAGCCTGATATCCACATGAAAGAAGGGAAACATTTGCCAATCATTCTCATTTCCTGCATCTTCTGAGAGAATCTGAGAGGAAGAAACACACAACATAACAGAACTGAACTTATGAGTTCTTTAGGCACGATGAGCCTCCAAAAAGCAGTTGGTAACATAGCTTAGTCAAGAAGCAATAAAATTAAAGGTTTAGATACTTTCATAAGAATGTTTGAATGCTTAAAGACAGATATAAGACACACATGCTTCACCTAAATAAAAAAAAACCAAATGAATTTCGATACAATCAGCTTGAGAGCAATTTAACATCAAGAACACGTTTTCTATTGTTTCTGCCATCTGAAGCAGCTCTTGTCTTCCTTGTTTTAAATGTTAAATACTCTCAGAACTCAACTTTTACCTAGAAAAAAAAACCTCAGGGTGCAACACACTAAGAGTTTTGCATGCCATGCCACTCAGTGGTTTCTGTGCTATGTGAACTAAAACTAAACATCTAAAATCATCAAAAAAAAAGCAAAAAAAAAAAAAAAAAAAAAAAAAAAAAGAATCTGCAGAACTTGAGGGTTCAGTCTGGGTCTGGTGAAACCACAGCAAAAAACCACACAGAAAAGATCTTACCTCATCAGCCTCATATTTCTGATGAAATGTGTTTCTCAGAAAGATGGTACACAAGAAAGTGTTTCAAGCAGCAGTTTCACATGAACATCACTCAGCCAACCTACTGAAAGACCAATCAAACTGACTGAGCTGACAGACCTCACTTTCTCTTGACGCAGCTTTGAAAAAAATAAGCCTAACACATGAACACCTGCTCTTTTCTTTAAGGCATGCTGTGGTGATGGCAGAAGCAAACAGTGACTGAAAATAACTGGTTTCAAGTTGTTTGATTTTTAGAATTTAAGTAATTTCTTATTTAAATGATACCCTTTTTATCACACTTAGCTTTGCCGCAAACAAAATATGCTAAATATGTTTAGCATCATTTCTAGGTCTGGGGGAGCAAAACTAGCATCTTGGGCTGTTCCCTGTGTTTCCATGTGGATGAAAACATTTGTAGAAATGGTCCAGTGTGGACCATTTCCATGTTTTTGAAACATGTTTCAGAAAAAAATGTGTACAGGGCCTGAACAAAGGATAGTGAACTGTAAGTGTGAAGTTTCATTGTGGGCTTTTCAATTGAATCCAACAAATTTCTCAATTGTGCACATTGAGCAGTGTGTGCAAACAAAATTCATTCTTCTTCCATAATAATTAAAATCAGAAAGAAGCAACCAGACACTGAATTAAATGTTTACTCACTGATCATCACCACATGTGACATTAAATGATTAAAACTGGAGTTTTGTATGGTACTGTTGTTGTGTCACGGACTCCCTGACACAAGATTGTGAAAATGATTGGTGGAGATAGGCTCCTCGGGACATAAAATAGAAAAAGTATAAAAAGGAATGTCTTACCAGACATTTTCAAAGAAATACATTTAATGTGCAAAAGCAGAATATATATATCAGCCATATCACCTTAATATCACATGGATTCACATGATGTTAGATCATTTTCTGATTCATTGTACTTGACTGTGGACATTTAAAGAAACAAAAAAAATTAAATATGAAAAATAAATCAAATCACAAACCATTTGCATATACTCTGCAAGAGTATATATATATATATATATATATATATATATATATATATATATATATATATATATATATATATATATATATATATATATAGTCCGAATGACATCCCAATGTCAGTGCTGTAGATCCTGGTGGTGTGGATCAGTGAGTCGATGTCTCGTTTGCTCTTAGCGTACAGCTTGATGTCATCCATGTAGAGGAGGTGACTGATGGTGGCAGAACAGCAGTGGGGACAGAGCGTCATGGTATATGCCACATTTGATGGACTTGGCTTGCAACTGATGAAGCCAACTGCAATTGGCTTGCAGTTGGCTTCAAGGGTGGTTTTCGACATCCCCATCGAGGCTGCAATGAAGGCTCTTAGAGTCCTGTTGATGTTGTACATCTCTAAGCATTCAATGATCCAAGTGTGTGGCATTGAGTCATAGGCTTTCTTGTAATCAATCCAAGCCGTGCACAGGTTGGTGTGTCGGGTTTTGCAGTCTCGGGCGACTGTTTGGTCTACCAGGAGTTGGTGTTTGGCTCCTCTGGTATTTATGCCGATGCCCTTCTGTGCTGTACTCATGTATTTATCCATGTGCCCACCTATCTTAGCTGCTATGATGCCTGACATGAGCTTCCATGTTGTAGAGAGACAGGTTATTGGCCGATAGTTGGATGGGACCGAACCCTTTGAGGGATCCTTCTGGATCAGGATTGTGCGCCCTTCAGTTAACCATTCAGGGTGAGTCCCACTTTGTAGCACCTGGTTCATTTGAGCTGCCAGTCGCTCATGGAGGGCAGTGAGTTTCTTTAGCCAGTAGATCATGTCAGGACCTGGTGCTGTCCAGTTTTTCATACCTGAGACACTTTCTTGGACATCTGCCACTGTGATAGTTACTGGGGCTTGCTCAGGGAGGTTGCTGTGGTACTGGTCTTTTGATTGCACCTCTTTGGAGCTCTGACAATTGGCTCACTTCCCTCCTTGTTACCTTGATTTTAGCCTATAACCGTCTTTTTCATGGTGGGTATTGAATCTCATGGTTGCTCCTATAGCCGAGCATCTCAAGGATCACTGATGCTGAGTTGTACACCAGCTCATTGGTTTCCGTTATGGTGTTGGTAGGGATCGTTCTCAATGCTGCATTCACATCTTCAATGAGACTTTCTGATGGTACTTCACTCAGCCGTTGTAATTGGCATCGGGATTGCCTGGTGTTCATTCGGGCCATGATCCTACCTCTCAGGTCAGTTGCTGCCTCGTTCAGCTTTGATGGTTCGTTCATTATTGGGGCTGTATACCCAATCTCCGGGTGGGGAGTTGAAGCTAACTCCCCTCTGACCTGGCGTCCTGGCTCTCCCTTGCGGTAGCATTTGTGTTGTACCTCGTCTATCTGAAGTTGTGACAGCATTTGCTGTTTGCGGATGTTGGAACACTGAGCTACTAGTTGTTTGGCAGTTAGTGTTGAATGGGGATGTCGACGAAACCATTCCTCCCACATTCTTTGCATGTAACCCCTCTGACTAGGGTTACTTGAGTAGTAGCATTCCAACAGATCCAAGTTTTCACCTCTCGCCCAATTCCGTCTTGTTCCAGTAACCCATTTTTCGTGAAGGTGCCCTGGTTCCCCAGCACCTGACACAGACCTTGTTTGACCGGGCGACGTCTGAGCCGGCATGGCGTGTATTCCTTTGTCTCTCATCATGAGGTAGGCAGTAGCGCGAAGGATCTTGCCTAAGGACCCACACTGGATATCTCAACAAAGCGACCCGGCTTGGATTGGAACCCCGGTCTCCCGGGTGAAGGTCGGGTGACTTACCCATTGAGCTACCCAGCCGCTATCTATCTATCTATCTATATATATATATATCTATCTATCTATATATATATATATATATATATATATATATATATATATATATATATATATATATATATATATATATATGTGTGAGTATATTCAAATCTCCATTCGACAGCAAATAAAAAAACCAATCCATTTATGCTAAATACTGGACTAGAATTGGAAGATATCCATTTTCAACAACTGTTTAATGTATGCTGAGAAACTGTTGCAATGCATTTATTGTATATATTTAGGACATTTTAAGGCTTTCTGATATGTATAAACCTTACTTTAAAACAGTAAAGATGCAACATACATTTATTGCTATTATTGTCACATCAAAATCAATGTAAGTAATACGTACACTGAAAAACACAGGGCTATAACATAACAGTGAGGTTACAGGATAGATATATTACTTCTGAAGGTTGTTAGAAATCAGCCTACAGTATATTTGCTTGATCAGGGTTTGAGCAGGAGACGCAGAAGACTGACTTTATTTTACAGTTAAAGACCCTTTTCCAAGGTGTGCTTGTATTTAACACAAGGAAAGCAGATGGTTTATTTCTGTCCTTGAATCACAGGTTCTTAGAAATCCCCGTTAAGTGTCTCCTCAACCCGGAAACTCTCTGCATCATCCAGTCCGCTTTGCCTTTGCTTTTCCTACTTTCTTGTGTCCCAGGAAGTGTAGCGTTTAAGTCTTATAAAGTCTATAAATACATAGGCCAGAATGTAGTTGCACAATGCTAACATAGGAAGACGAAGTTAAGATCGCTCACTGAGCTATGGAATACATACATGACTGTCCCCTTCCTCAACAGTAGGGGTTGCTGTTGAGCAGCATAAACTCATATGTAACAAAACTTAAAAATAATGAAAAAATGTTTGATATTGAATTTAAAGTAGATACTCAAACCAATACCATTGTGATTTTTGGACACCTTAAAATAAATCATAATGGCACATTAATGCCATAGCATTGACCTTAGCTTATAAAGCCATGACATCATCATCTAAGTTTTTCTATATTGCTGAATATTTCTTTCTTAAACTGACCTCTATGAAATATTGTAGAAGACCCTTGATCTTTCATATGAAATCCCAATAATAGAACTTATAGGTTTTGGTGGAAACATGAAAAAAGATCTAGGGTGATGAATGCTTTTGCAAGGTACCCTGTATGATTTCGCTGTTGACCCAAACAAGAGTGCTAGATCAATTTCTGGAGTTTTTGAGAAAACACTTCACATCACTGTTACTTTATTTACCCTTGTAACTGGATTACTTCAGATTTTAGGACTGCAGGATTCTTACCTTTTACTTTAATTTTAACCTTTTTTCTCTTCCAAGCTGATCATGATCAAGATGCCTCTGGTAGACACCGGGGATATCAGCAATATTATACAAAGACTTCAGTTGGTAGAAGTGAAGATTCACCTACTGGAGAAGTATACAGGTTCTGGAAATGAAACAACTCTACTTATGACTCAAAACAATGGAGAGCTCAGTATTATACAAAGACTTCAATCGATAGAAATGAAGATTCATTGACTGGAGATAAATATCGAGATCAACACAGCCTCTGGAAATGAAACAACCTTACCGATGACTCAAAACAACAGACAGCTCCCAGCCACATCAGCTAACAGCCCACTCTGGAACTCTCTGGGAGCTAAGCCAAAAAATAAATTTCTGATGAGTCGACTAATGGTAAGGACTCATCATCTAGATGACATAGAGTTCCCAGCATTAAGCTGAGATATTTATTCTTCAACACCTGCTCAAAGAACGAAACATCACCCAGCTGGAGCAGACAAAATTCCATCTTCCTCAACCCCGGCACCAAGGACAAAACAACCAATTTGGGCCAGAACACATCCAGACTCTGCTGGAATCCCACTGAAAAACAGGTCTGCTGTACTTAAACAGGAGTCCCCAAACAACAACAGGAGCTATGAGGCAAGATCAACACAATTTCCTCCTAAAATGAACACTAACAAAAGACACAGTAAAAGTTCTTATTGTGGGTGGTCATGTGGTGAAAGAAATCCACAACCTTTGTAATACAAAGAGGATGAAGGTAAACTACTTCCCAAATGACACAGTTTCTGACATTACTGCAAAAATACTCTCAATAACCACTGATCACCCGAACATTGAGACTCTAATTATACACATTGGAGCTAATGATATCACCAAACAAACATCAGAAATTCTGAAAAATGACTTTAATCATCTTCTAAGCACTATCAGAGATCTAAAAATGAAGGTGTTAATCAGTGGACTGCTACTGACAGTTTGATGGGGAGATGAGAGCTACAGCAGACTGCTTATGATTAATAACTTACGCATCAAAACATGCTCTGCCAGCTCAGTGAACTTCATTGACAATCGTAGGTTCTTCTAGGAGCATTATCATCTATACAAATGAGATAGAGTATCCTTAAGTAGATCTGAAACAAAGCTTCTCACCTCAATCATTTTACATGCTGTTAACAAAAACAGCATGTTTTTGTTAACAGCATGCTCTTCCCAACCACAGGACCATCAATGAGATCACTGTCCGAGCCAAGATAAGGGAGGAATCTGGCCATGGCTCCAAAACAACACGTCTGATAAGGATGGATCAGGAGCACATTCTTCCAAAACAAACTGATAAACCAAATTAAAACTGAGCTGCTAAGATCACTATCAGCAAAAGGACTTTTAGTTAATGACTTCATTACTGAGCATAATATTAATGTTATATATCTTACAAAATGAAAACAATGAAACACATGTACTAATTGAATCAGCGCCTTCTAATTACAAATTTTTTAAGTGAGAATCGACAACATAACAGGGGTGGAGGGGTTGCTACAATATTTCATGATTCACTAAACTGTAAAAAGGTTTTCCTTGGTGAATTTGACTCTTTTGAATATTTGGGAATTCATGTAAAAGGCCACAAATATCTAATATCTAAAAATAAATTTTTTACCATATTTGTTTATTTTTATTTATTTCAAGATTTATTTCATGATTTATTTATTTCATGATTTATTTATTTATTTCAAGAATTATTTCATTTATTTATTTCATAATTTATTTATTTATTTAATTGTTTATTAATTTCATTATAGTATTTTATTTTGTGACACTTTTATTTTGTAAAGCTACTTTATGTATTTCATGGACTTTTATTTTTTAGCTCTGTTTTTTATTTCAGTCTCTTTTTTTCATGTTCTTATATTCAAATGAGGGGGCAGCGTTTTTTCTGTGGCTCTGGTCAGAGTGCAGCGAACTGAGAGACCACTAACTTCAGTGCATCTGCATGAGGGTGAAACATGCGATCCATAAGGGCTTGAACTGACATCCCAGAACAATGAAAGAGCTGGAATATTTTTGGAGTATTAAGGGAACTTGTCTCCATTTAATCAAAAGCTCTTCACAACCCACTCAAATCATCACAACCCAGTCGAGGCAATGACGACCCCAGAAGAACCATGCATTTCAAAACAAGAGCACATGAGCATAGCTTAACTCCCCCGTTAACAAGGGAAAGCCAGGTCTATCATGTCGACGCAGGGAACACAAATTCTGTCAGGGATAACTACCTTGGCACGACAGCAGTACATCAGTTCAAGCCATTATAGCTCGCAGCCTCGCAAGTTCCACCGTCATGCTGAGATGCACTAAAGTTCGCTGTCTCTCAGCTTGCTGTACTCTGACCAGAGCTGCTCCACAGAGGAAACTCCACCCACTCATTTGAATTTAACATGAAATAAAAGAGCCTGAAATGAAAACAGAGCTTAAAAAAAAAGTCCATGAAATACATAAAGTAGCTTTACAAAATAAAAGTGTCACAAAATAAAACACCATTATGAAATGAATAAACAATTAAATAAATAAATCTTGAAAGAAAGAAAGAAATCTTGAAATAAATTGAAAAAAATTGAAATAAATAAATAAATAGATCTTGAAATAAATACAAAATAAACAAATTAGGTAAACATTTCTCCTTTAAATATTTTGTTTTATTTCATGGGAACATTTATTTATTTCATGGAATATTTATTAATAATGTATTAATAACAGTATTTATTTATTTATTTATTTATTTATTTATTTATTTATTTCATGGATTATTCATTAATAATGTATTAATAACAATATTTATTTATTTATTTATTTATTTATTTATTTATTTATTTATTTATTTAATTTTGAATGAAGCAACTCTCTACCAGGGCCTGAATAGAATTTGTAATTTTTTTTTAAAGAAAAAAATTTAAAAAATTAGAGAGTTAATTTGCATACCATACCAAATCCAGTACCATTGCTATGCCCAAACATAAAAAATGCAGACAAAATGGCTGAATTTCACCAACTCAACCATGAAAACTTAAAAGAAACTCTGAAACAATTATGCTACTCCCGCTGCTGTCTTGATATCCTACTTACAACCTTCCTTAGAAAAGTTTGGCCTGTCATTGCATCTGATCTGATTCAAATAGTAAACTCTTCCCTCTCATCAGGTGTTTCCCCCAGTCTTTAAAAACAGCAGTTATCAAACCACTGATAAAAAAGAAGAATCTGGATAAATCACTACTGCAGAATTACAGGGAAATCTATAACCTCCATTCATCAGCAAAATTATTGAAAAAGCTGTGTTTCAATAGTTAAATAGGTTCTTAACAATGACAATCCACTTTGATATCTTTCAGTCCGGTTTCCGTGCTCACCACAGTACTGAGACTGCTCTCATCAAAGTATTGAGTGATATCCACACAAATACAGACTGTGGAAGAATCACAGTGTTGGTTCTGTTGGACCTCAGTGCAGCATTTAACTCTGTTGACCATGATATATTATTGAAGCAACTGGAGAGCTGGGTTGGACTCTCTGGTATGGTACTCAGTTGGTTCGAATCCTACCTAAAGAACAGGGATTTCTTTGTATCAGGAGGCAGCTTCTCATTGGAGAGAACAAAAGTCACATGTGGAGTACCCCAAGGTTCAATCCTGGGACCCCTCCTACAAGTAATAGATGCTTTGAACAAATCAATATGTGGATGTGCCATAACTGTCTCCAGTTGAATAGAAACAAAACTGAAGTTATTATCTTTGGACCTAAAGAAGAACAATCTAGAGTCAGCACACAACTTCAGTTATTACAGCTAGAAACTAGTGATCAGGCCCAAAATTTGGGTGTAGTGATGGACTCAGACCTGAACCTTCTGAGACACATAAAGACAATTACAAAGTCAGACTTCTATCACCTGAAGAACATTTCCAGGACTAAAGGACTGATGTCTCAACAACATCTAGAGAAACTCATCCATGTGTTTATCTGTAGTCGCATTGATTACTGTACCAGTGTCTTCACAGGTCTGCCTAAAAAGTCAGACCACTGCAGCTGATTGAGAACACTGCTGCTTGTGTTCTAAGTCCAGAAAAATAGACCACCCCAGTTCTAAAATCCTCCCATTTGCTCCCTGTAGCTTGGAGAATAGACTTTAAAATACTTCTGTTAGTTTATAAATCACTGAATCGCTAAGCACCAAAATACATTAAAGAACTGTTGTCATTGTATCAACCTTCCAGACCACTCAGGTCTATTGATTCTAGTCTACTCTGCATTCCGAGAACCAGAACCAAACTTGGAGAGGGAGTGTTAAGTGTTTATGCTCCACTAATCTGGAACAAACTCCCAGAAAACTGCAAAACAGCCAAAACACCAAGTTCCTTTAAATCAAGGCTAAAAACCCACCTGTTTAGAGATGCCTTTGATTGATAGTAAGTGGAACATTGATCAATATTTTTGAATGATTTTTGCTTGAAGATTTTAATGATTTTGATGCATTGCTATTTGCCTGATGATATTGATGATTTTGATAATTTCTATTTTATCTTTATGATTTTGATGCATTGATATGTACTCAATGAATTTGATGTATAATAATTTTTATAATTTTGCTGTGTACTTGCTCGATGATTTTGATTAATTTGATGTATATTTGATTGATATATTTAAGATGTAAAGCACTTTGAACTGCCTTGCAGCAGAAATGTGCTATACAAATAAACTTGAATTGAATTGACTGAGTTAGGGGGTCAAAATAACCTTTTTGAAGCATGGGAAACTTTTCACCAGCAACTGTCTGAAGTACTCCTGGAATTTCCTCCCCACAAGTGTGTAAAAGATGGGACTGATGCAGAAATAAAAGTATGCCATGTTACGGGTGATCTGAAGAGCGTAACCATGTTTCTGTCGGGCTTTACAGTCATTGGTTTCATCATGCAGGAGTTCTACAATGTTAAAAGGTATCCAGCAGATAAAAAATATAAGTACAATGATAAAGACCAGCCTGACTGTCCTGAATTTAGAAAGTATATTGGATGAGATGATGGTGATCACAATCCTAACATAACAAAATATAATTACAGCCAAAGGGAGGATCAAGAAGACAAAAAGCTGAATATAAAATCCAGCTCTTTTGAGCATCTTTACATCAATATTAGTGAGGTTCCCAGTCATCTCCTCACAGTACTGTTTGCCCAGATGGATAAATGTGCTATGGAAAAACATTGGTCGGACACAAGCCAAACCACTCACCAGCCACACCACTGCACAGGAAATTACTGCATAACGCTGATTCCTCAGACGTACTGCAAGCAGTGAAAACACAACAGCAATGTAACGGTCAATAGTCAGAAGAGTTAAAAAGAAAACAGAACTGTAGAAGCCCATATAGTAGGCACTGAAGACGATCTTGCACATAATTTGGCCAAAAATCCATTCAGAGCGCTGCATGTAGACTCCCACAAAGGGAAGGCTGCTCATGAAGATCAGGGAGGACGCCACCAGGTTCACCAGCAAGATGTTGATCACATTGGTCAGCTTCTCGAACCTGGAAAGTAGGTTGGTTTAGTGTTAACTTAGATTGACAGCAAAAACATGATTACATGTTGAACTTTTAATGCCTATAACACCATAGTAGATGCAAGTCTTGATGTATCACATTACACCATCAGTGAATGATTCCATGGCTGTTATATTACAAGTAGTTATACAAAGCAGTCCTACCTTTTAGCGAGGAAGAAACATTTACTTCAAAAGAAACATCAAATGCTAGATTGCAGTTTCCAAATGCCCACAGGGACAAAGACCTTCATTTTTGGAGACATCTACTGTAGTTTGATGGAACTACAATGGAACTGTTTGGCTATAATGACCAACATAACATTTGGAAGAAAAATGGGGACAATTGTAGCATCCTAACTGTAAAGTATGGGGGAGGCAGCATGAAGTTATGGGGCTGTTTCACTACAGGAGGAACTGGTCCACTTCATAAAATAGATGGCATCATGAGGAAAGAACATTATGAAGATTTATTGAAGTAACATCTAAAGACATCAGACAGGAACTTAAAGCTTGTGTGCAAATTGGTCTTTCAAATGGACAATAACCCTAAGCATACAGTTAAAGCAGTTATAAAATGGCTTAAGAACAACAAAGTCAATGTTTTGGCATGGCCGTCACAAAACTCTGATGTCAGTCTTATGAAGAAGTTGTGGGTAGATCTGAAAAGGCGTGTGAAAGCAAGGCAGCCTACAGACCTACAGTTTAAAAGACAATTATCCCTGATACTGACCAAATATATGTAAACTTTTGATTTAGAAGAAAATTAGAAAAACACCCCAAATATATGTTCTCATTAAGTTTTTTGGCATTTAGCAAATAGAATTAATTTTGGTAATTCTAACCGACCTAAAACAAAAGAAGTTTTGTGTGATTTAACTTCAGACAGCCAGAAAAAAATGTATATGTGTCTTTTCATTCAGTGTATGTAAACATCTGGTTTCAACTGCACATTACCTTCTGTATTAGTTTAATACATTTTATACTGAAAAAAAACATTTTGGAACATTTTCTCTTGCCTCAATTTGGTATTTTGTAATTGGTATTTATTTGTATGTGTTTTTTTTTTTTTTTTTTTTTCATTTTAGTTTTTAAAATACCAAACTTTCACATAACTTTATTCTTTTTGTCTGTCTGATGACATTATTTTTAAATATTAAATTAGATGTTCTGGTCAGTCAGTCAGTACTTGAGTAACTTTTTTACCAAATACTTTTTCACTTGAAAAATCTCTTGAATGGACACTTCTTACTTTAACTTGAGGAAAAATATGTTGAAGTAGTGGTACTTTTACTCAAGTACAATTTTCTTTCTATCATGATCTACTGTGCTTTTACTTCTGGTCAGGTCTTGTCACCATCAGTGTTGTTCATCTCCTGAATTAATTGTTGCTTAAAAGGTCTTGCCTTACTAGTTTGTTCCATTGCATTTAATTTCTTAGTTTACTTTTGCATTTTGCACTTTGTGCATTTCTATTTACTTTTCTTAGCTTAGTGTTAGCCTTTCTTGGTTTATTAGGTCCTCTTTACTTCTCAAAAGAAAAGTTTGCTCTGAATTAACTTCAGACAGTGAGAAAAAAAACATGTATATCTTTTTCTTCGGTGTATATGTGTGTTAGAACAGGGTAATGTACTGACATACGCTGGTAAAATAAGTATTGAACCCATCACAATTTTTGAATAGTAAACATATTTCTAAAGATACTACTGAAATGAAATGGAATTTTCACCAGGTGTTGGTAACAACCCAAGTAATCCATACATAGAAAGAAACCAAAACAAATAAGTTTAGAAAATAAGTCAGCTGTAATAACATAAATACAAAAGCCTTTGTTGGTAACGACAGCTTCAAGACACCTCCTGTATAGAGAAACTAGTGGCATGCATTGCTCAGGTGTGATTTTGGCCCATCTTTCTACACAGACAGTCTTTAAATCTTGAAGGTTCCATGGGCTTCTTCTATGAACTCTGATTTTTAGTTCTTTCCATAGATTTCAATTGGATTCAAGTCATGTGATTGGCTGGGCCATTCTAGCAGCTTTATTTTCTTTCTCTAAAGCCAGAGAAAGAAAATAAAGCTGATAGTCTCCTTATCAGTCTCCTTAATAGTCTCCTTGGCTCTGTGTTTGGGATCTTTATCTTGCTGAAATGTGCACCCTCCCCTCAGCTTCATCATTCTGATAGATGGCAGCAGATTTTTCTTATCTGACCAGACTATGTTCTATGTTCTATGTTCTATGACACACCTTTTTATAGGACATCACTTTGGATTGAACCGGTTGATTTTCATTTCCACTGACAGGGGCAGGATGGCTTTCTGATAACTGATAGATTTCAGCTGATGTCTTGGCTTTCCATGCCTTTTGCACCTCCCTTTCTGCATGCATTCAATACTTTTTACCTCTGTTATTTCACATTATCACATATGACTTAATTACTAAACTTATTTGTTTTGGTTTCTTTCTATGTGTGGATTACTTGGGCTGCTGTCAACACTTGATGACAATTTCATGTCAATAGCACCTTCAGAAATATGTTTCCTATGAAAAACTGCGACGTGTTCAATACTTATTTTACCCTCTATAAAACTGGAAATGTATAGTCTGATTTAAGATCACATAGTGAAAAACAAATGGATTGGTATATTTACAAAAACCAAAAAAAGGTCTTTATTTCATATTTGAATGTGTATTTCTTTAAAGGTTTTTATAGTTAATAATCAGATTACTGTATCTTTAAAAGCCTCTGCTTTAACTAGTTGGTTTACTTACCGATGGATGATAACCAGAACCAACACATTGGTGACAACACTGAAGATAAACATGAAGTAGTAAAGGTAAGACAGATTTGCTCCCAGTCTGTTATCACCGTCCCTTGTACACAGTCCATTCACGACCCCTGTTGAAATCATTTGTTGTGTTGTGTTGAAGTTGTTGTCCTGTGTTGAACTCCTGGGATCATAAGTGGAGTTCATTGGTGTCATCTTTGTGTAAAATCTGTCAGAAGTAGAATTCACAATGTCATGTTGTCAGTGGGAACTCGGAAATCAGTTTTTTTTTGTTTTTTTTTATAGGTAGAGGAAATTAAAACAAACCAGATCAAGAAATCTATGCCTTTCATAAACAGAGATGAAAAAAGCAGGAATAAATGTCCTTACCGCTTGGCCAGCTGAGGGGCTTCAGGTTGTATCTCTCAAAGTCTGTCTGACACAAAGTGAACAGTCATCAAACCAAAGGTAGTTCTTCTGAGGGATCTGTTAAAGTTCCTCACATTTTTAATCAAAAAACAAATCCAAAATGGGATGGATTTCAGCACAGCCTGTTCAGACAACATCAGTGATATTGATCATCGTTCAACAGGGAAGCAGCAAAAGTCTGACTGTTGAGATGTAAAATGATTACACAACTGGCCGCATGAGTAACAATTCTGCAGTTAGAACCTGTTCAGGAAGGGCTGTTTGCTCAAAAGCAGACATGTAATTATATCAGGAATGTTTTCAGCAATCGTAACATGTTCATCTTTAAAAAAGAAGAACTGGAAAAGAACTGGCAGTATATCTTTTGTTTTTATTATTTTTATATGCTTGAATTGTACCTTCATTTCAAGTCATTTCAATTCAGAGTAGCCATCTGCCTTCATCTGCTGGGGATAAGAGGACAGAGACACAGATGAACTGGGACAGGAGTACTTTATCTGAAAAAAGAAACAAACAAAAAAGAATAAGAAAAACTGAGACTGCAGTAAACACTAGCAATAAAGGAATGGCTCATCCTTTCTCTTACTTCCCTTAGGCTCTCCAAACTTCCTGAGAAGTGAGCTTAAGAGCATCACAGCTTCTGCCAAAAGCAACTTGCAACTTGCCCAATGCAGCAGACATGAAAGTACACAGGGTAATAATAACATGAAGTTTTGGTTGTGGCTTGTACAAACCAGTAAATTCTGAAGAAGCAGGTGTTTTCAAGAAACAGGGTCATAGAACTACAGCTTCTGATTCACAAGAAAGGACTTGCCCACCAAGTGAAAGTAGAAATGACAAAACCAGAGTGAAGTGTTAGCTCAACAAGAGAGATCTCAACAGGCCAGTGACACGTGGATTTACTTTAACATTAAAGATGGTACCTGTCAACTAGGCCTCAAACCTGTTTCAGCATTCTCAAACAATCAGTTACCAGAGTGTCTTTTAGATTAGCATCTTAAAGGGTATTATAGAGGCATCTGAGGTAGTTTAAGGTACAAGACTTGCCTTCCAGAGCTGCCAGGGAAACAATCAGGCCTTTCCCCCTTCCTTTGCTTCTCAATATGCTGTTCAAACAAGACACCAGAGTGTTACCTGCTTACGCTAAAGTAAATAGCCAGATGTGCATGTCTTTTCCACAACTTTACAATTGTTCTAAAAAGAAATTCAAATCCAGGACTTCACCAAATGTTATAGAAAGCATCCAAAAAGTGTTTCTGGGTGGTGAACTACTGGGTCACTTGATGCCTTAGGACAGGGGTGTCAAACTCATTTCATCAAGAATGAATGTCATTAAAGGGCAGAATGTATTAATTAAACTACCCTAACAAACTAAGATATTATCGTCTTCTCTGCGTTAGATTAGTACTTCTTAAAATGTAATCATTTTTAACAACTTTTCACACTGATGTAATTTGATCCTATACAAATAAAAACTGACCTGATTCGACTGATAAAATAATATTTAAGCACACAACTGATCTTACATTAAAGTTCAATTTATGTGGCCCTCTAGACTCTAGAGGGCCACATAAATTGTTATGTCTCGCCGGATTTGGCCCATGGCCCTCATGTTTGACACCTGTGCCTTAGGAGGTGTCATACAGGTAGACAGTGACAAATGATTAGAGTATCTGTAAATGCCGAGGATGATTAGTTGGCTTTAGTGAACATTGATGCTGGATGAGAGACTTTTAACAGATTCCAACATGGATTCTGAAGCTTTTCATCCAGACGGAATTATTCCCTGACAAATATAGCTCCAGTAGGGGTAGCAGTTCAGCCTCATATGTTTGAGCCTGAATATGGCTACGTTCACACAATAGGTCTTGATGCTGAGTTCCAATTTTTTGCTGAAATATGATTTTATTGTGTGGTCGTTCATACTACTAATTAAACACACTGCAATCAGACTTTTGTGTGAACAGTTTACGACCCCAAAGCGACCGAAGAAGAACGTAGACGTCACACCGCTGCACTCTGTTCACAGAAGTAATGATGGATGCTGCTGTCTATGGATCGATTTTAAAGTTATTCAGAGCTGACAGTATCGTCACAAGACCATAACAAGACGAAGGAAGGTAATAAAAGGAAAGCACAACTAAAAGCCACGGCCTTTCGTGGAGCATTGACGGCAGCTTCTGTAGAGCAGTCTGTTGGGATGCGTGGTCGGAACCAGGAGTGATGGGATTGTGATGTGATGCGCTTCACTGACAAAGACCTCTTTCATGATTTCATATTGAATAATTGTCAGCCGTTCTTTAAATCCGGATTTACCGCATCTAACTTTTCTGGTGCCGAATTATGATGCAAATCTCACACCAATTACATAAAAGTCAGATAAAATGCGACATGAGCGTTTAGACTGCAGACACTTTGAAAACAATCCGATACATATCCGATTTAGTGCCACATATGGAAGTGGCACAAATCTGATTGGGTTTTTTTTGGGGGGGGGTGAGAAGATCAAATTGGGCCATTCAGACTGCAATGAAAAAATGGGATTTGGGTCGCATTTGCCTGCTGTGTGAAGCTGCGTACACACAGCAGGCAAATGCGACCCAAGACTGTTGATCGACAAGTTCTGATAGATGTTACCGTGAAGCTGAGGCTGAAACAAGCGGTGAAAACTTACGAAGCTGTTCAGGTTTCACTTTAATGTTTTTCGATTGATTCATTTTTACACATCTGTCACCCATAAGCAAACAATTTAATCACATTGTAACTGTTACGATTCATGGATGTTTGTTTGATAGGTCTTGCCATATTCAGTTCATTTCTCTGTGTTTGGATTTTTTTCTCTAAGATCAGTGTTAGTCTTTTAACCCTTTGGTTTCTAGTTTCTTGAGTCTTAGTTCAGCTCCCTTTGTGTTAATTAGTCTTCCTCCCTCAGTTTTCATGCTTTCTTTCTGCCACAGCCGTTCCACGTCTCCTCTGATTAGCTCATCTGCTTCATTATTTCCGTTACACTGCCTGTTACTCTTTCCACGCTTCATACCCTGTTCACCTTGTTCCACTACTGCAAGTTTTGTTTTATCGTGAAATCCTTCAACATGCTCATTTGAAGCTCCTGACGGCATTTTGGCACTACTGGTGAGGCCTTAAAGCAAAAATCAAAATCAAAGCCCTCTGCCCTGACTTTGCACTTTGTAGAGAGTTTCAGTGGATATTTACGTCAGCGGTACTACTGCGGGACTGAGGCGAAAGGCGAAAGCGGCAGAATACGGTGTTCACAAGAGATGGAACTTGCTATTAGGTAATGATAAGCCACAGGGACTTGCTTTTAAAGAGCCCCCCTCCTGTTCTCCACTCAGACATGAATCCTATTCATGTCACAAACTCCAGAAGTTTGTGACAATTTCTTTACCTCTGGTTCCGCAGATGCTGTCTTTTTTTCATCTGCTGTAGGCTCACTCGTGCATCTGTAACACTGCTTCTCCTAGGAGAGGAATCTGCTGTTAGCACATTGTGTGTTTCTTCCTTCCCACATTTTTCATTGTTTGCTGTCCTGCTTCTCCCTCATATTTAAGTCTGTTAAGCTACACAGAGGGACTTTTAAAGAGTTTCTAGTTGAAATAACTGCACAAAATTGCGACTTCGCTGAATCTCATTTATGTTGATCTCTGAATAATGATGTTATATAAATGAGTGTATGTGGCTATGTGATTATTTGGATGTGAAGCAGGTCAATGTGGCCCGTTCACCAGATTTGGGCCAGAAAGCATGTTAATACCAGGTCTTCGCTTTGAATGGACATCTCGAGGTTGCCCCTGTGATGAACTGCTCAGGGTTTGCTCTGCTTCTCATCTGCTGATTGGTGGAGATTAGCGCCAATACCTAAATATGTATACATATGTACAAAAGTTTAAATCTTCTGTAATATCTTTATTGTGTTTCTTATTCTTTTTCTGGTTTTGCCTCTGAAAAGGACCATAATAGAAGCTAATTTCTCCTGGAATTCTCTTGTAGGATTGCTACAAAGAAAGCCACCACAAGTCATAACAAAGGACTGTTTTAAAGACATTTATTTAATGTAAAACAGCTAAATAAATGAGCAACATAAATCACATCTTGACATATTAATAGCTTCACGTGATGTCAGACTAGTTTCTGATTTTTTTTTACATCTTTATCTGATATGCACTGCATACCAAAACAAAGAAAAAGAAATCACAACATTTTACGTTTCGATGATATAAGTTGTCCAGCACACAGTAGATAGAAAAAACAGAAGCATCCTGATCATTTGACAAATATTGGGTCGCATATATTTTTTGAATAATCTTAATGCTTTTAAATAAGTGAAAGAGTGATTAAAGAGTATAGATTATAGCTGTCTGCCTCGAAAGGCTTGTGATGTGAATTTTATTATAGTACCCATACCACTGCTATTACAAACTGTGAGCGTAAATACAGAGCACAAGCAAGACGTCATGCTGCCGTTTGTTGCTGCTCAAGCTTTTTCATATGAATTCATTACTGTACAGGTATGGTTATAAAGTAAGCATGTTAACTCCAATGATTATTGGAATTTAGCCCAGAGTATGTTGTCTTGATCAGGTCTGAGCAGGAGACATGGCAGGTTACAAACTTTCCATCTAAAGATCTAATCCAAAGGTGTTTTTGAGTGTAACACAGGGAACATAACTGGGCTTTCTTGTTCTTTTTTCTAAACTCACAGATTTGTAGCAACATCCATTCAGCTCAGTCATATTTCCCCTGCCTGGAAACTTACCCCAACAATTAGCCAGCTTTGCTTTTGCTATTCTTTTCTTCTAGTGCAGGGGTGCCTAAATCCAGTCCTCGAGATCTGCCATTCTGCACCCTTTAAATGGATCTCTGCACCAACACTCATGAATCAAATGACTGAATTCCTTCATCAGCAGTCATTCAGCTCTGCAGAGGCCTGGTAAGAAGCCATTGATTTGCTTCAGGTGTGCTGGAGAAGGGATGTATCTGAAAGTTACAGGATGTTGCTCTGTTGACTTAGGGGAAACAAGAACTCACAAAGATGACCTCACTTCCTGAGACTAAGATCAGTTCTTGTCGTGCGCGTTGTTGTTTGGTAGTCTCTACTGAAAGAAATATGATCCCTTAAGCATGGGAAACATTTCACCAGCAGCTGTTTCAAATGGCCCTGGAATTTTTTCCCCACAAATGTGTAAAAGACGGGACTGATGCAGAAGTAAAAGTATGCCATGTTTCGGGTGACATGCAGAGCGTAACCAAGTTTCTGTTCAGCCTCACAGCCTGTCAATTCATACTGCAGGAGTTCTACAATGTTAAAAGGTATCCAGCAGACAAAGAACAACACTACAAGGATGAAGATCACCCTGACTGCCTGGGATTTAGAAGCTGATTGGGATTTTGTGATGGTGATTGCAATCCTAATATAACAAAATACAATAACAGCCAGAGGGAGGATTAAGAAGACGAAAAGCTGAATATAAAATCCAGCTCTTTTGAGCATATTGACATCAATATTAGGGATTGCCTCAGTCTCCTCACAGTACTCTTTGCCCATATGCCTAAAGGTGCCATGGAGAAGCATCGGTCGGATGCAAGTCAAACTACTGATCAGCCACACCACTGTACAAGCTATGATAGCATTGCGTCGACTCCTCACATGTATTACTGGCATTAAATGCACAACAGCAATGTAACGGTCAATAGTCAGAAGAGTTAAAAAGAAAACAGAACTGTAGAAGCCCATATAGTAGGCACTGAAGACGATCTTGCACATAACTGAACCAAAAATCCATTGAGAGAGCTGCATGTAGATGCCCACAAAGGGAAGGCTACTCATGAAGATCAGGGAGGACGCCACCAGGTTCACCAGCAAGATGTTGATCACAGTGGTCAGCTTCTTGAACCTGGAAAGTAGGTTGGTTTAGTGTTAACTTAGATTGACAGCAAAAACATGATTACATGTTGAACTTTTAATGCCTATAACACCATAGTAGATGCAAGTCTTGATGTATCACATTACACCATCAGTGAATGATTCCATGGCTTTTATATTACAAGTAGTTATACAAAGCAGTCCTACCTTTTAGCGAGGAAGAAACATTTACTTCAAAAGAAACATCAAATGCTATATTGCAGTTTCCAAATGCCCACAGGGACAAAGACCTTCATTTTTGGAGACATCTACTGTAGTTTGATGGAACTACAATGGAACTGTTTGGCTATAATGACCAACATAACATTTGGAAGAAAAATGGGGACAATTGTAGCATCCTAACTGTAAAGTATGGGGGAGGCAGCATGAAGTTATGGGGCTGTTTCACTACAGGAGGAACTGGTCCACTTCATAAAATAGATGGCATCATGAGGAAAGAACATTATGAAGATTTATTGAAGTAACATCTAAAGACATCAGACAGGAACTTAAAGCTTGTGTGCAAATTGGTCTTTCAAATGGACAATAACCCTAAGCATACAGTTAAAGCAGTTATAAAATGGCTTAAGAACAACAAAGTCAATGTTTTGGCATGGCCGTCACAAAACTCTGATGTCAGTCTTATGAAGAAGTTGTGGGTAGATCTGAAAAGGCGTGTGAAAGCAAGGCAGCCTACAGACCTACAGTTTAAAAGACAATTATCCCTGATACTGACCAAATATATGTAAACTTTTGATTTAGAAGAAAATTAGAAAAACACCCCAAATATATGTTCTCATTAAGTTTTTTGGCATTTAGCAAATAGAATTAATTTTGGTAATTCTAACCGACCTAAAACAAAAGAAGTTTTGTGTGATTTAACTTCAGACAGCCAGAAAAAATGTGTATGTGTTTTTTCATTCAGTGTATGTAAACATCTGGTTTCAACTGCACATTACCTTCTGTATTAGTTTAATACATTTTATACTGAAAAAAAACCATTTTGGAACATTTTCTCTTGCCTCAATTTGGTATTTTGTAATTGGTATTTATTTGTATGTGGGTTGTTTTTTTTTTTTTCATTTTAGTTTTTAAAATACCAAACTTTCACATAACTTTATTCTTTTTGTCTGTCTGATGACATTATTTTTAAATATTAAATTAGATGTTCTGGTCAGTCAATCAGTACTTGAGTAACTTTTTTACCAAATACTTTTTCACTTGAAAAATCTTTTGAATGGACACTTCTTACTTTAACTTGAGGAAAAATATGTTGAAGTAGTGGTACTTTTACTCAAGTACAATTTTCTTTCTATCATGATCTACTGTGCTTTTACTTCTGGTCAGGTCTTGTCACCATCAGTGTTGTTCATCTCCTGAATTAATTGTTGCTTAAAAGGTCTTGCCTTACTAGTTTGTTCCATTGCATTTAATTTCTTAGTTTACTTTTGCATTTTGCACTTTGTGCATTTCTATTTACTTTTCTTAGCTTAGTGTTAGCCTTTCTTGGTTTATTAGGTCTTCTTTACTTCTCAAAAGAAAAGTTTGCTCTGAATTAACTTCAGACAGTGAGAAAAAAAACATGTATATCTTTTTCTTCGGTGTATATGTGTGTTAGAACAGGGTAATGTACTGACATACGCTGGTAAAATAAGTATTGAACCCATCACAATTTTTGAATAGTAAACATATTTCTAAAGATACTACTGAAATGAAATGGAATTTTCACCAGGTGTTGGTAACAACCCAAGTAATCCATACATAGAAAGAAACCAAAACAAATAAGTTTAGAAAATAAGTCAGCTGTAATAACATAAATACAAAAGCCTTTGTTGGTAACGACAGCTTCAAGACACCTCCTGTATAGAGAAACTAGTGGCATGCATTGCTCAGGTGTGATTTTGGCCCATCTTTCTACACAGACAGTCTTTAAATCTTGAAGGTTCCATGGGCTTCTTCTATGAACTCTGATTTTTAGTTCTTTCCATAGATTTTCAATTGGATTCAAGTCATGTGATTGGCTGGGCCATTCTAGCAGCTTTATTTTCTTTCTCTAAAGCCAGAGAAAGAAAATAAAGCTGATAGTCTCCTTATCAGTCTCCTTAATAGTCTCCTTGGCTCTGTGTTTGGGATCTTTATCTTGCTGAAATGTGCACCCTCCCCTCAGCTTCATCATTCTGATAGATGGCAGCAGATTTTTCTTATCTGACCAGACTATGTTCTATGTTCTATGTTCTATGACACACCTTTTTATAGGACATCACTTTGGATTGAACCGGTTGATTTTCATTTCCACTGACAGGGGCAGGATGGCTTTCTGATAACTGATAGATTTCAGCTGATGTCTTGGCTTTCCATGCCTTTTGCACCTCCCTTTCTGCATGCATTCAATACTTTTTACCTCTGTTATTTCACATTATCACATATGACTTAATTACTAAACTTATTTGTTTTGGTTTCTTTCTATGTGTGGATTACTTGGGCTGCTGTCAACACTTGATGACAATTTCATGTCAATAGCACCTTCAGAAATATGTTTCCTATGAAAAACTGCGACGTGTTCAATACTTATTTTACCCTCTATAAAACTGGAAATGTATAGTCTGATTTAAGATCACATAGTGAAAAACAAATGGATTGGTATATTTACAAAACCAAAAAAGGTCTTTATTTCATATTTGAATGTGTATTTCTTTAAAGGTTTTTATAGTTAATAATCAGATTACTGTATCTTTAAAAGCCTCTGCTTTAACTAGTTGGTTTACTTACCGATGGATGATAACCAGAACCAACACATTGGTGACAACACTGAAGATAAACATGAAGTAGTAAAGGTAAGACAGATTTGCTCCCAGTCTGTTATCACCGTCCCTTGTACACAGTCCATTCACGACCCCTGTTGAAATCATTTGTTGTGTTGTGTTGAAGTTGTTGTCCTGTGTTGAACTCCTGGGATCATAAGTGGAGTTCATTGGTGTCATCTTTGTGTAAAATCTGTCAGAAGTAGAATTCACAATGTCATGTTGTCAGTGGGAACTCGGAAATCAGTTTTTTTTTTTTTTTTTTTTTTTATAGGTAGAGGAAATTAAAACAAACCAGATCAAGAAATCTATGCCTTTCATAAACAGAGATGAAAAAAGCAGGAATAAATGTCCTTACCGCTTGGCCAGCTGAGGGGCTTCAGGTTGTATCTCTCAAAGTCTGTCTGACACAAAGTGAACAGTCATCAAACCAAAGGTAGTTCTTCTGAGGGATCTGTTAAAGTTCCTCACATTTTTAATCAAAAAACAAATCCAAAATGGGATGGATTTCAGCACAGCCTGTTCAGACAACATCAGTGATATTGATCATCGTTCAACAGGGAAGCAGCAAAAGTCTGACTGTTGAGATGTAAAATGATTACACAACTGGCCGCATGAGTAACAATTCTGCAGTTAGAACCTGTTCAGGAAGGGCTGTTTGCTCAAAAGCAGACATGTAATTATATCAGGAATGTTTTCAGCAATCGTAACATGTTCATCTTTAAAAAAGAAGAACTGGAAAAGAACTGGCAGTATATCTTTTGTTTTTATTATTTTTATATGCTTGAATTGTACCTTCATTTCAAGTCATTTCAATTCAGAGTAGCCATCTGCCTTCATCTGCTGGGGATAAGAGGACAGAGACACAGATGAACTGGGACAGGAGTACTTTATCTGAAAAAAGAAACAAACAAAAAAGAATAAGAAAAACTGAGACTGCAGTAAACACTAGCAATAAAGGAATGGCTCATCCTTTCTCTTACTTCCCTTAGGCTCTCCAAACTTCCTGAGAAGTGAGCTTAAGAGCATCACAGCTTCTGCCAAAAGCAACTTGCAACTTGCCCAATGCAGCAGACATGAAAGTACACAGGGTAATAATAACATGAAGTTTTGGTTGTGGCTTGTACAAACCAGTAAATTCTGAAGAAGCAGGTGTTTTCAAGAAACAGGGTCATAGAACTACAGCTTCTGATTCACAAGAAAGGACTTGCCCACCAAGTGAAAGTAGAAATGACAAAACCAGAGTGAAGTGTTAGCTCAACAAGAGAGATCTCAACAGGCCAGTGACACGTGGATTTACTTTAACATTAAAGATGGTACCTGTCAACTAGGCCTCAAACCTGTTTCAGCATTCTCAAACAATCAGTTACCAGAGTGTCTTTTAGATTAGCATCTTAAAGGGTATTATAGAGGCATCTGAGGTAGTTTAAGGTACAAGACTTGCCTTCCAGAGCTGCCAGGGAAACAATCAGGCCTTTCCCCCTTCCTTTGCTTCTCAATATGCTGTTCAAACAAGACACCAGAGTGTTACCTGCTTACGCTAAAGTAAATAGCCAGATGTGCATGTCTTTTCCACAACTTTACAATTGTTCTAAAAAGAAATTCAAATCCAGGACTTCACCAAATGTTATAGAAAGCATCCAAAAAGTGTTTCTGGGTGGTGAACTACTGGGTCACTTGATGCCTTAGGACAGGGGTGTCAAACTCATTTCATCAAGAATGAATGTCATTAAAGGGCAGAATGTATTAATTAAACTACCCTAACAAACTAAGATATTATCGTCTTCTCTGCGTTAGATTAGTACTTCTTAAAATGTAATCATTTTTAACAACTTTTCACACTGATGTAATTTGATCCTATACAAATAAAAACTGACCTGATTCGACTGATAAAATAATATTTAAGCACACAACTGATCTTACATTAAAGTTCAATTTATGTGGCCCTCTAGACTCTAGAGGGCCACATAAATTGTTATGTCTCGCCGGATTTGGCCCATGGCCCTCATGTTTGACACCTGTGCCTTAGGAGGTGTCATACAGGTAGACAGTGACAAATGATTAGAGTATCTGTAAATGCCGAGGATGATTAGTTGGCTTTAGTGAACATTGATGCTGGATGAGAGACTTTTAACAGATTCCAACATGGATTCTGAAGCTTTTCATCCAGACGGAATTATTCCCTGACAAATATAGCTCCAGTAGGGGTAGCAGTTCAGCCTCATATGTTTGAGCCTGAATATGGCTACGTTCACACAATAGGTCTTGATGCTGAGTTCCAATTTTTTGCTGAAATATGATTTTTATTGTGTGGTCGTTCATACTACTAATTAAACACACTGCAATCAGACTTTTGTGTGAACAGTTTACGACCCCAAAGCGACCGAAGAAGAACGTAGACGTCACACCGCTGCACTCTGTTCACAGAAGTAATGATGGATGCTGCTGTCTATGGATCGATTTTAAAGTTATTCAGAGCTGACAGTATCGTCACAAGACCATAACAAGACGAAGGAAGGTAATAAAAGGAAAGCACAACTAAAAGCCACGGCCTTTCGTGGAGCATTGACGGCAGCTTCTGTAGAGCAGTCTGTTGGGATGCGTGGTCGGAACCAGGAGTGATGGGATTGTGATGTGATGCGCTTCACTGACAAAGACCTCTTTCATGATTTCATATTGAATAATTGTCAGCCGTTCTTTAAATCCGGATTTACCGCGTCTAACTTTTCTGGTGCCGAATTATGATGCAAATCTCACACCAATTACATAAAAGTCAGATAAAATGCGACATGAGCGTTTAGACTGCAGACACTTTGAAAACAATCCGATACATATCCGATTTAGTGCCACATATGGAAGTGGCACAAATCTGATTGGGTTTTTTTTGGGGGGGGGGGTGAGAAGATCAAATTGGGCCATTCAGACTGCAATGAAAAAATGGGATTTGGGTCGCATTTGCCTGCTGTGTGAAGCTGCGTACACACAGCAGGCAAATGCGACCCAAGACTGTTGATCGACAAGTTCTGATAGATGTTACCGTGAAGCTGAGGCTGAAACAAGCGGTGAAAACTTACGAAGCTGTTCAGGTTTCACTTTAATGTTTTTCGATTGATTCATTTTTACACATCTGTCACCCATAAGCAAACAATTTAATCACATTGTAACTGTTACGATTCATGGATGTTTGTTTGATAGGTCTTGCCATATTCAGTTCATTTCTCTGTGTTTGGATTTTTTTCTCTAAGATCAGTGTTAGTCTTTTAACCCTTTGGTTTCTAGTTTCTTGAGTCTTAGTTCAGCTCCCTTTGTGTTAATTAGTCTTCCTCCCTCAGTTTTCATGCTTTCTTTCTGCCACAGCCGTTCCACGTCTCCTCTGATTAGCTCATCTGCTTCATTATTTCCGTTACACTGCCTGTTACTCTTTCCACGCTTCATACCCTGTTCACCTTGTTCCACTACTGCAAGTTTTGTTTTATCGTGAAATCCTTCAACATGCTCATTTGAAGCTCCTGACGGCATTTTGGCACTACTGGTGAGGCCTTAAAGCAAAAATCAAAATCAAAGCCCTCTGCCCTGACTTTGCACTTTGTAGAGAGTTTCAGTGGATATTTACGTCAGCGGGTACTACTGCGGGACTGAGGCGAAAGGCGAAAGCGGCAGAATACGGTGTTCACAAGAGATGGAACTTGCTATTAGGTAATGATAAGCCACAGGGACTTGCTTTTAAAGAGCCCCCCCTCCTGTTCTCCACTCAGACATGAATCCTATTCATGTCACAAACTCCAGAAGTTTGTGACAATTTCTTTACCTCTGGTTCCGCAGATGCTGTCTTTTTTTCATCTGCTGTAGGCTCACTCGTGCATCTGTAACACTGCTTCTCCTAGGAGAGGAATCTGCTGTTAGCACATTGTGTGTTTCTTCCTTCCCACATTTTTCATTGTTTGCTGTCCTGCTTCTCCCTCATATTTAAGTCTGTTAAGCTACACAGAGGGACTTTTAAAGAGTTTCTAGTTGAAATAACTGCACAAAATTGCGACTTCGCTGAATCTCATTTATGTTGATCTCTGAATAATGATGTTATATAAATGAGTGTATGTGGCTATGTGATTATTTGGATGTGAAGCAGGTCAATGTGGCCCATTCACCAGATTTGGGCCAGAAAGCATGTTAATACCAGGTCTTCGCTTTGAATGGACATCTCGAGGTTGCCCCTGTGATGAACTGCTCAGGGTTTGCTCTGCTTCTCATCTGCTGATTGGTGGAGATTAGCGCCAATACCTAAATATGTATACATATGTACAAAAGTTTAAATCTTCTGTAATATCTTTATTGTGTTTCTTATTCTTTTTGTGGTTTTGCCTCTGAAAAGGACCAAAATAGAAGCTAATTTCTCCTGGAATTCTCTTGTAGGATTGCTACAAAGAAAGCCACCACAAGTCATAACAAAGGACTGTTTTAAAGACATTTATTTAATGTAAAACAGCTAAATAAATGAGCAACATAAATCACATCTTGACATATTAATAGCTTCACGTGATGTCAGACTAGTTTCTGATTTTTTTTTACATCTTTATCTGATATGCACTGCATACCAAAACAAAGAAAAAGAAATCACAACATTTTACGTTTCGATGATATAAGTTGTCCAGCACACAGTAGATAGAAAAAACAGAAGCATCCTGATCATTTGACAAATATTGGGTCGCATATATTTTTTGAATAATCTTAATGCTTTTAAATAAGTGAAAGAGTGATTAAAGAGTATAGATTATAGCTGTCTGCCTCGAAAGGCTTGTGATGTGAATTTTATTATAGTACCCATACCACTGCTATTACAAACTGTGAGCGTAAATACAGAGCACAAGCAAGACGTCATGCTGCCGTTTGTTGCTGCTCAAGCTTTTTCATATGAATTCATTACTGTACAGGTATGGTTATAAAGTAAGCATGTTAACTCCAATGATTATTGGAATTTAGCCCAGAGTATGCTGTCTTGATCAGGTCTGAGCAGGAGACATGGCAGGTTACAAACTTTCCATCTAAAGATCTAATCCAAAGGTGTTTTTGAGTGTAACACAGGGAACATAACTGGGCTTTCTTGTTCTTTTTTCTAAACTCACAGATTTGTAGCAACATCCATTCAGCTCAGTCATATTTCCCCTGCCTGGAAACTTACCCCAACAATTAGCCAGCTTTGCTTTTGCTATTCTTTTCTTCTAGTGCAGGGGTGCCTAAATCCAGTCCTCGAGATCTGCCATTCTGCACCCTTTAAATGGATCTCTGCACCAACACTCATGAATCAAATGACTGAATTCCTTCATCAGCAGTCATTCAGCTCTGCAGAGGCCTGGTAAGAAGCCATTGATTTGCTTCAGGTGTGCTGGAGAAGGGATGTATCTGAAAGTTACAGGATGTTGCTCTGTTGACTTAGGGGAAACAAGAACTCACAAAGATGACCTCACTTCCTGAGACTAAGATCAGTTCTTGTCGTGCGCGTTGTTGTTTGGTAGTCTCTACTGAAAGAAATATGATCCCTTAAGCATGGGAAACATTTCACCAGCAGCTGTTTCAAATGGCCCTGGAATTTTTTCCCCACAAATGTGTAAAAGACGGGACTGATGCAGAAGTAAAAGTATGCCATGTTTCGGGTGACATGCAGAGCGTAACCAAGTTTCTGTTCAGCCTCACAGCCTGTCAATTCATAATGCAGGAGTTCTACAATGTTAAAAGGTATCCAGCAGACAAAGAACAACACTACAAGGATGAAGATCACCCTGACTGCCTGGGATTTAGAAGCTGATTGGGATTTTGTGATGGTGATTGCAATCCTAATATAACAAAATACAATAACAGCCAGAGGGAGGATCAAGAAGACGAAAAGCTGAATATAAAATCCAGCTCTTTTGAGCATATTGACATCAATATTAGGGATTGCCTCAGTCTCCTCACAGTACTCTTTGTCCACATGCCTAAAGGTGCCATGGAGAAGCATCGGTCGGATGCAAGTCAAACTACTGATCAGCCACACCACTGTACAAGCTATGATAGCATTGCGTCGACTCCTCACATGTATTACTGGCATTAAATGCACAACAGCAACGTAACGGTCAATAGTCAGAAGAGTTAAAAAGAAAACAGAACTGTAGAAGCCCATATAGTAGGCACTGAAGACAATCTTGCACATAACTGAACCAAAAATCCATTGAGAGAGCTGCATGTAGACGCCCAGAAAGGGAAGGCTACTCATGAAGATCAGGGAGGACACCACCAGGTTCACCAGCAAGATGTTGATCACAGTGGTCAGCTTCTCGAACCTGGAAGAAAGATGGAAGGCAGACAAGTGTTATTTTGGCATAAATATAGTTACATTCTTTAACTTTCGGGGCACTAAGATCTGTGGGTTCAATTTTATGCATGTCTGACGTAAATTTCACAAAACACCTGTGTGACTGTTAGCCAGAAATTTCAGATAATGAAATAGGTAATTTGAGTAAAAATATTTTAAAAATTAGGAAGAAAATTATATATTTTATACTTTGGTAGTTTCAATTAATCACCATGTACCTAAAAATGCGTTTTATCTCATTTTCTGCCGCCACTAACAGATAACCGGTCGCGGGAAATGACAGAGCGCCGATCCCAGATAAGGCAGGGGTGAGAAGGGGATCCCACTCCATTTCCAGTATGTTTAGCTTAGCTTAGCTTCGCAGCCAGCCAGGTTTGTGAACCAAGCTGTGCTGCTCCCAAAACCCAGGGCATATTTCAGAGAATGCTCAGTGTCGGTGAACTGACTGGTCTGATAAAAATCAAAGGTATACTTTTATGGTTAAAACATTTTGAAACTACTGGCGACCTGTCCGGGGTGTAACCCGCCTGTCGCCCGATGACCGCTGGAGATAGGCACCAGCACCCCTTTGCGACCTTAAAAGCAAAAAGGGATAAGCGTGTTGGATAATGGATGGATGGATAGAGGGACATTTTGAAAGTTTTTGTGACAAACTCAGAATATTATGAAAACGCTAAGTTTCCGTCCTCCGTTTCCGTTTACCACTACTGGTGACGCAATGCATTATGGGATATGTTGCTGGCCCAAGTCCGCACAGGGATGGATCCTTAATAAAATGGGTGAAATAAGAACCTATCTGGGTTCTTTTAGAGTACTTGTTTTGATGCGTACTTAGGATTGGAACAGTACTTGGGCCACTGTCGATGAAGAATCAAAAGCACATGAATACACACCTACAGACAAAGTATGCATGTTTTGAACCACATTACCCATAATTCCTTGAGCCCAGTCCTACTTTCATTCCATATATTCAAGGTTCATTCCATATATCCAGACTTTTGAATATGTATATATATATATATATATATATATATATATATATATATATATATATATATATATATATATATATATATATATATATATATATATATCCAGGCCGGGTCGCTTTGTTGAGATATCCAGTGTGGGTCCTTAGGCAAGATCCTTTGCGCTACTGCCTACCTCATGATGAGTGACAAGGGAATACACGCCATGCCGGCTCAGACGTCGCCCGGCCAAACAAGGTCTGCGTCAGGTGCTGGGGAACCAGGGCACCTTCACGAAAAATGGGTTACTGGAACAAGACGGAATTGGGCGAGAGGTGAAAACTTGGATCTTTTGGAATGCTACTACTCAAGTAACCCTAGTCAGAGGGGTTACATGCAAAGAATGTGGGAGGAATGGTTTCATCGACATCCCCATTCAACACTAACTGCCAAACAACTAGTAGCTCAGTGTTCCAACATCCGCAAACGGCAAATGCTGTCACAACTTGAGATAGACGAGGTACAACACAAATGCTACCGCAAGGGGGAGCCAGGACGCCAGGTCAGAGGGGAGTTAGCTTCAACTCCCCACCTGGAGATTGGGTATGCAGCCCCAATAATGAACGAACCATCAAAGCTGAACGAGGCAGCATCTGACCTGAGAAGTAGGATCGTGGCCCGAATGAACACCAGGCAATCCCGATGCCAATTACAACGGCTGAGTGAAGTACCATCAGAAAGTCTCATTGAAGATGTGAATGCAGCATTGAGAACGATCCCTACCAACACCATAACGGAAACCAATGAGCTGGTGTACAACTCAGCATCAGTGATCCTTGAGATGCTCGGCTATAGGAGCAACCATGAGATTCAATACCCACCATGGAAAAGACGGTTAGAGGCTAAAATCAAGGTAACAAGGAGGGAAGTGAGCCAATTGTCAGAGCTCCAAAGAGGTGCAATCAAAAGACCAGTACCCAAGCGGTACAGCCAGATGGCCATACCTGAAGCGCTCGAAACTGCCAAACAAAGGCTCCAAGCCTTGGCCAGTCGCCTAAAGAGGTACACGAGAGAAAATGAAGCCAGGAGGATTAACTGGCTCTTCTCCACCCAACCAGCTAAAGTGTACTCTCAATGGCAGGGTAATAACAACAGAGCAGACCCACCAAGGCTGGAGACCCAACAGTACTGGAAAGGCATATGGGAAAGGGAGGCGACCAACAACAGCAATGCACAGTGGCTAATCTCTCTACGAGATGACCACAGCAACCTCTCTGAGCAAGCCCCAGTAACTATCACAGTGGCAGATGTCCAAGAAAGAGTCTCAGGTATGAAAAACTGGACAGCACCAGGTCCTGACATGATCCATGCCTACTGGCTAAAGAAACTCACTGCCCTCCATGAGCGACTGGCAGCTCAAATGAACCAGCTGCTACAAAGTGGGACTCACCCTGAATGGTTAACTGAAGGGCGCACAATCCTGATCCAGAAGGATCCCTCAAAGGGTTCGGTCCCATCCAACTATCGGCCAATAACCTGTCTCTCTACAACATGGAAGCTCATGTCAGGCATCATAGCAGCTAAGATAGGTGGGCACATGGATAAATACATGAGTACAGCACAGAAGGGCATCGGCATAAATACCAGAGGAGCCAAACACCAACTCCTGGTAGACCAAACAGTCGCCCGAGACTGCAAAACCCGACACACCAACCTGTGCACGGCTTGGATTGATTACAAGAAAGCCTATGACTCAATGCCACACACTTGGATCATTGAATGCTTAGAGATGTACAACATCAACAGGACTCTAAGAGCCTTCATTGCAGCCTCGATGGGGATGTGGAAAACCACCCTTGAAGCCAACTGCAAGCCAATTGCAGTTGGCTTCATCAGTTGCAAGCCAAGTCCATCAAATGTGGCATATACCATGACGCTCTGTCCCCACTGCTGTTCTGCCACCATCAGTCACCTCCTCTACATGGATGACATCAAGCTGTACGCTAAGAGCAAACGAGACATCGACTCACTGATCCACACCACCAGGATCTACAGCACTGACATTGGGATGTCATTCGGACTAGAGAAGTGTGGTCGGATGGTTACACAGAGAGGGAAGGTCATCCACACAGAAGGGGTCTCACTCCCAGAGGGAACAACATTGAGGACAGTTACAAGTACCACAAGCAAATGGCAGCCTCGATGAGGTCGCAAGGAAAGGAGCCACAGCCAAATACCTCCAACGAGTAAGGCAAGTCCTGAGAAGCCAGCTCAATGGCAAGAACAAGATCCATGCGATAAACAGCTATGCCTTGCCAGTAATCAGATACCCTGCAGAAATAATAAGCTGGCCAAAGGAAGAGATAAAGACCATGGATGTTAAAACTCGGAAACTACTAACCATGCGTGGAGGGTTCCACCCTAAATCCAGCATCCTGAGACTATACGCGAGCCGTAAGGACGGAGGCAGAGGACTAGCGAGTGTGAGAGCCACTGTCCAGGATGAAACATCCAAGATCCATAAATACATCAAGGTCAAAGCCTCAACCGACGATGTGCTCAGCGAATGTCTCAAACAATGGGGACCAGAGGATGAGGTGCTGGAGGAACCATCATGGGAGGATAAGCCCCTACATGGGATGTACCACCGACAAATAACTGAAGTGGCTGATATCAGGAAATCCTACCAATGGCTGGAAAAAGCTGGACTCAAGGACAGCACAGAGGCACTCATCCTGGCTGCACAGGAACAGGCCCTAAACACCAGAGCAATAGAGGCTCAGATCTACCACACCAGACAAGATCCAAGGTGTAGATTGTGCAAGGAGGCCCCTGAGACAGTCCAACACATAACAGCAGGGTGCAAGATGCTGGCAGGGAAAGCGTACATGGAACGTCATAACCAAGTGGCGGGCATAGTGTACAGAAACATCTGTGCAGGATATGGACTGGAAGCCCCGAGATCAAAGTGGGGCACACCCCCAAAGGTGGTGGAGAATGACCGAGCTAAGATCCTGTGGGACTTCCAGATCCAGACAGACAAAATGGTAATGGCGAACCAACCGGACATCGTGGTGGTGGATAAACAACAGAGGAAAGCCGTTGTGGTGGATGTAGCAATACCAAGCGATTGCAACATCAGGAAAAAGGAACATGAGAAACTGGAGAAATACCAGGGCCTCAGAGAGGAACTGGAGATGGCCTGGAAAGTGAAGACCACAGTGGTGCCTGTGGTCATCGGGGCCCTCGGGGCAGTCACCCCCAAACAGGAGCAGTGGCTAAAACAGATCCCAGGAACAACATCAGACATCTCAGTCCAGAAATGCGCAGTTCTCGGCACAGCCAAGATACTACACAGAACCCTCAAGCTCCCAGGCCTCTGGTAGAGGACCCGAGCTCAGAGGTTGAGAAAGACCACCCGTGGAGGGTGAGAAGGGAATTTTATATGCATATATATATATATATATATATATATATATATATATATATATATATATATATATATATATATACACACACACACACACACACACACACACACACACACACACACACACACACATTTTTGTGGGGAAAAAAACCACCATATTTTTGGTTTGCTCACTATTCACAAGTTTGGCTATGATGCAAGGATAAAGATTATTGTTTATCATTTCTTGTTGAACTTTTTGAGAGAAATTTTCATTCATTTACCAACTGCTGTAACCATGGCATGGACTTCCTGAAATGTAATTGTACTGAACCCCAAAGAAAGTAATGAGACAGAAACAACATAATTTTCATGGTGTACTAAGGCACAGTTTATTAAAACTGTTCATGGCCCTAGAACATTTATCTTATTCACTCTACCTAAACAGTGTTTGACATTAATATGGCTGTTCAGAGACCCCTTCCCTTATCTGTGGTCAGAAAGATACTTTCAGATCATTTTAAATCTATATCTGCAGGGATCTGCATTATTTTAGACATACTGTATGAAGCTTAATCCTGTAGGGTACTTTGCCTGAGCAAATACAGTTGGTCATGCTAGATAGGAAAGTCAAAGTACACATGTAATAATTTATTAATTTCACAAATGTTTATCAAGATTGATTTAGACATCCACATAGCAAGTTTTCTGCAAAAAGGTTTAACCTAAAAAAATAGATATACAGAGGCTTGTCCCTGGTTCAGTTCCTGGCTCTAGGCCATATGCAGCATCTCTTCCCCTTCTCCTTCTGTCTCTGTCCTTCCTCCTGTCAAGTGACTGTTAAATAAAGGCCTCTAGTGTCATAAAAATCTTTTAAAAAAATCACAAAACATTTCCGTGTTCTTCTAGAAATTTGTAACAAATAAGCTATATTGTCTCACATTAAAGCAAACCTGTCAGCTAATGTGGCTTGTCTCTCTCAGGGTTTTTTCCACACCTGATGTGTTTGCACTGCATTAAAAGTGGGGTTTTCAGCAGTTGTTGGCACATGGAATTGCCGTGAACCTTGAGATGTAGGGCTGTCAGCAGGAGTTTTTTTTGTCCATTTGGAAAACTGTCGGGAATTGTCAAGAACTTCCATTTACTTTGTGAGTCAGTGTCCAAGATTTATTGGATCACAACGTTACTCAGCAGTATTGGGATAGTTACCTTGGAAATTCATTTATCATAAACTTTTTCATAAGTAAGTTATTCACATTTGGTATTTGTAATCAGTTTATTCAGTCCACTGTAGGTAAATGTGATATTATTTTAAAGAGACAAGATGATTCGTGCTCTGCACTGCTCATTGACATAATTTATAGTTTATCAATCTATGATTTAAATTCATGGAAACAATTATTAGCCCACTTTATTGTTCTTTGTTCATCCCTGCACAACTAAAGGTATATTTGTTTGGACTAATTTAAGAGCTAATTTAAGAGCTTATATCTTGCTATTTTCCATGTTTTCCTGATATTGACCAAAATCACTTAAATACTTATATCAACATTATATTTGTTTGAAAGTACCTGTTTTGGGGGTTTTTCTAGTCACATGTTGGACACAGGGGTTAGTACATGATCACATAACCATTAGTTTGGTGACAAAGATGGTCTGATCTTTTTCCTTGACTGTATTTTGAGTGAGAAACTTAAAAGTAATTTTTTTAAAAAGTTAGATAATCAGACCATTTCATAAAATGCTCTGCCACAAGCTAAACTCCATGTATATGCTACATTCTGTGTACATATTTTTCTTCTGAAGATTGTTTTATATCTTCAAGTCCTTCTCATGTTTTTTCAAAGAATTTTTATTCCAAATTTTTCTCTAAGAGTGCTTTATATCTTATGGTCATTGAGGGTTTTATTTTCTGTTAGGGTATCTTCGTAGGATGTTTTATTTTTTGTGTTTTTAATTTCTGTAATGTGTGCATGCTAAGTCAGGAGTCATCACAAAATTTCATTGTCGTTACATAATGACAATAAAGATTCCTGTAATGCATAATGGTTGTATGTTTTGTGTCAACAGCTGCTGGAGGGGAGGCAGAGTGTGCTTGCAGCAGAAGAGGTGGGATTCTGGGAAGGTGTCAGCCTTGATCTAATATCACATGAGGAGGATGGGATCTTTGAGGGGGTGTCGTAGATTGTGAGACCCCCAGTTTTTTGCAGCCAGGAGCTAAGTGACCTCTGTTCCACACTACAGGAGAGACGTGGAGCCAGTCATAAATACAGCGCAATGCATCATGTGTTTGCATGCTGCAACATGGTCCAGAAGTGGATGACCATTTCATGTCTTGATTTTATTTGTAAATATTGTCTTGTCTTTTAGCAACAAAAATAAAAATTATTTAAATATGTGCCTCAGAATGTGTTACTCATAAATGAATACCCTTTATTTAGTTAAGGTAAAAGGTATGGCACGAATACAACATAATACACAGTATATCATGAACATAGTCAGTAATAGCTGTATTTTTAATGCAGGGTTATTATTATAATTCATTATTATATTCATTATTAGGGAGGGCTTACCTAGGTCTGTATTTATAAAGGCCTAGGGTGTCCAGTGGGGACAGATCTACCAATGATCTGATTGATGATTGCTGATGTCATTTGTTTTATCCAATGACTGAGAAGCCACGTTGGTCTGCTTCAGCTGCTCAAACTTGCGCGGCTGCTATTCATATGTTAAGTGGCATAGTTACCCCCAACCCCCGCTGCTTGTGCAGGTACTTTCCTGACAGTGTTCGGCACAGGTGAGCCCGAACGGGCAGCCCTGCAAGCGCTCGATATAGCTGCCGTGAATTAGTGGAACTCATGGCAGTTTACAGGGATGAAGATACCACTTTTCATGCAGTTTAAAACAAACTAGTTCGGTTTGTTTGTGTGGTTGTGAACACAGCAATTGCACAAGGGTGCAGACCTAAGCAATCATACCATTTCCAAACGAGCTGCAGAGTGGTCCGTTTACGGCTCCAGCTAGCAGGTGTATGCTGCAAGCTTGAGCCAAACGCCTTCCTGTAGGCAGGCATGCATTGTGGTATATGGTAGACTAAAGAAACTAATAAGCAATGGCTGCATGTCTTCTTCGTAAACCATAAAGCTCCATGCAACTTTCAAGACATCTTCTCAAAATCATTTGCTATCCTGCTCAGGTCATTTTTGCTGAATTGTAACCAGAAACACACTAATGACGTAAGTAAATTCTTTGTGTTTTCTACTTGCTCAGAACACAAAATCTGCTTCCTGTATTTCCCCTTGGTTCTCCTGCCCTAAACACATCTGACCAATAAACTATGTTCCCATGTAGTTTGTAGTGACTGGCTGGGTTTTTACTTTGAGTTTTCTGTCTGTGGAAAGAGACCGAACCATTGTAAAAAAAAATTACACTTTGACAAAATTTGTACTAATGTAAACAAGCTACAGGTGTGAAAACACCCTGAAAACAAGATGTTTGCCATGATTTGGATTTATTTGGACTTTAATTTCATCGGTGTTTCCTGTTTTGAGTTGTTCCTGTTTGTTTACTTAAATCGGGATTTCATTCTTCTGTATGTTTTATTTCTTGAATTATTATTATTTGAATATTAGATTTGGGCTCACTATCTTCTCTCCCTCAGTGAATTTAAGCCTGGCTATCATCATTGTTCTCCACTGGTTTCTCCTTCAGTCTTTCTTGGTTCTTCAGTGTCCCCTGTGTTTACCTCCGTATCCTCTAGTATTCTACTTGTAAGTGGACATGGTACCTTCTGTCATGATCCCTTGTTCTTTTGGAAGTTTGTTTCTGTTGTTTCTTTGTATTGAGTTCTTATTTTCCCTCTGTTAGTTCAGTTATTTCTTATTTGAATGGTTCTTTACATTTAGCATTAATTTTCATCTCCCCATTCTAGTTTTTTTCCTTCTGTTTGTCCAGTTGTTTATTAGATTTAGTGTTCTGTTATTATTTAATTTGCTTCCATCTGTTTTATCTCCTCAGTCAGTTTTGCTATTTACTCAGTCACATTCAGTTCAGTCTTTTCTTAGTTATTCTAGTTTTATTCCTTGTCTTTAGCTATTTCTTCGTTACTGTTAGATTCATTTCCTTGCTCCCATGTTTGCTCTCTCTCGCCCCCTGCTGCCATTCTCTCTCACTCTCTCTCCTTAGTCTCCCTTCTGCTCTCTTCCTTCCCACCTGCAAACCATTAGCCATTCAGCCCAGTCTATTGTTTCATCATTAACACTCCCAGTATTTAAACCCTTCTCCTGCTCTCACTCCTTGCTGGATTCTTCTGTTTGCTACGTGATTCTTTCCCATCATCCTGCTGCAGCTGATCCTAGATTCCCATGTTTTTGTTCTGCTCTGGCTCCCTGCGTTCTCTGTGGCTTCTTTGTAAGTTTTTGTTCATCATTTAATTAAATGACCAAATCTACACACCACCTCTGCCTCTCTGCTTTTGGGTCCCACTTCATCACCATCAATCATGACACCTTCAGGCATCTGGAAATTGAGCCCAAAGATGAACCAAACATGTGATGATCCACAGTTCTCTTTCTGATATCTTAGCTTGTTTAATTTGATTTCCCCATTATCCCTCCCATATTTGAAGTGTTGCTTTAAAGCACATCAACAGTTGCTTGTTGATGTGTCATTCAGAACCTTACAAAACAATGGCTTTATCACCTTGGACTTCACAGATCATTTAACAGTCTAAACATCTCAGTATGTGTTAACCTCTGAATTTGAAGAAATAAATAAATAACCTAAAAAGTATCTCTGAATATTTCATCATTTAGCAAAAAGAAATCATTTTGATAATCAAACAAGAAAAGCTTAGACTGATTTAATGTCAGACCGAACAAAAGCATCTTTTGTTTCTTCTTTCACAGCATGTGTAATGTTGGACAGTACAGTGAACATATTTCTGCAGGATGTTACTGGCTGAAAACTGAGGGAGGGATCCTAATATTATTTAGTCATTCGCTGCTGATGTTCTTTCCACTATCAGCGTTTTGTAATGAGTCATTTCTGCTGCTCAGTCCATTCTGGAAACAACGCCCTTGAGTCTACAAATTTTCAATTAGCTTAAGATTGGGCCTGATTTGTCCATTCCTAAAACAGTTTTGATGATTGTTTGGATCATCAAAAGCCTCTTAAAGAGAGCGATTATGTATTCATACAGCATCATGTAAGAAGCTTCTTGGTGGCTACAAAACATATAGTTGGAGTGTAACTTGTCAAATGGAGTCCACCTGTGGTAAATCAAGTCCAATCCACTGAATTTACAACATTTTCTATTTTCAATACATTTGCAAAACACTGAATTTTTTCTTTTCACACATTGTCATAATGAGGTATTTGAGTGTAAATTTAATACATTTTGGAATAAGGCTGTAACATAGCAACATGTGAAGCTCTGCGAATACTTTCCTGATGCACTGTAAAAAGAATAGAATCACTTTATGTATCCCCTATGGGCAATTGACTACACGAAGAGCAGATAAATGGTTAAAAGTCAAGGACTCCAAGATAAAAGCAAATAATAAAAAAACTACAGATCTGATGACAGCATTGTTAAAATGCAATGTCTCCATAAAGTTTTTGTTTACATCTGACAGCAACAAACAAATATAAACATTATTTATTTGATTTATTTAAAGTATCAATATAAATGTTTGACATTTGCATAATCAAGTGGGAAATAATGGGATTTAAAGTTTGAACTGAGATATATTAAAAATATATATTTACTGTGAAAATAAAATATCTTAATAGACAACACTGAAATATTGTACATGTATTAAAAAAGCCATCCTGTTGTTGCAGTGTTAATAACAAAGCATGATATTTTTTCCCTCATTTTTAGTCATGCTGTTGCATTTTTGTATAGTTCAATATTCAACAGGTTGAACTGCATATCCTTTACCTTTGGTTTCAGCAAATAAATACTCAGGTGTTCATGTTTTGTTAAAAACTATGGACTCTGTTTCAGTCTTACTACTTCAGCAACAGTTCCGGAGAGTAACTCATATTTCCTGTACACTTTGTTCACCTTAAAGGAAGCATGCTTCTGTCTGCACCACAAACACTGATAGTGAATTAACAACTTGGAGCATAGCTATCCAGAAGCTGAAAACACTAGGTGGTTCCTTTCAAAATAAAAACTTATTTCAAAATGTCAGTTGAAAGTTATATATTGTGATTGACAAGCAGAATTACAAGCAAACATAGGAGGCTCTGACAGCATAGTCATAGTCTACAGGTTCATTTCTTTACTTTTTCTTTGTATTTTACATTTTGTCAGGGTGTCTTTGTTGGATATTAACATTTCTTAAGAGTAATGGAAATACTGAAGTGCAACAAAAAATAAGTAAAAGTTAGGAATTTGTAAGGGGGAAATATGTTTTCACAATAGTGTATGTTAACCTTTATGAATGCCAAAGATCAGCTTGTTTTAATTTGGTGGTTTACTCACCGGTAGATGATAACCAGAACCAGGATGTTGGTGAAAACACTGAAGACAAACATGAAGTAGAAGAGATAAGACAGATTTGCTCCCAGGGCGTTATCTTCATCCCTTTCACATGGTTTATTCCCTGTTAGATTGTCAGTTACATGACCAGAGTTCGTCGGCGCCATCTTTGTGCAAAATCTGTCAAAAGCAGAATTCACAATGTCATGTTATCAGCTGAAACATAGAAATTCATGTTTTAAAATATTTTATGGTAATCTAAAGAAGCAGAGCAAAAAGTTTGGCTTTAAAATAAAATCCAGAATTAGTTGTCTTACCTGTTGTTTGACAACAGTTTCTGGTTGTGACTCTGAAAGTCTCTCTGATCCAAAAACAGCTCTTTTACCAAAATGGCAGCTGGACAGAAGTGTCTGTGTGCTTGTCTGAGCCTGTTTTACATGAAGAAAGAGCTAGTATCTAGTGACATTACAATAAGGGGCATGTACAGACAGCCTCAGGGCGATCAGCTTTCATAATAAATCCTCAGGGGCATTTTGATATGGAGGGCAAATCTTGCCATCATCAAGCATAAATTCAGAAATAAATTGCCTAATAAATGAATTACTCCAGCAATAAATAATTTAGCAAACATATAAATTTGCTATTAAATGCAGCAAAGTAAAAATGAAAAGCTTTATTCAACAACTGATAAAAATAGACAAATTAATATTTTAATTTCAATCTTTAGTGGTTATAATGTATCTCTGGGCCAATATTCTTGTTTTGTTTTTCAAAGTCTCTGGTCTTGACAGATGTGAATTTATTAATATTATTTTCCTCAGCCCTTGTATTGTTTTCATATGTAGTCCTTCACAAATATATTTACAAAGAAATGTACTAAAAAATATATCTTTTTTACATTATATTTGTGTTATTTTATGTTAACTCATTCACCCATTAAAATATTTCTTTCTGAATCGGGTCCTAATTCAGGCAGAATTGGTCCTCCACATACAGCATGTGTGCACCACATGCTATTAAATGTGTGAATCAGCTTTGGTTTATTAAGAGCATCCATCTGTTTTCATCAGCTGAGTGTTGAGAGGAAGGGGAAATGATGCAAACACAGACGCACTATTCCACAGTCTTCAGTTTTATTCAACATTTATGTACTCAGTCACATGTTTCCACCAATATACAAACAAATTACTTAAATTGAATATTAATAATTAAATTAATAAAGAAATATTTAAAATAAAGATATTTGGGATGTGTTCCATACTTGCTAACTGTATCTTATATTTTCATCTGTCAAAACATCCAAATACAGTTCCCAGGGTTATTTCCATATGCCATTGGTGAAATAAGTAAATCTTTTCAGTCCAGTTGAGGCTGAGTGTTGCTTTATGGACATAACCACGGAAGGAGCTCTTCTGGTCAGAAGTAACCCAAAGTCCAATGGCTTTGACTGTTTTGATGGAGGTTAAAAGTCCTTCAGGTATGTTTCAAAGTAATATTAACCATAATAATACTTATACGAATAAATATTTTTATAAGCGCCTTTTAAAACACCCAAAGGGTTAGGGTTAGGGGTTAGGGTTAGGGTTGCAGTAACAAAGCAATAAAACAAAATTAAAATTAATCACAGAATGCATTTTTAGATCATATGTCATCTTGAACAGGTAGATTTTGAGCCTAGATCTGAACAGCTAGAGATAGTTGATATTTTGAATGTCTGTGGGAGCAAACTCCAGAGACGAGGAGCAGTTATACTTTGCTCCCCATGGTGCTAAGTGCAGACAAAGGTACAGCGAGCTGGGTGGATGATAGCTGACCTGAGGGAGCAGAAAGGAAATTATAATGTAGAGAAGATATGTCAAATATTAAGGGGTAAGTTTGTAGATGGCCTTAAATGTATTCCTGAGTTTGAGTCTAACCTGAATTATGTGAAACTGATGTAAAACTGGGCTGATGTGTTGAAACATAAAGGTTTTAGTGATTAAATGTACAACTGAATTATGTGCCATTTGAAGCTTATTGAGAGTTATGTGAAGAAGACCAAAGAGGAGAGAGTTATAATAGTCAATACCGGAGGTGAAGAGGTTATGGACAAGGATAGCAGTGATATGGGGTTTCTTCCGTGGTCTCTTCTGCCTCAAGAAACCTCAAAATTGTAATTTTGTTTGTGGCATGTTCTCAACTGTGTTGGGACCCACCAATGAAGGACTGAACTACATACAGGGAAGAAAGGCACTCGTATAAAACTATTAATCCTAGAATGTACTGCATTACCTCACTTTCAGTTCTAAGATGAAGAGGACTTTCACTGTCTGAATATATGACATAGGCTGTTTGTCAATATGAGCACTTGTCTGTACTTGTGAAACGTCACCGAAGGTGGCCCAAGTACAGTTCCAATTCTAAGAACGCATCGAGGCAAGCACGCTCAAAGTTCCTGGATGTGTTCCGCCCGTTGTATCGAGCCTCTTTCTGTGGACTTGAGTCAGCAAGGTATCTCAAAATGCATTGCGCCACCAGCAGCAGTAAATAGAGAAGGTGAGTGCAGATATTTATCGCTTTTATTCCACTTTTAATTTGTCACAAAAAGGAGTTTTAAATAGTTTTTCGGTGAGAATCGCTAAAATAAGAAAGAAAGAAAGAAAGAAAGAAAGAAAGAAAGAAAGAAAGCGAGCTAGCTAGCTAGCTTTATTTATCCCAAGGGGAAATTCACATATCTAGCTTAATACTCAAAAAGAGCCGTAGGTCATTTAAATTCTAACAACTAACCCCAAAGTGCTTCCAAAGCAAAACTAGTATGTGTGGAATATCCATCTAGAGGTACTTTGACTAAATCAAGAGTTAAAGCAGCTTCAGGCAAATTTACAACAATAGTCTGGCAATAAAAGGCTAGACTAACTATAAACATCAATAGCTGACAAAGATCCAGGTTTTGGATTGATTTGTTGGTTTTAGCTAAAACTATAATGGATAGAGACTTTTAACAGATTCTGATATTGATTCTGAAGCTTTTACATCCAATCAGATAGACTTTTTACCTGAAGAATAGGTGAAACGTCCAATTATAAATGTTGCATTCTGCTTGTGTTCGTGCAGTTATGTGACATGTTGGCATAGCAGTCATTCTAAAGTCATAGAACAACTGATTACATCAAACTTTTAAGAGGGCTTATTCCATAATGCGCACAGTCACTTAAGTGGATTGTGCAGCAGTGTTGTGAATTTTTCCCCCCATTACCAAGGACCCAATCACAGTCGAACTGTTTGGAGTTTTGCTTAATCCTTGTGGAGTGATAAGTCTCACAAGTATAAAGCATGAAGACACAGTACATTCTCTGTATAAAACAGTGCAGACATCACTTAGAAGCATCACTTGGTCATTTGGCAAATTTACTATTAATGAGCATAATGGTTTCGAGCTCTTGTTTCCCTAGCAGCACAAGGAACACTTGGAAAAACAGGAACAGGAAACTCCTGCTACCACGTTATCATCTTTAAGCATGAAACACATCATAGAAACCATCAAAGCAATAAGAATGTAAATGACAACGACACAAAAATCCACTCAGAATCTTGTCTTGTTACATTCAACAATATTTACTTAACACTCTCCATGAAAGCAATGTCTAACGTCAACCCTACTACATTTAATGATTTAACATCCGGCATCATAAATACAGACTGAGATCTTTTGGAGTGCAGGTGGCGCTCCTGGAGATCATTCCTCACTGACACACTTATCTCCATTAAGTCTGAGACTTTATTGACAAAATAGCCCAATATCTATAGCTTCTTTCTCTAACTACCGACATGCAATCTAGCTACTAATGGAAAAGACAAAAGGAGTGTATATATATATATATATATATATATATATATATATATATATATATATATATATATATATATATATATATATATATATTGAATACAATATATATTCAGGTATGAAAAACTGGACAGCACCAGGTCCTGACATGATCCATGCCTACTGGCTAAAGAAACTCACTGCCCTCCATGAGCGACTGGCAGCTCAAATGAACCAGCTGCTACAAAGTGGGACTCACCCTGAATGGTTAACTGAAGGGCGCACAATCCTGATCCAGAAGGATCCCTCAAAGGGTTCGGTCCCATCCAACTATCGGCCAATAACCTGTCTCTCTACAACATGGAAGCTCATGTCAGGCATCATAGCAGCTAAGATAAGTGGGCACATGGATAAATACATGAGTACAGCACAGAAGGGCATCGGCATAAATACCAGAGGAGCCAAACACCAACTCCTGGTAGACCAAACAGTCGCCCGAGACTGCAAAACCCGACACACCAACCTGTGCACGGCTTGGATTGATTACAAGAAAGCCTATGACTCAATGCCACACACTTGGATCATTGAATGCTTAGAGATGTACAACATCAACAGGACTCTAAGAGCCTTCATTGCAGCCTCGATGGGGATGTGGAAAACCACCCTTGAAGCCAACTACAAGCCAATTGCACAAGTGTCCATCAAATGTGGCATATACCAAGGAGACGCTCTGTCCCCACTGCTGTTCTGCATAGGTCTGAACCCCCTCAGCCAAGTCATCAACAAGACTGGCTACGGATACCGACTCAAGAACGGAGCCACCATCAGTCACCTCCTCTACATGGATGACATCAAGCTGTACGCTAAGAGCAAACGAGACATCGACTCACTGATCCACACCACCAGGATCTACAGCACTGACATTGGGATGTCATTCGGACTAGAGAAGTGTGGTCGGGTGGTTACACAGAGAGGGAAGGTCATCCACACAGAAGGGGTCTCACTCCCAGAGGGAACAATAGCAGACATTGAGGACAGTTACAAGTACCTGGGAATACCACAAGCAAATGGCAGCCTCGATGAGGTCACAAGGAAAGGAGCCACGGCCAAATACCTCCAACGAGTAAGGCAAGTCCTGAGAAGCCAGCTCAACGGCAAGAACAAGATCCGTGCGATAAACAGCTATGCCTTGCCAGTAATCAGATACCCTGCAGGAATAATAAGCTGGCCAAAAGAAGAGATAAAGACCATGGATGTTAAAACTCGGAAACTACTAACCATGCATGGAGGGTTCCACCCTAAATCCAGCATCCTGAGACTATACGCGAGCCGTAAGGACGGAGGCAGAGGACTAGCGAGTGTGTGAGCCACTGTCCAGGATGAAACATCCAAGATCCATAAATACATCAAGGTCAAAGCCTCAACCGACGATGTGCTCAGCGAATGTCTCAAACAATGGGGACCAGAGGATGAGGTGCTGGAGGAACCATCATGGGAGGATAAGCCCCTACATGGGATGTACCACCGACAAATAACTGAAGTGGCTGATATCAGGAAATCCTACCAATGGCTGGAAAAAGCTGGACTCAAGGACAGCACAGAGGCACTCATCCTGGCTGCACAGGAACAGGCCCTAAACACCAGAGCAATAGAGGCTCAGATCTACCACACCAGACAAGATCCAAGGTGTAGATTGTGCAAGGAGGCCCCTGAGACAGTCCAACACATAACAGCAGGGTGCAAGATGCTGGCAGGGAAAGCATACATGGAACGTCATAACCAAGTGGCGGGCATAGTGTACAGAAACATCTGTGCAGGATATGGACTGGAAGCCCCGAGATCAAAGTGGGGCACACCCCCAAAGGTGGTGGAGAATGACCGAGCTAAGATCCTGTGGGACTTCCAGATCCAGACAGACAAAATGGTAATGGCGAACCAACCGGACATCGTGGTGGTGGATAAACAACAGAGGAAAGCCGTTGTGGTGGATGTAGCAATACCAAGCGATTGCAACATCAGGAAAAAGGAACACGAGAAACTGGAGAAATACCAGGGCCTCAGAGAGGAACTGGAGAAGGCCTGGAAGGTGAAGACCACAGTGGTGCCTGTGGTCATCGGGGCCCTCGGGGCAGTCACCCCCAAACTGGAGCAGTGGCTAAAACAGATCCCAGGAACAACGTCAGACATCTCAGTCCAGAAATGCGCAGTTCTCGGCACAGCCAAGATACTACGCAGAACCCTCAAGCTCCCAGGCCTCTCGTAGAGGACCCGAGCTCAGAGGTTGAGAAAGACCACCCGTGGAGGGTGAGAAGGGAATTTTTATATATATATATATATATATATATATCAACTAACTGTGACAAAATGAAATGGAATACTGAAAGACAACCTCAAAACTAATTAAGTAATTAGAAAAAGAAAAGAAAGATCAGCAGAATCACAATGCAGCTGAACACAATTCAGCATGCCCCCCCCCTCCAGGGTGAGAGTAGGGTGACCAGATGTCTTGATTTATGTGGGACAGTGCCACACAATTTTTTTTATTCCTGTCCTGGTGTCCCACAAATCAAAACAATGTCCTGCATTTGACTGGGTTAAATTCTAAGTAATAAAGAAATATTCAATAGGCGCTTTTCTGAAGCATAACAAAAGCAGAGCTGCAGTCATCATCTCAGAGTGTCGGCTGTCGATCAAAATGTGCAACAGCGTCCAGCGTCCCACGTCATGACCAACCTGTACGCCAAGTAAAATAAAACAGAGCACTTGATGTATACAAAATTTGATGTAAACTACGTCAAAGGAACAAAAAAAGCACCTCCAACCAAGACTGGGGAATGGTTTATAACTGGGTGAGGCCAGTGAAAGATAATTCTCAGACAACTTTTTAGGATGTTTACCAAAGTTCTTTTTCATATTCACACGGAGGGGAAGTGTTAATTAAAGTTTTTTATAATCTTGAGTTAATTCGTTGTTGTTCATTAAAAGACAAAGCAGATATTGACTAATGTAATGTGAGATCTGCATTAAATTAAAATTTCTGATGTTATCATAAGATCTGGTCATCCAAGGTGAGAGGAATGAGGTGGAGGAAACAAGGGGGATGTCAGGGACACTGTCCAGATTCAGGCCCACCTGCCACTTTGGAACAAAGAGTTGGAAAACTGAACCATGTGCTCAGGGCTAACTTTAAGCTAGACAGAGAATCAGGACTTTGGGCCATATACAAAAATGGAGTGAATGTGTTTGACAGCAAGAAAAAAAAAAAGAGAAGGAGCGAGAGAGAGAGAGAGAGAGAGAGAGAGAGAGAGAGAGAGAGAGAGAGAGAGAGGAAGAGGGATGAAAATCACTTCAGACAGATTGCAGCATTACTGCATCAAGTGACAAAGACAATAATAATCATCACAGCATACAAATAACTCTTCATTATTGTATCAGAATTATCTGTCATCTTATTTAACTGCTTTGTCCAGCCCAGATGGAATCGAAAGGCTGACCTTATTTGTGAGTTGATCAGGCTCACTCAGATTCGAAAATGATGTCCGTGGACCGGTTCAGGAGAAGGTTCAATAGCTGGAACAGCTGGCTGGCACTATAGAAAGAGCCAGGAGGTGACTCTGGCAGAAGCCTCTTCCAAGGGCTTCTGCAGTGTGTTGGACACAGTGGGGGTCTTCCCAGGTCTCAGCTTCGGTCGTATATGAATGAACTTTTGAGTGTTAGATGCACATATAGCTACTCCTTGCACTTCAAATGTTTTGAAAGTTCTTTCTCCATCCAATAGAATAGGAGGGGAACAGTTCATATGTGTGTGTCTCTGCCCAAAGCTGGGCCTCAATAGACAACTCTTTCTGTCCAGGTCTGGGTTTTATAGCAGGGGCCAGTTTCTTATCTGTCCAGCTCTGAGTTTTATAGCAGGAGTCAGGCATTTTGGCTATGATTTCTCCAGCACAGAGAATGCTGAGGAATACAGTCTGATCAGTTTGTTTGGGTCAATGATACCCCAACAATCTTGTGGGCCAACCAGACTTTGCAGTTGCCTTGATACACACAGCTAAAACAAGGACCACTAAAAGAAACAAATGCAGGGCTTCTCCCAGAAAATTTGCTAAGTCTGGTGGTTGAGGCAGTAGGGCAGTCCATCAGCAGCCCACCATGATTTTGTGTTGAAAAATGTTAGTTGATAAGAAATTTGAAAATATGTATAGATAAGTATGTTATTATTGACAATACTTAAACACCAACTATAGAGTTGGGATAAAAGCAAACACAAAAAAATGCAATTAAGATAAATAACATCAATTTTTTGCACTTCAGTTAAATCCTAATTCAGTAATCATTCAGTGGATCTTAAAACAAGCTATGTAATGCTAGTCACATTTAAAAGTAAAATAAATAAAATAAATATTACCTAAAATGGACATTGATAAGTAAGCATATTAGTATGCTTAATGATTCTTAGGGTACAAAATTCAAGTATTTATCGTGTTAAGTTTTCTTGTGTTTTCTTAAATCCTACCATTTTGTTTAGTAATGTCTGCAGCTTGGTGCAGTTTTGCTTTGCTGGTTGTGACTGGTTGTTTTTTTATCCAAGTAAATGCAGTATTTGCAAGCAATACTCTGGATGAAAAAGACCTCTCTGTGATTGGTTAGTGGTGTGGTTCATTTACATTAACTTTATGAAGTTGCAAGAGCAGACATAGAGCCAAGCGCATGCCAGAACATGTATTGAGCAAGCATGTGTGAGCTGTAAATGTATACGCCACATGTTGTTCTTTTTTCAAAAAGATGCGCTTATATCAGTTTCATTGTGCACTTGACACGAACGTTACGACTATAACTCAGCCTTTATAATCGTTATTTAGAGGTTTGCTTTGTTCATGAGCCAAGCTTGCCTTTATACTTGACGCGCACAGTATTGTATGTCCCAAAACACAGCCTTCATAAAGGGATCGTTTAACGGCTGGTACAGGCAAACCTGCTCTGCAAGAGCACCTTCCAAATAAAGCATTTTGAGTGAGAGGTGATGTGCACAATCCGCGCCAAGTTCAGTTAATCAACTATAAACCTAGTTTAACCCATCTTTGCTATCACTGTTACTAGTGTATAAAAAAAAAAAACCCTTTAAAATTTTTTAAAAAACAAATGTGTTTAGCCTGACAGGGGGCAAGGAAAAACCCTGGCAGCCTCCCATGCCTAAAATGCCCTGTGGAAAACCCTGAATTGGAATAAAATTGATATGGCAATAATAACAGTTGTTATCATAACTAAAATGACATCTCTATTTTTAAAACATTAACTCCATCCAAGGGAGAGGCAGCTAAACCATATAATTACTGTTGGCAGCATTTTTCAGGATAAGTATGCAACATCAGTCACCAAAAAGCTCACAAACTCCTCTTTCTGCCAGTACCACGTCCAAACCCAGTCCACCTTGAAATGAAACAGCAGAAGTTGCTCACAGCTGTTTTATCTGACCATGCAGGGAAGTGACTGTAGGTTAAGTTTACAAAAAGTTATTGATTGTAATATATAGAGTTCTTTGATGATTCTGTAGTGTTGCTTATGAGAGGAATTCCAGTTCTGGTTCAAGGTTCATCAATGGGAAGAGGAGGGGGTCAAAGGTGTACATAAGCCATACTGTTTTTTCCATTGAAACTTGACAGCATAGGTTATAGATGAGCATCTCAATAAATTAGAGCAATATTAAAAAGACCATTTATTTCAGACACTCAGTTCACATTATATAGAATAATTCCAAACAAACTGATGTATTTAAGTCTTTACTTCTGTTAATTATGCTTTTAGTCTGCCTCCCCTGCAGTCCTGGGTAACAAAAATAATAGTCCACTGCGATACAAATTTGGGGTGAAGAATAATCCCACAGGTAATCCAGGCCAACAGCCTCACGCCAGAATCTCTCTGGCAGGTACGCACCCAACGTAAAAAAAGAAAAAGAAACAACACAATTCTTCTTCTTTTATGTTCTCCTCCCAGCTATCACCCTATGCACACACACATACACACACACACACACACACACACACACACACACACACACACACACATATATATATATATATATATATATATATATATATATATATATATATATATATATATATATATATATATATATATATATATAAAATAATTAATAATAATAAATGGTCATATTGCAGCACAGACAGTATCATAAACTGAGGGGGAAAAAAAGAGGAAAAACACATCTAGCACTGTCTTTAATGGCCAGTGACCATTGCAATGTGATATGGTTTACTGACACAGACTTTTTTTATATGTTCAGACTTTTCATAATTATAATTTTTAGCCATCTGGATTTATTATGTCTGGCTTCTGCTGATGCACAATTATGATGCATGTCTTATATCAATGACATAAAAGTCAGATAAAATGTGACATGATTGTTCAGACTGGAGATGCTTAGAAAACAATCAGATATATATCTGATTTAGTACCACATAAAGTGGCACAAATCTGATTTTTTTTAGGGAGTGAAAAGACTGGAATTGGGCCATTCAGACTGCCATGAAAGAGTCAGATATAGGTTTCATTTGGGCACAAAAATAATCAGATTTGGGTCACATTTACCTGCTGTGTGAACATAGTCTTGTTTGGAAGTTCACTTATCCAGGTGAGACTCAGTCTTTCCCAGATACACAGTTGTCATGTGATGACCAGTTGTTCCATGTCTGTGGTATTCATTCCATGCACAGGGTCCATTAACCATATTGCATGTATCACATTTATAGCTGTAGTGATGTGGTGGGGAGCCACCTGGGAGAATTACCAGGTGCCACAGTTGTCATGTGGTCCTCATGTTGGACCTTGTGTTATTCTATCAGGTCTCACAGCTGTGTTTATAGCATCCTTCTCAGGGTAAGGCTCATACAAACTTTACAAAGAGTGGAAAGAAATGTTTCAGAAGACAAGGTTTGTGACCAGGTCTGTAATGTGATGAATCGAACTCGATTCATCACATTACACAAGGCCACAAGGCCGTGTCATGATCAGACCTGAAAAGCAGGCAGAAGTGGGTTTTTTTGTGTGTGCTGTAGCAAAGGATTGCATGTCAAACTAAAAGCAGGTAGTACAAACAGGAAGTGCATTCATCTGTGGAGAGAAAAAAAAATTACAAAAGGCTCCTGAACAAGAAGAGTTTTTTGCAGAAATATCAACACACTTTTTCTTTGAAATTAAGTTTTTTATGTCATGTAAAATAAACAAATAATTTTAAATTCCCCCTCATGAATCAATGTAAAACACAATGTAAAATAATAGTCATAGAATTGTTCTTGTTCTAAACGACTGAACAGCCTGACTTTGTGGATTTGTATAAGCCCTGTGTAGGGTCAGAATAAAGGGCTAATTTCAGTAATAATACTGTAAAATAAAGCAAGACAAAACACAGGACTTATTTTTTTCAAGAAATACATTTATTGTGCAGAAGCAAAATATATGAATAACATGAAACATATTCTGATGCATTGCTATCACATGGTTTTTCTGGGTGCTGGACCATTCTTATTTCTGGATATAAAAAAAAAACAGGATTAAAACATACAAAAAGCCATTTTGAGTACAAACTATTTGCAGATTCTCTGCAACAAAGCTTTGGATTTTGTATTTGACAGTGGAAAACACAGAAACCAAAGCATATATGTTGATTACTGGACAAGGATTGGATGGTATCCATTTTCCACATACTGATAAGTCTTTGTTCAATAATACCAGGGTATTAAGCATTTCTATCTGCTGAGTAAGGCTTTAAATGGATTTGTATTGCATGTAATTTTGGGCATTTTAATGCTTTCTAATAGAAAGCAAAGTATTTTTAATAGAAAACCCTAACCTTACTTTGATAGAGTCAAACTGAGTCAGACATTGTCCTTACATCACAGAAAAAGAGGACTTCATGCTGCAATATGTAACTTTTATTTTAAAAAATGTACTCGCTGCTCAATGTGCTAAAAGCAGAGAAACTACTTACTGTTGAAGGAAAACTGTTTATCCATCCTCATTGGTGGTCATGCTAACTAGCCTGAGCATTCACAACAGTCTCTGCTAGCTGCAGCACAGCAGAGAGCAAGGGGGGGGGGGGGAATGAGCAGCACCACTCAGATGGTGATTGACAGCACTATAACCTGCCTCCTGGCTCTGATTAATTGTTTCTAGATGGTACTGGGAGCACAGGGAGCAGGCAGAGGAGCTTGATTTTTTTTTTTTTTTTTTTTTTCACAGATTATCTGTCTCATACCATTCTGTCACAACATAGTGACAGTTTCAACGAATATGTAGAAGAATATTTTTTTTAAAAAGTTACATACTGCATCTTTAAGCAAAACATGCAGAAAAACAATTAGTCATAAAAGTTATAACTCTGCAGTAAGTTTACAGAATAAACATGTCACCTCAAACAAACCTGTTTATTTTTGTTCAGTTGTGTTTCAACTGCCTAGAAACTCAGTCATCTTTGAGACAAAATGGTGGTAAATTATATTTTTGGGGGGAATCTGGTAGCTTCTCTTTCATTACTAAAAGCTGTTGCTCTAATTAAAAAATAACGATAGGATTTTTTTCTTTAAAGTTTTGGTTAACATATTTTCAAAATAGTTTTTAAATCTTTCTGTAAAATAGACAAGTTAATTCCATAATGTAATCACAAAATGCTGACACCGTGCTAACATTGTGCAATAAACCTACACCAACTTCTGCTCCTCTCATAAACCCCAGGAGTTGGTGTTGAGCAACACATGCAAACATTACACAGTTTTAACTTATCTAAATCTGTCTGATATTGAATTTACCGCAGCCCTAGATATGGTATTCAGATCAATATCTTTGCTGTTTCCTAACACTCCAAATAACTCATTAACACATTACTGCCCAACCCAACCTTGTGCCATGACATTTAAAAGGTTCTGGAAGCAGGCATACACAAGCACAGGATATAAAAGTACTGTTTGTTACTGTTCAACTAGATTTTTATGACCAGATCTGATTTATCATTGGACCAAAACCAAAGTATCAGCTGAAGTTACTGCAAATGTCTCAGGACTCCAGTGGTTAGGAAGCTTCCATTCACATTCCAAAACTATTATTATGTACAACTAAGGCCTGAGTGTCCCAATATTTTTCTTTTCTTAAAGTTCAGCACAAGACTCTCAATTCAATTTAAGTCTGGACCATTCTACTACATGGATATGCTTCGATCTAAACCATTCCATTGTAGCTCTGGCTGTATCCTTAAGGCTATCCTGCTGGGAGATGAACCTCTCCCGCAGTCCACTACAAAAAAACTATAGTGAATCCCTGCCTATTAGCGGTTCAGTATTCATCTATTTGTGGATTTTTATGTGGAACTTAACTCCAAATTATTTATCGAAAATCCATCTGATAGCAGACTTTTTTGAAGAGCATATTTAAAGTACTTGAAAGAAAATGGAGTTTGGGAAGCTGAAATATGTAGGCGCAATGCTATTTGACATGCTACTGACTGGCCTTTGCAAAACAGCCAATCAAGGAGCACCATTTTCTTATCCATGCAGCTGATTGGCTGTACCCCCAAGAGGTAAGAGACTGAAGATGCTTCTGCAGTAGTGCTAAGATGGTTTCCACTGTCTTAGCATTCCACTAATGCATATTAAGGTTTATGGTGTTTGAACTAGTGAAACAGGCAGTTATTAGCATCTAAGTGGGGCTCTCAAGTATTCAGCTATTTGTGGGTAGTTGTGGTTCCTAACCCCCATGAATACCGGGGGTCCAGTTTTTCAGAAGCTAAGCAAAATGTACATGTAGTTTCTTACCTTTTTTGCTCAATTAACTTTCAGTCATAGTTTTTGCAAGATTACTGCCACAACAATGTCCTAATTTTGTTAATCCTAGAATTTGCCTGATTTTCCTAATGTCTCATTAGGAAAATGAAATAATGTGACTGAAGCATGAAAACTTTTACAAGGTGCTGTATTTGCCATCTCTTTTGACTTGTTGGAAACAAGAGCACACTCAAAGAGCATTTTCAGGAGTTTTTAAGAAAGCTTCACTTTGCTTCCCATCATTTAATTCAGTTCCTGCTGTGAACATTGCTGTTTTGTTGTCTTCATTGACCGAAATGTACTTTTTTAAGCCTGGGAAACGTTTCACCAGCAGCCGTTTGAAGTACTCCTGGAATTTCTTTTCCACAAATGTGTAAAAGACGGGACTGATGCAGAAGTAAAAGTATGCCATGTTTCGGGTGACTTGCAGAGCGTAACCAAGTTTCTGTTCAGCCTCACAGCCTGTCAATTCATAATGCAGGAGTTCTACAATGTTAAAAGGTATCCAGCAGATAAAGAACAACACTACAAGGATGAAGATCACCCTGACTGCCTGGGATTTAGAAGCTGATTGGGATTTTGTGATGGTGATTGCAATCCTAATATAACAAAATACAATAACAGCCAGAGGGAGGATCAAGAAGACGAAAAGCTGAATATAAAATCCAGCTCTTTTGAGCATATTTACATCAATATTAGGGATTGCCTCAGTCTCCTCACAGTACTCTTTGCCCATATGCCTAAAGGTGCCATGGAGAAGCATCGGTCGGATGCAAGTCAAACTACTGATCAGCCACACCACTGTACAAGCTATGATAGCATTGCGTCGACTCCTCACATGTATTACTGGCATTAAATGCACAACAGCAACGTAACGGTCAATAGTCAGAAGAGTTAAAAAGAAAACAGAACTGTAGAAGCCCATATAGTAGGCACTGAAGACAATCTTGCACATAACTGAACCAAAAATCCATTCAGAGAGCTGCATGTAGACGCCCAGAAAGGGAAGGCTGCTCATGAAGATCAGGGAGGACGCCACCAGGTTCACCAGCAAGATGTTGATCACAGTGGTCCGCTTCTCGAACCTGGAAGAAAGATGTTAAAGCTGATAAGTTATTTTGGCAGAACCATAGTTACATTCTCTAACTAATTAAACCCACAAAGATCTGTGGGTTTAATTTCATGCAGGTCTGCAGTACATTCACATAGAATTGCTGGTTCAGTTTCCATACACTCAATGTTATAGAATATTAGATAGCAGAAAATGTTTATTTTGGGGAATAGAAACCTTTTTGACCACTATTCCAAGTTTAGCTATTAGGCTGGGATCAAGATTATTCCTCAAACAATTTTGTTAAACTTCTTGAGGCCATTTATGCTTAATTTCACTTACTGATACCCAATTGTACCAGAACAAAGGAAAATACAGAAAAAAAAAATAAAATAATCCATTTTTTCAGGCGGTGCTAAGATCCAATTTAGTACAGGATGTACACTGCCCCTCTTCCTGTGGTTCATAACCCCTGATTTGTTTCAGTGTGTCACATTACAACTGCACATATAAGTGTATTTTGGGGGATTTTATGTGATAGTCATTCACAAGGTAGTATAAATTGTGATATGGAAGAAAATGATGCATGGTTTTCTTTAATAACTACCTTTAGAAGTTACCTAATTAGAAAATAAAGAACTATTTCTGCTAACGACTTATTCCTAGTTTTCCTGTGGCATATCACAAAGAGTTGAATCAAAATATAAATGCAGATGTTCTGTGAAAGCCTCAGAGTTTTCTTAGAGAACAAAGCATCATGAAGGCCAAGGAACACACCAGACAGGTCAGGGAGAATGTCGTGGGAAGGTCAAAAGCAGAGTTAGATCATAAGGGCTCTAATAGTACATGTATTCATACCGAACATTTTCAGCTGCACAGTCTCTGGAGGCCCCAAAGTTCCCGCAAAATACCCAGAAGATCACAGCTCAGGAGCTTGAGATGATGACCCACGAAGAGGCCCATGAAGGGGCTCTGGATCGGGAAGAGGCCCTGCAGCCTGGAACCAACAAGGAGATTCTGCAGGTAGCACTTGCTGTGCTGCAGGTGAGGACAGTACTGGTACTTCTGCAGATGAAGGGACTACTGGCTCTGCTGCGGCTGATAGAGGCTGCTGTGGCTCGACAACGTCGCAATCTGCACTGTGGAACTGAAGATGTGTGAGATGGAGAAGGAGTTGTGAAAGGGAAGAGGTCTTCCTGATCTCCATAGAAAAAGTCCATAAGTTCAGATTCCTTTAGCTGTGGGGGATCTGATATTGTGATTGACTGTTCGAGACAAAAAGGAAGTTTTATGAATGGAAACAACTGGGAGTCATGGAGATGATGACATAGGGGACGGGGAGATACGGAGACCCCAGCTTGACCCATCAGAGAAACTGTGGAAGAGTCGGGCCGACCTACCAGAGAAGCTGTGGAGGCAGTCTTGCAGCAGCAGTGTTTGCGCTGGGAGGAAGAGGACACAAGGGAAACTGCGGTTGGTGGAGAAGAATGAGTCTGAGCAGCAGATGCAGGTATCTGAGCAAGTGAATAGTGGTTGAGGTGGTTTGTTGAAGAGTTCGGCAAAGGTAGCTTGCTGGTTCCACTCAATCTCTTCAAGAAGGCCAGTTATTCCAAGGTCAGATAAAAAAGGAGTCTTGTTTTAATAAAGGTCCTGCATTTGAGCCGCAGCACTCACCCGCTTCCAAGGTGGGCTGAGAAGAGAGATGTCCTGCGTAGATCTGATAAGTCTTAAAAAAAAGTCTCTCAAACTTTCCTCTGAGATGGGCTCTGCTGGGTCTATTTGGCTGGTTCCTTCTGCCATGAGTCGTGGTGGTTATTGAGGACCCAAATGCAGAGGCAGCAAGTAGTTATAGACGATTGAATGAAAACAATGACCAAAAAAAAACAAAAAAACAAAACACTTACATAAACACTGAAGGACACATGGAGCCAGAGTTAAACCAAAACTTAAATCCAGGGAACAAAGAGGAGCACAACAGGGAGAAACCAAGAAGATATAGGAGGCATAACGGGAAGAATGACATGAGGCAAACAGAAGAACCAGCGAGGAGTGGGAGAAGGAGAGGAGCTTAAATACTGGGGATGTGAATGCTGGAACAAAGACTGGGACTGATGACTAAATTATAGCAGGTGTGGGGAATTAATTCGAGGGGAGACTGAGGAGAAAGAGGATGGCAGCAGAGGGCAAGGGAGAGTAACAGGGAAGCAAGGAAAAGAATCTACATGTAGCTGAGGGTAACTAGATACAGGGAAATAACTAAAGACTGTACTAAAGTGAACCGAAACATGGCTGATCTAATAAGTATAAGAAACACAGGATGATAAGATACAAGGATGTAAGGAAATAACTGGATAACTAAGAAAAGACTGAAATGATTAACATAATCTAAAAGTATCTGAAATACTCAAACTAAGAACTGGACAAACAAGAAATAAACTAGAATAAGTAAAAATAAGAATTCAACACTAAAAAATAACAAAAGCAAGAGTCCAAAAGAAGCAGGACCTGACATGGATTTGATGAAATGTAATTCCAAATTTGCAGAAAATCTGCCAATTCATAGATTTTTTTTTCGATGGCATATCTAAAACATTCAAAACAAACTGCAGTTTAGCTGAATACCATTGCACAATGCAGGAGCAGCATTTTTTTTCCTTGGCTCTGATTGGCTGTACCCCAAAGAGGGGAAATAAGGAAAACCGTGGATATTAGCTTCTGCGGTAGTGCGAAGACGGTTTCCACTACTGTATGTATTGATGCATATTAAGGTATATTTGGTGTTTGAACTTTCGAGAACCCTCTTAGAGGGGTTCTCACATATTCATGGAGTTTAGCTGTTCATGGGCTGCTGTGGTTCCTAACCCCCTGTGAAAACTGGGGTCCACTGTATTTGGAAACATAGTTTTTCGGTCAACTATATTAAAGAAAGAACAAAAGGTTGACTAAACTACAGCTCAATGGATGATGCTAGACAGTTGATGTTGATATGATGCACAGCTTGCTCCACATTAAACTTTATTGCTCACCTGAGCCAAATGTAATAAATGCGTAATGGGTAACATGCAACAAACATTGGGCTTGTGATGAGGGAATCTGTACATCAGGATGTGTTTTCTCCACTCTTGTCTTTTCAGAACCTTCCTCCACAGCACAGCAGCCTCCCCCACTCCCCAGCTGTGTGTACATGTACTTGGCAGATGTTTTACTGTGGACTCCCTTTCCAACGCAATGCCCTGGATTATCCCTGGGAAGGCATGCGATTCCAACAGGGAACCTATGGGAAAATCTATAGATTTTGGTTTTCTCTTGATTAAAACTAACCATGAGTTTCATGTGCCATTACATCTCTAGTTGTAAAACAAAACAACAACAAAAAATCCACGAGGAATGCCTGTGACAGGAGACATCTTGAGATTGTCATTACCAAAAAGGGTTTTCTAAGCTTAGTATTATTCCCTATGTAATACCATTGTTTTTCCCGTAATTTGTGTTAAGTACTAATTTGTTTTGATTTTTTTGTGTCAAATTCTAGGGTTGTTTCCTTCATCTGGTATTAATTTTGTGTCAGTAGCCCCGTTGGAAATATTTTAATGGAGAAAAAAATGCAATTCTCAGCACTTATTTTACTTACTGCAGATTCAGTGAAATTGTTTGAGTTTATTATATGAGCTTTGAGTTAAAAGCATACTAAATCAGCTCATTTTTTTGTCAGCATGCTTCTTAGATGGCACTTCTTGCATTCTTCATAACCGACTGTAAGATAAACATAGCTTTCAGTCTGTGGTCCCTAGAGTCTCTGAGTTGTGTTGTTTGCATTTCCGTAGACACAGAAAAGATTTTCAGATAAACCCTATCAAGGAAGAACTGAGACATTTCTCTGCCTTTTGTTGTCATAAAAAGATTCTTGCTGGCGGGATTGGTAGAGCTCATTTAAACTTGTCAGTTTCCTCACACTGACCTGCCTTTAAAAATCTACTACATAATGTTTATGAATACAGCTTAGGTTGAGGTTTAGGCTGATTTACTCTAGAAGTTCAAGGTTTAATCATGCATTGATGCTCTGCTTCCTGGAAGCTTTCTAACATGAACCTTGGCAACCTCTGACAGGTCCTTTTTTCCTTCTAAAAGTCTGCAATGACATTTTGGCCAGATTTTCTGTTCTGAGGTAAATCATCAGAACTTCCTCAAGTAAACATTTTGAGTATATCTTTATTTTCTTTGCCCTCCTCAAATTAATCCTTCAACCAAATTTTTGTATCTGGAAGTGTTGAAGTTGCACTTTTGTGGCAACTAGGTTCTTTTCCACTGTGTCTGTTTACACTACTGTCACTCGTGACAGCAAAGAGACAGTTTTCAGATGTTTATAATCCGGAGCACAGTGAAGCATTCTTTCAGTCTTTGCCAGACCATGATGTCAAACATCAAGCAAAGGGTTCAAACAACAGGTCAATCAAATTTGAATTCATGTGTCATGGGAAAGATCATTCTGCTCCCTGGTGTATTTGAATCATCTGCTGCTATTGGTTGCTGTGTTGTACAGTACCTATAAAAAATACTGACCCCCTTAGATACTCCCTTTTTATTGCTTGCACGAATCAGTCATGATCAACATAATTTTACTTTTTTGACAAAACAAAAAAACTTGTATGTCAGTGTGAAAACCATGAAACAAAATAAGTGGTTGCATAAATATAATGGTCAGCAAATGGCATCAGGTCTCACACAGTGAGATGAATGTCTGTATGGAAGGACTGTAATTCACTTAATGGTGTGTGTGTGTGTGTGTGTGTGTGTGTGTGTGTGTGTGTGTGTGTGTGTGTGTGTGTGTGTGTGTGTTATTTCCAACTGGCACAAATTAGTTTTCTAACTGTTTGTATTTTTCCCTGGAGTTGGGAGCTTCCAGCAGGCATGGTTCCCACCTCGTTGTGGCACTCACTTCCTGTGGGTTTAGGGTTTTCTCTCACTATCTGAATGTTGGTGCGCTAAACGGTTGACCTGGTGAGGTCCAATTCTTTTTAGTTTGCCTCCCCCTGGTAAGCTTCTGCTGTACTCCATTTTAAACTCCAACTTTTTAAACTGTTTTACAAATGAGCATAACTATTCATATGGATGGAACCACAACTCTCATATTCTTGAGTGAAACCAATTTAAGATCCTTTTTTAAAATAGTTTTTCTGTAAATAAATTTGAATACATAAATTCAATAAAGATAATTCCATGGGTGAAACTCCCAAGGTAGCGATGTTGGTCTAGAAGTGTCTATAACACAACCTCCCACTTTGCTGCCACATTTTTTTTAAAGAGTCCCCCAACACAAAGATACCCCCAGATGGCACCCCTTCTTGGACACCATCCAAACCATCATAACAGCTTCATATCTGTTAAGAACAGTCAGAGGATTTCCTTCTGTTTTGCCTCAGAGTTGCTGAAAAGAAACCATTTTACTCAGAAGATAACGCCAACACCCTATAGTAGACTTGCCTGGAACCTAAAAAATGAAATAAAGGTTTATTGGAATGTTGTTGGAATTTGACCGTGAATGTTCTCCCATAGAAAGAGGATGAAAAGCTCAGCCATCTGGGAGGGGCTCAGAGTGGAATTGAGAGGAACCAGTTGATGTGGCTCAGGCATCTGGTTAGGATGCCTCTCAGATGCCTCCCTGATGAGGTGTTCTGGGCATGTCCCACTGGGACATGGAGGAGATCCAGAGGAAGACCCAGGACATGCTGGAGGGTCTGTGTTTCTTGGCTGGCCTGAGAACGTCCTGGAATTCCCCCAGAGGAGCTGGCCCAGGTGGCTGTGGAGAGGGAAGCCTGAACCTCCATGCTTAGGCTGCTGCCTTTGTGAACCGATCTGGGATAAGTGGAAGGTGATGGATGGATTCTCCCTGAATTCTACCATTATTTCTGATTATGTCCTTCCCATTATGTCCATAGTGTACTCATCTTATAACTACTTTCAGCAGGATAATGCACATTTTCACAAAGATCATCTAAAACTGAACAGAAACCTTTGGAGTGTGGTGCAATGGAACTCCCTGTCTATGGTGGCTCCTCCCTGGCACCAACTTGGGGTGTTTTCTGATGTGCCTTGCCTGTATAAATGATTGCTGACACACTCTCTGCAGGCAACAAGCAGCTGGGTCTTCTACAGCCTGCGTATAACTTCAGTTTTAATTCACTGTACATATACACACATGAATTTATAGAAACACTTCGGATAAACACATAAACAAACCCCTGTGTGGGGGTGCTCAGTTCCAGAAATGTGGAGGGCCGCATTTAGCCTCTGTGACTGTGCTATTTCAGCAGGGACTGAAATGGTGTGAGGGTGATCTTGGCAGCTCAGTTGATGTCAAGGAGAGTCCTAGGGTGGGGGTTCCCCTTTGCTCTTGGCCCCTCTAAAAATTTTACACCTCAAGTGACAAATTCACACACACACACCTATTGTCCAGGGTGTACCCAACTCTAGCCCAATAACCTCTGGAGATAGGAACTACAATCCCAACCAACCCATCCCCCACCCAAACACCCACCCTGTGAACTATCATTGAAAAGTGGGTATAGACAATGGATAGATGGATGGATGGATTCTAAACATGAACTCTATACAGAAAGTAACTTGAACAAGGAAGTCATGCAAGACATTGATCCAGCACATTCATCTACAATGAGTCTATAGGCGTTAAAAATTTATATATAAATGTCTATTTTTCAACTAGTTGCTTTAATTTGTTGGTTTACTTACCTATGGATGATAACCAGAACCATCATGTTGGTGACAACACTGAAGAGAAACATGAAGTAGTAAAGGTAAGACAGATTTGCTCCCAGGCTGTTATCACCATCCCTGCTACACGGTTTAATCCCCTCTGTTGAAGTCCCGTTATCATAACCTGAATTTGTTGGTGTCATCTTTGTGCAAAATCTGTCAAAAGCAGAAATCACAGCATTATGCTATCAGTTGGAACTTGAAAATCATCATTTTAAAAACCATGTTACAGTAACTAAATAGAAAACAGAGCAAGAAATGTATGTATTTAAGAGAAAAGGCAATATTCAAAAGTAGGAATGCGTTTTCTTACCACTTGGCCAACTGAGAAGCTTCAGGCTGTGATGAAAGTCTGATACTGAGTGAGTTGTGTCACCAAAAGAAAGGAAGTTTCAACAACGTCTGTGTACATGTCTCTGCCTGATTTCAGTGAACGATACCATGGATCTTAATGTAGCTGTGTGTACACACAGCTACAAACAGAACATCTGATATAACAAATTCTAAGAATTTGTTATATCAGATGTTCTGTTTGCAGATGTTGCAGGTTATAGCTGCAGCTTGGATACACTATATCACTAAATGTGTTAGAATAGTTTGATAATTCTACAATAGTAAGTGCTTAATATATTATTCTGACATAACGTATGTTAGAACATTTTTATCAACTGTTATCAAAACAAAATTTAAAGATTATCAAAATATGCTTTGAGAGAGATGACTGCTCAGCAGCAGAAAGCAGTTGTCTCATCAGATCAACTTGTGGTTTTCCTTTACTTACACCATTTCAAATTGAATCACACTGAAAAGCGTATGAGGCATGTGTAATGATAGCTGGAGTTTAACAGTGGGAACTGTTATTTTCGATCAATTCTTATCCAGATAAATGCACAGACATTTAATTGAAGCAGCACACTTCTGTTTTCACTTTTAGGTTACAGTGCCTATTTTAAAAAAAACAAAAAAACAAAAAACACAAAAAACCAACCTCTTGGATGTTTTAACCTTTTAGTTTTCACAAATCAGTCATGATCAACAAAATTAGACTTTGACAAAAGGCACAGCATGGAGTCTGTGTGGATCGGTCTCAATCAGGCTTGCACATCTGGACAATACAATTTTCTGTCATTCTTCTTTATAAAACTGTTCCATCTCTGTCAGGTTGTGTGAGGATAGGCTGTGAACAACGCTTTTCATGTCCTGTCACAAATTCTCTACTGGACTGAAGTCTAGACTTTGACTAGGCCACTCCAGAAAATCCACCTTATTGTCTTGTCTTTAAACTGTTGCAAAAGACTCCAATTTCCACATTTTCATAGTGGGATATTTATATGTAGAATTTTAAAGAAAGAGATTAATTTCACACAATTTGAAAAAAAAAAGGCTGTAACATAACAAAATGTGGAAAAAGTGAAGCATTGTGAACACTTTCCAGATGTACTGTACAGGGAGACTGCCATCTTTTCAAGGTGACTCTGGTGCAAGCAACAATTATGGACACAGGAATTAAAAGTTTGAAATGGTTTACTGAATCAAGAAAAGAGCTTTCTGGATCTGTTGGAGGAGAAACACCAAGCCAGGAACAGGTCCATACTGGAAGACAGGGGGAGATGATTAAAGGTTGCCAAAGACAGTTCCAAATAGAGATGGAGGTCGGGTTCTTACTTTTGGTGAAGGAGTTGTGACTGAGAGGGAGCACGGAGAATCCCCGGAACAGGCGGTTGGCTGCTTATTGGGTGAGATGGTGGTTTGTGTTCATGGTTCGGTCTGTTGTTGTTTTCTTTTGTAGGAGAAGAGTTACCGTTGGAGGGTGGATGGGCAGGTGAGCATCCACAGGTAAGCATCTAGAATGGCAAGGAGGATGAGAACGAGATGCCGGGAGAGCAACCCTGAGAGTTACCAAGTCAGCATGGAAGCTAAGCATCAAAACTCTGGGAGGAACCTTCAAAGTGGTGTCAGGAGAAATAGAAACTTTGGAGCAGGAGCAGTCATACCACTAGTTGGATTTAATCATCTGTTGTCTGTCTCAAGAAATTCACTCCTCTAAATATTGCTCCTTGATGAGGTTAATTGACATCACCTGGGAGCTGCACCTTCCAATCAAACCCTGTGAAGAGGAGGTGGAGAAAGCAGAACCCAAACTAACAGCACACCAGTCTGAGAATACAACAGAAATTTAATCAATACTTCTCTCTGTATTACATTTCCAGCTGCTGTACCAGAGAAAACTGAACACTGGGTTTGTTTTATGGAAATGTCTGAGATATGTAAGCACCTCCGTTGCAAAACCTCCTCTTCACAAAGCAGATCATAAACTAGTTTTTCTCTGTTGGGTCTTTGAACCCTTAGTTCAAAGGGTTGAACTAAGGGTTCTTAGTTTTTTTGATTTTGTTATTTTAAATCTCAAATCAAAGAACCATGAGAAGATGGTCACAGGAAGCTGAAGAAGCTCTGTTGGGCTATTTAGGGTCTACATACTAGGATGCTCTCGCACAGTCACATAAGCCACTAGAGCTCTCCATTAGAGCGGCTTTAACCAGTACTGTCCCAGTCTGCCCTGGCCAGTTTCATCTCCATTCACAGAACCTGTGTGGCTCCTCCCTGTTTTTTGTACTCACTTCCGGGGTAGTACTAGCAGTGCCAAGCTGTGCATTGTGTCCAAGCGATTTGATTGACAGCAGACTTCATTCCTTGATCGGCCTGTGTACCACAGTTAGCGATGCACAATGTGGAGGAACTTAGTTATGAGTTTAATCTTGAGCAGTACCAGAAGCACATTTTTGATAACAGGATTTTTGCTTTGTGGACTTAGTGGTTACCTGGCATATCAAAAAATTCGGACATTGGAAGCTGTTCTGGCAATTGTGAGGATGTCCAGCATGTGTGATGGAATTTGCAGAACAATCAACACTCAGACTGAGATGCTACATAAGCAGAATTGGAAACTGGAAGTGATCCTTCCACAGAATCGCAGGCTGGTTGCGCTTCCTGGACTAACAAGTGAAAGATGGATAGATAGATCTTGGAGAAGTTGCAGTCTCAGATTTGGTGGAATTGACCACGAATTTGGCTGTTTTGACTCACCACTGTGATGTACCAATAAGACTTTAAGGTAGATGGAAAATTAACTGAGTCAGCCTGACCCAAAACAATTGGTGTTATCTTAATCTGGCTCCCCTGTGTCGGCCTTGGAAGGCTGGCTATCTCCATTTCTCCTGGATGTTATGTGAACAAGATGCTTTGTTCCCTCTGCCCCTCCCTTTCCCTATGAAATCTGTGGACCAGACTCAGAACTTGAACAAAGCCGACTGATAAACACTCCATCACTATCAAAGGACAATGGCTTCTGGGACAGTGTTTCACAGAATTACTTACACACATGCACACACACACACATGCTCATAGATATAAACACCCCCCCACAACTCACCGCCTCCGCTGGCTCCCCTCATACTGCCCCTCAGTATGGTAACCTAGGTCAGACGCAATGAGCCAGGTGGCTGCATCACTCACTTCGGCGGCCTGTGTTGGGACCCCACCCACTATTCCACATGTTTTTGTGTGATGTTGTCTGTATGTTTTTTTTTGTTTTTTTTTTTTTTTGTTTGTTTGTTTTTTTGTGCTGAGGCTTTTTACAATCTCAAACTGTTTCCTGTCAGGGATAAAGTGTGAAATATGATTTTTTTTTTTTCCCTCATCTTACCCAATGTGGTCTTTTTCCTCATCTAATGAAAGGAAAGGAAAGGGCAGCACCTCCTAAGATGGCTGCAACCTCAGACACTTGTCTAACCATGTCTGTTGTTTGTTTTTCTCTTGGACGGGCTGTACTGAAATGTAATGTCCCCCCTGGGGGGATAATAAAGGTATTCTTATGTTTAAAGGGGCAGTATTATGTAAAATTTACTTTTTTGAGCTTTACATCATATTACAATGTTACTCTTTCATCAAAAACATACCCTGAGTGTTGCTTTGATTCTTTCATGCATAGTTTGAGAAAACCTTTAATCTCCTGTGGCAGCTGTTCAGCTGTGCAAAACACCTGGATGGACTGAGCTCCACCTTCAAGACACAGCTCCTCCTCTGAGCTGCAGTTTCTTAGCTTCCAAGCTTCTGCCTGAGAGAGCCCCGCTCCCCCGCAACTTCCCCACTCAGCTCCTTCAGACTAGCCGGCAGCAATTAGCAAACAGCTGGTGGGACTGCCCACTGCTGAGCTCATTATACAAGCTACTTCTCAGTGCAACATTGGTAAAAACGTTGTTAAAGGGTTAATAGAGGAGCGATGTTGTGATGACTTCCTGAAGGCAGAGTTTTAGACAGAGCAGGACTTTCTTAAAGAGACAGAGGCCCAATTTCAAGGCATTAAAGTATGAAGTCAAATTTCTTTTAAGTCGTATTTGATATATACAGCATTTTTATAACAACTAAATGTAACATAGTTAATTGATTGTGCTACAAAATGATTCTATGTGGCTGGACAACACATAATACTGCCAATTTAAGGCTGTCTTATACACAGAGTTCACTGGGTTGGTCACACCAACTCTAAAACAACCACATAGTTTGGTCCCCTGCTTGTTTATTTACACAATTACAAACATCAGAAACATAACTCCTGCATTATTGTCTAGCAATGCAAAATTAAACATTAGTCAGTCAAATAATTATGGACAAGAACAAAACTGAACATAAATAGTTCTAACCACATTATACTTTTAAGTATAAATGGATGATACAAAGGCAATTAAAACCCACTTAGATTCTTGCCACAAAGCTATACATGATATTCATAACATCTTTAATGACATTAGTTGAGAATTGGTGGCTTGTGTTGGTTTGCCGCACATCTAGATATTTCAAATGCATTTCATTCCGATTAACACATCAATCAGGCAAAAATTTATAACCACTGATAAGTGAGTTATATATATATATTAGGCAACAAGTGAACCGCTAAGTTGCTAAAAACAGAGAAAATAGACAAGCACAAGTGAGTAAGTTTGCCTTGAGTAAGTTTGATATAGCACCTTCAAAAGCAGTCGGTATCTATCAAAAGCAATACAATGAAGGAACAGTAGTAAGTGGGTGATATGGTTATGGGTAGCCAAGACATGGTGGTACAGTGAGAGAATGCAGACTGTGTGTTCCCTTCCACCAGATGAGCTACTGTAGTTCAAATTAATGTTAGAAAAGTGTCAGAGTACACACAAATTACAGTTTGTTGCATATAGAGGGACATGGCCCCTTATAAGTCAGGGTTGAAATAGTATTGCCTGATGCCTGAGGCCTCTTTCACCAGGATAATGCACTCTTGTATAAAGCCAAAATTCTTCAGGAATGCTTCAATAGAGCACAAGTTTGAAGTGTTGACTTGGTCTCCAAAACTCTACCCAATCCAACATCAGAGGAATGCAATGGAAAAACAAGCCCGATTTATACAGGCCCTACCACCCAATTAACTAAACTACTACTAACATGATGCCACCAGATACCACAGCACACCTTTGGGGGTCTGGTGGAGGTCATACCTAGACATGTCATGGCTGTTTTGGCAGCAAAAAGGGAAACAAGACTCAACTATGCAGGTGGTCATAATGTTATGCCTCATCAGTATAACAACATCATACATTCTGGTTATCAGCAACAAGTACACCAGAGTAAGAAAAAAGTGAAAAGACAGATATAAAATCCCAGCAGGACATAAATACTGGATGGTTTCCATGACAACACCTCAAATGAACCTAAATCAGATTTTGAGAGTGACAACAAAATACAAAGCAGATTAAAGTCCCTCCAGGATTTCGTTATTGTTTTTGTAATTTTTTTGCCATCAAAATCACTGATTTTGTGGTACTACTTTAGAACAATTTGCAAGGAATTTTGAGATATTTTTTCCACATTAAATCCCTTCCAAAATCTACACAAAAAAGAAAAATATAACAAGCAGTGGAAAAAAATGCGGGGATCTGTTGATTTTGAGTCATTTTCCGTGATTTCGAAATGACGAAAAACCGGAAGGACTGAGATTAGTTCCATGCTCTAAAACATGTGAAAAATGGTGTGATTTGTAGATATGCTGTATTGCAATGCCACAAGGTTATTTCCTATACTTTATTATAATGCATAATATTTTCTTGAATTCCAAAGTTTATTTATACTCAAAAGGTTTCTGTTAAGGCAAACAACAGCCAGAGAAAGACAGAGGTAGATATTTTTATTGACCAAAATAATCAGTCTCTCCATCGTTGGATTAAAAAGGTCACCACATTTCAGTTCAGGAATTGGGAATGGTCTGGCACAGAATTACAAAGAGACTTGGCTTCTGGACTACTGGCCATCTTTCATTGTGAACCTCATGATCTTAGCTCGCCTTTCAGATGTAATGAGGTTACAACTGCCTCCAGTGCAATAATTCCCACACAGTCTCTTTTGAGGGAGTCAATAGTGATACGGTGAATGACTTCCTCCAACATTTAAATCAGTCTTTCTCGGATATTGTCAGACATCTGGTCCTTTGTTGTAATGTTGCCTGAGGTTGTAGGTCCGATAACACATGGACACATCACAAACTCCTGGAAGTCCTGGGCTGCCCTGTTTACCAGGTTCTCCTGGGAGTCCAGGCTTCCCAGGAATTCCCTGGTTGCCTGGGTAGCCAGTTCCATCAAAGCCACGAGGACCCTGTATCCCTGCATTTAAAACAACAGATGAAATAAATTAGAGGTAAGACTTTCAGGAAGTACTCTGCCTGACACTTGGAAATGTAGTTGACAAGTCTTCTTGAACTGAAAATAACAAAAGCTGGATCATATGTCTTCTCATTCAGAGGTCTTCTCATTCCAAAGATGACATATATTAACTTCTTATATATATATATATATATATATATATATATATATATATATATATATATATATATATATATATATATATACACATATATACATAAACTCTCTCTCTCTCTCTATATATATATATATATATATATATATATATATATATATATATATATATATATATAGATAGATAGATAGATAGATAGCGTGGCTGGGTAGCTCAATGGGTAAGTCACCCGACCTTCACCCGGGAGACCGGGGTTCGAATCCAGGCCGGGTCGCTTTCTTCAGATATCCAGTGTGGGTTCTTAGGCAAGATCCTTCGCGCTACTGCCTACCTCATGATGAGTGACAAAGGAATACACGTCATGCCGGCTCAGACGTCGCCCGGCCAAACAAGGTCTGCGTCAGGTGCTGGGGAACCAGGGCACCTTCACGAAAAATGGGTTACTGGAACAACACGGAATTGGGCGAGAGGTGAAAACTTGGATCTGTTGGAATGCTACTACTCATGTAACCCTAGTCAGAGGGGTTACATGCAAAGAATGCGGGAGGAATGGTTACGTCGACATCCCCATTCAACACTAACTGCCAAACAACTAGTAGCTCAGTGTTCCAACATCCGCAAACGGCAAATGCTGTCACAACTTCAGATAGACGAGGTACAACACAAATGCTACGCAAGGGGGAGCCAGGACGCCAGGTCAGAGGGGAGTTAGCTTCAACTCCCCACCTGGAGATTGGGTTAGCAGCCCCAATAATGAACGAACCATCACAGCTGAACGAGGCAGAAACTGACCTGAGAGGTAGGATCGTGGCCCGAATGAACACCAGGCAATCCCGATGCCAATTACAACGGCTGAGTGAAGTACCATCAGAAAGTCTCATTGAAGATGTGAATGCAGCATTGAGAACGATCCCTACCAACACCATAACGGAAACCAATGAGCTGGTGTACAACTCAGCATCAGTGATCCTTGAGATGCTCGGCTATAGGAGCAACCATGAGATTCAATACCCACCATGGAAAAGACGGTTAGAGGCTAAAATCAAGGTAACAAGGAGGGAAGTGAGCCAATTGTCAGAGCTCCAAAGAGGTGCAATCAAAAGACCAGTACCCAAGCGGTACAGCCAGATGCCCATACCTGAAGCGCTTGAAACTGCCAAACAGGCTCCAACCCTTGGTCAGTCGTCTAAAGAGAGAAAATGAAGCCAGGAGGATTAACTGGCTCTTCTCCACCCAACCAGCTAAAGTGTACTCTCAATGGCAGGGTAATAACAACAGAGCAGACCCAGCAAGGCTGGAGAGGCATATGGGAAAGGGAGGCGACCCACAACAGCAATGCACAGTGGCTAATCTCTCTACGAGATGACCACAGCAACCTCCCTGAGCAAGCCCAGTAACTACCACAGTGGCAGATGTCCAAGAAAGAGTCTCAGGTATGAAAAACTGGACAGCACCAGGTCCTGACATGATCCATGCCTACTGGCTAAAGAAACTCACTGCCCTCCATGAGCGACTGGCAGCTCAAATGAACCAGCTGCTACAAAGTGGGACTCACCCTGAATGGTTAACTGAAGGGCGCACAATCCTGATCCAGAAGGATCCCTCAAAGGGTTCGGTCCCATCCAACTATCGGCCAATAACCTGTCTCTCTACAACATGGAAGCTCATGTCAGGCATCATAGCAGCTAAGATAGGTGGGCACATGGATAAATACATGAGTACAGCACAGAAGGGCATCGGCATAAATACCAGAGGAGCCAAACACCAACTCCTGGTAGACCAAACAGTCGCCCGAGACTGCAAAACCCGACACACCAACCTGTGCACGGCTTGGATTGATTACAAGAAAGCCTATGACTCAATGCCACACACTTGGATCATTGAATGCTTAGAGATGTACAACATCAACAGGACTCTAAGAGCCTTCATTGCAGCCTCGATGGGGATGTGGAAAACCACCCTTGAAGCCAACTGCAAGCCAATTGCAGTTGGCTTCATCAGTTGCAAGCCAAGTCCATCAAATGTGGCATATACCATGACGCTCTGTCCCCACTGCTGTTCTGCCACCATCAGTCACCTCCTCTACATGGATGACATCAAGCTGTACGCTAAGAGCAAACGAGACATCGACTCACTGATCCACACCACCAGGATCTACAGCACTGACATTGGGATGTCATTCGGACTAGAGAAGTGTGGTCGGATGGTTACACAGAGAGGGAAGGTCATCCACACAGAAGGGGTCTCACTCCCAGAGGGAACAACATTGAGGACAGTTACAAGTACCACAAGCAAATGGCAGCCTCGATGAGGTCGCAAGGAAAGGAGCCACAGCCAAATACCTCCAACGAGTAAGGCAAGTCCTGAGAAGCCAGCTCAATGGCAAGAACAAGATCCATGCGATAAACAGCTATGCCTTGCCAGTAATCAGATACCCTGCAGAAATAATAAGCTGGCCAAAGGAAGAGATAAAGACCATGGATGTTAAAACTCGGAAACTACTAACCATGCGTGGAGGGTTCCACCCTAAATCCAGCATCCTGAGACTATACGCGAGCCGTAAGGACGGAGGCAGAGGACTAGCGAGTGTGAGAGCCACTGTCCAGGATGAAACATCCAAGATCCATAAATACATCAAGGTCAAAGCCTCAACCGACGATGTGCTCAGCGAATGTCTCAAACAATGGGGACCAGAGGATGAGGTGCTGGAGGAACCATCATGGGAGGATAAGCCCCTACATATGGGATGTACCACCGACAAATAACTGAAGTGGCTGATATCAGGAAATCCTACCAATGGCTGGAAAAAGCTGGACTCAAGGACAGCACAGAGGCACTCATCCTGGCTGCACAGGAACAGGCCCTAAACACCAGAGCAATAGAGGCTCAGATCTACCACACCAGACAAGATCCAAGGTGTAGATTGTGCAAGGAGGCCCCTGAGACAGTCCAACACATAACAGCAGGGTGCAAGATGCTGGCAGGGAAAGCGTACATGGAACGTCATAACCAAGTGGCGGGCATAGTGTACAGAAACATCTGTGCAGGATATGGACTGGAAGCCCCGAGATCAAAGTGGGGCACACCCCCAAAGGTGGTGGAGAATGACCGAGCTAAGATCCTGTGGGACTTCCAGATCCAGACAGACAAAATGGTAATGGCGAACCAACCGGACATCGTGGTGGTGGATAAACAACAGAGGAAAGCCGTTGTGGTGGATGTAGCAATACCAAGCGATTGCAACATCAGGAAAAAGGAACATGAGAAACTGGAGAAATACCAGGGCCTCAGAGAGGAACTGGAGAAGGCCTGGAAAGTGAAGACCACAGTGGTGCCTGTGGTCATCGGGGCCCTCGGGGCAGTCACCCCCAAACAGGAGCAGTGGCTAAAACAGATCCCAGGAACAACATCAGACATCTCAGTCCAGAAATGCGCAGTTCTCGGCACAGCCAAGATACTACACAGAACCCTCAAGCTCCCAGGCCTCTGGTAGAGGACCCGAGCTCAGAGGTTGAGAAAGACCACCCGTGGAGGGTGAGAAGGGAATTTTATATGCATATATATATATATATATATATATATATATATATATATATATATATATATATATATATATATATATATATATACACACACACACACACACACACACACACACACACACACACACACACATTTTTGTGGGGAAAAAAACCACCATATTTTTGGTTTGCTCACTATTCACAAGTTTGGCTATGATGTAAGGATAAAGATTATTGTTTATCATTTCTTGTTGAACTTTTTGAGAGAAATTTTCATTTATTTACCAACTGCTGTAACCATGGCATGGACTTCCTGAAATGTAATTGTACTGAACCCCAAAGAAAGTAATGAGACAGAAACAACATAATTTTCATAGTGTACTAAGGCACAGTTTATTAAAACTGTTCATGCCCCTAGAACATTTATCTTATTCACTCTACCTAAACAGTGTTTGACATTAATATGGCTGTTCAGAGACCCCTTCCCTTATCTGTGGTCAGAAAGATACTTTCAGATCATTTTAAATCTATATCTGCAGGGATCTGCATTATTTTAGACATACTGTATGAAGCTTAATCCTGTAGGGTACTTTGCCTGAGCAAATACAGTTGGTCATGCTAGATAGGAAAGTCAAAGTACACATGTAATAATTTATTAATTTCACAAATGTTTATCAAGATTGATTTAGACATCCACATAGCAAGTTTTCTGCAAAAAGGTTTAACCTAAAAAAAATAGATATACAGAGGCTTGTCCCTGGTTCAGTTCCTGGCTCTAGGCCATATGCAGCATCTCTTCCCCTTCTCCTTCTGTCTCTGTCCTTCCTCCTGTCAAGTGACTGTTAAATAAAGGCCTCTAGTGTCATAAAAATCTTTTAAAAAAATCACAAAACATTTCCGTGTTCTTCTAGAAATTTGTAACAAATAAGCTATATTGTCTCACATTAAAGCAAACCTGTCAGCTAATGTGGCTTGTCTCTCTCAGGGTTTTTTCCACACCTGATGTGTTTGCACTGCATTAAAAGTGGGGTTTTCAGCAGTTGTTGGCACATGGAATTGCCGTGAACCTTGAGATGTAGGGCTGTCAGCAGGAGTTTTTTTTTGTCCATTTGGAAAACTGTCGGGAATTGTCAAGAACTTCCATTTACTTTGTCCAGTGTCCAAGATTTATTGGATCACAACGTTACTCAGCAGTATTGGGATAGTTACCTTGGAAATTCATTTATCATAAACTTTTTCATAAGTAAGTTATTCACATTTAGTATTTGTAATCAGTTTATTCAGTCCACTGTAGGTAAATGTGATATTATTTTAAAGAGACAAGATGATTCGTGCTCTGCACTGCTCATTGACATAATTTATAGTTTATCAATCTATGATTTAAATTCATGGAAACAATTATTAGCCCACTTTATTGTTCTTTGTTCATCCCTGCACAACTAAAGGTATATTTGTTTGGACTAATTTAAGAGCTAATTTAAGAGCTTATATCTTGCTATTTTCCATGTTTTCCTGATATTGACCAAAATCACTTAAATACTTATATCAACATTATATTTGTTTGAAAGTACCTGTTTTGGGGGTTCAGAGGTTGCGAAAGACCACCTTTGGAGGGTGAGAAGGGAATTTTATATATATATATATATATATATATATATATATATATATATATATATATATATATATATATATATATATATATAAGAGAGAGAGAGTTTTATTTTAAATTTAAATTTGAAGCAATAATGATGGTGTCCAATGCTGACAATCAACTTCATTCAACACAAATGATATGTTTTAGAAAAACTGTTGTGTAAAATAACCAAATAGATAGTATATCTACTGCAATAGTTTTTTCAAAATGTAGGTCTCTCAAAGTGTAAAGAAGGTGTCATAAAACATAATAGAAAAATATGATATTAGACAAATTTCTCAGGTTACCCCAAATCTTCCTCTGATTCCTCTGATCAAACCCCCATGATGTCTACCTCCCCAGAAGCTTGAGCTCCTGAGCTGAGTCTGGATTTAGTGAGAAGGAGCCAGAGAATGTCTTAACAGGGCTTGTCCAATCATATCTGAGAGAAATTATTACCCTTTTCAATATTCGGTTACAATACTTAAAGGCGGTCAATCCTTCCCTCAAAGGTGGTTTTGGTGCTGAAAGTGAGACTTTTAATTAACCCTCTCCTTTCCTTACCCTTCTCAGATTAATATAAAGCCTAGAGTCAAAATGTGGTCATAAAGCCCCTTTTTCAGGCTCCCGGGAAATTTAGAAGCTCTTGAAAAATGCTGGATTTTATCAGTCTAGATGTAATGTTTTTCGCAGTCTTTCCTGATTTCAAACTTCCTTTAAATCTGTAGTTGTAGAGTAGAATCAGTATATCTTTGTTTTTATGTTGATTTGTCTTTTTACTTTATTTTTTATTGATTCATCATTTGTAAGTAAATCTTAGGTCAAGTAATAGTAAACTTCACCCCTGATTGGTTAATATCTCTTGTTGATTTTTGTGTTATTCTTAATTGAAGTGTAAGAATTACTGATTCTAAAAACAAATCTTAATCCTGAAATAGCTATATGTAAAGGTCAATAATTTATTCTTTAGAATGGTTTGAAACTATGAGACTGATTGATTTGTGAACTTTAATCTACATTCATGTACAACTTAATAATGCAATAAGGCTTCTAGAGAGACATATGGTGCTTTTATAATCCTGTGTCCTGAACTTTTACATTCACTAAATCAGTAATAGACACACTGAGCTCTATACATTTCCTAAAAATAAAAGTTACTCAATTTTCAGATTTGAAATCTCAGAAAATTGCTTTGGTTTTATAAAGCAGGATGACAGCCTGCATACCTGGCTGTCCAGGAGGTCCTTGAGGTCCTCTGTAACCTTCTCCTTTGCTGCCTTTGGGCCCTCTCTCTCCGATGTCTCCTGTGAACATAAACTCTGTTTAAGAAAAGTACTTTCATTTCATGCTACACTAACAGGTACATGAACCAAAATGCTGCATCCCTATCAATCAATGAGCCCTCTGGGCTTTATAATGGCCTTTTTTCAACCCTTTTAGTGGTGATAATGCATATGGAATGAAGTCACCCAATCAGGATTTATTTAGGATATTTCCATTTTCATCTCAGTTGTTTAAAATTGATTTTATACTGTACATCCAGCACACCCATTAAAACTAAACTTCTTGGGGAAGGGCCATTTTGGCCAACAGCCAGCCAAATAGATAATGCTTGAGAAGAAAGCAAGTGGGATAAATGCATTCATTAGTGCGCATGGAAAGTCATTTGTAGCATCTTTCTTGATGATTATTCTCTCAAACAGTTTAATCATTTATCTTCAGCATTCATTAGATTGCACCGGATGTTACTGGTAATGGATCTAAAGCTTTACCTTAACCACAGACTTCTGTGAACTTATTCAAATGCAAGTACCTCTAAACTGTCCTTAGGTGTTACCCTCCTTCACACTGGATTAAACTCACACCATGAAATTAAACATCAACTAGATCAACCTTGATCTTTGCAGGGTCTTGGTGCAGTCTTCTGGGGCGCAGTTGTGCCCTCAGTATGTTTGCTAGAGTGTGAAACTTTGCTGACCATTTGGAGCCTGCACAAACTTCCATAAGTAGGTGCTATACTATCATATTGCCAGCATACTGGAACACGTGGCTTTGTTATCAGTCTCCTCCTAACTAAAGCTGAAGCTAATTATGGAGGTGCAGAAACTACATTCTACAGATCGTGACCAGTTTAAAAGGGCAGTATTATGTATTTTCCAGCCACATAGAATAATTTTATAGCACAATCAAGGAACTGTTACCTTTAGTTGTTATAAAAATGCTGTATATATCAAATATGCCTTAAAGAAATTTGACTTCGTAATTTAACACCTTGAAATTGTCCCTCTGTCTCTTTAAGAAAGTCCTGCTCTTTCTGAAACTCCACCTTCAGAAGGTCATCACAATATCGCTCCTCTATTAACCCTTTAACAATGTTTTTACCGGTGTTGCACTGAGAAGTAGATTGTATAATGAGCTCAGCAGATGCGCAGTTCCACCAGGTGTTTGCTAATTGCTTCTGGCTAGTCTGAAGGAGCTGAGTGGGGAAGCGGGGGCTGTCTCAGGTGGAAGCTCAGAAGATTAGAAACTGCAGCTCTGAGGAGGAGCTCCACCTCACAGGTGGAACTCGGTCCATCCAGGTGTTTTGCACAGCTGAATGGCTACCATGGGAGATTAAAGGATTTTTAAAACAAGCATGAAAGAATCAAAGCAACACTCCGGGTATGTTTTTGATGAGGGAATAACATTATAACATGATATAAAGCTCAAAAAAAGTTGATTTTACATAATACTGCCCCTTTAAGGAAACCCTTGGCTGTAACATTGGTTATGTGGAGTGATCTTCAACCACTTGCATCCTGATAGGATTTAACTGAGTCATATTAGACTAGGGTCAGGATTATGTTCTCAAAAAAGTATGACTGGGCTAAATTAATATTTACAAAATAAATAAATCTAGTTTTAATTGTCATACACTTCCATCACATGACCATAATTAAATGAATAGCTTTTAAATTTATTCAGTTATATTAATTGTTACGTTGTTGCATCATTTTTTTAAATTGATATTTGTCACACTTTTCTGAGTGTGAGCAGATATGAATGAACATCATGGACATGAGGGACAGATGCATAATCTGCAGAAAATACAACACTGTACCTCTGGGTGTGAAATTAAATTAGAACAAAAATTCTAATAGAATAACAGTGTGAACAGAACCGTAATGAATGCATAGTTCTCTAGTTTCACTGTCTTGGCTCTGTGACAAACTGCAACCTGTCCAAGTTCTAACACGCCTTTCATCCAGCTACTTCTTGGAAAAGCTAAAACTTCCCTTCAAGACCAAACAGGTTTAGTCATCAAAATTAATTTCTTGATAATACCTTATCCGCACTCAAAACATATCTTAAAATACAAATTTCTTTCCACAGAGGTCTGTGTACACAAAAAGCTGGTCTTTACCACTTCCATATGACATATTTTTGCAAAACAGAACATATAACACATGAGTGGGCAGAGTTGCCTCAAGATACAAAAGTAATAAAATTCACAAATGCAGCAGTTCAAGTGAAGGATATTTAATCGAGTTTTAAATAACATTTCTTTCCAGAGATAGTGGTGGAAAGTTCCGGCATAAACTACCATCAATTTTAAAGACTGGAATTTTTTTTTTAAGATGGCATAAATCTAGCCTGGTCATTCCCTTCCTACACAATTCTGCTCGATTCTCATCTCCCTTCAGTGCTCCATCTGGGATTTCTCCCATTGAGCTGAACTTGATAACAATACAATACTTTGACTCACAAGATTTTTTACTATATTAGATGGGAACAACTAAGGCTGATGAATCACCTCTAATTTAGGAAGGGCCCACCAGGGGGCGCATGGGGGGCCTAAGAAAGTGTTCTAAAAGTGATGTTTCTTGACATATTTTGCATCATTTTCTATAGGTTTGCAAGGGGGTCCCTGCCCAGAAGATAATGCTGTTGGGGGGGCCATGGAATGGAAAAGGTTGGGAACCCCTGATTTAAAAAACAGCAAACATGGCTGCACAGTCAAATGTTATTGTTATAGTAAAATATTATTGTAGTAAAATATGTCAGGACCTGTCTTCATAACAAACACACTTGAAAAGAAGATTCTAATTATTTTTTTAACTCCTTGAGATAAGGAATGTCAACAGATTAGATAAATCTGTCCTTACATGTTGCTTTTCCTCTTAATTTAAAACATTAAACATCATATCAAACCTTTGATGCCTGCAGGACCCTGCATTCCAGGGGGTCCTGGGTAACCTGGAGCACCACTTCTTCCAGTGTAGCCTGGAGCTCCCATGGACCCTTTGGGACCTGGTGCTCCTGGCTCACCCGGTGGTCCCTTCACAGGTTGGCAGGTCTCGCACGTTGCTTGGAGGGAGAGGCTCTGGAGCAGTGCTGGAAGTTGGTCTGCAGAGTATAGCCAGAAGATAAATGATCCATTTTGGTATCAAATATTTTGAAGTATGAAGTAGCCAGAAGAAGTTTTATGTAAAAGTAAATGATGCATAATTTCAGTTTTGGTTTACAACTACAAATCTGAAAAATGTGGTGTGCTCTTGTTTTCAGCCATCTCAGAGTCAATACTTTATAGAAACACACGTTGTTTCAGTTCCATCTGCCAGTCCTTTTGAGTTATTTAAGAAGTGTACATTAAAATGAGAAATTTCAGTTTACACCTCTAGACTCTGAAATTTTTGCCAATTCTTTTCAAATAACTTAAAGCAGTGGTGTCCAAAGTCGGTCCTCAAGGGGGGATCCTGCATGTGTTAGTTCTCTCCCTGGTTCAACACACCTGGATGAAATGATGGCTCGTTAGCGGGGCTCTGCAGAACATTGACCTGCTGAGGAGGTGGTTACTACCACCAGGGAGAGAACTACAACATGTAGGGTGCCGGCCCTCCAGGACTGACTGTGGACACCACTGACTTAAAGCCAGTCGGATCAGAAGGAGAGCATTTGTGAACAGCAGTTTTCAAGTCTTGCCATAGATGCTCAGTTGAATTAAGGTCTGGCCTTTGACTGGCCCATCTCATACATGAATATGAATGAGAATCCATGAATTGCACCGCTCATGGTGGCATCATGGTGGAGTAGTTCTGCTACGCTACTTCTAATTTGTTCTTTTTATAGACTTTTGCTCCTAATTTTTATGACTGAAGCATTGCATTATTCCCTGTGGTGTTTGATGCCATGCAGTTGGAAGGATTTTTGCTCTTACCTTTTTACTTTCAGACAGATGTTATGATGTATAACTATGCCAACAAGGTATCTGATTAGCATCTTCAAAGTTCAAATAATACCTGTACTACAACCCCAGTTTCAGAAATGTTTCAGAAAGCATTTTACTTATAAGCCAAGGTGTAATTTGACTAGATAGTTGTCCTTTAATGCTTTTCCAGTTGGGAAACTTTAAAAAGAGATGGACTATGACCATACTGAAGGATGGGGGCTGATTTGTATCCAACTGAAGGGCAGAAGCTGGTAATGCAGGACTCTTCGTAGACAAACAGAGGAAGAAGTCTGTCAATCCAGATTCCACTGAAAGTGCAACCTTTTCCTTGCGGATTTTTCTTTAAAACTGGTAAGGCTTCAATAAATCACACCAGATTCAAGCAGCTGAGAGAAGGTTTTTCATCGATGCTGATGCTAATCTGCTAAAGCAAGACTTTAGCCAGGTGGGTTGAAGCTTTTTAATGAAAGATAATAAATGCAAAGTTTATCTGGTTTACAGAAATGGTTTACTTAGCTTCAAACAGCAGTGAGCAGAGTACTCTTAGCAATACGAAGCTTTAAGGTAACATGTTTAGTGTGAAAACAATCAACAGGAGGAGCAGCCGCAGCAGTGACGCCAGTCTGGGCCATGAGGGAGCAGAGAGAGTGTTGTGCTCTATCCACTGAATCAAGATGATGAGTTTATGACTCATTTCCCACTGCTACAATTACCAGAATAATTTATCAGCTAATGTGCTGCATTACATTAGAATTGAAGGAAATTGGTGAATGACTTCTAAAATGCATTTAGAAACTAAAATGTGTTTCCAGTAAAAGTCAAAATTCCAGACTTACTCTTACAGTGCATCCAGAAATTACTTTTTACACATTTTATGTTACAGCCTCGTTCTAAATTACAATAATCTCTTTTCTCACAATTCTACACACAAATACCCCATTATGACAATGTCGATTTATTTTTGTTTGTGTTGCAAATTTATTAAATATAAAAACAAAATATTACATTTATGGAAGTATTAACAGCCTTTGCAATGAAGCTCAAAATGGATCTGTTTCCACTGATAATCCCTGAGTTGTTTCTATATCTTAAATGGAGTCCACCTGTGGTAAATTCAGTTGATTAAACTTGATTTTGAAAGGCACACACCTGTTCATATAATAATGATGTCAAACACCAACTATGAAATCAAAGGAGTTGTCTGTTGACTCCAGAGACAGGATTGTGGCACAAATATATAGAAAGATTACAGAAAAATTTCTGCAGCTTTGAAAGTCCCAACGAGCCCAGTGGCCTCCCTCATTAGTCGATGGAAGAAGTTTGGAACCGGCAGGACTCTTCCTAGAGCTGGTCAGCTGTCTAAAGCGAGTGATTGGGGCAAAAGGACCTTTAGTCAGGGAGGTGAACAAGACCCTGATGGTCACTGTGTCAGAGCTCCAGTGTTCCTCTGTGGAGAGAGGAGAACCTTCTCTGGGATCTCTGCTGCGATCCACCAATCAGGCATGGATGGTAGAGCGGCCAGACGAAAGCCGCTCCTTAATAACAGGCACATGGCAGCCTGTCTGGAGTTTACCTGGAGGCACCTGAACGACTCTCAGACCATGAAGAACAAGATTCACTGGTCTGATGAGACAAAGATTGAACTTTTTGGTGTGAATGCCAGTTGTCATGTTTGGAGGAAAACCAGGCCAATACCATCCCTATAGTAAAGCATGGTGGAGGCAGCATCATGCAATGTAGATGTTTTGCTGCAGCAGGTTCTGGCAGACTAGTCAGGATAGATGGATGGGTGGATGGAGACATCTTGGATGGAAACCTGCTTCAGAGCATCTTGACCTCAGACTGGGGCGATGGTCCATTTCAGCAGGACAACGACCCAAAGCTCATGGCCAAGATCTCTAAGGAGAGGTTTCAGAACCACTCTGTGAATGTCCTGGAGGGGCCAAACCAGACTCTAGACTTGAATCTGATTGAACATCTCTGGAGAGATCTGAAAATGGCTGCATAGATGCTTCCCATCCAACGTGAAGTAGCTGGAGAAGAACTGCAGAGAAGAACGGGCCAAACTGCTTAAAGATAGATGAGCTAAGCTGGTGGCATCAGATTCAAAAAGACAAGAGGCTGTAAAAGCTACCAAAGGTGGCTCAACAATGTATTAAGCAAAGGCTGTGAATACTTATGCAAATGTGATTTCTTGGTTTTCTATTTTTAATCCATTTGCAAAACACACAAAAAAATTCCACATTGTCATAATGGGAAATTTGTATGTAGAATTTTGGGGAAAGAGATACATTTAAATGTAATATAATTTAGAATAACAAAATGTGGGAAAAAGTGAATGTGAATGCTTTCCAGATGCACTGTATTGTCTCTTTTTCTGGTAATGTATGCTTTATTCAGAAAGCTTATTTTTAAAGATTTAAGGCTTGTTATGTGCTGATGATGAAACCCAGATCCTGTCACCCCATTCCCCCCCTATCCTGGAGACTGGAGTTGATTCATTTCCCCACTGAGGTATGGACAGATTGAGCATCTGTCACACTAGTTGTTCCAGTAATAAATGTTGCACTTCAACCTACAAATCAAGGCCACATCATTTGTCTCCATATTCTGTGTTTGCATCATTAATCTTGTCATTGTGTTTTTATTTTACAGAAAGAAGGTTGCAGATGTTCACCAGCATCCATCAGCCAGGGTTCTACATATTCTTTACCTAAAAACATCTAAAAACAGCTTACCAGATTGAGAGAAGTAGAAAAAGCAGACGTCTTAAGAAATAATCATCCAAGCCTGTTAGTTTAGGTGGATGTCCTTGTTTTGGTAGGTTTGCAGTTGTGTCATAATCTTTCTATTGGCAGATGATGGATTGAACAGAGCTCTGTGAGATGTTCAAAGCTCAGGATATTGTTTTGCAACTTAACCCTGCTTCAAACTTCTTCCTGGCTTGTTTGCTGTGTTCCTTGGTCTTCATGATGCTGTTTCTCCTCTAATGTTTTCTAACAAACCTCTCAGGCCTTCACAGAACAGATGGATTTATACTGCTTTCAGAAGTCACCACTGATGAGACTTCTGAAAGGAATTAGTTGGACTGCTTTTATTAGCAGTATCAGGATGAAAGGTGTTGAGTAAAAATGCATGGCAAAAACTGACATATGTTCTTCTACTTTGAACTTATGTACTACTTTCTGTAGGCTAACAAATAAAAAAAATAATGAAGTAGATTGTGATGTGACAAAACCTAAAAAAGTTGAAGCGATTTGAATACTCTTCAAAGCACCATAACTAAGAACAGACAGAAGAATAGGAGGACATTTTGGAAACCTTTAATGGTCTTTCTTGAATGGTAATGTCTTTTTAACATTGTGTTCTTAATTGTTTTATTTTAATAGAATACATAATGAGGGCTGAAGCTGCATTTTCCATACTTGTTGTTCAAAGTGGTACTTTAAAGACTTGTTTGTGTTTTCATAGGTGGGTGAAGAGGATTAAAAACATACATACTGCGCAAAACATCAGCACACAGCTTAAGAAGATGTTCATCTGAAGGAGTTTTGCCCTGAAACACAGGTATGCCATGAGTCAAGTGAATGGCATTGGAAACAGGAACACAATCTCATCTTGTCTCTAACTTTGCCTGTGCATATATGACCTTTTCCACCAATACCTTCGCAGCATGACTCGACTCTAAACAGTTCGTGTTGTTTTCCATTATAATTGAGTACCTGCTCTCTGTGAGAGGAATCATCATAGGAGACAGCCCCAGAGTCTGAAAAGTAAAGTGACATGATCTGTATGCAACACAAACACAATATACCGCAGCAAGCACAAAAATGCCTGAACCTTGTCATTAGACCATGGGGTAATTTCCAGTATTACCATTTTCATTAAAGCTCCAAATACGCTCAGTCACTGTTATGAGTTTTTTTTTTTTTTTTTTTTTTTTTTACAAATGATGGATCTGATACTTGTAAGCGAGTCACTCTTGTGACAAAACCGACTCCCCTGAACTAATCAGTAACAGATAGTCCTCTGATGTCACATTTTTGGTCTGATGTGGCATGCTTGGGACAACAGCACCATAGGTTCTAAAAAAGATGCTGGTACCACATAACCATTACTAGTGGAAAACCCTTATAACTGCCTAGAGCCGAGATGAGCAACACTGAGTAGGTGCTAGTGGAAAAGGGCCATTACAGGAACTTGTCAGTGCTTCATGTAGCTCACACACACTGGAAGCAGTGCTTTCTCTCAAGGCTCCCACATACTTGGGCGTATTATGTGTATTCTGTGAGCAGCGTGGACTCTGGGGACAGTTGAGATTTCACAGTCAACCATACCAATTGCCTACATTTCTCCTGACAAATTATTTCATTTTCTACAATCTGAATAGATACTGGCAAGTTGGATGAGCTAGTTGGGCGCCTAGCCCTATTTCTTCTCCACCAGGTCAGCCACCGCACACCTGTTAGTGCAGTACAGAGTGATCGTCAAGCTACTACGCGCCCTTGTGACTGTTTGTGCCGACTCTCACCCTTATCAGCACGGTGTTACATACAAAACAGTTCAATGTGAACAGTGTTTCCTGTTGAGCAGTTTACTGTGCGACACAGAGTATGAGGGCATAAAAATGATCCTTTACACAAACGTCTGATTTAAGTCCGCCGCGAGTACACATGGACCTCAATGGAGTCGAATACACTCGAGTACATGGGGGCCTTCAAACTTCAAACTTCATTCAGTTGGTTCAGCCTTTAGACAACTGTCTATGTCTTTAAGCTCATTCCATCCAACTGAAGATAGAGGTCTCTGAAGGGTTTTTACTTACTGGTTTTCCAGGATATCCGGGTTGGCCAGGCTGACCTGGAAGTCCATCTTGGCCAGGAAATCCTCGGGGACCGACAATACCCAAATGGCCTGTATCACCCTTCTTTCCTTCTGGCCCTCTTAGCCCAGTTTCACCTTTCACTCCTCTCTGAAGGAAAATGTAGAACGCATCACAATACAAAGCAGATAAAATGAAGGAATGTAAATATCCAGTTAGGTTATTAAGGCTATACTAGTGTGATGTTTATAGTGTGAGAATTGGAACTGAGAACAAAGCAGATTTTGTTATCTTTTCTTTGCTATTATTCTTCTTAGGTACAATTAGTGCAGTGCCTTACAAAAGTATTTATACACCTTGCCCTTGTTCATTTTTTTTATTGGGATTTTTTGTAATAAACTAACATAAAGTAGTGCACAATGAAGTGGAAAGAAAAGGATATAGGGATAAGTCCTGCTGTTTTGTGAAGGTCTAAAAGTTTTTATATGACATTAGTGAACAAACAACATAATCAAGACCAAGGAATACAGCAGACTGGTCAGTGAGGAAATTATGCCGGGTGAGGCTATAAAGCATTATCTGAATCAAATCAGGCCCCTGGTACAACTCAAGGACCTCCAGAGATCCACAACTCAGTTGGAAGAATCTATTGGCAAGTTAATTGTTAGTCATGCACTCTACAAATCTGGCCTATATGAAAAAGTGACACGAAGCAACCCATTGTTGAAAGAAACTCCCAAGAACTCCCATCTGCAGTTTGCCACTAGCCATGTAGGGGACACAGCAAACATATGGAAGAAGGAGTTTTGATCTGATGAAGTTCAATCTTTTTGGCCTTCATACAAAACGTTTTGAATGGTGGAAAACCAACATGCTAACAAACCATGCCAACTATGAAACATGGCGGTTTCAGCATCATCTTAAAGTATTAGTAAAAACCTAGCAGAAATATGCTACAAAAAGCTTGCAGTTGTAACTACAGGTAAAAAGAATATAAATATTTATAAACCACTTTTCCAACTTCTTTGTCAAGAACTGAACTCACATACTAACTATGCTCTACATACTGTTATTAAGAAACAAAATGATCCCTAAAATGTATAGAAGTTTGTGGTTGTTACGTAAAAATGTGAGAGTTTTATTGTCCCACTGTGGGACAATAAAGGATATTTCTATTCTAATGGTTTTGGAAGGCACTGTACTGTATTTACATCAATTTAAGAAGTTTAGTCCATTTAATTATGTATAAATACATCATCATCAAAGGAAAAGAAATATCAAGAAAAAGAAAAAAAGGAGTAAAAACAATGAAAAAACCCATAAGTAAACCACAGTCTTGCCGTTGACAAACACATTAGTGCATATTTAATATAAAGACCTTTCTCGGTGTATAGTGGAATGCATAAGTAATTAAACTGAAAACAGGAAGTCTGACTAACACCAGAAAGTGAAACAATAACAGTCTGCCAAATAATTTTTGTAGCATTTTTTTCTGACTTTTTTTGTCTTGGCTATGCAGAATAATAACAGTTCTGGTATCAAATCTTGGTTTTATCCACCATAGTGACAACTTTGGAGGCTCATTGATTGTTACATTATGCATTAATAGTAAAAGTAAAGCCAAAAAGTAAAGCCAGGATAACCACAATCACTGAGCTATATGACTGAGTGGGATTGCTTTGGGTGTCTTCCACTAATAATGACACTGCAATTAAAGAAAAGTTGTTTCTGCAATGAGGGGATTTATCTTTATCAAACATGTTGTCTTATTTAATAGCACATATTTTATAAAAGTAAACTCTACCAGCCAGGGGAGGTCTGCATAAAGGCTATAATGCTTTCCAGTCCATTACTGGTTTTTCCATTACAAACCTTGATACAACATTTAGCACTTAGTAAACTATTTCCTACAATGTGGGAAGCTGCATCTTCATAAATTTTGATTTTGCAGACAGTACAGTAGGTGATTGACAATTAGTGCTTTTAGATGTAAATGTTTCCCAAGGGGCGACAGATTTTCCCCAAGGCATGAGGTATTAGCTCTGTAAGTCTTCGATTGCAGACACTTGATGGGGCTTCTAATTTTGCTCCAAAATAAGACAGACTGGAGGTCTACATTTACAAACCTCTCCTTTCCATCCCCTGGGTCCCACTTCACCCTGTCGGGAAACAGAAAATTAGGAAGGTGGAAGGGGGAGGATGGGAGAAGAAGAGAGAGAGAGAATCAGTTAGAATCTTTTTGCATATCAGTTGTAGTTTGCTGGTTCCACTGTTTGGAAATCACGTGGAATTTTGACACAAAATAAGTACAGTGGACCTCTGCCTATTCGTGGTTCAGTATTCCTGGGTTCACCTATTTGTGGATTTTTCTGTCAAACATACCTTTGCAGGTTGAGAACAAAAATGCAGGTTGGGAAGCTGAAATACCCAGGTGCAATAAAAGAATAGAATAGAATAGAAATATCCTTTATTGTCCCACGATGGGGAAATTTCTGTTCAACAGCAGCAAAGTGGCAGTGAGAGGCAGTAGCAGAAAAACAGACTCACACAAATAATACAATATATATATATATATATATATATATATATATATATATATAAAACACATTTTAAACCTCTAGTGGAGGCTTTAGCCTTATGTCCCATACTCCATGTTTAGCTCCCCTTACACCACTTAGCCCTTTCAGGCAAACTTTATAAATAAGAAATTGTTCTTAATGGGTTTTTTTCTGGTGAAATAAAGCTTTAAATAAGCCTGTGTTCGAGTGTCCTCGGAACTGGGAAATTCCAACTTCCCAGTCGTAAAACTCAATTGGAACACCCTGCAAAGTGGGATTTGCCACTGGGAAACTAGGAGCTACTCCAACACTGTTTCAATATGGCAGCTTCTCGCATCGTAATAATAACAGTAGTGACATGTGGTGGAAAATATGTTTATTTTACAATATATACATGCAAGAGTGCATCTAAAATCAATGTTACAAGTAGCGCCTGCAAGTCTAAACTAAAAAAAATTTAATTTTGGTTCGGGCACACCAGGTGCAGGAATTTCTTGGTTTAAAGAGCCAAACCCAAAGTTAGTGCAGTTCCCAACTGCACTGCCTTATTTGAATCAAGTTTTACCTGCCTCTTAAGGGAGTTAACCTAAAAGAACATTATTCGACCAGCTTGTGTACATGTGTTTTTTCCAAGAGGTTGTGGTTTGAATTAATTTTTGGGAGCAACACACACTGAAGCATTGCCAAGGTGCTGAATGTTGCTTGAGCTTAAATCATGGCTTAGTATTTCTTGCGTTAAATGCTGGTTTCAATCTTGTTGAGCAGCTTGGCATGTCACATCAAGATTTATTTGTGTTTGATGAAGTTCATATCAAATCTTTGTTTAAGATTACCTTTACTAAAAACATGCAAAGTACAAATAATTAAACTGAATCCACAGAATATATGACTGTTTGGTAATTTCATCAGTTTTCAATTGTAACTGAGAATTGAACTTAAAATTGTAAACAATACAATTATCTGTTTATTAGTCATCACCAGACGCCCCTGCTGAAGTTTTTTCTCTTTAGAGCCATGACTGTGCTGCTATAAGGAGTTTCAGATCCAGAGATATGCACAAGGTTTAAAAATAGATAGACTTTGCTGCCACCTAGTGGAAGCACAGACACTCACAGGCACGCCAGGAATCCCTGGTTCTCCATCTTCTCCTCGCTGCCCCTGCAAACAAAAAAAAAAAACCCCATGATTGTCTGTCTCTTGTGTGTGTGTGTGTGTGTGTGTGTGTGTGTGTGTGTGTGTGTGTGTGTGTGTGTGTGTACTTGTATATACTGAATATAGAGGACCATCATAATCATTTTCACCCACAAAGGGAGGCAATTTGTGTAAAGTGAGGACATATTCCTGGTCCTTACTTTTTTTCATTGTACTAACTTCCACTAGTTGGATTTAGAGGTATGGTGGGAATTAAGTTTTGGTTAAGGTTAAGGTTCAAATATACTAGTAATGGTTAGGGTTAGGCATAAATGCATTTACTAAAATGAAAGAGAGTCAATATAGAAACACAAGGATGAGTGCGTGTGTGTGTGTGTGTGTGTGTGTGTGTGTGTGTGTGTGTGTGTGTGTGTGTGTAAGAGAGTAAGAGACAGGAAAGCTCATGATTACTCCTTGCAGGCAAGGACAGGGATTGGTTAACAGCGACCTTTAACAAATATGACATTTTCTCTTCAGTGTAAGGCTTTCCAGTCCTGCAGCTCTGCATTGTATAAATCAGTTAAATCACAACTCTGTTCCATTTATGACTGAAATGAGCTTTACAGCTTTACAGCAATGAGTGTGCATAAGCTTCCACAGTGATGAGGTGCCAAATGTTGCATTTTTATGGATTTTCTACTTGTTTATCAATTCATTTTAGCCATAACGTCTTCAATAAAATCACACTCTTGGTGTATGACAGTCAATGCATGTATGCTGATGAATAAAAGGGTCATATTTTGTATAAAGGAGTGTTCTTATGATAAAGATTGCTTGTGCAGTCATCCACACACACTCACACCTAATGACAATTTTTAGAGAACAATTTACCTAACAGTCATTTTTTTGGACTGTGGAATGAAATGGCAGTACCTGGGGAAAAAACCCATGCATGTGTGGCACTTAGGATTATTGATATATTTAAAGTCACCTCTTCAACATTTTTTTATATTATTTGTGATTTAATTATTTATGTTGTGTGGCACTGACTCACATTGAATTTCTGGTGTAATACCAATTGACACCAAAAGATGGCAGTAATGGCTTGTGAGGGAGCGACTGACTTCCAAGCCTGACGCTGAAGAAGATCAGTATAAATAGAAGCAGATGCTGTTGTATCAGCTGTATTAGTGATGGGACTTATGGCTCTTTAAAGGGAACCGGATCTTCAGGATCTGTTCACTTCAAAGAGCCATTCAAAAGAGTCGTTCTTAGGAGCTGTTCAAATGATCAATTTTTAAAAATATAAACTTTCCTAAGAACAAGATATTTTATCAGAAACATAGTTTTATATTAACTGTTGTTGTGGGTGAAGTTTGTAAAACAAGTTGAATCATCAGTATTAAGTGAAAAACTACAGCACATTCTTGCAGAAAAAAGTATGTATATTTCATAAAATACTCCATTTCAAAATATAAATGTCAAATATCCATGTAGTTTTTTCACAGGTGTTGTGTGCATTACGTGTATTTGTAATATAGAGACAAAATAAAAGGGGAATGTATCAAACAGTAGAGGAAAAAAGTGGACTTCAGCTGATTTGGCAGAAACAAAAATCCTCTTCTGCATCATTAAATATAAGAATTAAGGCAACGCACTAATAGCAAACAACACTCAACTATAAACATAAACACCATCAAGCAAGAAGAAACCAAGAAAAATGGAGCGCACTGTGACCCTCAGGTCTTCTGGTTCTGGTCTGTTCTGCATCCCCAGAACCAGAACCAACCTGGAGAAGCAGCTTTCAGTTTTCATGCACCGCTAATCTGGAACAAACTTCCAGAAAACTGCAAAACAGCTGAAACACTGAGTTCCTTTAAATCAAGGCTAAAAACCCACCTGTTAATAGTTGCCTTTGATTAGTAGTGAGTGGAAAATTGATCAGTATTTTCTAATTTTATTTGCTTGATGATATTTGCTCAGTGATATTTGCTTGATGATTCTCATGATTTTGATGCACTATTTGCCTGATGATTTTGATGATTTGCTGTTGATGTTGTTTTACTTGATTGATGTTTTTATAATGTGAAACACTTTGACACTTTGAACTGCCTTGCAGCTGAAATGTGCTGTACAACTAAACTTGAACTTGAGTCCTCCTCATCCTCTGTCCTACTAAATGAAGCCTCCGCCAAGGTCGCAGCCAGGTCGCGCACAGTGCCGCCATGACACGTGACGGAAACAAACAGAGCAATGAGAATGCGCTCTGTGTGCTCGTTAGTCCAGCTCTTTCTTGTATTTTGTTTCCTCTCCGATGAAATTAATATTATTTCAAATTAAATAGAATAATAATAGCTACTGCAGTGTGTGCAGAGCATTTTGAACAAGCAAAGTTGTAAAAAAAAAAAAAAAAAAAAAAAAAAAAAAAACGGCTGTGTCACTAAGTGAGACTTGAGTCCTTCGTTCATGTTTTGAGATATTTCTGTGCATTTATCAGACTGTTTACTCCCGCTAGCCTAAATGTTAACTACCGTTCGGGTTATGCTTAACTGTTGTTAGTCTAAACGGTATTAACTGTAAGTATCTTTGCCGAAGAAGTTACTCTAACTGGTTACTTCCCTTAATCTAACAGCTAACACGTTAGCATGTCGGTTAAATAGGTTGGGCAGTTTTATGGTTATTTCCCCTCAGTTTTAGGTTAGCAGGCAGCTACTAGGTATCGTATATCAGATTTATTTAAGCAGTGATCCATTGTACGTATAAGATTGAAGATATAGTTGTATTAGTAATGTATATTAAGTTATTTCTTTATGCTGATTGATATGTTGTTGTTTTGTATATCATATGTAACAGATTGTACAAACAGTCGTATACTTATCAGGTTGTTAGTCTGAGTTGAATGAACGCAGAAAAAGCTGAGTCTAAACAGAAGCAGATGTTCTGGTATATCAGCTGTCCTGACCTCAGCTGTGCAGATGTCAATATCACAGGATCACAACATCGCGAAGCCACTACTAAGGATGTGATTTCTGTTTTCACAGAATAAGAGACACCTCTGTTACACACAAAATAAGTGTGTCTATCATCACGTGTGTAACTCCATGCAGAAAGAGTCCAGAACAGAAATCCTGCGACACCCATCTGAACTGATGAGTTCCAATTATTTTACAAGCTTTGACTCATTATTGAGATACTTTTTGAAACTGAGAAATAGTTCAAAAATGCAAACTGGTGATTGCATGACTATAGTATTTTCACAACACAATAGTTTATTGCAGTTTTTTTTTCTCTGAATAGATATTTGAATACACTGAAACACTAATTTAACAGTTACAAAAAGTTCTCTTTCAGGATTTTTTTTGTCCCCTTTTTTGCATTAACACCAAAATAAAAGACTGTCAAATGGTAAAAATACCATTTCTTTGACATCATAAAACATTTAATATTTAAGATCTTTTTTTTTTTTTTTTTTCGTAAAATACCGGGGAATTTTATGGTGTACAGGCCACATCCACAGCTGGACTGGCCTGCAAAAAATTTTCTATTAAACATGCAGAAAGTGTTAATACTGTCTTCATATTTGAAGATGTAGTTTTTATTTTGAAAATCTAACCTTTTATGTCAAACTTGATGTTCATTTCCTACATAAACACCCTCTTATGGTGCACTGAAGTTGTCTTAGAAATAAAAAAAAAACTGGGTTATTTTAATTTGTTTTGATGCTAACTACGTTTAGCAATACAAGCTGATAGCAGTTTATGTCCATTTTATGTGTTAAAACAGAAAACAAACATTCAAAAGTGGGTATATTAAACCAGTGGACATTGTGTGTCCACTGGTTTAATGAGACAGGTCATTTTTATTTCAAAGTGGTTTAGTATGGAGGATGGATCCTGACAAAATTGGTAATAAATATAGAAATAAATAAATGGCTTGATAAAGTAATTAATGTGCCAAATATGGCATCCGAAAAATAAAGAATAAGAACTTTCCCAACTTATTTGATTATTAAGTATAACATGAATTTATATTTGTTTCAACAGTATTAATTTAACACCATCACTATTATTTAATTTCTCATTTTGTTTCCAGTTTTATTCTTTAATTAGTTTCCTTTTTAAATTCATTATTGGGTTTATTTTTATATTTTCTTTAATATAATTTTTTATTTAACTTTCACACTTTATTTCATTTTTTTTCCCTTTTTTTTTGTTTTGTTTTGTTTTTTTTACATATTTTGTTTTTATTTAGTGTTTTTCATTTACTGTCACTGTTTTCCATAAATTGATTTAATTTCTCCTCTAATATTTCCTTTTTGCATTTCCTCCCCATCTGTTTTCTCCTTTGTCAGTTTATTTCTTTTTTTTTTTCTTTTTCCTTCTGACTCTTTGTGAGTCTGTAAATTGGAAAAAGGGGGAAGGAGAGGGGAGGGGGAGCTTGGTGGGAAGGATTCAGAGTCAGCTTCTCTCCTACTGGTTAGCATCAAGAGCCAAGCAAGCTTTGTGACAATATGACAGTAAATAAAAAATTGTATTAAATAAAAGGCACAAAATGAAAAACATGGAGTAAATAAATATTGAAATTAAAAAGGAAACTAATTAAAAAGGAAAAGTAATACTGATAAATTGATAAATACTGATTTATATCACACTGGATAATCAAATAAATTGGGAAAGGTCCTAATTTTTATTTTTTGGATGCAATATTTTGCACATTAATTACTTTATTAAGCTATCTGTCTATTTCTATGTTTATTGCCTATTCTGTCAGAATCCGTCCTCCACAGTTTAGAAGGTAACCATTGGAATCAGTCTGAGATTCTCTATGAGTGACTGAGTGAGAATATTAAGTTTGAACACTAGGTTTCTTCTTTTGGTGGTTTTTGGGTTTTTTTGCCACCTGATTTACAATTCACAGAAAGTACAATCTGAAATCCTGGGATTTATTCAGATGGTTAGAAACGCTGAGTAATCTCCCACCATAAAGCTCTACCCAAAGGGTTCAGAGTAATTCAAATCTGCCAACTTTCAATCAAGGTTGTTTTCTGCAGTATAATTTTTCCCCTTAAACTCTAAACTGACTTATTTTGTGGAAATGGTTCCTGTGGATCAAATGCACTTTTAGAGGACCACCACACTTGGTCACCTTGATATCCAAGCTAAGATTTTTTTTAAGTTCTCTTTTGGTCTCATCTCTGTTTTGGCTTCTCAGTTTTGCCATTTACTCCCCTTCCCCAGCTGCAGTCAGTTACCTGCAATCAGTTCTTTTGCCTTCTCCACTCCTCTGTATATATACCTGCTCAGACTCATTACTCATTGCTGGGTTCTCCCGTTACTTTCCTGTTATTTTTTTTCCTGTTATACCCAGCTGTCTTTTTGGACCCGGTTCCTGTTTGTTCTGCTCTGACTTCCAATGTTTTTTGTAAGGTTTTTCTTTAATCTTTTTTTTTTTTAATTATTATTATTATTATTTAATTACCCACTATCTACTTGCTGTCTCTGCCTCTCTGCATTTGGGTCACCATCACCACACCAATCAGGAAAGAAGGAACCACTATAAATACTGACCTCGAGATGGTGAAACAATCTTAATTTTAAAGTATACATTTAGTTTTTAAAGGGGCAGTATTATGTGTTTTCCAGTCAAACAGAATCATTTCATAGCACAATCAAGTAACTATGTTCTCTTCAGTTGTTATAAAAATGCTGTATATCTCAAATATGACTTAAAAGAAATTTGACTTTGTAATTTAACACCTTGAAATTGGGCCTTTGTCTCTTTAAGAAAGTTCTGCTTTTTCCAACACTCCGCCTTCAGGAAGTCATCACAACAGCGCTCTTCTATTAACCATTTAACAACATTTTTACTAGTGTTGTACTGAGAAGTAGCTTGTATAATGAGCTCAGCAGATGTGCAGTTCCACCAGGTGTTTGTTAATTGCAGCTGGCTCGTCTGAAGGAACTGAGTGGGGAATTTGTGAGAGAAGGGTGTTCTGTGATGTGAAGCTTGGAAACTGCAGCGCTGAGGAGGAGCTGTATCCACCCAGGCATTTTGCACAGCTGAATGGTTGCCATGAGATGTGCAAATGTGCATGAAAGAATTAAGGCAACACTCCAGGTATGTTTTTGATGAGGAAATAACATGATGTTTAAAAAAAAAAAAAAAAAAAGTTTTTCAATTATGCCACAATAATGAATTTAGTTTGAAGACAAAAATATGTAAAAATAAAAAAAATAATAAAATGATTAAAAAATATATTTTTTAAAATTTTAAAGGGGACCTATTAGTCAAAATTCACATCACTTCTATTTGGGTCTCAGCTGCTTCTAAAAACAGCCCAAGCACTGTTTAAAAAAAAAAAAAAAAAAAAAAAAAAAAAAAAAAAAAAAAAAAGAGGAAAAAAAAAACCCCATAAGTAAGTTTGGTTTTAGGTGTCTGGAAAACGAGTCATTTAAAAACCTCCTGTTTGTTACGTCACAATCCATCATTCAGAAACCACTTGCTGCATTGTTGTTGGTAGTGCAGGAGGCTGTACTTCTTGAGGGTCAAAGATGTATGATGTGTATAATTGCACATCTGTTTGCAGCCATTTTCATGTGCAAGTGTAAATGTTGAGTTGGGGGTGGCATGGCCAGCAGCAGCTTAATTAGATTTAAAGTGACAAGAGGTCCTAAAACAGCTCATTCTGAAAGGAGCTCAAAATAAGTAGAACTGACCAGACTGAAATCTCCTTATCTAAGAATGATTTTGTGCAAAACATGTAATGAAGATGAAGATCTATCCTTATCTGTACAAGGAAGCATAATAGGTCACCTTTTAAATATTTGATTTGTGATTGCATTTTCTAGCTGTGATGAGAGGTGAAGATGTTCCACCCTACCCGGTTTCCTTTGGAGCCACTCTCTCCTCTCTCCCCCTAAAAACACAACACAGAACTTGAGATTCCATGAAAACATATAGTCAGGTAATGAAAAGTAAACTAAATATCATGATGTTAAAGAAGACTATATTTAAAAATAGTGGCACCATTGTCTTCTTGCTGAAGAGCAAGCAAAGTGGTGTGTGAACAGGACAGTAAACTTGATACTTATATATTCAGGCTCGCTGTCAAAGAAGTGTGATGGACATTTTTACATACTTAAAAGGAATCATGTCACCATAACATTACATATTACATCAAGAATTATATTATGTTATGTAGTAAACATTTCCAGAGTACAATATGGACATTTTGTATATTTCCGAAAGCCCTGGAGCCAGTCATTTTTAAATGTTTGCTGTTGTCATTAAAGACCTCATTCAGTGTAGATTCAATCAGACATGGAAATATTTTCCATAAATCTTCCCAATATGCAGACTCTCACCTTGTGACCTTTAAAACCTGGCCGCCCTGAAGCACCTGGCTGGCCCGGAAAGCCTGGCTCCCCCACCAAACCCTGGAAAGGTCAAAGGTTATCAATCTTTGGTGAAGCAAATCATTTTCTTAAAAGATTTTCTTCAAATTGAGGGACTATCTTTTTTGGCGTCAGCCATTATTGCCTTTTGTCCATACGTTCAATTTTAGCATGAATCCTACGCAATCCTTTATAAATGAGACCACAGAGGAGTTTAAAAGGAGGCTTCATGGATGCAGAGCAAGAACAGAGAGAGAAGGAGGAAGTTCAAACCATCTCTTCCATCCATCATAGTGAGCAAGGATCATATCCCCAACTCCAATGTCTCTTAACCATACAGCCAGACAGAGATTTAAAGAGAAGCAGCAAAATCAAATGAGGTGGATTAGCAGTGCTTGCCAGCAACTGATGGTGTCATCCAGGACATTGCTGTGAAATATTGTTTCTGCTGTCTGGATATTGAGCTGTTAGCATGTCATAAGCCTGTCATACAGCAACAGTCTTCAGTCTAAAACTGTGTCAGATTTGTTGTAAGACTGAGTGCTACCGGAAATCCTTCCTGCCCACAGCCTCATCATTTACTCTTTGAAGATACTTGGATGATAAGAGTAACAACTATATTTAATTTCCCTTTGGGATAAAGAAAGTATTTTTGAATTGAATTGAAATACTGAGTCAGGTTACAAAATATATGCTACCGATCTTTAAATTGTTTAAAATACTAACGTTTTGAGAAAGTTTTGCTTCTAATGAGGTTATTTTAAGATGCTAACATGAGTTTATTCTTTCTCTTCTTCCTAAGATTTGTTTTTAACGTCACTGAAGTATTAAAATGAGATTTCTTGCTGCACTTGTTAAAAAAGGAGCCTGCAAAATACTTAGCATTGATAATGGAAGCAATAATTAAAAGATATAAGAACATACTGGCAGTAAATATGTTAACATACTGGTCTCTAAAGGCCCAGTATGTTAACCTGCTGACAAATGAAAACTCCTGTAACTCAAAAAGTGTTTTTTATAATTGTCAATATTAAAATGTGAAAGTAAATACAATCAGATGTCTGTTTCCACTGGCTGTTACTGTTTAATATAAGAAATTAAGTCTGAAAGATGCCAGTTCAGTTCACCACTGGGTGCTCTACCTTGATGTCACCACATTTTTAAATACTGTTTATTTTCAACAAGACAAAGTGACCCAAAATATATAAACTGCATTTAGCATATAACATTTCTAACACCCAAAAGCAAATCTTCACTCACTTTTAGTCCTGGAAGACCAGGGGGACCAGCAACTCCTGGTTCACCACATTTCCCCTGAGGGGTGGAAAGAGAGTGTGTTGACCTCATCCATAGCTTTGAATCACATTTTAAATCTGCATTTAACCATCTCAGACACAAGCACACTGGCCAAAAGGTCAACAACACTATTTGCATTTTAACAAGTTTAGCACAGTAGACATCCTGGAGGAAAGTGGAATATTATGACTGGTAATACTCTGAGCTGATCCCATTATCTTCACTGTTAACCTGCTGTGCTGATCACAACAGCACATTCAAAGACCAGATGACTTTTCTTAACAAGACAATGGCATCACTGTTGGGTGGATGGTAAAATTTGAAGTGTTACAGTTTTGCTTTGTAAAGCCTGGGAGAAACTTTTTGTAAAAGCTAGCTTTACTGACTTACATGAGGTTGCAGTGTGTTTCATACTGGCATGATCCATTCATTGCAACAAGGACATGTAACTGTACCATTGGTTAATCGTTTGAAAATAGAAAAAGAAATCACACTATGTTCTCTGAAATACTCAGTTCAGTCAAGCAGTCTATTTGTCCATCCATTATCTTTGCCTGTTTATTGTAGAAGAATCGTGGGGGAGTCAGTGTCTATCTCCGTTGGTCATTGGACAAGAGGTGAGGTACACCTTGGACAGATTGCCAGTCCATCAGATAGCAACACAGAGACCCACATAACAGACATAAGGGTAATTAAGAAAGACCAATTAACCTAACAAAAGTGTTTTTGGACTGGGGGAAGAAGCCAGAGTACCTGGAGAAAACCCATGCATGCACTGGGAGAACATGCAGAAAAACCCCAAGCCAAGATTAGAACCCAGGAACCTTCTTACTGCAAGTAACAGTCCCATCAGCTGCGCCAACAAGCAGTCCATTAAGGCTTCTGTATATAACCAATCCAGTGCTAACCAGTTACCCAAGATCAGTGCTAATCCTGGTCACATGGGAGAGAAAGCTCACCTTGCTGTAAGATCACTTAAAATGATCCTACAGCAAGGTGATAGTGTTCCAGTTAATAATGTTTATGTACTATAAGGTGATAGTGTTCCAGTTAATGATGTTTATGTACTATAATATCCTCTGTAACCATGGATCTTTAAGTTTCGAACGTTTACTGGGCCATGTCACATAGCTTAGCTGCTAACTTTTACTATTTAGCATCACTGAAGCATGGCAAAGGGACTCAGTACCAACCTTGCAACTTTGAATCACAAAGGTATGTATTTCCACACACTGAACATTCTTCAGATTGAATATTCTACACATTTGATGACCAGCATTCATTTCTTTACTACAAATCTTAGACCTGTAATTACTGCAAAGAATGCAGACAGAGAACATTAAGTTTAACTGTTGGATTTAGGGAACAAGGGCTTCCAGTTGGTAGGCTTTCAAAAGAGTAAAAGTTCAAAAGCAATATACTGAAAAACACCAAAAATGAATAAATTGCTATTCCATTAGCTGGATTTTCCATTAACTGGCTTGAAGAATTTCAACATTTTTATGACTTTAGATATAAATGGACCATTTTCAGATTTTTGGGATGTTTTGATCACCTAATTTTGTTGTCAAAATGCAAAAATAGCTAGTTTTTTTTTTTGTTTGTTTGTTTTTTTGTTTGTTTTTTAATAAAAATTACAAGGTTTAAATATATGGTATCCATTCAAACCATTCAAAGTACCTTTCTCTTGAAGTAATTTCTAATGACATGAACTGGGAATGCTTGTAGATTGTAAAACTAATTTCCAGATTAATTTGAAGGTTGCAACAGTTACTTCCATGCTTAAGTGTCGAGGTGACTAAGTCTGCAAAGCATAGCAACAATTTTGCTAAAACAGCTGTGTAGCACTTCCATACAATCTGTGAAACTTAAGCATGTACAGTAAATCTGGTCTATTTGAGTTCTGTTGCTCAGGCAACTGAATCTGACAACAATGTTAACGAAAATCTTTTTTCAGCCTGACTTAGATCAAGGTCACAGTAAATACCCTACAGTGTCAGGTGTGAACATGAATGTTGGATTGTTAGGTTATATAACTACTTATACCGCTCAATAACCTGACCTTGGGACCATCTCGTCCAATTGCTCCAGGGGGACCCTGGGGTCCCTCCACTCCCTAGAGAGAGAGACAGAGAGGAGGACACAACAGTCAGTTTTTAGCCAACAAAACTACACAAAACACACATCATCTGTGATCGTCACACATTATTTCCATAAAATAAGAAAAACAAAAAAACAAATATGCATAGAATTTAAACAAGAGATAAAACATTATCAAATACAGTTTATATATTCAGCAAACAATCTGCTGCATCCAGAGCCTGGTTTCATTGTTTGTATGTCTCGCAACATTCCTTTAACATGCACATCGTACAATATTCAAAGACTGGTTTATATATGTGGCTGAAATGTAGAGTCAGCCAATATGAGATGCAAATACATTTATAACCCTCAAATATTTCCACATTTTGTCACATTAAAGCTACAAACCTTATTGTGTTTTAATGGGATTTATGTGATCGATGAAAACAAAGCAAAAGATAATTGTGAAGTGGAAGGAATACAAATAAAAATCTAAAAAGTGTGGCATGCATTTGGCTTGGCTTGTGGTAAACTTTAAAAAGGACTTCTTATGGATTTCTTTTAACAATGGCTATCTTCTTGCCACTCTTATCTTGAATCCTTTATGGATGTAATATGAAAAACCCAAATAAAATACACCAGGTAAAACAAGTATTGAACACAGCACTATTTTTCATAGTCAACATATTTCTGAAGGTGCTATGGACATGAAATTTTCATCAGGTGTTGGTAACAACCCAAGTAATCCACACATAGAAAGAAACCAAAACACTTAAGTTCATAAATGTGTAATAATGTAAAATAACAGAGGGAAAAACGTATTGAATGCATGCAGAAAGGGAGGTGCAAAAGGCATGGAAAGCCAAGACGTCAGCTGAAATCCATCAGTTATCAGAAAGCCATCCTGCCCCTGTCAGTGGAAATGAATATCAGCTGGTTCAATCCAAACTGATGTCCTATAAAAATGTGTGTCATTACCGAGGTGTCACACAAGAAACTTGTCATGATGGGTAAAAGCAAATGCCTTTCCCAAGACTTTTGCAACCTTATTGTTGCAAAACATTCTGATGGCATTGGTTAGAGAATGATTTCTAAACTTCTGAGCGATCCAGTAAGCACTGTTGGGACCATAATCTGGAAGTGGAAAGAACATCATTCGACCATAAATCGGCCACGACCAGGTGCTCCTCACAAGATTTCTGACAGAGAAGTGAAAAGAATTATCAGAAGAGTTGTCCAAGAGCCAAGGACCACTTGGGGGGGGGGGCAGAAAGACCTGGAATTAACAGGTACAATTGCTTTAAAGAAGACAGTAAGCAATGCACTCAATGACCATGGCCTGTATGCACGCTCACCACACAAGACTCCTTTTCTGAAGAAAAAGCATGTTGAAAATCGTTTCAAGTTTGCTGCACAACATTTGGACAAGCCTGTAAAATACTGGGAGAACATAGTCTGGTCAGATAAGAAAAATCTGCTGCCATCTACCAGAATGATGAAGCTGAGTGGAGGGTGCACATTTCAGCAAGATAAAGATCCCAAACACAGAGCCAAGGAGACTCTCAACTGGCTTTAGAGAAAGAAAATAAAGCTGCTAGAATGGCCCAGCCAATCACATGACTTGAATCCAATTGAAAATCTATGGAAAGAACTAAAAATCAGAGTTCATAGAAGAAGCCCATGGAACCTTCAAGATTTAAAGACTGTCTGTGTAGAAAGATGGGCCAAAATCACACCTGAGCAATGCATGCCACTAGTTTCTCTATACAGGAGGTGTCTTGAAGCTGTCGTTACCAACAAAGGCTTTTGTACAAAGAAGTAAATAAAGATCAGTGAACGTGTTCAATACTTTTTCCTTCTGTTATTTTACATTATTACACATAACTTAATTTCTGAACTTATTTATAAGGTTTCTTTCTATGTATGAATTACTTGGGTTGTTTTCAAACACCTGGTGAAAATTTCATGTCAATAGACCCTTTAGAAATATGTTTACTATGAAAAATTGTGATGTGTTCAAACCTTTATTTACCCGCTGTACATTGATGTTGGTGTTTGTAATGTGGTAAAATATGAAACAGTTTAAATGGAATGAATACTTTCACAAGGCACTGTATTTGTCACCAACATACAATGTGTGGCTTGCAGAAGGGTGTGAGAGACAAATTCAGTCTTAAAGAAAGAAAATTGTTACAAAAAGACACATTTATGTGCTGACTGATTCACTTAAAACAGAAAGCTCTACATCATTTTCTCTTATCACTGTGCTGATCCACTGAATAGTCTCCAGTTCATGTTGGGTCAGATTACATGTATCCTTACATCTTTTGATACTCTAATTTGTAAAATTTAGGTCTGAACACAAGAGGGCAGCATAACACTTAACATCAAACCACCTCCAGAAACCGCTCTTACTTCTCTTAAATTCTCCAAGAATTGTACCATTCTGTGTGTGATTGAGTTAAAATAGCCTCCCACACTGATGGCACTGCTACATTAATCAGATAGATACTTGGATATCCTCTGCAGACAACATGATGTTAAATGTAATGTGTCATACAGTCGCCCTCAGAAGTTTTCACAACCCTGTTACAGTGCTTAGTTTTGGGAAAAAAAAAAATTCTAAACGTTTCCACATATTTTACATAAATCCTGTACAATTATAGTGAAAAATAAACCAATTTACCTGAGAAAAAAATATCGAAAGAAAAAGCTGCGATAATCTAATTGCATAATTGTGCACACCCTTAGACTAATTCTTTGTTGAACCACCTTTTGATTCAATTTTATCATTTAATCACCTTTAGTTTACACCTGCCATCAATTATGGCAAAATATTTCTGAACAGCACCTTTGACTTTGCTTTTTCAAATAAGGAGGGTTGCAAAGTCTCTTCTCTTGATGTGCTTGGAGCATTTCAATGTTTTGATTCTTACATATGGCTGTTCAGATAAGCAGGCCGCAGACCGGGGAGGAGCTGAGTATCTGTGTGTCTGCAGTGCTGCTATGTGAAGATGTGTGCCAACTTTGGGAGATGAAAATGGTTCAGTTTGTACTGATTTTAACACAAAAAATTCATCTTTTGTATTGATTGTATTGAAATATTGATCATTAATAAAATCCCTACCAGGGACATGATTGATATTGGACATTGGTCCAAACTTGATGAAAAGACAGGACTGAAAATATTCAGGAAGGCTGCAAAAAGGACTACCTCGACCCTCCAGGAACTGCAGGGATGCCCAACTGGTTGTTACACATGTAACAGCAGTCTCCTGGATTTTCCTCATGACTGGACTAAAGAGCAGGGTTGCAAAACAGAATTATTTTCTCCCAAAAAATAAAAAAATAAAATAAAAATAAACAACAACAAATGTCCAGACCTGGCTAAAATCTCCTAAAACCTTGTAGGAGAATATGTTAAAGATCTGATGAAACCAAATTGGAACTTTTGGACTGTCATTCTAAGTTATATGTGGGGGACAAAAACTATGCTGGGCACTACCAAAATAACACTATCATTAGTGAAAGATGGTTGGGCATATCATGGTCTAGGAGTTCCTTTTATTCAAATGGAACTGTAGTTTTTTTTTTTTTTTTTTTTTTTTTTTTTTTTTTAAGGTAGAGGAAGTTATGAGTAGTTCCAAACATCCAGGATTCTGGATCTAGAGAGATGGTCAATGGCCAATTCTTCTCTCTGTATCCTCCACCTTTGAGAAATGTTACAGAGGAAGACTAAATGCTGTCCTACTGGGCAAAGTATCGACAACAGGGGTACCAATAATTGTGTCACCAGTGGTTTTGTATTTTTTATTTATTTAAGGATTTCATCAGGAGTTCCATGAAATATGGCCAGAGCGGTATCTTAGAGGAAGAAAAGGTGATTGATGATAACTGTGTCCAAACTGTTTATAGCTGTTACTCACATGGCGAGGACCAAAACCATCATCCACATCCTCCTCTATCTGTTTTTATGCTCACTTTTAGTCTTAATGTAACATTTAAAATACATACAAATTGAAAAAAGCTTATGCCTGTTGTGACTAATTGAGTGCTGTGTAAAACACAGATAAAAACATTTTAAATCTGAAAGAGTACTAACCAGGTTTCCTTTCAGACCAGGTGGCCCTTGAGGCCCAGGTAAGCCTTGTTCGCCCTAACAATGGATTGAGAAGCATAGGGTACATGTTAAGGACTTTAAACCAACAAGAACCCCAACACTAGTCGGTTCAGATATTACCGGAGATCCCTGTGGACCCGTTTCACCAGGAACTCCTATGGGACCCTGTGGATGACAGAAGTGGAGAAAGCTGAGAATAAATTTGCCACAGTAAGGTTTTGATTTAACTTTGTTTCTTAAAGGATGGAAAGCATTATATATAGTGATTTACAGTACATTGAAAATGGTTAGAGGATGAGAATTATCCACAGCCTCCAGTTTATGTTGAGATTTTCTATTATTCTATATGAGTCAGAAGACTTCTTTAGGTCCTTATTAAAAATACATCTACACAACCACTTCTGAAAGCAGCAAGAGTAACTTTATATTTTTACTATCTTGGAGTTTTAGGAATTAGAACCTACAATTTCAAAAAAATCTTGGAAACTTTGAAGATGTGTAGGAATAAATCCATTGATGACAGTATGAATAGGAGGTGATAGCTTGCATTATCTTGCTCTGCCAAGCATTTTTGTCAGAGGTTAAGCTGATGATTTTGGAATGTGTTGGAAAAACAGTCTTTAAGCAAACTGGCTGAACCAAAGCCTCAAGGCCTGCCTGCTGAATGACACGAAGAGTTAATGATTCAAAGTTTGGAAACATGCATGAGTGATGAGTTTTAACATGTTTTGTACATATCATTATTTGAATTGTGTGAAAAATAAAATTCTATGATGTGTTTGGTTAAGTCTGGAATGAACAGGTTTTTACATAGTGAGTTGAGTTCAGTCACAAACTCAGGAACGATTCACACTAAAACAACATCACCTCTGTTCAGTCATTTTTAGTATGATCTTTTTTTAAGTTTTGTGATGTTTATTACTACCTCCCGTAGTAATAAACATCACAGGCTGATTGATAGAAAATATTGATAATATTGTTACCAAGTCGGCATCAGTATCAGACCAACACTTGCATGGTAAGATTGATAATTTAGTATCGATTCCCTCTTGAATTTTTGTTTTATTTTTGTATTGTAGTTTCTCAATTCTACCTATAAAAAAAATGCTTCGATGTTCTCTGAAATTATCATTTTTTGCACATTGTTTATTTAGGAAAAATGCACACAAATCATGTTAATATGTTATTAAAGTGTTTTACAGACACCTATAAACTTTGTCCAAATTCTGTCCTAGGTTTGAACAAAATAATTCAAAGGAAAAACCACAAAAACATCAAAAGGTCAGAAGGTTGATGGTATATCAAACTTAAATAAAAAGTATTAGTATTAATATAAGTATTGGTATTGGCGATAAGTGTCCTGTATTTACTTGGTATCAGACTGATACCAAAATATGCAGTATCGCACACCTCTAATTACTACCTAATTACTACTATTACTGGAAATGAAACATTTTGTAACAGATAGCATTTATTTTATTTCATTATATTTGAATCAATATTTTATTGTATAAATTACTAGGTTTAATAGTTAAAAGACACTTTTGAGGTTAAATTCCAAACATTTTATGAAATGTACTTTCTCATCTAAATTATTTTAATTGTAACTAACTATCAAGATCAATTTAGTCAGTTAGTTTAAAATAAACAAACAAAAAAAATATTTTTTTAACAACCATTTTTCTAACCATTTCCTAACCACGTAACCATTTTCATTACAACTACAGCTATGCCGTTTATTGGCTAGAACTGCATCAGTTAATAAGCACAGCTTGGCAATAAATCAGAATCCAGGATTAGTGTTAGTGCTAAACAAGCTAAAGCAGAATGCAAGCTTAGTGTTACTAGCTTAGCAAATTTATTATGGTATTTAGTGACTTTTCAGATCGCTCTGATAACTCTTAGTTAACAACAAATCAAGTCAGTTTTTCTGGTGTTAATGGACACTGTTGGAGATTGCCATGAAAGCAAGTATCGTTCTTACGCTTCTCAACAAGCCCTGGGTGCTGCCGTGAGCCCCTCCCTCATCCAAAAGCCCTGACAGGCATAGCAGACCAGTTTGTGCATAGCAGTCCCTCCCAGCTGCAGTTAAGGGCTTCTCTGCATCCAGGCTGTAAATTATTAAATGTACAGACACTATCATGAGTTGGTCCCCTTAGAGTGAAGGAGGGGAATGCAGAAGACACTGCATTTTGAAAATGGAGGAAGGTTGGAGTTGTCTTTTCAAAACCAAGAATTGACAGAAGAAAGTTCATTTGTAGTTCTAAACAAGCCTGGTCAAAACCAGCCCTTTGTGCCATGCTTTGCCTCGTACAGAGGGTCTGGGCTCTCGGCCATTGAGAAGCAATTGCTTCCTGTTGGTGTGGACTCTGTCAAATTTTTAAACGATTGGATATGATTTTACCAAATTGCTAACTTTTGCTGTGACAGAAGTAGTGCGCCAGCTCGACCGTGAAGGAACCTAAAAGCTTACCGGAAACTACGTGTGCTGTAAACAACCAACCCTCACTGTGCCGAGCCGAACGAGGTGGCTGTTAATGTTCATTCACTTCTTCGGCTGCCATTGCCAAACTACAGGCTGTCTACAATTCTAAAACAGTGCAGAAAATTGATGTTATCGTTCACAACTCCTCCTTCTGTTCACTGATTGGCCCGATTAAAATTCTATCGGAAAAAGCCAAGCCAGTGGGAGAAAGCCCAGACTGTGCTGTGAAGTGAGATTCGAATCAAGCGGAATTGTGTAGGACGGCAATGGCCAGGCTAGTTGTAAACATATTATTATGTTTTTTGCTCACTTTAAACCTCCCCTATGGTGTTATTCCTTCTTCCTTCCTGTATTATTCAGTATAACATCTAAATGGCCAGTTTTGCTAATTAGGTAATAATTTAAGAACCTCTAGCTGCCTTTAATACTGTCAATAGCTACTTTCCACAATGAGGACTTGTACTTCAACTCCAAAATTTTATCAGATACATGCTCTATGATTGTTTTTAGCTGTTTTTTTTTTTTTTTATTCTTATTTTTCAATAAGTTAATAACCTGGACACCTGTTTAGGGAGGATTTTTTTTTTTTTTTTTTTTTTTTTTTTTTAACCAAAAATAATAACTTAATATTGTTAGAATTTTAGCAAATATTAATCATTACATTCACAAATTAACATGCCTGATTTAAATTTTTAAGAATTTTAATACCTAATGTTTACTACTGTCCAAAACTCCTTTTTATAATGTAATTGTAGTTCATTTTATTCCCAGCTCCTCATTGTCTTCTTTTAGCTCTTCATTGTGACTGTAGTCTTGTTCAGCTAGTATCTTTCAGCTCTGTCATTAAGTCTGTGGATGGATGAGGATGAGGATACATGATCTATCTGAAGCTCAACCTCCTCATCTAAACCAGATCATAGCTCCACCCTGAGGAGAGCAGATGGCAGGCAGGAGAGACAGCTGAATGGAAGATGAACCAAGAGCAAGAAGGAGCTGAGGTTTTCTTTGTGATAGTTAAAACTTTAACAGCCAGCCAGTTTGTAACCAGATTCCAGCATTAATTCTTGGATCCATTTCAGGCAGTGTCAGTGACATGAAGAAGCTTCAGATTTGAGTTAGAGCTCAAAGGAGATCTCACTGCATGAGATCTTGTGATATTAAAACATCACAATATTTCTCATCAAAATTATGAGCGCACTGTGTTGTTAGAATCTGACCTTGAGAAGTAAAAGCAAACTGTTATTTGTAATCTCAGATAGAAAGGTGAGCCCTTTAAGCTATCTCTTGTAGCTTAAAGGGCTTTAAGTATCTCTTGTTTTGAAGTGAGATAGGAAATAGTTCTTGAGTTACCCTGTAGTTTTGACTTTAGTCATGAACAGAAACTGACAACATGCAGATGCAAAAAAACAGATGGCATCATTTTTTTTTCAGCAGAAGGAACAAACAGTGTTTTACAGACAAGATGGAAATGATTTGTAAACACTGTGGTAATATCACAGCTAGCTACTATAATTATTAGATACTAGTGACACTATAGTTAGCAAATGCTTGACAGTTCCTACTAACACACTTTTTTTTATGTCTGGAGTGCATTTGATTATCTCTAGTTCAAAATCTAAATTACTTAGAAAATTCTACACTTAATACAGATGCTTTAAAAAACAGTTTGAAACATAAAAACCTTCATTGTAACTGTAAAACCATATTAAGGATGGATTTCCAGAACTTTTTTGGTGTTAACAACTGCTTTAGAAAAAGACAAGAACAAAAACAACGAAAGACTTGTCAGACTGAACTTGAATATTCAACAGTGATCATAATTATTTTCAAAAACCCAGTTTGTAATATGAGACACCTTTAACCTATTTATGAAAACAGAATATATATATATATATATATATATATATATATATATATATATATATATATATATATATATATATATATATATATATATATATATATTTTTTTTTTTTTTTTTTTTTTTTTTTTTTTTTTTAACCAAACATATTTCTAAAATTTTGCGCTGCCTCCTGAGCAGGAAGTATTGTTAGATCCTAAATTCACATAGAAGAACAAAATGAACTTGCTTAAAGTGTTTTTAATAAACTTTTTATACAGTCTGTTGTTCAGAATTTCCAAACAACAGACAGATTATGTATTAGGCTTCTTTTAAAGCACTGACTTTGCCTGTCTGTGTCTAAGATAGTAAATCTTCAACTCAATGGAATGAACATGGAGACAGTTTTATGATGATTGTGTCACAAGGCAATAAGACAATATATACCACAGTAAAACTAGATGCAACAGTAAAACTAACTGCATTCAGAGCTGAAGATTCCTGGGTTTGCCTATAATATCAGTCTGATTAGGGAGGGGGAGCTTGGCTTCACGTCCCAGCAGGGAGCTGCTCAGCACGCAATACTGCAAGCAGTCTGGATGTAGAGAGGAGGATGTGTTTCCATCACTGTGGAAACGTGGGTTTCACCTACAATCGAGAATGTCCAAGCAATGCAAAATACATGTTAGGGAATATTTGGATTTCACGCATCAAAAGGGAGTAATTAGCAAAACACGGAAAAACAAAAGGTTTTTGTTGTCTTGTGTATGTATTTGAATGTGCAGTCATGAACTGTTTCCTGTAAATTGGGAGTGTGGTTGTGGGGTGTGACTGTGATGAGTTTTCCACTCAGATATTAAAGTGTGGACATTTAGTTTCAATGTGTGCACTCGTTTGAAAGAGTCAATTTTTAGATTTTACTTTTAAAAGAGTAAACTTTCTAGGGCTCTTTCACATAAAGCTGTATGTGAACAATTTTATCTAAATGGTTGCTCACCAGTCAACCAACATTTTGTACCACCAAAACAGTCCAACTCCAATATAAAGCACTCTTGGAAGCTCTCCTGTGCTGTTGGGCTTGTCTGGGTTGAGCTCCAATGACCGTATCAGGTTGGAACCAGATAAAGACCTTGTGTTGTACCTGAATTTCTCAGCTACTTTTGCATCATGATGCTGCATATTCTCCTGCCTGGGGAGTCCATCGCCATCATTGAAAACTAAAGGCTTTGGGTTGTATAAGCATGTGGTTTCTCTGTAACTTGCTAAGGAACATTCAATCAAATATTAACCAGGGCATGAATATAAATTTAAACCTGGATCTATAATTTGGACCCTGTGTGGGTTGGAAATGAATAATGAATTTAAACTTGTGCACACAGTTCTTGTCTTTAACAAAACTCATTCATGTTGTTAGTTGATTTATCATTCTATCCTGAAAAAGCTACAGTCTAAATCCATCCTTAAAATGAAAACGAATGCATGTATGGCCATGATGAGTGTATGTAAATGTTGTACTGGCACTGTACATCAGTACAGTACGAAGTTCCCTTTGATTAAGGTCCATAAGAACTATCAGTTATGGCTGACACTACTGCTATTTGATACCCATTTATGTTGTAAAACATAGCATTTAAGTCAACTCACCGGGTCACCTTTAGGTCCAACAGCACCGGCTGGTCCAGCATCACCCCTCTCCCCCTAAGAAGACAAGAACCAACTTTAAAAACATTGGTGGTATTAGATTCACATTTCCTTTTTTTTTTTCTTTTATTTTGGTTGTTTTGATTTCCCATTAAAACCTTCCTGTATCTTACAGAAGGTAGTTAACAGTCCTCCACCACCACTGCTCTCCTTTGAGACTATCAGTATTTTTTGTCCACAAGGACCATGAGTAGAATATGCTTAAATTCTTACATTCCTTACTTTACAAACTCTACATTGACTCAGATGCAAGTATTCATGGTTCAGCTGCAGTACAGCATAGGCACTTTATAAAAAAAATCATACAGTGGGTCTTAGATGTGTCACAGCCCAGTTAAAATGCCTGGTTTCTGTGGTGTAAAAAAAATAAATCCAGAATTCTTACCTCATATATTTGGGACCAAAAATAATAACTTCTGTCTATCCTGCATTAAATTGGTGGAAATGCTGACCCATCCAGTCAACATTTAGATGCTGAATAAAAATGGTCTGAGAATAGAGCCTTGAGGAACCTCACAGTTGATTTTTTTTTTTTTTTTTTTAAATCAGAAACCTGGTCTACCAAAAGGATCCTTACCCTTTTAGCACAGCAACAGACAATGCTACTTTTTTTTTTCTTTTTTTTTTTTTCCCAAAAACCATGTATCCTTTCCTTCCATTCTATCACATACTATCTCAACAAAGCACATTGAGTTTTTGGGGTGCAGCAAAATGTGAAAATATTCAAGAGGTATGAAGACTTCCAATGCTCCAATTTCTACACCTTCTTGAATATTTACACAAGCTAGCTGAGCAAGCACAAAGCAACATTCAAGCTGTTGGATATCCAGCAATGAAGGAGTGAATACAAGCTGGTAATATAACTACCGATTCCACAGTGCACTCCATTTTAACTGACTTGAGTCCCAGCACAGGAAGAGGAGGAGTTTCAGGAAGGAAACTCTGTGATGTCATGGAAGCTTATAACAAAAGACTGAGACCTCTTTCTGTGGCGCTGCTACACCAGAGAGGACCAACAACATGCTTCCTAAACCCCTTTCTTATAAACAGTGTTTTATAAGGGTGTCGACCCATAAAGGGTCATTTTTAATCACATAACGTGTGTTTCTCCATTTTACCGGAGTTTTCCTTCAAACCAAGGTACAGGTAGCCCTAGATGCTAAAGATATGGCTCCCACATTCCAAAATATAGCCTTTTCTACTGGCATAGTCCACCACAGTGGATCAGTGATATTCATAAACAATGAATTTTGTTATCTACTGTGTTTTTGGAAAACTTAAAAGAAAAACTTTATTTCAGTCTGCATAAGACGCCATTTTGTGAGTGGCAACAGGCTCTTGGTCTGCCATTTTGCAACTCTAAATGATTAAAATATTAATGCAGGAACAGATAGGTAGATGAATCAATAGAATCAATTTTTGAAAGGGTTATTGATTTCTATTTCAGTCAAACCTAATAAGACATTACTTCCCTGAAAAAACATTTTGTCATTTGCATTGTGAAATAATGTTTGGAATGCACACCATTCCAACAAGTTTGTCAATTTGTCTAAATTGTTGCTGTCAAAAGAATATATAGCATATTTAAGTTAAAACTAATCTGAATCATTTGAAACTAATTAACATACTCCAAATTCCTCATAAAATAAATCTGGTTTCTCAATATTTACAATTCATACTGAACTGTAACGTAATTGCATAATTTTATTGGTTCTGTTTTATCTATTTTTATATTTTACTGCTTTACCTTTAATAGTTTTAATTTCCTCATCATTTTATTTTTTTTTCTCAGTAGCTTTAGTTGTGTGTTATTAGCACAACAAGTGTGTTGATTGGTAAGGTTGAATCCTTTCCATTAATAAAACTCTTATATATTTGAGAGAAGTTGTCTGTGTTCGTTCCATATATGTGTAGCATCTTGCTGTTCAGATAACGCCAGTGCTGGACTTATGCTTTCATTTATTATTTTAAAACCTAGCCCTTATCAGGCCAGTATAATTAATAACAGAGACTGAACTATTTTGGCTATATTTTCAATAGAGTGTTGTCCTAAATGGATAATTTTGATCTAAATTACTAGTTTTATTAATAATTGTCTTAAGCAATTATTATAATTACTCATAGCCAAAACCTGACTCCTACTAAGCACAACAAAGGTGAGCAGAAGACCAAAGTTAAACAGCTGTCTGACATTTGCATGCTTTAAATGACCCACTGCATTTCCACATTCTGGTGACAGAACCTAAAATCTTCTGTCTGAATATTGGGTTCCAGCACTAAGTAAAACCACAAGTCTGTATTTGAAAATCTAAGGGATTTTCTGTTTTTTATACTGTATGTCGTGAGTTCATCTCTGGCAGCCGTTTTTACTGATGCATGGGCACCGCTTGTGTGGTGAGTCCTGTGGTCAGAGGTCTCACAGCGAGCGAGTGAGTGGGCGGGCGGCTTGTAAAAACCAAAAACTGAAGGCAACAAACAAATATATTCAAACCCACGATACAACATGGAAATAACCCCTCTGCAATCTGTTAGACCCCAGAAGCTGCTCAGAGCAAGTTATATTGCTCAACTATATTTGCTGACTGTGTTATGATGCAAGTGGTATTTCAACTGGTTCCAGAGTGAACCACAGCAACATACTGGCACTGGCAATGAACATGTAAAACAAGCTGTAAAATGTATTCTGGAATAACAGGCTTGGCATTCATATGTAAATCACATGTTGTCTTCCTTCAGTGTTCTTGCAACCAGATTGTGATTCTGTGGAGTTTTACCACCAAGTTTCAATCTACCATGTCTTAAGGATAAACTGCACTAAACATTGAGATGCTCTCATTTTATTAAAATGTCATTATCAGTTGCATTCCTTTCAAACTGAAAAGCCAAAAAACAAACAAACAAAAAAAAACTATGGCTATGTTGAACCGACTGGAAGGCCAAAACGAGTTATTCATTTTAAACATCCAAAAAGGGAATCTTTTGTACATACTGAGTCAGTAAATGTGAAATTAAGAACACCTGTTGCATAAGGGAAGTTTTGCCTCAATCAAGATACAGCCTATGTATTATAAACATTGTGCATCCTCACTGCTTCAGAAGGATCTTAGAGGTAAAGTCCCTTAGTATGTTAATGTCGTAGTAAGTAAAAGTTATGATTCTCCATCAGATTTAGCACAAACACAAACTCTTTATGGTAAACAGTGGAAATGGTGGTAGGAGTTTGTCCTGTAACTGGTGGGCTGCCGGTTCAATCCTCCTCAGTCGTTGTGTCCTTGACCAAGACACTTTACCTGCCTTGCCTGCTGGTGATAGTCAGAGGGCCCGGTGGCGCGAGTGCATGGCAGCCTCGCACATGGCAGTTCTGTCAGACTGTCCCAGGGCAGCTGTGACTACAATTTAATAACTTGCTACCATCAGTGTGTGAATGTGTGTGTGTGTATGACTGAATGTAGTGTGAAGCACTTTGGGGTCATCTGGACTAGATAAAGTGCCATTTACCATAAACTAGAGACAGTACCAATAAGAAGTATTCACCTCCTTGGATATTCAAGGGGGTGATGTTCAATCAATCACGATCAACAAAATGCGGGCTTTTTTGAGAAAAAAAAATGACAAAACAATCCTTTAATGTCAAAAGTGAAAACTGATTTCTTCGAAATAATGACAAATAAAAATATTTAACATAAAATAAATGATTGCATAAATATTCACCCCGTTCAAAGTGATGACTTAGCTCAATAAAGGCCCAGTCAATTGGTGCTAGTAGTCTCAAAATGATGGAATGAAGTATAAATTATAAAGACACCTGTGTCTCGAAGGTCCATCAGTATTCCTGGGTAGCATTACAGCATGAAGACAAAATAACTCTCCAAGCAAATCAGAGAAAAGGTTATTGAAAAGTATAAGTAAGGGGATGGATACGAAAAATCTCTAAGGCATTGAACATCCCCTGGAGTTCAGCTGAATCCATCATCAAGAAATGGAAGGAAAGAATATGACACATGTAAATCTGCCTAGATCAGCAGTGCCTCTCTGTGATGGCTGCAGCCTCAGACACCTGTCTACCCTTGAATGGGCTGTACTGAAATGTAATTTCCCCCCTGGGGGTCTAATAAAGGCATTCTGATTCTGATCAGGCCGTCTGCACAACCTGAGTAACTATTCAAGAAGGAGACTAGTAAGAGAGGACACCTCTGACTACGCTGAAGGAGTTACAAGCACCTAAGATGGGAGAGACTCTGCTGACAACAGCTGTTGCCCAGGTTCTTTCCCAGTCAAAGCTTTATGGGAAAGTGGCAATGAGAAAGTCATTGTTGAAGAAAACTCATCTCAGGGCTCAACTAGAGTTTTCCAAAAGCACATGGGAGACTTCATGGTCAAGTGGAAGAAAGTTCTTTGGTCTGATGAGACCAAAATGGAACTTTTTGGCCATCAGACAAGACACCATGTTTGGCAGACACCAACCCCTGCACATCACCACAAACACACCATCCCTCCTGTGAAGCATGGTGGTAGCACCATCATGCTATGGTGATGCTTCTAAGCAACAGGCCCAGGATGGCTTGTAAAGGTAGAAGGTAAAATGAATGTAGTGAAATACAGGAAAATCCTAGAGGACAATTTGTTTCCATCTGCAAGAGAACTACAGCTTCAGAGAACATTTTCCAGCAACATGACGACCTGAAGCATCCAGCAAAAGCTATACAGGGGCAGGGGGTGGATATTTTTTATAGGTTCTGTATCTGCTGCAAACAAAAAAAGCTTTCCTGCAACATGCCTCAAGTCACAGCCACTAGTTCCTCCTTGGTGATGCCTAAGCATTATCTCAGTGTAGTGTTGTGGTTATGCCCTGTGGTCACCAATCAACTGTATGTGCCCAGAAAAGCCACTTAATGGAAGCCAGGAATAAGCCTTGTCAGATTCCACAACCAGTTCAACTGGATCCCTCAGACATTAGAGAACAGCAGCTCACCCCCATCACACAACATCCTTCCAAGAAAACATCTTTTCCCTGCAAACACAGGCTGGTTCATTCCCTTAGCCATTCATAATTGTCCCCGGCTGTTTATCTACAGCCTGATCTTGAATGAAAAAAAGTTTCAGCAAAGCTTCACAGCTGCTAACACACAGATGCAAAGCAAAGTTTATTATTGTCATTATTATTAGGATTTTATGTGGCAGACCAACAAAATGGCATGATTATGAAGTGAATAACTTAAAAACATTTCCAAAAAAATTGTAGCACGGACTTTATAAAGTCTAGCTTGCATTTCTATTCAGTCTCTAACATGAAATGTGGTGGTAGCAGCATCATGCTATCATGAAAGTTCAGGGAAGCTAATCAAAAGTGCTGGGAAGATGGATGGAGCTTAATACAGGGCAATCCTGGAAGTAAACCTGTTAGATTCTCCAAAAGGCTTGAGACTTGGGCAGAGGTACACCTTCTAGCACAGGGGTATTCAACTCATGTCCTCGAGGGCCAGTGTCCTGCAACTTTTAGATATGTATCTGCTTCAACACACCTGAGCCAAATAAACAGGTCATTAGCAGGACTCTGAAAAACTTGAGTGCATACTAAGGGGGTTATTCAGCCATTTGATTCAGGTCTGTTGGACGAGAGACACATCTAAAAGTTATAGAACACCGGCCTTTGAGGCTTGGAGTTAAATACCCCAGTTCTAGTAGGACAACAACCTTGAACATACAGCCAAAGCCACAATGGAAGAGTTTAGTTCAAAGGACATCCATGTATTACAATAGCACAAAGTCCAGATCTAAATCCATTTGAGAATCTTATGTAACACTTGAAAATCCCTTTTCATTCAATCTGAAAGAGTTTGAGCTTTTTTGCTAATTTGAATGGGGGGAATTTTCAGTTTATAAATGTGCAAATGTGGTAGAGTCATACCCCAAAAGATAAAAATATGTAATTGTGGCAAAATATTGCTCTATTTTATTGTTTCTGTAATATTGGTTCAAAACAGTTGTTCACAAATATGCGTGCAGACATTTGGTAAACAGCTCTTATGTTGGTTTAGATTGTTATTGCTTTTTTCCACTGAGCAGTGTGCACAGGTTAGCATGCTGTTTTATCTGTTTCCATTGTAAAAGCACCAATACAACTTACTCGTACAGGACCATTCCTGGACCACTCCTTAGTTGTAGATCCATTGGACAATAGTACAGTACGGTTAGGGTGGAGCTACTGGCATCAAACAACACAGTCCATTGATTGAGGGGACAGAAAACTGTCACTGCTTGTGACAAGCACAAAACATACTAATGCATCACGTTTGTCATTGCACTAGTAGGACGCCATGTTAGGTGCTTGGGTTTAACTCCACCTGTCCAGTGGGACAAAAAATAGTTAACAAAAATCCATGAAAAAAGCAAACATTTAAAAAATCTAGAAAAAGGAAATGATGTCAACTGGATGATGGATGATGGATGGTGAAATGCTCTCCAGAAAACCTTATAAAATACCAAACCTGCTGTACTGCTAAGTGGAAACAAGGCATAAAAACCTTTACTTAATTTTGTTGAGATTTAAATAATTGGTTGGTGGAGAGGACTTTTTATCATGCAACACCAGGAAGTGGAAGAATCCATCAGGCTGCTGAAAGCAAGAGACTTCACTCTGGAGAAGCTAACAAAGATCTCTAAATTAAAATGTTTGGAAACATCTTTATAGTTTTTTTTCTGTTTGTTTTTTTAGGGTACAATTACACCAACCCTGTTTAGACCGCTTTAATCGAATTCTAGTTCATTTGCCCAGAAAATTGGGTTCATTTGGGGAGGTATGAATGCTCAAACGAACCCTGATGGAGACTAAAAAAGTTAACTCTGGTCCACCTACAAACTTAGGTCTTGGTTCAGTTGAAGTGAACTCTGGTGCAGTTCGAATGCATATGTGAATGCCACCTAAGATCTGGCGCTACTCAATTTTGTTTCCATTTCGTGAAGAAGGAAGTTGAGATCAATGTTTTCTTAAGAAGTTTTCATGTTGAAGATCTCAGTGTTTCTTGGTTCACCCCCTCACTACAACAGGCAAGGGGACGAACAGGTTTTTAAAAGGGTTTGGTTCATTTGACACAGTGCAGTGTGAAAGTGAACCCCAGCAGCTGAAAACATAACAAATGTTATAATTCTGGTTCCCAATCGAACCGAGTCTACCAGACTATCAGGTGGGAAAACACCCTTAGTTTTAACATTTGTGTTGTAGCTATAATGTGTTGGCTTGAATTAGCTCCCTATGTTTATTCAAAGTGGTTTGTGTTAGTGTTCCCCCCTCTGTTCTTGTAGGCTAGCCTTTGTATATATATATATATATTCCCCCTGTGTGCTCATTGTTGGGTCAGTTTTGTTGTTATTCCTCATCATGTTTGTCTTGGTTGACATCATTTCCTTTTTCTAGATTTTTTAAATGTTTGCTTTTTTCATGGATTTTTGTTAACTATTTTTTGTTAAAATTAAACTGAGAATTTTTTTTTTTATATATATACCTTTGTCTTTGTGTCTTACTGTTGGTCCCCGACAGTTGGGCTGAAAATAAATGCACACCACCGTTTAAATATCATGTTATGCATCCATTGTTCGGTTGTTCTATCACATAAAATCCCACCAAAATACTTGTGGTTGTTATATGACAAAATGTGGAAAAGTTCAAAGGGTATGAACACTTTTGCACTTTGCCAACTTGCCTTGTTCGTCAGTCTCATGCTGTGTTCAAGCTTCATTTAAGGGAAGAAACCCTTTAACGACCTAGACTATGATGTCTTACAGTTTGTAGTGGATTAATTACTGCTTTGCTTGATCCTTGCTTTGAAACAATGTTCCAGACACACAATACATTCAGTTCACTGTATTTTTTTAGAAGCCAATATTTTTTTTATTGACATTTGTTTTTAGAGCTTCAGATCCCAGCTGTGACGATGTTCTAGTTTTTAAGAGGATGTAACAGTGAACTGGGGATTAGTCTGCCTTCACACAAGGACAGCGTCACACCAACTTCCTTGTACTTGTCTATTTTGTCTTGTTCTAGACATCCCAAGATTTATATCCTCTTGTCATTTATTGGGCGGTGGTGGGTGTCTTGGCTGTGTAATTATGAGGTCTGCTGCTTACAGGAGTTTATATGTGCGTAGTGCGGTGAGACACTTCAGAAGAAAACAGACGCAGTGAGGAGCTAATTTAGTTGCTTCCCTGCAGCAAATATACTGAACACTGCATTTAACATTACAGAAGAAGAAAAAGCTCTGAGTCTGTGTAGAGGGCTTAAACAGAGACACAAGCCTCATGGTGTCATCTTTGAAGATCTACAGAGAATAGGTGCAGATCTACAGCTGGACCATAGATTGATTTGGGTTGTCAATGTCAACAATCAGTCATTGCTGAATGAATTGTGATTTTTCTCTGACTTTGATCAATCCAACACCATCTGTGACTACAGTTCCAGTGAATCCATTAAAGGAATAGTTCAGAGTTTTTTGGCTAATCAGCAATCGTATCCATGCTTCCATGATACATATGCCAAATTTTGATCTGAATGTCACAGCTGAAATCACGACCAAGATGATCAGACAGGAAGATCTGAATGATTTTTGAAGTTTTTTAACCTGATATAAAATAATTAATAACTTCTATGTCATTAATTATTACTGTGAGGTCAAATTTCTTTCTTTTTAACGTTTTGTTTTCTGTGATTATTTTGAGTGGTGTTAGGATTGTATTGTTATGCACTTAGACTTTATACTTGGATATTTTAAAGCCCTTTAGGAGTCAATAAATGAATGAATAAATAAATTACATAGTGGCTTGCAAAAACTGACTCAGTCCCATCTCTGATTTACAGCGGTGTTGAAAATAACACCTAATCAGATCAAGATACTTTTTATTTCATAAGGTATTTGATAAAAAAAAAAAAAACATAGTGATAGATAATTTTTCCAGTAGATGTAGTAAAGTAATAGAAAACCAACAGACTCAACAGTATGACATGTATGCCACTGATTCTGTGTAATTAAATCATTCATTGAAAGATGCATATTCAAAATTAATGTACAAAGGCAGCACATGTTGTACATATATATTGTACAACATTTGCATTATATAGTGCATTCACTAAAATGATCTGAAATGATTTCATATGGAAAGCAAAACCAACGAGACCTGGAAGAAAGCAAAAAGATTCCAGTAGCTCAAAATGGCAAAACGTCAGCCGATGATGAGCTCCAGGGTGATTAAAAAAGGCTTCTGTGAGAAGATGTGAAGCCAAGCCAACGCGGTGAACCTCCAGTAGGGTCATGTTGTTGCTAAAAAGGTTGTAATTTTCCAAAGAAAAAAGTATTTAAAGAGAAATGGAAGATATTAGAGACTGGTCAAAGCAAGATTGTTAATTTCTGGTTTTCAATTTGTCAAATGAGCCAAAACTACTGAATTCAAAGCATAATACACTGTAAAGCATGGTGGCCCAGGCATTATGACATGGGTATGTTTGTCATAGTATAGGGTTGGGCCTATTACTCTAAAAGAAGGGATTATGAATCAGTTTGAAGTAGCCCTACAATAATTATTTTAGTAATTGACTATTCTATCAATTGTTCTGATGATTAGTTGGATGAAAAAAATCAGCACATTCTGTAGGTTTTTCATTTAACCATTTAATACTTTTCATACATTAGAAATACATAAAAAATACAAATAAAAAATAATTCAATTCCTTTTATAATAAAAGAATAAATATTTTATTGCCTAAAATGCAATAACATAACATTCCTTCAGTGAATGCTTGATTATTTGCAGCAAATGATGCATCTGCAGCAAACTAATACTTCTAACATCAACATGTGAAAAGCTCAGGTCTTTCTGCTTGACTTAATATCAATACAGTGTAGGGCTGATCTGTTGATTATTTTTTGGGATCAACCAATTAATAATTGGATAGTAACAAGGTGATTAATAGCAGATTTTTTTTTTAACAGAATTTGAATCTAGTGAAGCTAAAACTGCCACTTGAGGAGTTCTGATTAGAACATATTTACAGACAAATAAGGTTTTTAAACTTAAATGCAAAATATATCATTTTTGTACAGTTTTGGTTTAATTACTGCTCTGAATATATTGTTCTTTCAGCAATTGGCCAGTTCAAACTCTATATCTTAATTCAACAGAAAACTTGAAAAGCGCTGCTTCATGTCACCCCACAGAGAGTCCTGCAGCGCTGCATTCACGTGAAGCTCAGAGTGGTTATTATTGTGTGAAAACCAAAACCCAAACACAACATATAGACTTCATTTTTCCTTCTTCCGTCTGCTATTTGTGGCAAAAAAAATGATGACTCAGAGGTCTAACAAATGCTAGATTTAAGCTGAGTTTTATATTTAGGAGGCCTCTCAAGTTTCTCGTAAATTGGAAACACAGAGGTTAAAAATAACCCAAGTTTGACCTTTGTTTGCTTCCTTTTGATTTGCATCGTTTGTCTGCACAAGTAGGTAATTTTGTTGACAGCAGGTCATCATTCGGGGGTTCAAAGGGCAGCTTCCCATTTGAAACACCGAAACCACTTACTGTTCTTGCGAATGACAATTATATATTTCCTGATTATAGAGAAGAAATGGGAGACTGTTTTTGTCACATCAAACCTCACAGCTCCCCATCTGAGTTTATCCTAATCTGAATTGTAAACTCTGATAATAAGATACCTAATCCTGAATCAAAGGTGTGTTTTAATCTTCATTGACACATTGCACTCTGTTTGCTTGAAACTTGCTTTATGGTATAGATGCTAAAATGAAGCAGCATTGTGATTAGAGGCCACAGTGTCAGCTTGAAGGCTAGCACAATTTATCTAACTGTAGGCCTCATTAACATGCAATGGAGCTGTCACGAATGACTGAGAAGAAATCTTCTACGGTTGATGGCCGATGTTTCCCCGGGCGACCACACTGTGTGCTAATTTGGTTCACATGTGGATATTTATTTTGTTGCCTTATTGTCACTGGCCACTTACTCCCTGCAGGCTCTGTGAGAACTGCAGTTTTGCACAGCAGCATGAGTTGGACTATATACCTCTCTCTATGTTAACTGGGGAGCGTAGAAAAGCTTCTTTGGGTCATTAAAATACCAAGATTCCCAGAAAAAATGGCTTACTGGGAATATGATCTGTTTATTTTTTTTGTTTTTTATTAAACAGAAACACACAGTTAGTTTGCAGCAGTTAATTATCATTCTATATTAACATTCTATATTCTATATTAACACTTTATACTAACATACACTTATGCACACAAACACAGACTACAACACCACCCTGCCGTTGGAGCAGAACACTTCCAGATTCTTGGGGAAAACAGTTTATTATGATAACAGGAAGAATCCTAAATTACTAAGTGAAAGTGGAGTTCAGAGAGGACCCTAAATAGCATCACACACTTGTTTGCTGGTGGGCGTTCTCACATGCTTACAGATGTGTGCTTGTGCTCTTTCATTTAGCTCGGGCGAAGTTACCACAGGAGGACTTTTTATGTAACCTATACTTCAGTCTCACTCTGATGATGTGGTATTAATAAGTGAAAAACTTGAGGGTGATTGTCTTTTGGGTTCTTTTAACACTATGACACTGATGTTTTGTTCTTCCATTGTTTTTCAGTAGAATAGTATTGTTAACTTGTGTTTAGCTCCTAAAAGAAATTAAGTTTCCTTTTCCCCACACCCCAAAGTACAAAAATATGATAATTAGCAGGATAAGCTATTTTTGTAACACCTCTAATTTTGGATTGAATTGTATAATTGTCAAAATATTGTTTATAGATATACACTAGACAAAACTCATCCGCAGATATAATGCTGTGTTTTCTTTCAGTTGCTACCTGTGTATCTTACACGTTTTCTGAATTAATTTATTTAACGTATGGCAGATATTATGTAATAGTCTGACTAAATTTGAGTTGTTCTGTAAAAAAATGTGCAAGCCAAAACAATGCAAGTCACTAGAATGAAATCACCTACAACAGTGACGGGACTGTTATTATGTTTATATGCTATGCTGTATGTTATGTCCAGTCTGTGCAACCATTTCTTTACTGACCTTCTGTCCTGTTAACCCTGCATGTCCTTCCATGCCTGGTGGTCCTGGTTCCCCCTGGTTGAAGAATAAAAACACTGTTACAGGCAATAAGCAGACACTACATCCAGCTCTATGAAAGTAAAAATCACAAGAGGTTAAGTGCTGGTGAAAAGTATTTGCCCTCTTGCAGATTTCTAGCATTTTGTCACAACAAATGTTCCACATCATCAATGAAATTCCTACTGATAAAATCAGATTAAGATAACCTGGGTAAATATCAAAAGCAGTTTCAAACTATTTTTTTTATTAAGAAACAATCAAAACCAACCTGGCCTGATGTGAAATTGCCTCCTAAACCTAAAGCCTGGTCGCCCTTGGTATGGTGGCAACAATTGACATAAAGTGGCTGGGAGATGACTGTGACTTTGATAAATAATTTCATGGTGATGTTGCAGGAACAGGAACCATCAAATAATTAAATACATATTTAATTAATAAGTTTATTGATATTCAATAAATTAATAGCCTATTAAATATATTTTAAGACATTTAATTAAATATTTATTTATTTCATGGTATATTATTACAATTATTTATTTAATGATGTATTTATTCATTTATTTAATTTTGTCCCTTTTCAACCCACTATATAATCCTTGGTAATTTAGGATTTAACATCTGTTGGTTTTTTGTTTTTTGGGTTTTTTTTGTTGGGGAGTGGGGTTGTTTTTGTTTTGTTTTTTTGTCTGTTCAGTATGCTCCTGCTGCATTTCTTTAACATATTTCTTCAAAATAGTTTTGCTTCTTTAATATTTATGCAAATTTGTATTCTACAACTGCTTCTGCTTCAGTTCAGCTTCTTTGTCAGGTCAGCTTACCTATTCATCAGCTTACCCATCAGTGTTAGCACTACATTTTTGCCTATATTGCAGTTTTGTCCAGTTTAGCTTCCATTTTTTGTAATTATTTAATCTCACCTTAAGACCAACGTCTCCTACAGGTCCTGGTTCACCTCTCTCTCCAGGAAGTCCCTGGCCAAAAGGAAAAAGGAAATATTCATGGAAACCACCAGACTTTTATTGTGAAGCAGTTGTATGATATATAGTAAACATGTCTGGCAATTAGCTAATTCTTACAGTTTTGCAGTGCTTTGAAATACTGTTGATTTTATCTCTTCATTGATATATACATCAAATGCCATCATTAAAATTGTCAGAATAATTATTATCAAATATACATCAAATTTATTAATCAATCTTTCTGTTATTATTAGTCAAAGGCAGCTCTAAGCAAGCATGTTTTTAGCTTTGATTTATAAGATCTCAGTTAGTCAGCATCTTGGTAGTTTTCTGGAAGTTTGTTCCAGATTAGAGGAGAATAAAAACTGAAAGCTGCTTTTCCATGTTTGGTTCTTACTCTGGGGATGCAGAGTAGACTAGAACTAGAAGACCTGAATGGTCTGGAAGGATGATACCACAACAGGTCTTCAATGTATTCTGATGCTAAACCATTCAGTGATTTATAAGCAAACAAACGTATTTTAAAGTCTATTCCATGAGCTACAGGGAGCCAGTGCAAGGACTTTAGAACTGGGGTGATGTGCTCTATGTTCTTCTTTTTAATGAGAACGTCAGCAGCAGCATTCTGCATCAACTAAAGCTGTCTGATTGACTTTACAGGTTGACCTGTGAAGACACTATTGCAGTAATCAATGCTACTAAAGATAAACACATGGATGAGTTTCTCAAGAATTTGTTGGGACATTAGTTCTTTAATCCCAGAAATATTCTTCAGATGTCTCTAAAGGTTCACGTCTGAGTCCATCACTACACCCAGATTTTGGGCCTGATCACTAGTTTTTAGCTGTAATAATGAAAGTTACGACTGTAATTAAGATTCTATGAATCCCAGATAACCACCAGAGGCAGTGCTTAAAGCACTGAATGATCATTCTTGCTTATGCAGAGGTCAAGAAATGACCATCTTCCTGACCTGACCAGGAATGGGAGGATGGCAGTGGAACTGTAGCACGTAACCCTGAGATAGTGTTGACACAACCCATGCATCAGGGATGAGACCAGCCCAGTGGCTCAGTTCAACCAGGGTAATGCGTTCCACCACCTGCTCCAAGATGTCATTCCTGAGCCCCCCTGCCCTTAAGAGGGTGGGAGGGAAGCCGGGTGGACTGCCTACATTGAGGGGGAACCCTGGGCAGATCCCATTGGCCATGAGCAGGCCCTGCAGCAGGCCGCAGCTGTCCCACAGAGGGTGTAGGCAGGGCCAGATAAGCACATAAGGAGGACACAGAGGTACCCCCAGCAAGACGCGGCAAGCGTCTGTGATGAAGGTCGGCCAATTGCTGCCTGGTATGGATAACCTGAGCTGAGCGCTCCAAGCCTGCAAGCGCAGCAGAACCAAACGGCTCCTCAGGAACCACACGAAGACTCATCAGGGTCCTCCCACAGGGCTTAGTCAGGGGAGACTGTGCCAGCCAAACCTGGAGACATACCTGGATGAGGGTAGACAATACACTGCCAATCTCCCTTGACATAAGAGCAAATGCATGAAGGGAAGCGTCTACCAACCCTTGAGTGGGCGAATCAATTACCAAGCCCTCCAAAGAGGCCAAGAGACCCAGTAACAAATGCGACAATGAGTTACCAAGACGCCTCAATCAAGGCCCCAAGTCATAAGCTCTACAGAGCAGGTCATCCGTGACACAACACTGAGGATGAGGACACCTTGCATTAGTCCTCAAAGCCTCATCTGGAGCCACAATGAGGGACACTATGACAGGTTCAACAGAATGGCCGAAGCCAAACTTGGGAGTGTCCTGCATGGCCACCAGGGCCCTGCCATCTGAGGTCGGCCGTGAAAAGCCTTAGTATCTGCCCAGCAGGCATGCACCTCTTTTATGTATTCAGCAGAAGGGGGAACCATAAAGGATGACCTAGTGGTAAGATGTCGAAAGAAAGAACTGGAAGCAGCCAGTTGGCTCTGTGGAACATCCAACTGCAGCTAAGCAAGAGCAGTTTCAAAACACCCACGATAGATCCATCCTCCTCCTACCAAGAGCAGGAGGAGGTGTGTAAGAAGGAGGTGCATGATCTGGCAGTCAACACACACAAGCCAGAATCAAACTGCTTCTGAAAATCAGTTCCAGATGCTGCTAGGAAGATAGCATCCTCTTCAAAAGCAAAAGCCCCCACACCCATGTTCTGCCCTGGTCCCCAGTCAGACCAGCGCCACCCCCTTCTCTGAGGGCATCAAGGAGTGCCTTCATCTGTTCTAGCTTGGAGGTGAGATGAGCCACCTGCCCAGAAAGTCTTTCTGAGCCCCTGGACCTCTTCCTGGACATCTTTTGCAGCATAAGTTGGTATAAGATATCTGACCTGTGCATGCACAAGAATGATCATTCAGCGCTTTAAGCACCGCATCTGGCGGTCAGTAGGGATGAAATAGAACTGAAGCTGCAGTTCTGTGATCATTCCTCTTTAGGTCCAAAGATGATAGCTTCATTTTTGTTTCTGTTCAGCTGAAGAAAGTTACGGCACATCAATGCACTGATTTCTTTTCTGCATTTTGTCAGTGCTTGGATCAGTTCGGAGTCACTTGATGACACTGTAATGGAGTGCTGTGGATCATTGCATTGGTTCCAAGGCACAAGCATTGTTGATGCTGTTAATGATTTCCACAAAGAATGTTACCCTTGCATGTTTTCGTGTTAAATGATAGCTTCACAGTATCTTCTTGTAGATTTTGTAGTGAACATGGAGTTGACCATTTTCATTCAGCCCTTCGACAAAGGCTTCTTTCATTTCTTACTACTGGAGAATTTATCCGCTGAAATTTCTTCCTACCCGACACGATCTTCATATTAATGGGGGCAATGGAATCAATGATGTCTGAAATTTTACAGTGGACGTTATCTACTAACTCATCTTTTGAGTTACAGGATGAAGGGGAGATTTAAGAGTAAACTTGATTAAAAGTGTCAGTTGTGTTGTCCTTAAAAAAATTGTAATGATATCTCTTTGGCTAAGTGAGTCAACAGAAATAATGCTTTCAAAGATGACAGAAAAATGGTCATATAGGGCGACATAAATTACAGACACCTTGGAAATATTTAGACCCTTACTGATAACCAAGTCCAGACTATATCATCGACTGTGTGTGGGCTGTGTAACAAGTTGGGTCAGGTTTGAAGTAGATCACACACCTTTTTTGCCCTCTGTCTTGGGGATGGATGGATGTTGAAGTCTCCCACAATAATTAAACAGTGGAAATCAATAACACATAACAGATAAAAGGTCACTAAAGTCATTGACAAAATTTGCCACGTTTTGGGGATATATATTAGGTTAGAGTTGGAGCTCACTCATGGCCTTATAACTCAATTCCGAAATATTCAAGAGTCAAATTTTCCCAGGAAAACCCTTTTTACAGTTTAGTGAATAATGAAATAATGTAACAGCCTCTCCCCCCACCCTCTTATCCTTTCTTCTTTCACTTAAGAAGTTGTAAGTAGGAGGCGCTGACTTAACTATTACAGGTGCCTCACTGTATTAATCCAACCATGTTCTTTTAAGAACATTACATCGATATGCTGTCAATGACAAAGTCATTAATCAAGAGTGCTTTTAATGATAAGGATCTAATATTTAGCAGAGCCAGTTTAAGTGACTTGGCGGTAGATGATTAATCAGTTTTAAGTTGCTTTAGACAGGGGAAAAAGCTGAGGTTTGATTTTAGACTGCTTCATTTTATTCATTCAGCAGTGGTATTTCTCTTAGTCATTACCACAGGGATCCTACTATATTCTCCTATATATATCCTACTATATATCTTTATTCATTAATTCATCTTTTCAGTGAACTTTGAGAAGGGTAAACCAGGAGATGATAGAGTAGAAGTGGAAGAGATGGGAGAGATGTGGGGGTGAGGGGCACCAGTGAGTCAGTTTCTCGTTGGTGGGAGACAGCTGCTTATCCATTTGTGTTGGGACAGTGTGCTCCTGATGTACAGTGGGTTCCATCCTTATCAGACCTTGTGATGATGTAGGGATCTTTGTTTGGGTCATCTATCCTTGAGGTTCTTGTGCTAGCTCCAGTGTTGTATGTTGGTTCATGTAGTCCTGTGTCTTGCTTTTGGTAGAGCAGTTTTTCTGATTCAAGGGACTGAAAATAGTTGATATAAATAATGTTGATCCAGATTTATTAAGACAGAATCCGTCTGGTTTGAATAAATGATTACGCTGCCAGAAGATTCTGATTGCTGACAAAGTTTACAGAGCTGGCAGTACTTTTTTAAGCCATTCATTGATCATAAACACTCTGCTGAATCTCTCATCTTCACATTGAACTGTTAGTTATGGTCCACTGATAAACACCTTCCTTTTGAGATTTCGGGTTGTGTTTAGCAGATGATTGAAGTCATTTTACAGAATTACTGATTTTTGTTTGCCAATATCATTCGCTCCAGCATGAAAGGTTAAATTCTCAATTGTTGGGTGATCATTAATAATTGACAGTACTTTTTCTGTTACATCAGACACGGTGTCATGGGGAAAGTAGATCACTTTCGTTGTGGATGTATTACAGAATCAGCTGATCCCATTCACTGCCCCATCACTGACAATAAGAACTTTTGGCATGTTTTCTGGTTCACTTTAGGAAGAACTATTTGGATCTTGCCTCAAAGCTCCTGTTGATGTTTGAAGTTGAGGCATCCCTCATAAATTCCTGTTGAAGTGCAGCAAACCTGTTTTTCAGTGGAATTCCAGCTTGATACCTCCTTGTTGCTTGTTTTGGCTGCACTTCACTGTTTTGTTCTCAGTACCGAGGTCGAAGAGGGAACATCTCGGCTCAGATGTGGCCACACTGTTTTGTCTAAGTGCAGGGTTTGTCTTGTTAAATATCTCCTCAGATCTAAAGGATGGGTTGTCATCGTGCCGAGTAGTTGTCTGTCAGTCCTTTCATTATTTTGAATCATCGATAAAGTTGTCTCATATCCAATTCCCATGTTGACCTCAGCATTCACCTCAACTCAATGAATCTTCGTTTCTATCACTTCACTGCTCTGTAGAAGCTTATCAAAGTCATTGGTGGTGAACAGAGGCATTTTTGTAGGTCAGAAAATAAAGTAAAAAAATCCCAGAGTTCTTAAATTTAAAGTAATCCAGATATGAGGGTAAAAAGTGTAAAAGTAAGTACAAAAACTGGGTATATTAAAAAACTTTTCGAAAGGCAAAAACTATCCAATGTAAAAATGAGTACGAGACCAAGACAAGCTAATCCTTTTTCAACAGCTAACTCCTTCAAGAGTGTTACAAAAGCAGAAATACATTCCTATAAAACATTTTCCTGAATATTCCAGTCTCACCTGTGGTCCTGTTGGTCCAGGTTTTCCAGTTAGACCTGGTTCCCCTTTGTCTCCCTGAGTACAAAGTGAAACAAAGTATAGTCAGAACTCGACTCAGATAAAACCACAAGAGTAAAACTATGACCTTAGGTACTTGCCTTGTCACCTTTAACACCAGGCTCTCCTCTTAGTCCTTGGGGACCTTCTTCACCCTGCCCAGCAGATGAGGGACAACTATTTACACCAGGAACATACAGATGTATGTATGTATGTATGTATGTATGTATGTATGTATGTATGTATGTATGTATGTATGTATGTATGTATGTGTTATCAGTTATATCTTCTTAATATGCTAAATATATGAATTTTTAACTCAGGTTTTTCATCAAATGACAACAACTATGGGTAAAAAGTCAGTATGCATCAAAGGTAAAGGATTTGGTTCACTGGAATATGAGCAGCAATCCATCTAAAAGGTAATTCTGTTGTAAGTTAGCTTATCATTCAGCACCATAGTGTTTTAACCCTCTTATGATCAAAATCATAAATAGGCCACCTGTTTAAACCAGCTGTTTTGGGAATTCAGTCATTATATAATATAGTCTATGTAGGCAAAGACAAAAAGAGAGAATTAAACAGATGTTAGGGATTAACATAATCAATATGCTAATTTGAAAGTGATACATGAGCTGTATATGTTTTTTTTTCCAAAAATATGATAAACACATGAGATCTTCATGTTGGACCTGTTAAGTTCATTCAGGATGTTTCAGAACTATGAACATGAATTCATTCATTTTAACCTGGCTGAACTGAATTTAAAACCAGGTTTTTTTGTTAGGATGCACTGGCACAACACTGCTGTTCACATACAAGCTAGCTTTAGCATAGCAGTGTAACTAGTTGCTGCAGGAAATAACAAATGCAGTGGTTTAAAACTCATATCAACAATTTCTTGAAAAACTAAAAGTTCCCATTATTGTTTTGCTAATGTGACAACAATTTTGCATAATAATTTCTGTATTGTGTTCAGTAATTTACAACATTGGTGTTGCTGAGGATTTTGCTTTAACATTGATGGTAAATAGCCAACAAAGATTTCTTCAACATTAGTCCTAGTCCTAGAAGTTATAATATCAAGTTAGAATATCATTGAACATGTATTTATTTCATGTTCTTGTTTCATGTTATTTAAAGTCAATATGTGAATTCATACATTATATAGAGCCTATAGACAGAGTAATATAATATATTGCTGGCATTCATTTTTGCTTATTTTCAAAAACCAAAAAATTATTAAAAACCAAAAACAAAAAGTAAAAACAGCATTACCTTTATTCCTGGAAATCCAGGGAGGCCAGGCTCACCAGGTTTACCTGCCTTACCCTGAGAGCAAAGATAAATTGATGCAGTTTTTGTCACATTAATTCAGTAGGTACCCTACAGAATGGAGAGAGCAATATAACCTGGTGAAAACTAGATTCAGATGAAAGTGATCAGCACTTACAGGCTTACCATCAGGTCCTGGTGGTCCTTCCCTCCCTTTCTCACCTCTGAAACCCTATAGCATTAAAAAAAATTATATCATGAGCAAAAATACTCATAAGCCACAGCTTTACTTTGTCAGGAACCCACCATTTGCCTGCCAGTCAGTTTTTCACTTTTCTTTATCACCTAACATAGAACATTTTATGTAAATTGATTTACATTGCGCTTGGGGTAAATGTTCTTCTTCACAATTACTATTACATGTGATAACATACCGTATATTGCAAAAAAATATTTCTTTACCCTTTTAATCATTACATTTAGGTGTTCCAATCACTTCCATTGCCACAGCTGTCTACAATTAAGCACCAATGTATGCAGACTTCTTCTACAAACCATGAATCCCATGGTGGTACCATGTTGGGATGTAATCATGCAAGTTCCTACCTACTAAACATTCCACATTCACCCATTAGTGGCATTATAACAAAGTGGGAGCATTTGGGGGTGACAACAGCTCAGCCATGAAGTTGTAGACTGCGTAAAATCGCAGAGTGGGGTTGACACATAATGCTTCAGCAACTGTCAGCAGAGTCAATAGCTTTAGACCTCCAAACTTCAGATGTGTCTTTCACAGTAGCTCTGGAAAAGTGAGAGTTCCATGAAATTTGCTTCCATTGCCAAGCAGCAGCATGCAAACGTGATGGAGAGTTTTGGATGCAGTGGTCTAAAGCATGGCTCTAATGGACTCTAGAGCAACTTTCTCTAGAGCAAAAATCATGCTTCTTTGTCTAGAAATCTAATGGACGAGTCTGAGTTTGACAGCTGCCAGGATAGCTTAAATCAAGTATAGGATGTCGACAGGATTATGGTGTGGGGCTGTTTTTCAAGAGTTGGGCTCAGCTTCTAAGCTCTAGTGAAAGGAAGTCTTAATGCTTCCACATACCAAGACATTTTGGACAACTGCATTCTACCAACTTTACGGGAACAGTTTGGGGATGACTCCTTTCTGTTCCAGCATGACTGCAGACTGGTCTACAGTGCAAGGTTCATAAAGAGATGGATGAGTGAGCTTGGTGTGGAAGAACTTGACTGAGTCCTGACCTCAACCTGACTGATGAATTAGTCTAATTCGAGTGGAAACTGTGAATCAGACCTTGTCCAACACTAATCTCTGAACTTACAAATGTGCTTCTGACGGAATGGTGAAAATTCCGATCAACACTCTTCTAAACTTAGTGGGAAGTCTTCCCAGAAGAGTTAAAGCTGGAAAGGGTGGGCCAAGATTATAATAAACCTTATGGCTTTAGAATGGTGGCTTACTGAAGTTCAAATGTGTGTGAAGGCATACAAACAAATACTTTTGGCAATATAGTCTATTTCCAATTTGTATACTGACATGAAATTCACACCTCAAGTCAGTAACAAACTAAGTAACCCACACATATAATGACATCAAAACAAATAAGATTCATAATTGTAGTTATTCATAGTGCTGGGAGTGACACAAGGAGTAAGTACTGAACACATGAGGAAAGGGAGCTACAGAAAGGTATGGAAACCCCAGAAATTGGCTGAAATCTGTCAATTTTAAAGTAATCTTCCTCATTAATATCAGCTGGTTTCATCATAAATGATAGCCTATACAAAGGCTTCATTACCAAGGTACTAAAGTAGAAGCAACTTGTGATGGGTAAAAGCAAAGAGTTATCTCTTGATCTATATCTTGATCTTAGAGTTGCAAAAGTGCTTGTAGAAGAAAAACCACTGCACATCACCCCCAAAACACCATGCCAACAGTTTGGAGGTTGTAATGTCACAGTCATTTCTTTGTATGTTTGAATAACCTGAGACCTGTAATAATGTTTTAGGGTATTTGAAGGATCCTGCACTTTGCATCAAACCCTAACCCTAACCCTAACCCTTGGCAATTGGGTTGAATATCCTCCACTTATAGACCATTTTCCATACAGCAGATTGGCACATTTTAAATTCTTTTGAGACCTCATTAAATCCTGTACCAAACACATAAGATGTTCTAGTCTTCATTCTACACCTTTTTCAATCTCACCATTATGTTCTGACCTCAGCAGGAAGGAACAAGCTAAATTGAATGTCTGAGATTTAAATAGGGCAAACATCTATCAAAATGCATAATAGTGATGCTTTAATCATATAATGTGAATGTGTAGTTTTAATCAATTATTTAAATCATTTTTTTTCACAGGACTGTTAAAATTCATTTTAAATATCCATATGTCAAAAAATGCCAGAAAAACACACAGGCTTTCATAGTATGTCATATTTTTTATATATGCATTAAAAATTGAAAATAAAAACTGATAAAACTCAACTTTTGTTTCTTAGTGTAAATTTGAATAAGGCACAAATAAGTGTGAGGCATCTAGAGCACTTCTGTTTGGGCTGCTCTCCTTTTCACTGAATGAATAGTCATCAGAAGAGACTCATTACAACCAAACCTCATTACAGATCGTTAGTGGAAAGCAGAAGTATGTCTTGATATGTTTAGTTTTATTTTTGTTGCATGATGCACTAAAGCCACATCAAATCCTCCTAAACACTTATTGTACATCTCGTAGTTTCCTGGTTTCCATGTGCTGTGGGTTTTTTCCTGCCTGTTCCTATATAGTACACACAACAGGAAATTAGTATCCACCATATATGCTATATGATGTGGGGAGACTATGATTATTTAATCAAAAAAGAGGAAAAGAAACAGCACTGTCAGTGCCTCATCTCTTTATTTGTACAGCTTAAACATGCACACACCAATTTCATATCATTAGAAGGGTAAATGTCAGGTCATTTATCAAACATCTTTGTATTTGTTTGTGTATTACCATGGGTCCTGGTGGGCCACGCTGCCCTGGTGGGCCAAGTGCACAGTTGCAGTCTTCTTCTTTCTCTTGTTCTGCTGTGGCTGTTCGATTCAGCGGACACTGGAGAACAAGGAAACTTACATCTTAAGACAAATCAGTTGCATGTTGATTTATCATGCAGTTGATGATATTGCAGTTAAACATCCTAAAACTCTGTTCTTGAAATTTATTTGCATTAAATGTTATGAAAGCTTTTGATCATGAAACTTCACAGGTATAAATGCCCATTTTGGCCTTTTAGTGATTTATTTAAAGGCACCATTCTGTAGAGTGATCATACAACATACAACTTCATTGAATTAAAAAACAGAATTGGGCAGTTTGAACTTATTGTAAATTTTCTTTGATCCACTCAGGGTCAAAATTACACATAGAGAATCATGAATATGCATATACCTTCAAGATATTTAACTTCCCGTAAGAAGTTGGACCTTGAACACACACTTTTTGTAGCAATCAGCAAGCTTCTGGCATAATTCTAATTAAATATTTCATCTCCTTACAGAATTGGAAGAGTTCTTTTAAGTTGGTGGTATTTCTGGCTCTAACCCTGTTTGAAAAACCCAAGTATGTCCAAACTTCATCCATCAAGTTACTGATTTTAAGTAGAGGTGCACTGATAAATCAACCTGCTGATAAATTGGCCCCGATTTGCTTAATTTTGGGAGACTGGCGATCCTCTGATACTTCCATGTGAAATTGATCTTATTAACCGATCTTGTCTATTTCTACAAAAGTCACAAATCAGCCACTCTCCCCATTTTCTCTCCCAATGTTGCCAACATAGCGACTTTGTCGCTATATTTAGCAACTTTTTAGACCAAAAAAAAAAATTGGTATCAACCAAAATCAGCGAGTCAGGCTTTTTACAGATCGGTGATTGGCCAGAAAAATGCAATCGATGCACCCCTAATTTTATGTGAATTTGTCTTCCTGACTTCATCCATCCTATGCAATCATCAGTATTATTATACCACCATTACCATGCCTGACAGTTGGTAGAGTGTTCCCAGGTGTGAAAGCTTCATTTTTTATTCTCCAAACATACTAGATGGTGTATGTTTGAACATAATTCTGTCATATATTTGGCTAATAGTTCCGCGTTTGTCTCTGTGGACAGATGCAAACTTCTGCTGAGCTTTAAGGTGTTAGATGCTCTTCCTTTTTGGTCTCAATCATCTCAGTTCATATTGGTTTTAGTCACACAGTCATACTGGTTTTCCAACATTCTCAAGTTTATGATCAGCATTAGGCTCAGTAGTCCCTGGATTTTTTTTCTGAACATTATACTAATTTTCTTTCTTCTGACAGGGGTGGGGATGGTTAATGCCTGGACACCAACAGGGTAATAATCCCTAACACACCTCAAATTTACTTTGAAATGGCCCAAAGCTCTGAACACAACTCCAATGAAAATTCAGGTCCAGATAATGAACCAGTTTATATGAACTATATCAGTTCTGCAAGTGAAGTGGTCAAATATCCAGCCAAGAAAAGCCAGAAGTTTGTTAAAGGATGAGTCACACAATCAGACTGGGTATGGGTATCTGGGTATGGACATGAAGTGAAATAATCAAGTCATTTGCAAATCCACATTTAAAGTCCAAACAACAACCTGATTATAAAGTATGTGTAGTAGTAATTTCAGGGAGCTGTGCTAAAATGAAAATGAGCAAATATCAGTGAACTGAAGCACCACTGTAAAGAAGAGAGGGTCAGAACTCCTCTCTCCTAAATCTTGTACCCTATATTTAAAGACAGTGTATTTACCTTTTCCCAAGACTGCATAAACAACAGCACTAACCTGGAAAGTTGTGCAAGAAGTTCAGCATAAGCTATTTCTATAGGCTGTTGGGGGGTTGTGGCTCTATTAAAACCAATTCTGTAATAAATTTATATAAAGATATTGGGTCAAACAGAAAATTTGTTCTTAACTGTTCCTTGTATTTTTCCAAATAATATGTGCAGAAACCAAGACTTAGATGACCAAAATGGGAATTTGAGGCTTCAGAACAGACATCAACAAACCAATAAGTGATGTCACTGTAGCGACATCCAAGTTTCAGTGGTGCTCAGGTATGAAGAAAAGACCAATTAAAATGCATGCGAAAAGGATAAATCTCCCTTACCCTTTCATCGTCCTGAGAGTAGAAAAAAGAGAAAAACAAACACATTATGTATTTTCAAACTTCCTTCATGCAACTTACATATTTTTGTTTGAGTGAGGACAATAGCAGACAGCTCACCACAGAGTAGATTTCACAAGCAGTTTCTCTCTCACTCTGTTGAGGGTCACAGTACAGACGCATCTTCTGGATCTCCACCTGGATGAGCAGAACAGTCAATCTTTATTTAGAAGAAACATTGGCTAAGTCTCAGTGAAATCCCACGGAGAAAACCAGACTGAAACAAATGTCACAAACCAATGACATGATAGACTAATACAAAGTAGCGCATAATTGTGAAGACGAAGAAAAATGATCCATGGTTTTCAAAAGTTTTTACTAATAAAACTGAAAAGTGTGTGATGCATTAGTATTCAACCCCTGTGAGTCTTTGCTTTTACTTACAGCAGAAAAATGTTGTCATGTAGGGTATGTGTCTACTAGTTTTGTGGTAGAGACAGTCTGAGTTTTGCTCAAGCTCACTCAGATTGAAACAAATGCATGTGTGAACAAAAATGCTCAAGTGTTGCCGCAGATTGTATTGTATTTAGGATTTAGGTCTGGACTTTGACTGGGCCATTCTACACATAAATATGATTTCGTATCAACCATTGTGTTTCTGACTGTATGTTCGAGGACATTGTCTTCCTGAGAGGTGAACATCCATCCCAGTCCCAAGTGTTTTGCAGTTTCTAACAGGTTTTCCTCCAGGGTTGCCTTCCATTTAATTTAATCCATCTTCCTATTTGCTTCATGGATGCAAAGCAGGATGAAAAAGTAGAGAGGGAAGGAGAAAGTTCAAATCATCTCTTCCATCAATCAAAATGGGCAAAGATCATATCCACAACTCCAGCATCTCTCTGCTTGGCTTTCTGACCATACAGTGAGACAGTGATTTAAAGAGGAGTGGCAAAAGCAAATGAGGTCGATTAGCCTTTACCATGTGACTGGTATGTTTAGGTTGATGTTAATTTTCTGCCACAGATACTATTTTGCATTAGGCCCAAAGGTTCAGTGACCATGACCACATAACTTTCCTCCACATGTTGTTGTGTCCTCTACATGATTCTCAGTGATTTCTTTCAACAGTGGGCAATCTTTCAATAAGACCAAATTTGTGGAGTGCATAACAGATAGTAGTCCTGTCTGCTTTTCATTGAAAGTTACTGGATGTTGTTGTCCTGTCTACTATCAAATAAAATGAAAAGATGGTTACAATTTGCATTTAAAGAAGATTTTCATTTACATTTCTTTTGAAAAGCCTTGCTCCAGTGAATATTTCACCCATGAGTATCTGCATCAACTGCCTGAGCCAGCAAAACAAATTTATGCCTGTCTTTTAAAAGGTTTTTCTGGCACTAATGGCCTTTATATGCAGTGGATTAAAGAGAAAGTGGACAGAGAGAGAGAAGGGGGGAGACATGCAACAAAGATCACAGGGTCAGGAATCAAGCCCCTGATGGGTGTGTTTAGGACTAATAGCCTCCGTATCAAGGTCGGCCGCTCTCCCTCTACACCACGTACCACCCTTTCAAAATTTATGTCATTCTTGAATTGTGGTCAAGGGTCACACAGAATCATTCCGAGGACAACATATGGCTCCCAGGTCACACTTTAAATACCCTTGGCTTTAGAGGCTTGAATTTACAATGCATGCATGAAAGGTTTAATAGACATGTCTTCTAATGTTTCTATTATGGGTCCATTATAGTCATTTTAAACAAAGGATTGCTGCTAGTGGACCTTTCAAGGTTGGGGTTTAACATTAATAAGAATTTGTTGCATACCGGCACAGTGACATGTGCCCCCCGCTTCTTGGCAACCTGTGTCTTTCCATTGATGTAAATGGGCTCCACAGGCTTCAGCATGACTTCTTGTATCAGTTGATTATCAAGGTAACTGATGACATATTGAGGCCTCACCAGAATCTTCAGCTGATGCCATTTCCCATCATACAGCATCTGTGAAAGGAGAGGAATCAGACGAATACCACCATTATTTCAAGATTATCCTTAATGGTGAATTAAATCTGTATAAACCAAGCAGCTGAAGCACAGCTTTGTGCAACCATCAGCTCATCAGTAAAGTCAGATGTGGAAACAGTTAGCCTTGTGTTAATTTTTCTTTCACTCAGCCTTCCGTGTTTGTTGGCTGTCTTACATGTGTGCACATGGGTTTCATCTAATGTAATTTGGCTTACAAGTCCACTAATGTGTATTCCCAATATGATCTGCAAATAGCGAGCCATTAGGAGCAAAAAGTTCTTCCTTTTTCCATCACAAACAACTTTTAAAATGTAGAGAAGAAGGAAGAAACACACGCTACTGTTATTTAATTTGGATTAAGCCACCATTTCCAAATAACTAATGACAGGCTTCTACAATGTGTCACATCAAACAAAATTAGATCAAACTTGAGCAAATACAAATTCCACATAAGTGCTACCCTGTTCTTCACCTCACTCTGAGGTCTAGGAGTGCTGAGGCGGAGGGCAGTGAGTGCATTTTGGAAAAATCAACCTTCAACAGGCTTTTTACCTTGTGCTACCATCAAAACAGAGTCAAGCTCCAACTACTACACAGCCACAGACCTGTTTCCACTGCGGAAGTGGTTCAGAAAAAGTAACATTTTCTTTGAGCATCTTCCTAGCTTCTGTCACATTCCTACTTCACCGGTTCAACAGAGGATTGATCATAACAATGCACGATGTTTAAATAGCTGCTATTTTTACATTTCTGGAAGTTACAGCAGGGAGATTCATTTATAGCAGTCACAAGGAAGGAAGATTCAACATTGGAGAAAATACTTTATGGCACAACATGTTTTTTGGAGTGTAGAACAGCACATTAGATTCTGTAGACATAGAGCAGTTTTAGGCAGCCACACCTATTTCCTTACTGGTCCAAATCACGGACTCAACACAGTGATGCTAAGGGACATAGAAGACAGGCGTTGCCATCTTTCTGCAGTCAATAGCTACAGACATCCAAACTTGATGTGCCGTTCAGATTAGCATGGGTAGATAGCTTCATGTAATGTGTTTCCATGGCCAAGCACTTTACATCACTAACTGCAATGCAAAGCGCCAGATGCAGTGGTGTAAAACATATGGCCACTGCACTCTGGAGCTGTGGAGACATCTTCTCTGCAATGTCAAATCATGTCTCGTTGTTTGGTTTTCCAAAGGGTGAGACAGGGTTTGGAAGAAACTATGTTGACAGCACTTACCAGACCACATTATGTCAAATGTAAAGTATGGTGCAAAGAGAATCATGGTGTGGGGTTGTTTTTTTAGGAGTTAGACTTGGTCTCTTTGTCACCATGAAAATCCCAATGCTTCAACACACCAAGAGACTTTGGTCAATTTCTGACCTCAGCTTGATAGAACACCTTTGGAGTGAATTAGAACAGAGACTGCAAGCCAGGCCTTTTTGTCCAACATCACACTCGAAAATGTGTTTCTGAAAGGTCAGAACTTCCCATTGACACACCTGCAAACCTTATGGAAAGCCTTCCCAGAAGGATTGAAGCTGTTCTCGCTGCAGTGGGTGGAGCAGATTAATAATGGGATGTCACTTAAGTTCATGTGTGTGAGGGGAAACAAACAAATACTTTTGGCCATGTAGTGCATGCTGTTTCCCTGTCCCAGATGGTTCAGTTGTTGAGTCAGAGTATGCTGTAATGTTTGCTAAATCCACAAGCCCTGCAAGTTTTGGATCTGATAAAACTTCCAAGGGATGTTGTTTCACTCCCCAAACAAATTTAGCACTGCTGGAAGTAGTTTTGTGACAGTTTTGAATATCTGAGGTTGTACAGGCAGCACTTAGTCCTCCTGACTTGCACATAGATTTTCTCTTTAAAAATTTTGGAAGTTAGAAAGACAATCCATTGATTTCTGTGTTAAAGATGTACTCAAACTGTTAACCACCAAGTTAAACCCAAAGCAAGAATAGTAAAATTTGGATGCATTTTTAGTACAACCAGACAAGCATTATGTACTAGAGGACACAAATGATGGTACCATAAGTGCAGTAATACTGCCATAACCATTTTGTCCAATAGATAACTTATATGCCCAGAACTCCAAACCCATGATGAGAACTGAAGGAGTCTTTTGTATGAAAGGGAAAACATCTTTACGGAACAAAAGAACTACATTTTCCTTCTAGCCAAGCACTGTTACAGTCACATTGTATTTGATGGAACATAATTTAATTATTTAATTATTGTTCTGAGATACATGCACAACCCCGAACTTCCTTCTTGCAGATTACTATGTCCTTCACATCTAACAAGTTAATACAGTGAGATCACAAGACTCTGTGCTTTCAGAATATGCAGCTGGGATTGTGGAACTAAGGGGTGTGACACATGATTCAACGGGTCAGACATCTCCTCTATTCCAAATAATATCTGATTGAACTTTTTGTCATAAATCTCATGCAGGTTGCTAAAAACAAGCAGATATGTTGTGTGTCATCCCCCAATATTTCAGTTTGGAAAGTTGTATAGTCTAATTGCTTGGCATGTGAGACATAAAGATGTCACAGTGGTCTGATATCATGCTCTCATGTATATAGGCTAATAGGCTAATTAGTTCTGTAATTCTTGGATGTTTTCATAGTGCTTACAGATGGTTTCTGTGTTGTCTGCCTCTCTGTTACCATTTATTTCTCTACTGAATACCCAAAATGCTGCTGCACTAACAATTTAAGGTAGTTGGGTTTCTTTATTGCCTATCTCACCAGAATACTCCATTTAGACTTACAACTAAGTGCTTGGCAATACAAATTTCAACTCAATGAGAATTATCATCAGGTTTTAATTTAGTGAGATCCTGTACCACAATGCAATGTCTTGTGACCTTTGGTTACTGTTTTTACTGCTCTGACACCAGAGATGGCAACTCAAGTTTTAGACTCTGACTCAAATCACAGTTAAGCCACAAATTAAAAGACTCCAGATTTGACTTAGACTTGTGCCTTAAAGACTTGAGACTTGACTTGAACACCTGGTCTGAGACTCGAGTGTTATTATTATTATTATTATTATTATTATTATTATTATTAACTTTTATTTAGTATGTTAGTATGCCACCATTAGTATGTAGTATATTAGCCAGTGATGTTGCTGGATTAAGGGATGTTAATGGCTCATAACAATCTGCTCATGTTAGCTGTAGCTTCACAGTGATGTTCACATAAATATCTCCCAAACAAATGCTGCATTAAATGACTTTATATAATTTCAGAACAGAATAAATTTAACTTACCTCCGACATGTTCCCACTGTTAAGATAGCTGCAACTTTACAAGGACAAATATTGCATTTGAACAATTTTCAAAATAATATAGATAAGTGTTTAGTAGATTTTTGGATGGTTAATTGAATATTAAATAATTAAAAAAATTAGTGTTAATAAATATTAAAAGATTAAAATATCATTATTAAAGGTTCATGAGGTAATTTAGGCCTGAGAACAGTACAGGGTTGGAATCTTAGCATTCAGCGACAGAGGGTTAGAGATGTTGACTAGATGTTGTGGATTTGATTAGAAAATGTTTTTTTCAGTTTTTAGAGACTTGAGACTTGACTTGGAAAAAAAGACTTGTGAACATCTCTGCTTGACACTAATAACCTCCTGACCAGTCTATCGCTCTATCGCGGATTCCACAATTTATGGTATCTGATGGCCAATCTACATGTTACGGTTGCCATAATTTGCAAACCAAGTCATGTATATATCCATCACTATGTTGTCTTCAAAATAACATTCATATGCAACCATTCTTTCTAAGTATTTAACTTGGTGCTTCAAAGTACTCATGTAATACAGTCTTCATACAGACCTTGAAGCCTGTTTTGAAGATGACTTTTTGCTCCTTTTCTGTCACACTAGTGGTGGTGAAGATGACAGACTGATCTTTTCCGTTGAGAGTCACTGCAGCCTGGATTTCTTTACTCTTTGACAAGACCCTCCAAAGGTCAAAGATCAACTTTCTAGAGTCACTCTTCAGACGTAGTGTGGCCACAAATACATATGATGGAGGAAGACCTTCTGGGAAAATCTCTCTAAGGAAAAATGGGTCAAAATAATTAACTGTCACATGATTATTCTTGTTTGGGATTAAATAAAAAGGTGATTTAGACATCTTGATACCTGGTGTTCTCAGTAATGTCTGTGGCGGTAGTAAGAGCATAGGCTGTCTCTGAAACAAGAGAGCCATAAATCTTCTTGGCCTTCTTCTGAATGTTCATGCCCAACATCAGCTCAAAGCCTTTCTCATCACGAGATGCCACTGGGATCCTTGTAGGGCAAACAGATTCTGAAGAGATGGGTCATTCATTCATAAAGCCATCCATTAATTCAATATTGCATGAACAGTAAGAAAGAATTCATTGAAATAGTTACAACCACAAGCAAGTTGTGTTTTTGAAACAACTGCTAGCTAGTTAGCATGACATGATAAGAGTTCTCAACATTTCTACAATAATAACTTAGTTTTTACCTATAAGTTATAACTGAGAATAGGATAAAAATCACCAAATGTTCATAAAAACAGGCAACTTGAACTTGTCAGATTTGCTTGTTTAACTTTACGGTGAAAGCCAAGGTTCCAAGGTTGTTCACCATGGAAGAGTTTTATAGATTTGTTTTGGCTTAGCTTAGCTTAGGGGTAAATAGACCAAAACGTAAACTGAATCATTAGCAACAACACCTTTGCCATTGTTTTACCATATTCAGCAAGACAGTATGATATCTATTAAAAAAGTTTATCGTCATTATTATTATTATTATTATTATTATTATTATTATTATTATTATTATTATTATTATTATTATTGGACACTTGCTTCTGTTATTTTTCTGTATTATTTTCCCTCATCCTAGTTTATTTCCTGTTAGTTCAGTTATTTCTTATTTGAATGGTTCTTTCCAGTAAGCATTTATTTTCCCCTGTCTAGTTTATCCCTTCTGTTAGTCCAGTTCTTTGTGTTGAGTATTTGAGTTATTAGATTTATTGTTCAAGTTCACATTTGGTTTTCATCTGTTTTATCTTAGTCAGTTTTGCCAGTCGACTCTTAGTTATTTCGATTATGTTTAATTATTCAGATCTTGTGTTTATTGTTTCAGATAGATTCATTTTCCTAGTTCCCCTGTCTGTTCTCCCTCGCCCTCTTATGCCATTCTCTCTCTCTCCTCAGCCCACCTCTCTGGTCTCCCCTCACAGCTGCAGCCCGTTACTAATCACCACCGATTCTCTATCCAGCAGTCAGCTCACTGGTAGTTAAACTCCTCATTGCCAGTCAGCCACTGCCGGATTGCACTGTTTCAGTGTTGTTCTCCCTCATGTTCTCCAGTGTTTTAGCCCCTGTAGTTCTGTCTTCATTTCATTTCATTAAACCTGCTGTCATCTGACCTCCGCCTGACTGTCTTCATTTTGGTCCTACACCTGCACACACCAAGACAGTTTATCATTTTAATTTTTTTTCTTACATTTGCTTAGTTTCTTACAATGGAGTGTTCGGGCCAGACTTTTGTTTTTTTTAATTACGAGAATAAAGGCATAATATTATGAGAATAAAGATGTACAATTATGAGAAAAAAGTCGTTTTAATGATAAAAGCTTTGATAAATTTATTAAGATCTGACGTTTGCAAGATGCTCAACATTCATCATTTTAATTTTTAATTACTTTTCATGTAGGAATTCTCATAAAATTACTACTTCATTCTCCTAACATTATGACTTTCTAACTGAATTATTACAATTTTATTCTAGTAATATTATGACTTTATTATTGTATTATTATGACTTTATTCTTGTATTATTGTGACTTTATTCTCATATTATAACAACTGTTGTCATATATCTTTATTCTGGTAATATTATGACTTTATTCTTGTAATGAAAAATAATAATAATTTCTTATCCTGGCCCTTATACTCCATCATAAATTTCCTCATCTTTTTGACATTAGATGTTGGGCTGCATTTGTTGCTGAATACAAATAGTAAATAATGTTAAATACTAAACAATTTACATTTGGCTTCCGGTTATTTTTTTCATATTTTAAAAAAAATTGTCATCTGGACAAAAAGAGTGTTTCTTTTAAACAGAGAGAAAATATAAAAGAAAGTAATATGCAGATTACCTATATGTTTACCCTGAAATGGTGATGCTGCTTGAAAGAATGCCTCATACTCTTACAAATATGAATATCACACAGACTGATAACATACCACTAGAAAAGCAATGCTTCAGCCAGGAGAAAACACACTTCAAACAACTTCATTTTCTGACCTTCACATAGCTTCTGCTCCAATGAGTCTCTGATCCGGTCAATGGTGGTGTAATCTTGGGCATACAGGACATAAGTAGATGATGGCTTATTGGCAATAGATATCAGTTCCGAGGTGGTGATCTCACTGCCAACTCCCACTGCAAATACTGTAATACCCTGAGCTCGTGCCTCCATGCTTGCATCCACCTGAGGAACAAATGTAACTTGCAGTAAAAATGATCCTCATTCATCCTGTAGTTTTCTTGCTACAAGCAGGTCATATAGAGTTCTTCGAATAGTTTTCCAAGCCATTTGATACAGCTATTGTAATCTGGGCTCACCCATATAAATATGACCGAGCGTCACTAAAGAAGGTAGGACTGTATTTACCACATCATCCTGAGACTTGCCGTCTGTGACAACCACTGCAATACGGTTTTTGACCTGGTTGACCCGCTGGGAGGCAGAGAACACATGGTCCACAGCAAACTTGATGGCCCTGCCAGTCTGCATAAAAGATCAGAGAATACTGTTAAAGCAACCAAGTTTACAAAAAAATTATAAGAAATGTGTTTATGATTCAGTTCCACCTGAACTTTTTCATATCCCGAAACATTACAACCAACATGACATTAAAACCGATGTATTTTACTGAAATCGATATAATAGAGCAAGAAAAGGTAGTGCATAACGTTGAAGAGGCATTGAAATAATATGTGGTTTTCAGTTTTTTGAAAATAAAAATCTGAAAAATGTTGGATGCTTTTAAATCTAATACCCATAAATAAAATATAGCATCAATTTCCTGTCAAAGTCACCTTATTAGTTATTAGAGTCCATCTGTGTGTAATCTAATCCCAGTTTAAATTCAACTGTCCTGTGAAGGCCTCAGAGGTTTGTTATAGAATACAGGCTGAATAAAAATATACACCATACTTTGAGGTTTTTATTTCTCAAACACTAAAAAATGATGTACTACTTTGGAGTGGTTTGTCACATAAAACCCAAATAAAATTCACCAAGGTTTGTGGTTTGAAAAATAAGGGGTGTAAAATACATTTGGAAGTTTTTGTACCTCAGACATTGATTTTCTGTTTCATTATTATGTTAGTAGACTAAAACAACATATACTTATTGAGCTTAAAATAATATTTGTGCATTTACAGGACGTTTATTGAAGTTATTTAGGGACACTGCAGCATAAACTCCTGTCTAAATGGAACACTTGTTTCCACAACCAGCCCAAGCCCTAAACTTTAGATTTACAACTTAAAAGTAGTGAAGATGACCAGAAAATAAAGATTTTATAATGATCTAATTGAACATGCTAAACTGTCCATGGTGTACCCAGCATCTCACCCAGTGAGCACTGGAAAAAGACACCAGTCACCCCATGACCCCTGGATGGACAGGCAGTAACATGCTTCACCACATAACACATCCACTGAGGTCAGGATAAAATTGTTCACAGTCTTCCATCTCTGAAACCTTGTAGGGCTCATTTGTTGTATAGTTCTTCATTTGTTTCTTCTTCCTCCAGTTCATTTCAAGCAAATGATTTCAGCTTCAAACCCTTTGATTTAATATCCCACCTGATGTCCTGTCATGGTTTTGTTGATCTTGTTTTATTTAGTATAATCTTAAATTGGCTATTTCAGAGGAAAATTGGTGTTTTGATGTCTGTTTCTCATGGAACAAAGTGCACTTTGTGATTTTTTTTTTCCATCAAGAGACAGATAAAAAAATAAACAAGCAGCATTTTCTGGTATTGGTTAAAAAAATATAGTTGTAGTATCTTTTTATATTTTCTAGTTTCTTCTCTTCGTTCTAATTGCACCACTGTGTGTAAAAAGCCTTAGGAAAAACCTTTTATTGCAGTAACACAATGTCAAACCCAGCCTTTCATTTTTGGACATTTATTCCATTCCACATTTACAAATAATTGATTTTTTTTTTTTTTTTTTTTTTTTTTTTTTTTTTTTTTTTTTTTTTTTTTTTTTTATAATTGGTGCTACAATTCTTCTTATAAAGTATATATTTTCCCAGACTGAATAAATAATCTCAAATTAAAGGTTTAATAGTTTTTTCAATGTGAAATTCTTCTGCTGCAATGAAAAATTGGTATATTTTAAAGCTGTGTATGCATCTTTACCAGAGGTACCTAAAGAATTAGAGGGCGCTGGAAGTGAGGAAAGATGCTCGCTGTGAATGACATCCCCTGCTGTTTTACCTGTGTATTCCCTCCCAAGTAGTCGATGCTCCGTATGGCCTGGATTAGCTCTGCTCCACTATGGTGACTCCCCAGCGGTATTTCCAGTCGAGGTGTGTCACTGAACTGGATCACGGCCACCTACAACAGAAACACATTGAATTGAGAAGAAGCATCAAACACCATGATTTGTCTACCTAAATTCTCATAGCAGTCAAATTATACAATCTCTACGGAAGCCAAAAGCAGTCATACTCGCATGGTTATTCCCAATGGCTTTCTTGAGATAACGAGTTAATCTTGAGAAAACAATGTTTTTTTTTCTCAAGATCATGACATGATTGGTGTGTGTTTTAAACCTGATTCCATCTTTCAAATGCATGCCACAACAGAGGGAGAGGACTTATAAGTGTAAGTCATGGCATGTATGTGTAAATTGTAAATGAATAAGTGATGGTAAACCATAATGACACCACATTGTTGGTCTGATGATTAAACCATTGGGAAATTAACTCTTTATCTCAAGGAAACGATCAACGTTATTTCATGATAACGACATAAATGTCTCATTATCTCAAGAAAACCACCTGGAAAAAACATGTATGACCGCTCTTGGCTTCCATAGATGTCCTCTGGTTAATGTTAAAAAATTGTTAGGATTCTACATTTCAGGTAGTTTTACCTGCGTATAATGAAGACTGATGTCAAACTGGCTGCTGATGTTGATGAGCCACTGCTTGGCGGTCTCAAAGTCCTCCAGACCGACACTCCAAGAACCATCAACAATATACACCAGGTCATTCACAGCTGTGCTGCACCCTGTGCACACATCGAAGGACAAACAGCAAAAATTCCAAATGAACTCAGAGCTTTCTTTCACAGACATATGCAATTCATTTCATACAAGTTTTCACTTCGCATGCTTTATTAATCCAGTATGTCTCTTTATGTCTTTAACAGTAGTGTGTAACAACATCATCCCTACCGGCTCTGACATCATCCTGCACAGCGTCTGCTGTGGTCAGAAGCAACATCACACTCCAAACTGACCACAGCGACATGCTTTCAATAGAAAGGTGTTCGTCTTCTGCTCAATCTCAGCCTGTTTTAAACAGATAAAATGAATTTTAGCGAGCACTTTTGTAGCGCGCATGATGACATGCACTTAGAAATTCATCAATTACGTTCCGCAACTAAATCCCATAAGGTTTTAGTTGCCCTAAAAGCTTATGGGCAACTGGACTGTTTCCCTTGAGAGACGTTTCGCCTCTCATCCAAAAGGCTTCTTCAGTTCTGAATATGGTTGGAATTACCAGGCTTATAAATCATTGTCAGAACGATCACACTAGTCACTAAAGGGACAATTAGGGTCTGTTTTGCTATAAAGTGAAAAGAGGGATTAAAAAACAGGACTGTCTGCATATTCTTCAACTTCACTTCAAATCAGCAGATTGATGAGTGAAACAACTGGGTGATCCAACAGAAGAATGGAATGGACGCCATCCTCAGACCTAATGAAAAATTGAGTGTGTCCCTGTACACCTACAAATTCTTCATATTGCTAATAAAAGCATCAGATGTCCACCCAGAGTTATGGCAGAAGGTTGTTCATGGTTACAAACAATGTGTGGTTTCTCTGCAACCTGCTAAGGGATATTTCATGAAATATTAGCTGGGGTGAATGTATGTTTGAGCGTGTATCCGACCCGGCTATTTACTTCTCTTGTCAGCCTTCCAGTCTGAATTTAAAGCCCACATTGATGATAGAACTTTATATTTATATTTTGTTCAAAAATTCACCACATCCACACATTTCTTGACCAAGCTGAAAGAACAAGTGAGTAAGAACAAACAAGCCAGTGAGAGAGCCCACAAGAGAAAGAGTAGCAGCATAATGAAGCTGAAATAAATACCCATAAATCATTGGTCTTTTATATTTTTTTCACTCTCTTAAGTTAAGTCGGTTGTTGTTCACAGAACTTGAGATGCAGCCAGTAGAAAAATAAACATGAAAAGAAGCTTTTTTTAATTTCGCCTTCCCAGTCATTGTAATCATAATCCGTCACTGAAAACTGCCTTTGATTTGTTTTTACTTTTTTTAAATTATACAGCTAACTAGAAATATAGTTGTTTAATTTTCTTTTTCTGTTGGCTTTAAAGTTGCCATAGTTCAGCTGCACCTGCAACAGCAAATGTGTTTTCACATATGACAGTGGCAGCGTGAGAACTGTCCAGGAGAAAATGTGGTGAAAGGAAGAATTTTTTTTGTGTGTGCTTTAACAGGCTATGTCTGATCTGTACAGAGACTCTAGAAATGATGAATTAGACTCTTCATATATTTGAGAGCATGTGTTTGTGGACACAGATCAGTTCTCTCATATCCAAGCTCTGCTATAATCATGAGTTAACACATACACTATAGAATATATAGCTTGAGCATCCACATTGCCTTGCAAAATGGTCAGTCTTTTCTTCTCCGTTGTCCCCCCTCCCCTTTTAAAGTGCTTCTGGGAATTTTCATCTTGTGCCATGTGGAACATTATAGCACAGCAGCGCATTTTCTGCAGAGCTCTTTCCATGTTCATTTTTTCAGAGCACACATGGTTCCACCGACCGCAAGGACGGGCCAGAGAAAATAACAGTGTGAGCACCATGCTGGACGGGAAGGCACAAACATAAACAAGGCAGTGAGGGTTGCAGTGTGCTGGCAGAGAACCAAACGTCACTGAGCTGAAGAGATCCTTGTTCTCTGTCTGTGATGTGCTGTTAAAGAAAAACAACAGATCGCATCTGGGATTTTTTTCAGCTAAAAGAAATAACAAAAGTTAGACACTGTTATTATGTTGTTTTATGAAGGGCATTGGATCTAAAACTGTATATTCCCCTGTAAAATGAGGGAAAATTGAGGGTGCTTGATTTCAGTTTTTTTTCACTGTCATGTACATTTCAACTTGAAAAAAGCCAAAAGAATATGTTGGGAGGAAATAAACTGTTTTAAAAAGTGCAAAAACCTGGGTTAAACAAACACTTTTCATTCAGTTTTAGTGCTTAGTCTTGTCCTGTTGTGTATGAGTATGTCATATTGATGGTGAAAATATTAATAAAAAAACATTTATTTTAGTTTAGATTGGGCAATATTTGCCCAGTCTACTTTGCCAAACTCCTCCAAATCTATCGGAGTATGAGAACATTCCCACAGATTTTTTTGTCCTCTTCTTCTCATAAAGTTATGCTCTTGTTGACTTTGATGTATGCCCTAACTTATCACAAACCTACAAAATAGCTTTTCTTCAGATTTCTTGCAGACACTTCAAGGGCTCTGCACGGTCAAGCCAAAGTGCAGAAGTTGGTTCTCCTTGTCACAGTTGTGTGACGAAAATTCATTGTTTTTTTTAATGTTTCAGACAACATGGAAAATAAAATGAGATGTCGCAGTCATTATTGATAGTTGTTCCTCTCAGCCATGATCGCAGTGTTTACTATACTGTTGTAAACCACATATATGACTAAACACTATGACAAATACTGCAGCAACTACATGACTGCATGTCGACTGTTCAACTTCGGTCCAACCATGTTTTGTCCTGAGAGCAGTGGTGTCCAAAGTCGGTTCTCCAGGGCCTGGATCCTGCATGCTTTAGTTCTCTCCCTGGTTCAGCACACCTGGATCAAATGATGGCTCGTTACCGGGCCTCTGCAGAATATGGACATGCCAAGGAGGTGGTTACTACCACCAGGGTCAAATCTGACGGGTATTTGAAACTATTCCTCAACACAAACCTAATTCCCATCAGAACAAAAGTACCCCCAGAGCATGATGCTGCTATGGTGTTATTCTAAGTGATCCTCAGTGCTGTTCTGGTGCCTAATATACCTTTTAGTATTTTGTCCCCATAGTTCAATCTTGTTTTCATCAGACCACAACACATTGACCCACAAATATTTGGGATGTCTGAATAAAAAGCTTTTGAATTTTGGTCTCACTCCTTAGTCTACATATATAACACATATAGAACCTGTATGTTCAGACCAGCAAACTGCCAAAGCCTCCTGCTCTTATACAGGTGGTCAAACTAATGATGATCAGTCCATGAGCAGCGTCTAGCTGTTACTTTGCCTCTTCAGTCTTATGGAGGCAACAAGCATGTACTGTGGCTTCCACACAGCCTATCCATCGTGGCTTTGACTATGTCAAATTATGATAATGTTCAGTCTAATGAGAACACTTGCAGTTAGATTTAAATATTACAGAACCTGAACAGGACCAGATCAGTGATGTTACGTCCTGATATCTAAAACCCTAGCACTGAAAGAGTAGGTATTTATATACCTTGACTGTCTCTTGTTTTACCATCTAGTTGCTTATTTTTACTGAACTACTTTGAATCCCATCAAGACAGAGCAGCTTCTGTACAATCACCAGTCAGTAAAAGATGCAAGATTTTACTTTAATGTAAAGAACAAACACTGTGAGTACATTCCAAGGTCTATCTGTGGAGCAGCAAACCTTGCTTTTATCTGACATCATGGCTTCTAAAATGTTTGAGCCTAATTTCCTTGCCTTATTACTGGAAGTCAATGAAAAAATGCTAATGATTACCTGTCTATGCTTTTATCCCTTCAAAGGTGTTTCTTTAGTAGAACCACAACTGACTGAAACACGTTACATCTATGACGTGTTAGTCAATGCACAGCCGGTCTAAGTCTCTGTGGTTACCACTCTAAATAAGGCCCTCTTGGTAAATGTTTGTGCTATATGACATTAGGTTTGATCAAAATACCTGCCCTAACTCACCATCTGCCCCCCACAACCAGTTGTACATCAAGACAAGGAAAGTTTCATTAAAATTCCTGGACATCTGCAAAAAGTCTGGGAGGCTTTTGTTTGTTTGTTTTTTTGTTTTAACGTGTCCTGTCCAACTGTGTGGCACTCAGAATTGTCGTCTGAATGTCAAGGTAAGGCCCAACAGATTTGCTTTTACAAGCGGCGCATTATGGCTTTTGCCATGATGTTCCCATTGGTATATATATGAAACTTTATTAAAAATTGCTTTGGGTTTATTTCAAATGTAATGAACACAAAGAAGAGAAAAAAAAATGGAAAGGGGAGGAGAGAAAGACGGAGGAAAGGTTTAAAGAGAAAAAAGGAGATAGAAGTAGAGGAGAGAGAGAAAGAAAAGCTTAGAGATAAAACAAGTCAACACCCTTGAAGTCTGCCTCGAGACCTGCGGAAAGAGAAAACAAAACAAAACCGAGAATCCACAACAACAAACAACATATGCATATCTAATAATAACAGTTATAACTTCAATGGAGAGTACACACTACAAGGCAATACCTCTTGTATTACCTTGTAGTCGCAGTCCAACTGAGAGTGTATCTGACAAATACCTGAATCTAGACTCCTGTGTGTGTGTGTGTGTGTGTGTGTGTGTGTGTGTGTGTGTGTGTGTGTGTGTGTGTGTGTGTGTGTATGTGTGTGTGTATGGGTGGGTGTGTGCTTGTGTCTATAAGGTTTCTCCCTAAGAATATTTGAAAGTAAGTGTGAGGGCCCACATCCAACCCCCAGGACTGGCACAAGGAAGACTGGAGCCACAGACATCCAGTGGCCCCCAAAGCACGGAGCCCCTGGAACCCCCCCGCAGGGACAACCGGACCCCCCATACCCCCCAAGAGGGCAGGAGAGGCAAGCCCCGATTGACCTCCAGCAGCCACGATGCAGAAGCCCCAGGGGGCTGCAGCGACGAGCCCACAGGCCCTGCTGGCAACCCGCTACGCCGGAGCAGATCCAGCCATGGATAGAGATCCGAGACCCAAAGGCACACCACCCGACCGAGCCAGGGCACCCAGGCCCCGGCAAGCAGCCACCAGGGTGAGCCGGCACCTGGCCCCAGACACCAAGAGGCACCCGCCACCAGAGGGGAGTGTGACGGGGGGGTAAATAGGTCCCACATTTAATGGGGGCCCAAGATAATCCAGGAGAGGAGGCAACCTGACAGATAAACAGCCACACACAAACACAATCACACATTCCCACCCACATGATCACATACAGACATTCACATCCACTCGCCTAACATAAAAGAAACAAAATAAAAAAGGAGACGTCATACACCCACTTTTGCTCCCTTCACACACTCTATACCCCCAGGTCCAGGTAACATCCCCCAAAGGGACAACCTGTCCCTGGACACAGGAGATGTGCAATCAGCTGGTTTTAAGCTTGATTGCCTTGATGTGGTCTTTTTTTTAATTATTTATAACATTATGATGCCAGATGAAGCCCAGAGATGGGCTATTTAAGGCCCCATCCACACAGAGATGATTTTAGGTGTATCTGCAAGTGCTTTTTGTCGTTTAGACAGTATATCCACATGGAAGACCGGAAACAAATCTTTTTGAAACCATGTCCCAGACTGGATACATTTCAAAACGCCGGTTTCATGTTTCCGTGTTTTTGAAACGACGACATCGTAGCACCATCTCTTTCTCTGTCCTACATGCCCCTCTCACAAATAATAAGCTTGCTTCCATTCAGCGTTGTTCAGGTTTTTGCGTCGTTCTGTGGCAGTGTTACAGTGCCTGTCAGACATACTGCAATTTTTTTTTTTAGTTTACAAAAATGTACCGTATTCATCTCCATGTAGACGGGGCCTAAAGTAAACCATTTCTTTAATGTGTTTAACTCATGTATGCTGTTCATTCAGAATGTGGGGGAGCAAGACTGATAAGATAACAGGAAGGCTGAATAGAGTACATTAAGGGGATCTGTTTTATCATTTTTAAATGTTCAACCTCTGTCTGTGCTGGTAAAATGATAGGTTTGGATTAAGATTAAGTTAAAGACTTAAATTCTCAAGAAGATACACATCAAGACTGCTATTTCAGCAATGCTAACTGTGCTAACCATGCTAATCATGAATTTAAAATAGCCAAAGCCGGTTTAAAATATCATCTCTCTAATGATTTTATCATTATGCTAAATAAAAATCTTTTTTTTTTTTTTTTTTTTTTTTTTTTTTTTTTTTTTTTTTTTTTTTTTTTTTTTTTTTTTTTTTTACAGTGATTTCTCCCTTACATACTCTGGTGCTGTAAGGAGAAGGAAAAAACTATAGAAACATTGAGCTATTTATAATATACATATATTTGGAGCATCAAAACTCCACATGCCCCTCACTCAAATATCCACCTTTCTGCACATATGTATGGCTGGGTGGCTTCTGAACTGAGATTCCTCCAAAACCCAACCCTACATCTGGAAAACCATGAAGTGCAGCGCATTGACCACATCAGCAGCCTCTGCCGCCTCTGCAGGATCATGTAGCATTCCTTGTGTGCAGATGCTGCTGGGATTGCTGTCCACCATTATATAAAAAAGTTAACTCAGACCAAAAATAGCAGTTCTGGAAATGCTGCATACATTTACTTCCTTGTTTAACAGTAATAAGTGCTAAAATGTACATGTGCTTGCTTATTGCAACACCCTAGAGTTGGTTTTGCAAAGTTTCATTTGCAAAACCAGCTATATTCGTACAGAACGCAACACAAAGACACACAGGACAGACAACCACACACACATTCAGACCTTGGGGCAATCAACCATACATGCATGTTTTTACACTGCAGGAGGAATCAGGGAACCGAACCTGGGAAAAACTCAGCCATGCACAGAGAGAACAGGAGATCTCCACACCGAAAGGCCTCAGTTGGGATTTAAACCCAGAACCTTCTTGTTGCAAGGCAACAGTAATTTATGATTTCCAAAAAAATAATAAATAATTTAGAAAATCAATGCATGCATTTCTCTACTCCTACTTTTGTACTGCTACATAAAATCTGGTCCAACCATTTGCCTTGAGAAGTCACCTAAGTGTGAAATTTATTCCACTCATGGGTATACAGTATCTCAAAATAAATTCAGCTGTTCAGTGAATGTCTCAGAGGTTTGTTACAGAACATTTATGAACAAACAGCATCATGAAAACCAAGGGAACCCAGCAGACAGATGGTGGGGCATCGGTAGCTTGAGGCAAACTGCAAACAGTTTGCCTCAAGCTACACGGATGCTGTACGGATACAGCAAACCTGCTATTTCCAGATTGGGCAGCATCTCCCTGTGGGGGTGCTATTTTAGCAGGGACAAGGAAATTAGTCAGAACATCTTATTGCTGTTTGTGTATGTGTTTCAGGACGGACTGGGGGCTAGTTGGTCATGTGACAGTTGTAGTGATGTAGCACAGGATTTGGGGGTGTTTAACTGAATCAGTCGTGTGTTCATTTTTTCATGGTGTTGAAAGGGTCAGGAAATATATATATAGCATCAGTAAATATTTGTTATCAGCCATAGAAGCAAGACTAATATTGGATATCGATATCAGCCGAAATTTTCACATTGGTGCATCCATAGTTTAGATGAAAGTGTATTCATGTGTTTGAGAGGCCCAGCCAAAGTACAATCCATCACAGATGCTGTCCATCAAAACTGGCTGAGCTATTTTACAAATGAAAATGGGGGAACAATTTAATCTCTAAGTGTTTAAACCTGGTAGAGATATGCACCAAAAGACTTAGAGCTGTAATTACACAAAAAATGGCTCTACAAAGCATTGGTTCTCTTAAATTGTTGAGAATAGAAATGCATTGTACTCAAAATTCTAAATTATGTTTCATTTGCCTCCAAATTCATTATATAACGCCCTATGTTGGTCTATCAAATAAAATCATAATAAATTTATTACAGGTTTGTGGTTGTAACATGAATAGTGAAAAAGAAAGGGTTGGTTGTGAATACTTTCGCAATGCCCTGTATGTATATATACATATATGACAATTGTCTGCTCCCTGCCAACTTAAACCAACATTCAGCCCAGTGTTTCTACAGTCTTACCCAGTTTGCCACAGTTTACACAGGTATCATTACAAAGACAGCAGATGTCTCAAGGATCCCCAAAAACCACTACAAAATTGATTACTGCATACATCTAAGGATGACAGAAGATATATGCATATGAAGAGACCCTTCCTTATCCTATGACCATGTTAAAAAGTATTCCTGACAACTTCTCTGTCGTTTCTGCATATGTTCATACTGTAATTAGAAGTTATTTCAAGAAATAGACTCAACTAACAGAATAGGTTTTGAATGCCAAAAGTGCCTTTGCTCCAAATTCAAAGACCTCTCTGACCCATAATCACAGCGCTTCATGTATGCTGTTGCACTGTATATTTAGCTTGTCCTCCTGCTGTCCTGGTTCCTGGCCTCCTATGGCTGAACCTAACTCCCGATCATAAAAACATCACATTCAAAAAAGACAAAAATTCCACATGTAAGGAGTTCATAGAAGCACCACCATACTCAAACATGTTTCTAAAAGTTGACTTCTTGTGCTAATTGGAAAGACTCCCATTGCATGAAATCCACAATGTACTACACCAAAGTAATCACAGGGCCTTACCTTCTCTCTTCCAGCTGCTGGAAGCCAGTGATGAATGCCACTGTGGAAGCAGAAGGTGAAAAGAGAGGAGTCCTGACTCGCCAATGGCAGCCCTCTCTCTGGTTGGCAGAGGGAGTGGTGGGAGTGTCTGGGCCGCCTTTGCAAACTGTGGCCGATTCCACCACAGAAAGTGACACAACATAGACCAGTGTGGATCCTATGTGGAAACCTGCACACGCTGACATGTGACGTGTGGAGAAACCACAGCGGGAAAATGACTGAACCAGAGTGATTCTTAATATGAAGTGGAGTAATGATGGAAGAGTTTGTTAAGATTTTTATTCTTTAGGTGGATAAGAAATGAGCAGCAGGTAGTCAGTCTGAGTCCTTTTATTGAGATAACAGGATGATGTGTGAAGAGTTAACTGATTTAGCGGGAGCAATGTGATAACGTGTCAGTCCTGTGATTTAAAAGAAAGCGTCTTTTCTCAGCAGCTGCTCAGGGGTTGAAATAAATTACAGGGTTCAGAAACTCCATGGCAAGACATTAAAAAGCATTCGTATTTAATGTTGGATCACAGTGAATGACATGCTTCGTGATTAAAAAGATGGAACCTGTTGCAGAAATTCACAACATTTGCTCTTTTATTATTTGAATGAGCATGCTGCAATAGCTCATCCTTCAGTAGATCCCTTGTATTGAGGCAAAGGAAAGTCTAGCTGTCGTGTATGTTGCTGTGATTGTCCCTAATAGTGGTAAACAATACCTGTGTTATTTTTATGCTTCTCTGCCACTTTTGGAAAGTCAATTTTTATGGTCTAGGACTCTCCCTGACTGTTGACCATCGAATTCTGAGGGAACAGTCTGGATTTTGTTTACCAGGTCTTGGAACACAATACCAGGTCTTTACCCTCGCGAAATTGTTGGGGGGAGTTGTGGAAGTCTGATTGTCTGCTCCATTTATGTTGTGGATGTATGAAAAAACCTGCGATTGTGTCTTCTGGGGTATTATATGAGGTGCCATGGTTGCTTTTACAGGCCATCTGGAATCAACAAAGCAAGAGTTCTGCCTGAATTGTGTTAAACTAAATTCTTTTTCCACACAGACTCCACTGGGGTTACCTCATGTACTCATCCTGTTTGTGGTGTTGATGGATGGGATTTCAAGGACACTTTCAGAATTTCTGCTCTAATAACAAACAGAATTTAGGTTATTTTGTTTACTCTGACAATAGTCAAATATGGACTGATTCTGACAACAATGTTGGGTGATGAGTCTGACCCAGCATACAGGGTTAGGTTCTCAACCAAAACAATTGGTTAAAGTGACTAATGTATAACATTAAGCTACCAATGGATGGGTTAACCTCTTGTAAAATGCTTATGATGAAGATGACAGCCAGTATATTGCGCTATTATTTTCTTTGTAAATGTGCTTGATCTTATCATGCTAATTCCTAACCATAATTCCTTCAGTGAGAGATTATGGCTAGGATTTATGTTCATTGTTAACCGTCATTGGTTGGTTCTTTAGCATTTTTCCTTTAGTGATTAGTCTGTTCTTATTACTCTAGATTATGTGTTATGTTATATGTTATATGTTAGCTTTGTTAGACTGTTAAGCAGAGTAACCATGAGTGAGAGAGGTAGTTGTCATAAAGAGATGTAGGGTAAAAGTGCAACTCCTGAACTATCAAGAGAATGGTATTACTGTCAGCAATTTATCTTCAAATTCTGTTGTTGTGTTGGAAGCTAACAAGTAGAAATATGTGACACTGCACATTTCAGTGTTGACCTGATACAAAGTAAGTACAGGGCCAATAGTACCAATATTTTTCTCTTTAAGTTTGATATATCATCAGACTTCTGACCTTTAGGCATTTTTGTGTTTTTTCTTTTGAATTATTTTGTTACAACTCAGGACAATATTTAGATAAAGTGTTTAGGTGTCTACAAAACACTTTATTAACATATTTACATGATAAACAGAAGCAGAAAAACAAAATAAATCTGTGTGCATTGTTTTTTAAATAAAAAATATAATTTCAGAGGAAATCAAAGCAAAAATTTTTTATGGTAGAGTTGAGAAACTACAATACAAAAATAAAATAAAATTTCAAAAGGGAATCTGAAAGTAAAGGCTCGATCTTACAATACTAGTATCGATCCAATACTGATACTGACTTGGTATCAATATTATCGATATTTTGGATCGATCTGCCCACCTTTACTGTAGGGATTATCAGGCTTGGTGACTAGCAAACATGGAGTGCACTATTAATGTATTGTAAAACAAAACAATAAATGTTAACACAGTATTAAAAGGAAATACCATGATTTCAATGTTAATAACACACTTTAACATCATAAAATAATTCAATGTGTGTTAGAAAATTAACACAGTGAAAGGAAATAACACAATTTCAAGTTAAAAGTGCACCCATGTGGTGTCATAAAACAACACCAAGAGTGTAAAATATAAAACGCTATTAAAGAGTTAAAATATTATCCCTTTTCAAAGTATAATTTTAACTCATGCAAGAATTATATAAACTCGAAAAAAAAAGTGTCAAATTTAACTCTGTGAGTTGAGTTAACACTTTTTGTTGTGTAGTGAAGCCAATTGTGAAGCAGCCATGATGGTCTACTTTCTAGCTGTCACTTGTTGTCATGTTCAGAACAGAAAGAACAAGATCGCTGGTGCAAGCAGCTAAAATGAGTTGTTTTCTCAGCAGGATGCCCAGGCTCAGCCTGAGAGAGACTCCATCTGGGATTCCCCCTTTGGGTCTGTTATCTCTGTAGCCTGACCTTGAATAGGTGAAAGTTCAATTATGTTTAAGTTTAATGATATATATACAGAAATATGGTGGAGCTACTTAAAGATAGACTTGTATTTATTCTGAGTCTATGGAACACACCTTTGATAAATAGCACAATTTTTATTATGCAGAGACCTGCAAATTCTTAACATTTCATGCTATTTTTTGCTCATAATGACTGAGTCTCACTCTGTCATAGGTGATATATTTTAATAAACGGTCTTCCTGACCCTTGTGTTTCAGTGTGTTGTAACTGTATCTGCCTTTACACTGTGTCACTAAATCTTTACATTAGGTGTAACGAGAAAAATGTCAACATGAAGGATTTGGCAGGCTGGAGATGCAAAATGTGCATTTACTTTCTAAATAAATGAAGAGCTTTGAAAAAACGGAGCTGAAACAGAGTAGTTTCAGTTCCTCAGCAATCAAATCACGCACTGTGGAAGCCTGGTGTGTCACTGCCCCCTCATGGAGTTTAATGATAAAATTATTCTCTCCTTTTAGTGATGGGGATGTGTAAGAATGAACAAGACAGACAACAATGCTCTTAATCTCAGAGTTTCCATCAAGACGAGAGCAAGGACTGTCCACTGCATGACAATCTAATCTACTGAATCGCTCATGTTTCTGGAAGGCCTGTTGTATTTTTATAGGTTTGTCCAGTGTTTTTCCTGTAAATGTGCTCTAATCCTTGTATCCTTGATTGCAGGTGTTGTTGTCAGCAACATCCAAACAGTTCTTATTCTGTCTGAAAAATCACGGTTTTAAATAATTTTGGAGCATAATAAATATTGGAACTGATACTGTATGTACAAAAAAGCTGCATATTAATTTTCGTTTGATTTTACTTCTAATTTACATATGTTTCCTCTAGAAGGTAGTATTATCTACAATAAATGACATTCAACAGTCTTTGTACATTTCCATGAGCAAAAAAAAAAAAAAAGTCTAGTTTGAGGGATGTTCCTTTTGTACACATTTTACTTACCTATAATCTGACTCCATCTTATTAATGATAGGATAGGTTAGGATAAAGTTGTTCCTGCAGGGGGCTCCTGGGGCTCCATGCTTGGGGGGGCCACTGGGTGTCTGTGGCTCCGGTCTTCCTCATGTCGTCTGCATGTCCTTGGGGGTGGATCTATGGGCCCCCACATCTGCTATCAAATATTCTTAGGGAGAAACCTTATAGACACGCACGCACACACACACACACACACACACACACACACACACACACACACACACACACACACACACACACACACACAGGTGTCTAGATTCAGGTGTTTGTTAGATACACTCTCAGTCAGGCTGCGGTTGCCAACAAATACATCTTGTGTTACCTTGTAGTGTGTACTTTCCATTGAAGTTATAACTGTTATTATATATGCATATGATGTTTGCTGTTGTGGATTCTCTGTTTTGCTTTGTTTTTCTCTTTCTATAGGTCTTGAGGCAGACTTCAAGGGTGCTGACTTGTTTTATCTCTATGCTTTATTCTGTCCTCTACTTCTATCTCCTTTTTTCTCTTTAAACTGTTCAAATTATGTTCAGTAAATCAATCATACATTTGTCATTCTTGCCAATATTTTACATATATGTCAAGCTAAGCTCTCTAAGGGCTTCACATAACTGAGAATATATTTTTCTTCTTCTGTTAAATGGCTGTTGGCAAACCAGCCTAAAGGTACATTAGCGCCCTCTGCTGAGCTTAAGTGTGGAAAGGGAGAATGAGCTGAAAAATCCAAAAAGTACTGTATAACTGCTAAAGTAAAAAAAAAATAAATAAATAAATTCATTCAGGAGCAGTATTTGGTTATAAATCATTTTAATGATATGAGTTTTATATCTCCTCATAATGAGAAAGTTTAAACAGGTATAAAAATACATTCCTCTGACATATTGAAAGTTCCCTAAAAAGGCATCTAGGGGCTCCATCTGACTCTCCATCTTCTAGTTTCTTTCAGATGGTGTTGCAATTTTACTGTTACGATATTACTCATTTAAACAATACAATATTTTGGTTTTAATGAGATTTAAATCTCGTTTTGATGACAAAATTTATCATTTTAACAAGTTTTGTATGTCTATATATCTTTATAACTTTCCTTTTATAATGAGGTACTGCTCCTGAATTTATTTCCTAGCTCTGGCAGTTATACACTTCTATAAAAAACAAACTAAACAAATGTTCTACTGCTTCTACAGAGTACCATGTACATATTTTGAAGAGATGTTGTACATTTTTAAATTTTTTTACACTTGCTCTGATTTGTTCTAAATCTGTATTCCACGTATGCTTCTCTTTAGACCAGGAACTATTTGGTTACCTCTGAAGATAATTAGCAGCACGTTTTTTTTTAGGATAGCTGAGTAAATGGGGCAGAATGGATTTTTTTTTTTTTTGTAAGAAAAAAATGCACGTTTTTGAGGTTTGTGGTTACAAATCTTCCGATATTATTTAAAATTTTAATCCGCGTTGACCAGAATGAATCCAACAGGTGGCAGCAGTCTACTGAGAAGACTGAAGCACCCTGCCGGAAATTATGAGTCGAAGAAGAAAACAACGTAGGAAAAAAGGACTCACTGCTGTGGCAGCGTCAGATGATTAGCTAATAGTAAAAACATAGGCATTTTAGTGTTACTAAACAGTGGTATCGGTTTATAATGCATATTGTTGTTTTGTTTACACTTTGAAGTCTCTCCTTTATCGCTGATAATGATGAAAATGCAGCTACCGATGAAAACAGGCGAGAAAGGAGGCGACGAGACGGCGGAGGACGAATCGCTGGAACCATCCGAGAGGCAGCATATTCCCAGGGCGGCATCTTCCCCTTCGGTGTACGAGAGGCTGCAGGAGCCGCCGCGACCTCGCGTCCACGCGTCGCACCTCGACAGGGAGAGCGTGTTCGAGTGGTTCGGTCACCATCTGAACCCCGCCAAGCGGATCGAGTTCATGTGCGGACTGCTGCATATGTGCCAACCCCTGGAGCTCCGCTTTCTGGGATCGTACTTGGAGGACCTCGCTAGGAAAGATTACCACGTTTTACGGGACTTTGAATGCAGGGCGAATAACCCGAATGATTTAGGAGTCTTAACGGACGTGGTCGACCCAGTGATTCGGTCCAAACTCATCGTCTGTCTGTCCCTGCTCGGCTCTGACAGGAGGGAATGTGCTGGAATACTCTCTCGGATACTAAGCAGCGTGGACTTGGCCTTGTCCTATAGGAACTATAACTACTCACTGCCTCCTTTCAGAGACCCTCAGCATCACCTCCACCCGTTGTATTCACCGTGCCAGGACGGTTCTGTGTGTGAGCAGAAGCGGGACGAACCAGCGGCAGGGGCTCTGGAGCAGTTGGCGCTGCTCTATACCATGGCCTCACTACACCCAGCTTTCCATTTTCACCAACGGGAAATTATCCGGGGACAACTGGACAAAATCGAGCTTTCCCTGGAGGAGGAAAAGCGACAGAGGCAGCTCAGGATAAACGCCCAGTCAACGGTAATAAACAGTTTACTGATACTCGGGCCTTTTCTTGTTGCCTTTAGTGGTGTTTTTTGATGGGAGTCGAGGAAAAACCACTAAAGTTATGAAAATTGAAATTGTAAACACAAAACTTACATATATGACTTGTTTTAAAAACGAGACAAGGCTATCGGTGAATTCTGTATTCACCAAGTAAGCTAATGGCTCTTTAACATCGTAGTTTAGCATTAGTATTAGCATTAGCTGTTTATACTGGAACAGCTAATGATGCTAACCGAGTTAGCTAACACGTTAGTCAGCCAAAAGCAGCTCAAGCTGTACAGGTTGTGCAAAGCTAAAGAGGGCCAGAAATCAGCCACAAAAATATATATATATATATATATATATATATATATATATATATATATATATATATATATATATATATAAATGTATAGATTATTTATTTATTTTTTAAACGTGAGACCATCTACTGAATAGGTTTGTTTACTCGGGCTATCTTTCCCTGATAGATTTTTTTTAGGTGTAGATACAAAACAAAAAAAACAAAAAACAAAGAAGGAATCTGTTGAGAGCTTATATTTTTTTCACAACAAAATACCTAGTTGATAATTTTATTTATTATTATTATTATTTTATGTGAATGGTGCTTTTTGTTGATACGATAATGACCCAATTGAGAACAGGGTCACCCCTGGCTTCATTCAGAATAAGGAAGGCTTATACCAAAAGTTCTATTTAATTTATCGATCCCGTCAAGCAAATATCTACATGATGAAATGAAAAAAAAAATATTTTAAATACAGCTGTGGAATAAAAGAAAATACAATTCTAGGTATCATACCAAGACAATAAAAACATCCTTAAAAAAGTCTTATGCAGTTGTAGAAAAACACAGCAGATTCTGTCAGATTGGTGCCTTATTTTATTGTTTTTCAGTTGGTGCTTCCCTTACAGATTGATTACATAAACTGGTCTCATTCAATTATTTTTTTTTCCAAACACTGCATTGTGCAATATGGCTGAACATCTGGACATTAATCTCATTTATCTAAAAGAGGTTGTCCCAGATTGCTCAGTCAAATGGTGCTTTGCAAACCAATGCCATGCTGCCATCTTATTTTCCAAAACAGTCAGTATTCATTCAGTCCTTTTCTTTATTGTCTGTTACGAATTTTAATAGTTAACATGCCTTATTGAGTCCTGTAGAGTCCAAGATGGAGCTCTTGGGTTATTTGCAATTTCATTGTACAGTAGTCTGACCGGGGGGTTGAATTTGCAAGGACATCCATTCCAATCCTTAGAAGTTTGGCAACTGTCTTAAATATTGCGTAGTTTTGTGTAACTGCTACTCCATGGTCATTTCTGATGTCTTTTATTTATTAGTGCTTTTCATTAGCAACACCTATATGCTTTACCTCTAAACTAAGCCTGTTGCAGTAAACAGTAAATCAGTTAATCGCATGATAAAATTAGTGCGATAATTTCCATTTGGACAACAATCTTTCAAGAGATTCCCTTTAATATAATTGAAAAGCCGGCATTTTGAGAAATGCTACAGACATTTGATAACCAGTACAAAGTACTTGGTTTGCACTACCTGCCACTTTTGCCTGTTTTCCCTGTCTAAGATGAATGATTGTTTTTTTGTTTGTTTGTTTTTTTAAATTCAGTTTTGGTTACCAAGACTACATAATCCATTTTAATTATTGTTGTTTGGTTATTTAGGATATTTTAAATGATTTCCAGTTCCAGTGTTAAATATTCTTTAGAAATTAAAGTTTGTTTTTTATTATCTTTGACTGAGTATACTTGCATTAATAAGCCATTATTATGATTATATTAATTGTAAATGGTTTCAAAATGACAATATTATCATTTAATGCAATAAATTCTGGGACAGTTTATCATCCAGGATAACTTGTTATTGTGACAGGCCTGCTCTAAACCCCATGGAAGCAAGGGTGTACTACTTCCAAGTTTTGCCGTGGAAATTGGTTCTATAAGCTGCTGAATAAGAGGATGTGTTTAGTTTTTCCACATATAATGTTTACTGGTTCCTGCAGAGAAATTGTCGGTGACTGAACACAAGTCTTATTGGACCATTTGCTGCATTGGTGCTTGGTAACCAGAGATCCCACTTATGGAGAGGGGCTGGTACTGGGTGGAGGGAGATAAGAAAGTGGAAAACTATTTGAGGCAGGAAGAGACACTTGCTAGTCAACATAAGGACAACTCAGATTAGATCCAGACACCAGAAATGTCACCTGAAGTCATGACCTCAGCCTCTAATAGAATGTGTGCTACTTAATATTTCAGAAGAGAAATTCTTGGTTTGCTACAACATGTTAATAGCAAACCATTTAATTATTCAGTGCAGCTATAAATTTGTCTTAATGTCCCATTTAGTCAAATTTAGCAGGCCAGTAATGTTTCTGACCAGTTGAACCATTTTCACTCTGTTATGTCTGCACTTGATCTTGATCCCAGTGATCGGTATGCTAAAGCCTCGGGAAAGTTAGGGTAGATAGGGATGTGATGATGTTGGAAAAGAAGAAGCAGTGAAGAAAATATAGCCACATTGTCATCATTATACTGAACAGTAATAACCCAACCTCAAGTCCAGATATTGTTCAGCCAGGTTGACACGCCGCTATAGCACTAAGTTTTCTTTCTGGAAGCTTCTTTCACCTTTTGTTATTCATTTGATGGTATTAGAAGGTAGGGGTGTGCTGATAAATCGGCTCCGATTTTATTCATTTTGGGTGATCGGTGGTTGACCGATATTTACATGTGAAACCGATCTAGTCCACCAGTCTTACCTACCTCCACAAAGTTCAGAAGGTCAGCTACTGTCCCCTTCTGCACGTGGTTTACAATAGTCACCCCACTATTGCCAGTTTAGCAACTTTCTCTTTGTCACTATATTTAGACTCCTTCTAGTAATTCTTTTTTAAACGGCGAGCGACAACTCTAGTGACATTTTGTGTTTTTGGAGACAGTGTCAGCTATAAAAAAAAAAAATTGGCAGGTCAGGTTTTCCAAAGATTGATGATTGGCCAGAAAGCAGCAATCGCTGCACCTGTATTGGAGACACTTTACTGAAATCAGAAACGGCTAACTGAGTGGTCCTCACTAAATAACTTCCACAGGGAAGAGTGCTGTCTGGTAACTCTGTTTGGTGCATTTACTGACTAGAAAAGAGATCGGATTTTTAGTTTTTAACCATCTATTCTCAAATCAGGGATGGTCTGTAGCAAATTTGAATCCCTACCTGATTTCTGGTTACATCAAGTTGGGATAGTATTTCAGTATTCCCATTCTTTTGTTTTTTGGTTTTTACCAATAAGCACTTTCAGTCCTTTTTGGTTCTTTCTGTTCTGCCTTTTAATTTCTGATCAGTTGTGGGACAGTGCAGCCGAAGGCCTTGAGCTCAACGTGTCAAGTTGATGTGATCCAGGGACTAATCTGTTAATGTTGTCCTCCAGGAGCTGATGGCTCAGCAGGTGGACTTCATGGCCTCCCCGGTGCAGGACTTTGCAGAGTGCACAGCCTCCCATCCTCCATGCCAGAGCCGCCGCTCCAGTCGCTGGGCGACACAAAGGGAAGGTAAAAGAAACGGGGAAGATGGACGTGGATGGAATGGTTCATTTTGGAGTTAAAATTCCTCCAAATTCCAGCAATGACTGTCTAAATATGTATAAGAGGAGAAGTAATATTTTTTGTACTTTTGCAGCTGTTCACATCGAGGGGATTGTGCTCAGGGGGATCTCTCGGACGGGAACAGATAAAGAATACAGCTTTGAGGTAAATCTTGGCACCTGACGTTTCAGATAGTCTGCTCTGATGTGTCGCTGTGCAGTGTGGGATTTGTTTTTGGTCTCATCCAAGACATGGCATGAATTTGTTTCCATTTTCACTCATGAACTCATTAACGGTCTGATCCAAACACCTCCTGAACTGTTATGCACACCTGGACGTCATAGCAGGATGGGATTGGCTGCACAGCTGAAAATACAACCACACTGTTGAGGCAAGACCCTCACATCCTGTCGAAAATAGTAAATAGAGCTCCAGTCTGACTGCTTTTGCATTCATCTGACCCCACTAACCCACTGTGGGTTTAGATATAGGTTAGTGGAAAACAGCAGGCTGGAGGCTTTTTAAGTAGAAAACTAGGGGTGCATCGATGGATCGGCCCTGATTACCCTTAATTTTTAGTGATTGGTGATCAGTCGATACTTATATACGTGAAACCGATCTTTTGTACCTCTGCATAGCTCTGAAAATCAGCTACTGCCCCCTTTGTTCTGCCGTGAGAGAGAGCTGGCTGACAGACCCGCCCACCAGGCCACACCTAAACTGTTCAGTTATATTTAAGAGCATTCCCTCATGTATAGGTAAAACAAGGTTGTATTGTTTCACAGGTTTTGTTCTGTGTTTTTCAATAATGTAAGACTGGAACATTGAAGGTGTATTATGAGCTTAAATCACCTGGCGGCGTTGGTTACTAAAAAATCAGAATCGGTCGGCAGGCCAGGTTTTTAAAGATCGGCGGTTGGCCTAAAAACTGAAATCAGTGCACCACTGATCAAAAGATTTGATGCAATGTTTCAAACTACGACTACTTAAGAATGAGTGTGGGTCATCATCTTATGCTTGACGGATCAGATAGTGGACTGATATTTTGACAAATCGAAAGGAAATGTTGCAGATCTTCTAGAATATCTCGGTATTTCCAACTGCAGGTCATGTGTGAAAGGAGACTTTTACTTTGTTTGCAACTCAGCTGTTGGCCGAGGCTCTTAGGCTACGTTCAGAAGAACATCACGTCACGCAGCAGTGCTCTGTTTACAGAAGTAAGAATTGATGCTGCCGCCTATGGGTCAATTTTGAAGTTATGCAGAGTATGCATAACAAGACGAAGGAAGCTAATAAAAAGAAAGCACGACTAATAGCAACGGCCTTTTATGGAGCATTGACTGCAGCTTCTGGAGGGAAGTCTGTTTGGACGTGCAGTTGGACCAGGAGTGGTCGTATTATGACATGATGCGTTTCAGTGACACAGACATCTTTCATAAGTTTATGGCTATAATTTTCAGCCATTGTTTATCTCCGGATTTTCCACGACTGACTTTTCTGGTGCAGAATTATGACTCATGTCTCACATCAAACTTGGTGTGGGCATTTATTGTATCGTTCATCATTTATGGAGATAAATTTCTTATCGAGAATAATTCTGATTTATTGTTGTCGCGATAAATTACAATTAATGATGTTTAAAACCCCCCCAAACTGTCCGTATTGTGTGGGATTGTTCATTTTACAGTTTTTTTTCACTGTTTGTTTAATCAGTGCATCAATAAATATCAGTACATTTGAAAATATGATTAAATGCATTTACTGTGTGCAGTTTCACTTTCATTGTTAGTACCACAAAAATAAAACCTTAAGTCCATATCACCCACATAAAAGTCGGATAAAATGGGATGTGACCGTTCAGACTGCAGGCGCTTTGAAATCTGTCTGATATGATATTAGTCGGATTAATTGGGATGAATCAATTATTAAAATAGTCGTCAACTAATTTAGTAATTGATTAATCATTAACAGAAGCATACAGACTCAAAAAAGGCCATTTGCTGAAAAAAATGACATATTCAGAGCAGTAATTAAGACAAAACCATACAAAATATATATATACACTTTCAGATAAAACACCTTTGTCTGTAAATGATTTACCTAAAAGTCCTTAAGTGACATAATTTTAGCTTCACCCGGTTCAATTTCGGTTCATGAATGCTCTGTTATTGCAATTTAGACAAGAAAAAGTTGATTTTCTTATTTTAAAAAGGAATGAAATTCTTTGTCTATCTGTTTGCATCTTTTAATGTAATCCTCATATTGTATAAAAAAAGGTTAAATGAAAAATGAAAACAAGTGTGCCAGATTGTTTTTATCCGATGAATGGATTGTCAGAATAATCGCTAGAATAACCGATGACTGAAATAGTCGTTGGTTGCAGCCGTAGCTCTGGTTGTTTTTTAAGTTGTGTAACTCAGCTTAGCTTTGTTTTTATGATTTGCCTAACCCAAACCCTGGTTAAAACTAGTGGTGTTCTCCATGTTGCATCATCAGAACCTAAACTCCAGCTGGGTTACAACAGGAAGCTGTTGTTTTCACCAGTAATGTTTTCTTCATGGGGCAGATGATGAGTGAGTGATCTTAGAAATCATATTTCACTTCATTGTTTAGATTTGGTTCTGCATTTCAAAGCACTGCACGAATGTTTAACCTGCAAAACTCTTGGGTCATTTCAGCGTTGCTATCAGAGCTTCTTTGTTTTTCCTTCTGGGCTGATGATGGCGTTCTCTCTGCTGGCTTGCAGGTGAAGTGGTCAGACTCTTCCTCCAGCAGTGTGACCAAAACCCATCATGAACTGGAGAACTTCCTTCTTACGGTATGCACTGTGGTTAAGGCCAGCTGAAATGTGCTCTTCAGGCGTGTGTTGCATTGACTTCTTGTCAGATCAAGCCGTCTCAAAGATCCTAACGGTGGGAATATTTCTGTCCAGCTTCCAAAGGATCAGTGCACGGAGTCTTTTGAGAAAAGCATTCTGAGACTTCTGAGCCAGGGGGACCAGTATGAGAGCAGGGAGGTGGAGAAGAACCTCAGGTAACTTCTAGCTAACCGCTAACTCACCGCGCACAGACACAGACCGACACAACGCATCGTTCTGAGGCGGGGCCATGCTCCTTCACAAATGGAGATCTAAACAATGAGCTGGGTTTTAGCTGATAGAGGCTCTTAAAATCTGTTGGGCTGTCTCTCTGCCAGGAGCCCAGCTTCCGTATCCTTGCTTAAGAGAAGCATTCCCATAGCATGATGCTGCCACCACCAGTTTTTGCCTTGTGAATGGTATGTTTAGGATGATATGCAGTTTCTGTAACTGGTATTATGACAGCAGTTCTGCTGTTATTTCATGTCCTGTCCCAATTCACAGGAAAATTTGTGGAACACGAGTTGCAAAAGTGATCTAACAAAAGGCTTAAAAAGAAGTTTCAGATTATTTTCTGTCTAAATCTAGTGATTGTGTGCTCTTTACTGCGGATTAATATCCAAATATGGTGAAGTTCTGACTGTCATGGAGTTACTTTATAATTGAATGTATATTGGGTCAGTAAAGAGGAGAGGTGCCTGGTAAATTGACCCAGATTTCCTTAGTTTTGGGTGATCAGCAACCGGCCGATACTTACATGTGGAACCGATCTTATCCACTGACGTTATCTGCCTCTGCAGTGGTCTGAAAACCAGCCACTGTCCCCTTTCGCTCTGACCCGCCCACCGGCTCACATCTGCACGTCTGTGGTTAACAATACTCATCCCGCTGTTGCCACCTTAGCAACTTATTTAAGTGCAATCGGTTCAGCCCTATTAAAGACCTGTTAAAAGGGCTCATATGAGTCACAAACACCCAGAAGATCTGTCTGGTGCCAAATGTTTCTCGTCAGTCAGGATTATTCAGGTAACAGGTGGAGTCTCCTGCAGGTAAAAGTGAAAGTGTTGTGCAAGTGTGAGGTGTCTGACTTTTGAGCTGTTAATCTGGCTGCTGCTGCGCCCAGGATCCTGTAGGTTTGTGATCTCCAACTGCAGCTCCCTTGGCTCGGCCTCCTGTCCGCAGCTTTCATTTACTGCGAAGTGAAACTTTGGATAGTGAAACCAGCCTGGCTGCCTCCACCCCACGGCTCTCGTTGTTTCCTCTTTGATCTGTAAACATGGTGGCAGGAGTTTGTTGAACCTCATAGCAGCCATTGGCTGCTATGAGGTTCTTACAGTAGGAAAAAATAGAGATTACAGTTTTTACACTATTTTTTTAAAAGCAAAAATGTGTGTCATCGATGAGTTTCTGTGAATGAAACCAGAAAAGCTACTGTTTAAGGTTTATTTCTTCTGTGTGTCCACCTGCAGGGAAAGGTTTCTGTCTGCTCCGCCGCTCTTCAGACAGACCAGGAAGGTCTGCAGCTTCTTCACCTGTGAGTCTGGCCACGCCTCCTCCAGACCTGCCTGCAGTAGATGTGAGTCGGAACCTCTGGGGAGCTCTGATGAAAGGCTTAAACTGCTGCTTCTGCGCTCAGTTTTTTCCTTTTTTCCATGATTTCAAATGTTTTTCCATTGAAATTTCTTCTTCTTATTGTTATTCCCGACTCAGTGATGCAGAAACTATTCGAATGTTTCATTTTAGGTCACATTCAGTTAAATCAGGGGTCTGAACCTGAGGTAGACCTTCAATACCTGTGCCTGAAAATGAAATAGAACACCTAAAATTTTTAAGTATAACTCTAATCACAAATGCAGATTTTTAGTAGTTTTTACTCTTTTAGAAGATATTTTTGGATCAACTTCTTTTGTTTTTGTCTTTTAGGTTTGAAACTGTGAGTTTTTTTTGTTTGTTTGTTTGTTTTTTTAACATAATTTCCACAGATTTCAGCATCGCTGAGAAGAAAATGTATTGATCCTATTTGGTTTTTTTTTTTTTTTTTACAAAGTTTTATGGGGTTTTTTTTATTTTAAAACCTAAAAAACAGAAATAAAACAGTGGTTCTTTAAAAATGACAACAAAATTCTGAGAAGATGTGAATCTTTTTTCCAAATACTCACAAAATATTTGTGGCTCACTGGACTGATGGCAACATTGGATCTTTGGGTTGTAAAGGCTGGAGACCCCTGAGCTAAAGCGAACTATGATTCAGGCGCCACCTGTATGATAAACTGCTGCCGTCGCTGTCGAGCCATTCATGAATGTTTTTTACATTTCTTAACAGGTAACTTCCAGCCTGGAAAGGCCTACCAGCCAGACTGCTCTGATGCCTCCAGTCAGGATGAAGGTGGGAGGAGCAAAAACTCTTTTCTCCCTGCCATTGTTTCTGTTTCTGACAAATGAGCCCGGCAGTGACAGGGGGAGCAGGAAGGAAACTCACAGAAGCATGCAGCAGAGAGAGGCTTCACGAGTTGGATCAAACCTGCTAACCAGGGCTGCTGCAGCAGTTTGAGCTCCATAGTGACGACAGCGGGGGGGCGGAATATGATGACCCAGTCATCATATTTCATGGCTATATTTGCCCCAGTTGGTGCTGGTCTCAGGTCAGCTTAGTTTGATCTAAATGAGGTGATCACAGGTCAAACATGCCTCTAAAGGTGATTTCCCAATCTTGCCACATATTCTCAATCTGATTTAGGTCTGGACTTTGACTGGGCCATTCTAAAACTGGAATGTGCTCTCATCTGGACCAATGGATTGTAGCTTGGAGGTGTGTTTAGGGTCTATCGTCCACAAAATTCCAGTAGTTCACATAGGCCTGTCACAGTAAGCAATGAATCAGGTGGTCGCATGATAAATTAAAATGATCTTGATCATTTCCATTCTGATGATTAATATTTTTTAAAGGGAAATTTTGATAGCAGAGACGTCATAACCCATTTAATTTATGGTTTCAGTTGTGTGTGGTTTTTATTTCAGCTTTATTCGTTGCTTTTGGTTGTGTCTTATTTTGGATATTTAAAATAACTTAAAAAATTACTAAATAAATACAGAATATGGAGAAAACACGATGAAAGAATGTGACAATGAATAAAAAAATGAATAACAAATGAAAAAAAACTAAAAACAATAAGACTGGAAACAAAGTCGAAAGTAAATGTTAAGTGTTCTTGACAGAATTAAAGTTTATTGGTCTTTGAGAGGGCAAACTTGCATTATTATGCTATTATATAACTTGAAAAGGCTCTCAAAACAACAATAGTGTCATTTATCGTAATGTTTCTGGGACAATTTATTGTCCAGCAAATTTTGTTATTGTGACAAACCTAAGAATATGATGGAATATATAATAGAATATGAATCCTGATGCAGTTTTTAATCTTCTTTCTGCCCAGAGTCGTATGTTCAGGGACACAAGAAGAAACATGGATCCAAGACTCCATGTCAGCTGTGAGTGGACGGCCGTTTCACTCATTTTTTGCTTTTTGAATGTTGGATTACTGTGTCGTCACAGCACTCAGTGAGTCATCTTCTTCTTCTCTGCCAGATTGTCCCGTGCCAAAAGCCCCAAGGGGGACAGTTGGAGGGGGGGCCACGCAGCGGAGCTCAACGGACCCACAGACAGAAGGAAGAAGATTAGCAGCACACAGAGGAGCAGCCAAGACACCGAACAGGTAGGAGAACATTCCTGCTCCTTCAGTCCTCAGTCAGCTGGAAACAAACCAGCAGCAGCAGGTTTTTATTTTCACTATCACGAAAACAATTCCTCCCAGTAAGAGGAGAAATAAAAGCTGTCGACACGTAGATGGCGGTGAAAGTCTGCATCAGCGTTGACTCGTCCAGACTGTAAAGCCTTATTGCCTTGCTGTTACATAATATCAGAGCGTCACCTGAGAAATCAGTCCTTACTCTGGTATTAAAGTTTTGTTTTTTTGTGAGAAAGTTCAGTAAAAAACGCAACATTTTGCTGATTGATTTGTGAAAGCAACAAAAAAGGTGAAAACTTTCGTCGTTGTGTGTCCTTCTGGTTTCTGGGTAATTTTATGTTTGCTGATTATTTCATGCTATCCCAGTGTGTCGCTCTGATTTATGAATTCAGACTTTCTTTTTCTTGATTTTAGTTCAGATTGTTTCTGCTTGAGGCATTGCTGTTTTGGACAATTATTCCCTCTGGTTCTGGATGCTGTGCAGCTGAAAGGATTTTTGCTTTTGCTTTTTACTTTCGGGCAGTTGTTATGATACATAACCATGACAGCAGGGTTTTTTTTCTTTGTTTACAACTGGGAGCAGCTGATCAGCATCTTTAAAGCTCAAATAACACCTGAACTATGACCTGAAATCCCAGAGGAATTTAAGCGGATTCTTCAGGGCTGCAGGACGAAAGAGCAGAGAAGGGAGGAGGAAATTGAACCCGTCTCTTCCATGGATCACAGTGGGCCAGGATCATATCCCCATATCTCTCTAACCACACAGCCAGACGGAGATTTAATGAGGAGCGGCAAAAGCAGATGTGTTAGCTAACAACCGATGGTGTCGTCCAGGACATGTTACTGTGGAATATCGTCTCCGCTGCCCAGACATCGAATCATCCGGCAGCTGTCTTCAGTCAGAGGCTTCTTCAGATTTGTTGCAAGGCTGACTGCTATTGGAGATCCTTCCAGCTCACATTATCACCATCCACAGCGACCCTTTGAAGATACTTTTATGAAATGAGTTTCAACAAAATGTAAACTTCCCTTTGGGATGAATAAAGTGTTAATGAACTGAATTGATTGTTGAACTGTTAAAAGTCCTAAAACCGAAGCAGGAATGCTGCCCAGAAGGATGAAGCAGCAAACCAAAGGGCATATCTGCTGCCTGAGTTGTTGTCACTGTGCATCTGCAGCGCAGGGTTGGAGCACGGTGCTGTAATGATTTACTGAGCTGTCATATGAAACAGAGCTGTGAGCACAGCTCCATGAAGACAGGTTAATGATTGCAGGCTGCAGAGATGCGGAGAGATTTGGCAAAGCTAAGAATGACACAGCAGTGTGTGTGTGTGCGTGTGATTGCCACGTGAACGGGATGTGAGAAAGCACGGTGCTGACAGAACACCACAATGGAGCTGCTGGACGCAGTCCCACACTCATCTGTTGTCATGACGGCGCCTTCTCATTCACTCCTTATTCTAGTCCTGAATGCCTCTTCATTCTGACTTCTGATCTTCCTTCCAGCAGATGGACTCCGACAGGAGAAGCCACCCAACGTCTAAAAGCAAGAGCAGATTTTTGCCCGTAGACAGGTAGGTTCTGCAGAACTCGCAATTCTTATTAATGAAAGTAACAAAACTGGGTAGTAATTAGTGAACCACCAGGGGGAGCTGTCTGCGGGTGTTAACAAACTTCTGTCTGCGACATGAACCTTGGGCCTCGCTGACATCTGTTGTAATGTGTTGGTTTGGAAACTGTCTAATGAGAAAACATTTCTCATCAGATTATTAACTCTTTTTTTCCCTTGGTTTGATTCCTGGGAAATGTGTGTCCAAACGGGGGAATATGGAGCACTCTTTTCTAACAATAGGCATCGTGGATGTTTTCCTTCTACTCTTAATCCAGCTTGCTGTTTGGCTCAACCTTTGAATCCGAGTTGCAGTCAGTGTTGGGGGAGTGAATTTATGTCACACACGAGCTGTTTCTGTCCAACTGTCATGTGAATTTTGTGCAAACTTTTAAAATTTCACACAAAAAAGAAAAAAGATATGTGACTTAGGCGTGTTTTCACCTACTGGTTTGGAGCGAACCAACCTGGAAACACAAAGTGTAATGTAGTCAGATGATGTTACGGATGGCTTTAATAATCAGGAAGTAGAGGTTGCAAATTAGCATGAGTCATAAATCTTAGAAAAATAGAGAGAGGACTCCCCTCTGAGCTGAGGTGGATGGAAGCGTTCGCTACGTCAGAACTTATTCAACAAATGTGTTTCAGTTTCCCTTTTGGCACATTAACTCTTTTTTTGGAAAAGCCAAAAAACACCTCAAGCGAACGTAAAAATGTTTTTGCAAAATTAAGGAAGTTGTTTCGAATTTTGCTGTCACCATTAACTGTTTCTAATGCAATACTTCAAAATGCACATTAAAAAACATTGATGGAAACATTTTATCTGCATTAGATGGAAACGGCAAAATTCGACACTTCTTTACCTCAATTTCGCAAAATAGTTCGTATGCTTGCTTAATGTGGGTTTTGGCTTTTAGGGAAAAAAGTTAATGTGCTAAAAGGGTAGAAACACATTAGCTGAATAAGTTCTGACGTAGCGAACGCTCCCATCCAGCGGTGGGTCCAAACCTCCAGCTCGGAGGGGAGCCCTCTCTCTATGTTTCTGAGATGTGTGGTCCATGCCAGCTTGCACCCTCGACTTCCTGTTCAGTACACCCATGCGTAACGTCAGCATCTGACGAAATGACGCTTTGCATAGCCTGGTTGAGTCGCTCCAAACCTGCACATAGAAACACGCCTAATTTGCATTTCTTTCTTTTTTTGCGACATTTTAAAAAATTACATGACTACTAGACAGAAGAAAGGACTGAGAGGTATGAATTATGCCTGAAGCAGATGTTCTAAATATGCGTGGGCATTTATCGTATGGTTTATCATTTATTGTGATTTGGATTTATTGTTATAATGACAAATTCCAATTAATGATGTTTAAAACCCCTCAAATGTGTCTGTATTGTTGGGATTGTTAGTTTTACTATTTTCCCCCACTATTTTGTTCATTGAGAGCATCAATAAATCTGAAAATTTGATTAAATGCAGTTACTGTGAGTACTTTAGTGATAGAAATTACACTTCTTAATGTGATTGGTGTCCTAAATAAGCCTACTGCAAATTGGAATGTTTTTCAAGAGCAGGATTTGTGTTCGTGGGGCTATGATTGTTGTCATGCAGTCACTGCCTTACAGTTACTTAAAAAAAGAAGTAATAAATAGTTCTTATCGTCACTTTTATCATTATCACAATCATACCACAAAATATCATGATAAAACTTTAAGTCCAAATCGCCCACCCCTATTCCAAAAAAATCACATATGAATACTAATCAGCCGATTTTCAGCTTGATTGAGCCTGTCTGGCCCAAAAAAATCGGACCTTTTTACCTGAGAAGAACACTCTTCGGTGTGGACGCTGTTACCAAGTGAAGGAGAATCAAATTGAGCTATTTTCGCTGTTAGCAAGGTGTCAGAAATTAAGTCAGAGATGTAAAAAAGTATTCGCTACTTCATGATGACATTGGTTGAGGCTGTGAGAGAGGCAGAGACCTCCAGCAGGTAACAGGAAGGCCAAACAGTCCAGCAGCACTGCTCTGGTTTAACTGTTAGAGCTCTGACCTCTGGAATAGGCTGGATGTGTGAGTGTTTGTAGCCTTTTGGGACTTAAGTCTCTACATTCTCTAGAAAATCCACACCCAGTATTCTTTTATACTGTGCTAATTAACAGCAGTCCCACAGTTTTTAGTTGTTCTGGGTGCAGCTGATCTTCTGGAATGTTTTATCCCTCATTTCTGTCAGCAGGGACAAGGCGACTGCAAAGGGCAAAGGAGCTGCCTTTCTGACTAATGGTAGTTTGTTACCAGCCCTGTCGCCTCAAAGGAAAGGTAAGAGGATGAAACACTGAAAGTGCTGTTGCAACCATGATGGTGTCAGCAGGACATTAGGAGCCCCTCCCCCAAATATCTAAGATGTTCTGAAGCTCAGCAGAGTGACACAGTGATGTTGTTTCAGTTGGATCTTCTCATCCTGACATGTTTGGTGAAACCTCATCTGAAAGCTGCAGTTCTCCATCCAGCCCTCAGTACAGGAGACGCCAGAGTCTGGAAAGTGATGACGACAACAACAAAGGTGAAGCGCTCCCACACATCGATACGGTCTATGTAAACCGGTGTTCAGCTTACATCTGACATTTTCTGTAAAAAGTCAAAAATGCAACTTTTGTTGTTTTTTTTTTGTTTGTTTTTTTTAACCGAATGTTTTCCTTCCACTTAATTTTCCACCACTGTGCTTGGATATAGCACGCTGTGAGCATCCAGCTTCTTTCCCAATGACATTATGGGCCAATTTTGTAATAGCCACTTTGTAATATTTAAGCAATAAAAAAAATAGTTTTTAATGGTTTTAGGTAACATTACAATATTTTCAGAAAGTGAATACTGCTATAAGCCATAATCACCAAGCATAACAGAAATAAATGCTTGGAGTCTCACTTGTATTGTCTCTCTCTCTCTCTCTCTCTCTCTCAGACACAGACAGCCACTCTGATGACGGCACTAAGGGCGTGGCTCCCGACATGTTCTTCACACGGCAGACGGATCCAGTGGGGTTTGGAGACGTCCCCTCGGTCCATCTTCTGTCCTCCACCAAGCCTCGGATGAAGCCCCCCCTCCCAGAAGCCGGTCCAGAGTTCCCCCCTCTCCCTTACATCCACTCTCTGGCCTGCGTGCTCCCGAACGGGGCCGCTGACTCCGGCCTTCCGCTGGTATCCGCTCCCAGTCAAAGCATGGTTCCAGATGGGAAGCCACCGATGATGCCGATGGCGGCGGTACCCCCGGTCATCCCGAACCCGGGGATTGTGGGAGATCCAGAGAAGAGGGACGTGCTCACGACCTTTGGGTTACCACCTGTTGCTCTTCACTCCTCCATGACCGCTGGGGTGCAGCCTCTGGTGCAGAGGTTTAAAACAGCGTTGCCCCACAGCCAGGCGGGTGCTGAGGGCCCCCCAGGCAGCAGCGGTGACGCCGCTGGTGCTCCACACCAGGCCCCCCTCAGAGCACTGGGGTCCATGTCTCCTCTACCCTGCCAGGACCCGGGCCTGCCCCCCTCCCTGCCACACATTGAGACCCCCCACACCAAGCTCCATGGCCTGACCCTACCGTCTGGGATGCCCTCTCCCTACTCCCTGGCCCCCGTCCCCACCCCTGTGATGCCCACTCTGGGAGCCCCCGTAGCCCCTGGGGCAGCCGTTCCTCCTGCTGTTCCTTCAAACTCCCCCGGACCCGCCCTCAGCACGGCACTTAGTCTCAGCACGGCGCAGACTGACTCTACATCCTACAGCAACACCAGTGCTTCCTGTGGAAGCGCCCCCGTTGCCCCTGGCAACCCCATAACCGTTCAGCAAACCCAGCAGCAGATGCCCCCTCAGCAGCAAACACCTCCCCTCCAGCAGCAGCAGCAGCCGCCTTTGGGATGTGGGGCCTGCGGTTGTCATAACAACTGTGGTAACCGAGGCAACAGCAACACAGTAGGAAGCTCTTCTGGCTGTCAGCCCCCCCTTTACTTTCACCACCAGATGGCAGCAGTAGCACGGCAGATGTTTGGCCTTCCTCAGTCCCTCCTCTACCTCACCCAGGGCCAAGCTCCTCACCAGGCTAATGGCCCCCCCACCCTGTCCCCTTTCTTCCCCGCAGCTCCTCCCCCCGTGCACCCGTCCCCCTACCTCCACCCCCACAGCCAGGCAGAGGTGCCGTCTCACATGATGGGCAGCCAGGCCCCTGTGGCAGTGGCAGCTGCGAACTACAGCCTCCAGCAGCAGATGGCGCCAGCGGCATCGTTCTCCCAGCGCGTCTACCAGCACGTGTACCCCAGTCATCTGGCGATGTTGCCTGCTGCTGCAGCCCTGGGGGGGGCCGGGATCAATAAGAAGAACGGCACTGTGTCCTGTTACAACTGTGGAGTGAACGGCCACTTTGCTCAGGACTGCAATCAGCCCACCATGGACTCCTCGCAGCAGGGTAAGGAACGCACCACAACACACCACAGCACGTTCTCAGCCAGGAACCTGCAACACTTAGAGATCCTTCACATTCTGTCCCACTTCAGGGGGGGTTTATTGGGATTTGATCTAAGAGACCCACACAAAGTAGAGCATGATTGTGAAGTGGAAGGAAATAATTATAATGCGTCAATACTTCTACAGGATGTCACATGTTGTCAAATAACACATTTTATATTATCTCACATCCCATAACCCATCTTATGTCTGTTGTGTCTCTCTGGTGTGTGTGTGTGTGTGTGTGTATGCGTTCTGCAGGAGGCTTCAGGTTAAAGTATGCAGCATCCAACATTTCAGAAGCACTAGACAACGCTGACTGAAGGTGGAGGAGGAGGAGGAGGATGAGGAGTTGTCGTCGTGACTACGACCGACCTCTGTTGCCAGGTACGGCAGCGCGGTGACGTGCCTGCGTACCAGACAGAGAGAGCTGCGGGGGCTCAGCAGACCAAGCCTCAGCACACGTGCCTGACTAACACCTCGTTCCCGGGGGGGGGGGGGGGGCTCACTGTTTCACTCACGCCAACAGTCATGTGACTCCCACTCGCTTCCTTCTCAGTTTCTTTTGGACATTTTTGCACTGAGGGTTCGAAAAGATTAAATTATTACTTTCTAGGAAGATTTTGAGGAATTTTTTTTTTTTTTTTTTTTTTTTTTTTTTTTTTTTTTACTCAAAAATGAAGACTTGAGTCTCAGCTTAAATGTTCTGATCCACTTATTTCTTAAGGAGTCTATTTATGCTTTCTTCCCATTTGTGTTTATCTTGGATTTTATTGTTTGGAAGAATTGTACAGCAGTTTTCTAAAATCAATAACTGGTAAAGCAGGAGGAGTTTTATCTTTAGTTTTCTCTGCACAGTTTTGAATGTACACTTTCAGACGAAGGAATCTGTGTATATTTAAGGCTTTCGTGGGTTTTGTGGTTGTTGTGCAGAACCGTCGGGCTAGAAGGTAACTGCTGCTTCTGTCGTTTTAAATCGGGGAATCTTGTTTGACAAGTGCACTGTAGGAGCACCACAACAAAGTTCATGTTGGCTTTTTTTCTTTTGGCCTCGGATCCACATGAGATGATCGGTTTTGCTTTATTAGAGTGTACAAAAGTATTCTTTTTTTTTAATATAGTTGATATTTTAGATAGAACGATATGTCTGTTTTAAATCAAACGAAATGAAACCTGCTGCCCCGACATTATGTTTTAAACGTTTAAAGCTGGAGGTGTCAGGTAGCGCTAAAAATTCCCTTCTTGGCAGAACTTTGCGTGTCAAACCCTGCAGATGTTGTCTGCGAGAAAAGTGGCAGTTTATTAAAGACTTGACTTCTGGACAAGATTTCTCCAGGAATCTTCAGTTTGACGGCTTCACTGGAAGATGAGAACCACGCTGTAGGAGCGGGAGAACATGGTGGAAAGCGGCGCGATCCGAGGTGCTGAATGTACTTACTGTGCGAGGACAAAACCGAGAACTCCAGCAGACCCTCTTCTCTCCCCTCCGGAGGAGGCACCAATGAAACGTCTCCATGTTGGGTGCAGCCTCTCAATATTTCAAGTTTTTTTTAGACATTATGATGAAGAGGAGGATGCTGCCTTCTGATCAAACTAGCACGCTGAGAGGGAACACCAGACTCTGTTGTCCCACGATGGAACTCAAATTTAATTTCTTGTACTTTTTTTTCATACGTATACCAGACTTGTTAACTGACACTTGATATTTGTTGATAAACTTGAAAACTGTTCAAAGCCCACTTTAATTTGAAGCAGTGGCATCTTTAATGGGGGGTTTCCTGAAGGTATTTAAGACACTTGCAACGTGATTTCGGAAGGCAGTGTTAGAACATGGAGCCCCACAGTGTTCAGTCATATAAGAGTAAAGTGAGATCACTAGAGATGCACCGAGACACTGGCTGATGGGGGGAAAGTGGAACTTTTCCCTGACGAGAACGTTTCTCGGTGTAACGACATAAAACTTGTACTTCGTCTAACATGAAACTTTCTTGTTAGAACAGCGTTTTATAGCTAGTTAAAATTAGTTTTTTTGTTTTAACTATATAAAACAATTCAAACGAGAAAGTTTCTCGATGTAACGGAGTATCTCGTTTAAATGAATTTCTTGTTTTAACTGCATAAAGCGCGTATCATTTAATTGAGTTTCTCGTTGCGTCCGTTTCTTGTGATGACAACGTGGAACTCATAGCATCGAATGTAAAACGAAAGGCCCGTTAAAATGAGAGCTTCTCGTTGTGACACAAAACCCATAGTAGCTCATTTACAGCTAGAGTTTCTTATAACGGAGTTTTAGCTCATTAAAACGACATAAAACTCAGTATTTCCCTTTAAAAGCAGAACATTTCTCGCGACAGCCGCGTTTCACATCTTGTTTAAACGAGTTCCTCGTTATAAGGACATAAAAGAGGTCGCATGTCCTTTAAAACAAGAACGGTTCTGGTTATAACGAGCGCCTGCGCCTGGATTCATTTCTTAGCTCTGCTTCTGTAGCTTTGTGCATCTCTAGCATTAACTTAGATTTCCCATTTAAAAAAAAAAAAAAAAAAAAAAAAAAAAGCTTCAATTTGTCATGTTTGTCTGATTTTAAATTAAGAGCTGTGAGAAATTTGGGAATGAGCATCAGTTCAAATATTTGACCAATGATCTGAATACTGGGGTTCCATGGCAGAAAGTGTTCAGTCCTGTAACAAGCTATCTGTTTTTTAAGGCTCACTGGTTATTTTCAGGGCTTCGTCGATGTGCTGCTTTGTTCTTTTTGTGTGTGTGTGTGTGTGTGTGTGTTTATCGGCCTACTGTCACTGCAACTGATCTATGCATTCACGACTGTCAGGAGATTCTGCTGGTGGAAGCTCATCTCTAAACCGTGCCCCTCCCCCACCCACTGCTGATCTGTCTCCAGTTTCCCACCACGAGTTCTTCTTGTCACTTGAAGACAGTATTGAGCTTGAGATCAGAAGCAGCGAGCAGAGACGACGCACTCAGACTGCCGGTGTGGATCAAGAAGGAAGTCCCGTGTACATACTGAGGACGCACCGAACAACCCAAGTTTTGTTTTGTTGACCCGTTTGAGCAACGCTGTACTGTACATCCTCTGCTGCCACCCTCAGCTGTTATGTTTACTGTACTTTGATATCTATGTACTGGAAAGGTCAAATATATTTCTAGAGTGGATTTTGGATTTTATGCAAATTGTTGATCTTTTTTTCTTTTTCTTTAATTATAAGCAATAAATTGGAAGTTGTCCTGAATTACTTTGGGTTTATTGTTGTTTAAAGATTGATATAAACCACATATAAGCTGTTTACATTTCTAGCTGAGATTCACCAGAAATCAACTTATGAATGTGAAACTAGAAAATCTTCTCTCAAGCTTCGCATCATCGCTGCCTGATGCATGACCAAGAACAAGTGAAGCTGCTGCTCTGATTTTGCAAAAGAATCTGACCAATCAGAAGTGACAGTTTGAGTGCTCATTAAAGCTACACATAGCAGCAAGCTAATGCCTTAAACACAAGTTTCCACTTTAAATGTTTAACTAATAAGAAAATGCTATTTTTTAAAGATAAGTGTAGAGTTCTTCCAGCACATCCTCTGCAGATCTCAGTGCCTGCTGCTCTGCAGCGCCTCTATGAGGCTCTTGTTGTACTCCCCCACCTGCTGGTGGACGGCCTGAGCCACCGACGCGTAGTCGCTCTCCTGGGTCTTGGATGTGATGACTGTAAGGTCAAGGAAGGATCAGGAAAGTGACAACAACGCGTTCTTCTTTTAATACGACTGTATTCTTGTAACATTATGACTTTATTTTCATTAAAAAAAAATAAAAAAAGATTGTAGCCTGGCCCTAATACTCTGTCAAAGAGTTGACCTGAATTCAAAGTTCAACTAAACAGAAGCTGGAAAACACGCTTGCCAGACAACATGGCCGCCCTGGGCGCTGACATCACCCTGAACCTTGGAAACCCAAGGAGTGCATTGGTGAAAAAAAAAAAAAAATCCAGATTTTCCAAAAGTTAGATCTCCAAAAAACAAAAATTCAGTTAATGGCTTTACTGCCCAGCCGAGATGCAGCCCATCGGTAAACCCTCATGACTCCTGGAGAAGGAAGTCTGAATCCTGCGGACAACCAGGATGGAGCGCTTAAACTCAAATGGCCACAGTTCCAGTTCATTCTGCTCATTCTTACATTTACACGTGTTGTGTTGTGTATTGGAAGAGGTATGATAACTGCAGCTGTTTCTGAAGGATACACTCTTTCATTACGAAGTTGTTCTGCTCCAAGTGCTGCCATTTCCTCTCCAGGTTAGTCAGCTGAGGCACCAAACACACAAATACACACACACTGGTAAGCGACGTGTTCTTTCCACCTGAGTGAAGCATGGTCGACCGTGATGAATGCGTCGGGCTGGACGCCCGCCACTGACCTGGGCGTGCGTTTCGTTCTCCTGCAGTTTGGTCTTGAGAGCGTCGTGTTTCTGGTTCATCTCCTCCAGCAGCTGCCCGAAGGAATCCCGCCACCGACTCAGAGATGCCCGCTCCTCCAGGAGCCTCTGCAGCACAACAAGAAACCAGGCGGTCACCGTCTGATGGGCCGAGTACTGCAGGACGATCCGTCCCCGCTGCGGTGGGGGGGTACCTTCCTCCTGTCCTCGGCCGTCTGCCTCAGGGTGTCCAGGTCTCTGTAGGTGAGCAGCTCAGACTCCATGGTGCCGACCTGCTCCTTCAGGGTGCTGAGCTCTCCGGTGATCTTCCCCTCCAGCTGCTGCACCTTCTCCAGGTCCTGCTGCAGGTGCCGGGACTCTGCAGTAGGACAGCGTCAAGTCGACATTTTTACTGTCTTCATCCCTCTTTGCTGCTCCTCAACAGTACTTTGAAAATAAACTATATTTCTAAAATAAGAAAGTCTCATGTTGGTCCCCTTAAATCAGTAGATATTTACTGCAGTTACTTGGTTTAAGGTGCGTTTGTGCTCGTGACCTGTTGTCAGTCCTCTGGCGGTGCTCTCTGATTGGACCACCTCCGTCTCCTTGCTGACCAGCACTTCCTGCATGTTCTTCAGCTCGCTGGCGGTCACCGTGTCCACATGGCGTAGCCTCAACATGTTCTGGACGGACAGAGCGGAACACGCGCCTCAGGCCCTGAACACTCCTCGGTGAGTCTGTGTGTGTGTGTGTGTGTGTGTGTGTGTGGCTCACTCTGCTGCAGTGCTCCAGGAGTGAGACGATGTCCTCCTGGCTCCCGGTCAGCTTCTCCAGCTCCTCAGCTTTGGACTCTTCAAACGAGTCCAGGAACCCTGAAACAAAGGAGGGCGTCTCCAGAAGAACCTCAACATGAAGCAGCGACATCTCAATCTAATATATGTCAGATGAGCACATCCATACAGTGACTACAAAAAGTTTTCAACTGCTGGGTGATTTACCCTTTTACAGCTTTTACAAATCATGATCAACAAAATTTGGCTTTTTTGACAATTTGGGTTTTTTTTTTTTGTTTTGTTTTTTTTTTTACAAAAATCCCCTTGATGTCAAACAAAATAATGACGATCAAATAACTATATTTAATGTAAAATAAGTGACTGCATAAATATTCACTCAGTTTGACTGACCTAATGGAACAGAGGTCCAGCCAGCTGGTGCCATAAAGTCACCAGTGTCTGGAAGGTCCAGTCACTGGTTCATCAGTACTCCTGGCCACCATGGAGACAAAAGAACACTCCAAGTAAATCAGAGATAAGGTCACTGAAAAGTATCAGTCAGGGGACGGATACAAAACAATCTCTAAGGCCCTGAGTGAACATCCCCTGGAGTTCAGTTGAATCCATCATCAAGAAATGGAAGGAATATGGCTCATGTGTCCTAAAACCAGTGACCGTGCAAGAAGGAGACTAGTGAGAGAGGACACCAGGTTACCATGACTACACTGAAGGAGCTGGAAGCTTCAGCAGCTGAGATGGAAAAGACTCTGCAGACAACAGCAGTTTCCCTGGTTCTTCACCAGTCAAAGCTTTATGGGAGAGAGGCAACGAGAAAGCTGCTGTTGAAGAAAACCCAGATCAAGACTCAACGAGTTTTCCAAAAGGCACGTGGGAGACTCGGTGGTCAAGTGGAAGAAAGTTCTTTGGTCTGATGAGACCAAAACTGAGCTTTTAGCACAGAGATGGTTTGAAGACACCAAGGTGGATGTTCTGGAGTGGCCCGGTCAAAGCCCAGACCTCAATCCGATAGACAACTTGTGGCAGTACATGAAAAGGGCTGTTTGCAGCCGATCCCCCCACAACCTGACAGAGCTGGAGCAGTTTAGCAGGAGGAATGGAGGAAAACTGCAGCCTGACTGAGCCCTGCCCACACAGACTCCCTGCTGGGACGGCAGCCAGGGGTGCATCTACTGACTGAAAGGGGGGGAATATTTATGCAATTGCTGTTTTTTATGTTAAATATTTCTTTAATTGTCATTTTGTAGAAATGAGTTTCCACTTTGACATTAAAGGGTTTTATGTATATTTTTCTTTTGTCAAAAAGCCAAATTTTGTTGATCACAAATGATTTTGTAAAAGCAATAAAAGGGTAAAACATCCAAGGGCGTGAATACTTTTTATAGGCTCTGTAACCTTCCATCTTTCAGCATGTCTGACTGGAACTCACTGTCTATTTCCTCCTCCTTCCTCTTCAGCTCCTTGTACTTCTGCTGGCACTCCCCTTATGAGGGCAAAAATACTTGAATCATTCATTTCCACATTTAATAAAAATAAAAAAATCTGCCAAGAAACGTTAGAAACTGAGAGCTTCATCCAGCAGCGTTACCCTGAGCTGCCTCTGAGTCCTGCTCCAGGTTCCGGATGTCCTCTGTGATTTGTCTCATCCTGTCCCTGATCTCAGTAAGCCTGAGTACACACAAACACACACACACACAGTAATACACTGGCTGGCTCTAAGACAGGGGTGTCACACTCATTTTTATTTTGGGCCATATCAAGATCATGAATCTTCTTAAAGGGCCGGTGCATTTATCAATGCATTGATAAAACCCATTAACAAACTGTTAAAATATTAATAAATAGCCATCTCTGAATTTGATTAGCTCATCTTAAGATTAAATAATACTGAACATCTTGTCACATCAATCAGTCCCTCCAGGATTTCACGAGTTTTTGTGACTTTTTGCAGTCAAAACCATCGATGCTGTGCTGTTCATTCAGAAATATTTACAAGAAATTTTGCAATATTTGTGCTTACGTATGACAGCCAATGTGACTTTTTGTTACTCGCCACATCGATCTATAACTTAACATCAAGTTAGGCTGAAGCAGCAGAGTAGTGGAAGTAAGAAATACTGCCACCTGCAGGTGGGAGTTAGTATCACTTAAACCTAACGTTTTTGACCATTTTTGTGGAAAATTTGCAATAAAGTCACAATTTTGCATTAGCGCAATTAGTGCGAGGATCTGTTGATTTTTTGTGAATTTCCGTGAAAAAAGGGAGGGACTGATTGATGTGATTTGGCATCTGGAGTCTAGAGGGCCACATAAAAAACTATGGCGGGCCGCATTTGGCCCCTGGGCCTTGAGTGTTAAACGTGCTCTAAGATTTTAAAATAACAAGCAATAAGTTAACAAGTGTGAATACACACTGTCTCTCCATGCTGGCTATTTCCTGGTTGTCCTCCTTCACCTAAGAAGAAAAAGAGAGAAAAAAAAAAAAATTCATCGGATTTATTTCATACTTCATATGAAATCATATTTTTAATTTGATAACTGCATACATTTTCCAAAGGTTTGATCTATTCCCTATTTGGCCTGCTGGGGGTGCTGTTTCCTCTCTGAAGAGGCCTATTTTAATCCCTGGTGACACAAACGTTTGTATCTTTTTCAACCCAGCATCAGTTTGAACCTTTTGCCAGCACCGAGGACGTGTCAGTGATAAAAATCAGCAATAATCTGCTCTCCCCATGCTTCCTATATGCTTGTTGTTTCTGAATAAAAAGATTTTAGCGAACAGCTTCGAGTTTGGAAGAAAAGCAGCAGGTTTTAGAACCATTTCTTCCTCATCATAGCGCGCCAGCTTGGTGTCCCAGAAAAGACGGACTGCAGATTTGCTTCATACCTTTCCAGTGGCCATGTATGAGACCAAAACAGAACTTTCTGACAGTAAACTAACACCGTCCATCACCCTAAACATCCACATGGCAGAAAGTAAAGAGGTTTCACCTGCTTCAGCAGCTTCTCCCTCTCCTCCTGAGGGGAGCCAAGGCTCCTGTGCTCATCCTCCATAGAGTTACGCTTTCCCTCCAGCGCAGACAGTGTCTCGTGAAGCCGAACCACTTCCTGTTTTATCTGGGAGTGGGACAGCTCCTGCACAGAGGGAAGACGTAGGATGAACCTGGATCTGCTTCACGGGTTCTTGTCTTTCCTCCGTTTTCTTTTCGGTTCAAACTCTTCATGTTAAGCTGACTCACCGCTTCGTAGTCTTCCTTCCTGGTTACCAGAACGTCCAGCTCGTCCTGCAGGACTGCAAGCTCCTGCAAAACAAAACAAAACATAGAGGCAAGGAGGACGTTGTCACAGATGATTTCGGCGGGGGGTTTCTAGACGTACCTGCAGCAGTTCTTCATTGGCTGCTGTCATGGAGAAATATTTTTCCCGCTTTGCTGAAGGCATTGCCTGGACGACTTCATCAGCCACTTGCCTTTCCCTTCTGATCTCCTCCTCGACCGCCCTGATTACCTCTTCTCTCCTGCAGAGCAAACATCCAGGAGAGAGAGGGTTCATTTCACTTGTGAGAGGAAGTAGCAGGAAGGGATGAGGCAAAGATCCCGTCCAGAGACATCAGGAATGATCAGATGAGCAGTGGAGACAGATGAAGACAGCATGCGCCACAGAGATCAGAGATCCTGAACATACCCAAGACTCTAAGAAGCTAAATAAATGAGTCCCACATTAAAACATTTACCCCATTGGAGGTCACTCATCACTCAATTCCAACTCAAATCATCAAGTGCTTTTTTCTTAAACTGTTTGTATCAACAAGTCAGAGTTTGTCACTTGGCTGCTTTGGAGCAAACAGGTGTGCGTTAACATCCCGAGAGGGACAGACATCAGCGATGACCTGCCGATCAGTCTGGGAAGAAGCTCAGAATTTAGTTCAGATGAGTCAAAGTTAAAAGATGTTGGGCCATAAAGGACAACGACAGCCCACTGTGAAGCATGGTGATGGAGGGGTGATGATCTGGGCTTGTTTTGCAGTCACCAGTTAACAATGAACTCCTCTGTGTACCAAAGTATTCTAGCATCACATCTGAGCTCATCTGTCAGACAGCTAAAGTTTGGCCAAACTGTCATCAACAATGAGCCCAAACACAACTGCACGTCTGCCACTGATTGGCTGAAACACTACTGGTCCAGTTAAAGTCCCGTCCTAAGCATGAATGAAATGTTGTGGTGGGACTCTAAAGAAGAGGTGGCCAGAATTTGAGGTTGTATTTACTATTAAAGTAAAGGATGAATAGATGGTGGTTTCTGTTTAAAAATGAAAATTTAAAATTAGTTATTAGAAGCCGCACAACATTTTTTGGAGGGCTGCAAATGGCCCCCAGACCACACTTTGGACATCCCTCTCCAAAATTTTTTTTTTTTTTTTTTAAATTTCCCTTCAGGTTTTGTGGCTCTAGTGGCCTGTATTCATTAGTAGCTGGACAGGAAGAAGGGGAAGACATGCATTAAATGACCCGGGGCTGGGAATCGAACCGGGGACAACTGTGTTGAGGACTGTAGTCTCTGCATATGGTGCACCTGCTCTACCACTGAGCCATGTGGCGCCCCATCCTAAGGTTTTTGTAGACACCATTTACATAATCCCCAGCGATGTTCTGTCCTTTTCTCTAAACCTTACCTCCCTACCTTCCTCTCATCAATCCTAAATGACCTCCTCCTATTTATATCCAGCAGGATTGTTTGTTTTACACATATTATGGTCGTTAATTCTTGAGCATTCCCAATGTAACTACAATCTCCTCAGCGCATGTTCAGCCTCAACTGAGGAAGTAAAACAATGAGGAAGTTAAGTTAGGAGGACTGACTTGATTGATCATAAATGGGTCGCCAACAGGAACAGAGCATAGCAGAGTCTAAGTTTTACAGGGAGCAAGGGTCACTAGCTGTACAGGCTGCTTATGGACAACGGGTAAAGGAGTTCATACGTGTTCATGTGGAAACACAGGTAAGTGTCTGTTTAAGTACATACTAGCAGCTTTTCTGGGTTGCATTTATTCTTCTCTGATTTTCAATCTCAGCAGCTTTCACTTGTTTGCCTTCTCTTTACTTGTCAGAGAGAAAAAGATCAAAGTGTGGTGAACGTACATTTCCAAGCACTTCTGGTCCTGTGTGTCAGCTGATCTCTTTTATGAGCCTGTCATATCCTTGTGCAAGACGCTATTAGCCACAAGTCCTGGCTGTTGCAAGGGTGCATTTTGTGGACTCAGCATTTTTGGATTTAGTTTCTATGCGATAATTGAAAACAAAATCCTCAGCATACATTAAATGCATGAGAAAGGATGTGGCAGCAGATCTGCAGAGGGCTGCAACAAATTAGTGAGAAGCGAACAGCTGCTGGAGCGATTATTAGGAAATGCATGAAATACTGTAGAAAATGATTATGCGTCTGACTCCCACCTCACAGAGTGAGGATGATCATGAGAAAGATGAGAGATCAAGCTTCATCTAAGCTGGAGGAACTGAGTGATCTGTGGGCAGTTTGGACCAAATTTAATGGACTGAAATCTTGCAGTGCCTCGTTTAGAAAGCACATGTAGAGTTCACCGAATGATTCAGAGAACGCTGAGGAGAAGGTGTTGTAGTCCAAAGAGATCAAAAATAAGCTCTTTGGCATAAACTTCACCCGCTGGGTTGGGAGGAAGATGAGGGGTAAATATAGCCTGAAGAGCCTCATCTACACAGCCAAGCACGGAGGTGGAGACATTATGCTTTGGGGCTGACTATGGGAGAGGTCCCATTGATTGAACTGTAAAATCTTCCATCAGCCAGAACACTAAAATGTTGGTTGGGGATGGGTCTTCAGCAGCACAATGAACCGGAGTACACTGCCAAGGCAACAGAGGAGTAGTTAAAGAATAGAAATCTGTTGCAGAAGCTTTAAACAGGTAAAAATGAGTTTCTGTACTCATAAGTGGACCGAAAATCCCTTCTTAGATCTGTCTAAGAAACATTCTGCTGCTTTCTCTATTAAGATGACTGAATAATTATTGCCTATTTCAGTAGATTATCATTTTCCAAATGAATTTTGGTTTTGATTCTCTCCAGAGTAAAATCATGGACGGATGCTGGCAGTTTCTTGTCCTGCTGTGGCTTTCTGCAGTGGCTGAATTTGGAGCGGCAGGGAAAGATGTGGGAAACAATACACTGGTATGAAAAGTTTGAGGTCCCGTCCACATGGGAAGGTTTTTTTTCTAAAACAGGTTGTTGGTTTCAAAAACACCCACGTCCACACAGGACAGTTTCCAGAAATGTTTCATCCACACAAGAACAGCCAAGAACGGCCCAAAATGCTACCTTTACTTCCTCAGACCTGTATTTAGCAGTAAAAATGGAGTATGGGACATGTGCATAAAGCCTCCACGCAAGGTTAGTGGTTAACACAACAAGAAAACAAGAAGATGAACATGTAATCCACCATTATTGTTATTATGTACGATACGAATGATGCATTTGGGGTTGGAGGTTGGGCTAATATGTCTGTTGTCACATTAGAAGTCTTTTTGCTGTCCCTATGAATGTGCGAGGGTGAAATTTTTACTCTGTTTACCCGTTTAAAGAAAAACGTTTAGGGTCCCCTGAAAAACACTGCTTCTGTGTAGACATGGGGAACAAACGGTTAGAAACGTTCCCATTTAAGGAAAAAATATAGTCCTATGTGGATGGGTCTCCAAGATCTTTGATTTACATTTTTCATGTACAACTATTGTCCATCCTTCAGGTGGTCAAAAACCTGACAGACAAGTTTCTACAAGTCATCCCTCCTAATGACAAGAACTCAAGTGTTTTCATTCTGGTGATCAAAGGCAACCAGATCACTCTGAATGAGACGGACCAACAAGCTCTGACTACTTATCCAACACTAGTTGAACTTTATTTAGGTGGGAACCTGGTCACCACTATGCCAGCCAATTACTTCTTAGGGCTATCACACCTCAGAGTCCTATCTCTTGCCAGAAACAGCATCAGCAGGTAACTAAGAAAACTAAATACAGTGGCTTTTGTGTCCAATTCTACAATATATTCTGTCCAATTGATGATTCTTGGTTTGTTTATGGTTCTTGTTCCAGTCTCGACCCTGATGCTTTCTCTGGCTTGGATGGTCTAGAAGAGCTGGACCTTTCCAACAACAACTTGACAGAGCTCCCCGGCAAGCTACTGACCACACTAAAAAGTCTAAAGGTAACTTTCGCAAAGGGAAAAAGAATGTCTAACTGGTCCAGATTTATTAAACCTACTCAAGAATCATGAAAGGATGTGTTTGGGATTTACTGCACATGCAGGGAAGTGTTGGTAATAAATAAGATTATTGGCAAAAAATGGCTGCAGAAGTGTCCAACAGTCATTCCCAACATGAGTGACGGTCACATTATAGGATGTTTTGTAGACTAGTAACTGATGGAATTTGACATAAAGGAGCATTCAGGCACTAGAGGTATACACTTCCCAAGAAGGTCCAAGTCCAATTACTGCTTTGCATTGATGTTAATGTATGGCAACAACTTGAATTGTTCATCCAAAAAAACATTCCCTATATTTTGTAAGAAAAGACCATGCTTCCTTCCATCTACCAACCTTGCCTTGGGTGTTCTCATCAGATCCTGCACCTACAAGAAAACCCCTGGAACTGTTTGTGTCCTCTGCTCAACACCGTTGGAAGGATGAAAGAAGCAAATGTCACTATTGGTACCAAGATTCCTTTGTAAAAACACACACAGACTCCCAGGAGTTGTTGCTTAGCAATCTAAGAAAAACAAACATGAATACTTTCTGTGTCTTGATCTTTAGGGGGCCCAAACGTCACCTGTGCATCTCCGGCAGAACAGAAAGGAAGAAACCTCCAGGATTCTATAAATCTTTGTTCTACATCATCAACAGTCATTGTACATACAGCCCATCAATCCCCAACACCACCAGTCACCTCTCAACAATCTAAAGAAATTAACAATATACCGACGACCACTTCAATAACTCAGAATTGTACCATCGACAAAGGTAAGACACACTCTACAAAGCACCTGTCTTTCATATAAGCCATTCTTCCCTTAGACTTAGCACCCAAAAGGTCTTCAATGTCATATCACCCAACTAGTTCTACCCCTAACCCTATCCTACCCTAGTTAGGTTACAACCCCCCAAAAACAGTATGCTGAACTGACTGTTTTCTCTCCCCCATCTCCACTCTGCAACCAGACAAAAAACCTGTGCTTGGAAACACGTGGAAGTTCACTGCCTGCGTTGCCGTCTTGGCCCTGACCACCTGCATGCTCATCCTCACCGCCATCAAGGGACCTTCCTGGTACAAACGCTTCCACAACTACAGACATCGGAGACTGGTTGAAGATGATGAGGAAGAGGGGCAGGAAACCATGCCGACTGAGACAGTAAGGTATGAGAGACAGCAGACATTCATGTTTGAGGAACTGAGTCATCGGATACAGGAGCAAGAGGAGGAGGATGGATACTTTGAGGATCCATACATTAAGAGGGTGGAGGATCCAGAGGAGGCGATTCCAGGAGGAACAGAAGCTCACTGAGGGGCTGCTATCATATTAGACTGGATCTATAAATTCTAGATCTGTAAATGATACTCCACATTAAGTAGTTCATCTGATAAATATGCAAAATAAGCTAGTTGTTTAGTTTCTATATGCTGTGAAGAATTCTTAAGGTTTACCGACCCTTCTCCGTGTCATCGTGTTTCTGACTGTATGATTGCTGTAATCATGTTAAGTTATTTGTATAGCACATTTCAGCAGCAAGGCAGTTCAAATTGCTTCACATCATAAAAACATCAATCAAGTAAACAGCAAAATGATAACGCAAATACACATGAAAATCATCAAAATCATGTTAGGATAACAGAGGGCATATAGTTTAAGTAGTGCTACTCTAACATCTTATTTTGCAACAGTGTAGGAGTTTGATTTTCTTGTGATAGATCTCTTTGGGTGAATAGCTACACAATCCTTATGAAAGGGAGGAAGGGATATGGAAGAATTCCAGCATGTCACTAGACTATGGTCTGATTCTGTTTGAGTGACCGCACTGCGACTGGGCAGCGCTAAATATAGCTGTGAACACCCAAGGTTTATACAGTTTTCTCCTGTTGCGAGCAGATGTGCTGTGCTCACTTGAAAACATTTGTGATATGATGACTCAAAGAAAAAAAAGGAACATCCTGAGCTTCTGATTGGTTTGTCTTTTACGGGAGAAAGATGGAGGACAGCTAGGAAAGAGAAAAGGCTGCTTTCTGATTGGGTTTTCTGGTCATTTTGCTCCACCCCGTTTTGTACTGCAGTTTTGTTCTTTTTATACCCAGCCTTTAAGGTATGAAAAGGAGCTGTCTGATACCCTTTACAACAAACAATAAAATAAAGAGATCTTTTTCAATTTACTCATATTCTACTGTGATGATGTTAAGTTATGTGACAACAATGAGTCAGATCCACCAGTAAGAAATCACTTGTAGCTCTTTTGGTTTGGTCAAGGCTCGTGATTTATCACATTCCGTAAGGCTCCACTGGTCCAAACAGGGATCACCTTAGAAAATAATATGCAATTAAAATTCCTGTCCACTGTTGCCACAGGCTTGCTCGGAAGCAACAGCTGGGCTTTCTTAGACAAATAACTTAACTTTATTAATATGACTTTTTTGTATTACAGATATGACTGAATTGAACCTGCATGTAATGCAATCTGAATCTGTCTTTACAGTTGAATTGTACTGGTATTAATTATAATGATTTATTATATATTTTTTATGTAATGCGATATGAAGTTGACCTGTATGTAAGTGGCTTTTATGATTGTCCATATCCATAATTCATTAAAACACCAAACTACCAAGAGAAATATGATGATGTTCAACTGCTGAGTATGAAAGGGAAGTAGGTAAGAACAAAATGGGGGTGCAAACTGACCCAGATCCACTCCCTTGCTAACAGATTCCATCTGTCACTATCAAAGACAAAAGGGAAGAAATTGGAGATGGAAAAACAAGATAAGATGTACTTTTTTCTACAAATGCATCCAACAATCTTTTGCTAACCTGATTCTGAACATTTGATGAGAAGTTTTAAATGTCATTCAAGACCAAGTACTTATGGTGAATATGAGAACCTGTGAGGTTACTGTAATATTTAGTTGCCAAAACAACGCCTTGAGGGTCCTCAGTCAGTCCCTGTGTCATCAGGCATTACACTAATGCCTGGTAGAATCCATTAAAATAGGCTGAATGAACCTTACTCTCTCCTCTCTGTGAAGATGCTGTCGATGCTTCGTGCCTCGATGTCGTTCTGCGCTTTCAGCTGGGAAAAACAAAGTAAAACAGGATGCGGTGAGGGAGAATCCTGAATGTGTCCTCAGGTCACTTTTCCAATTATTTCCAGGTCATGTTCACCATGTTGTAGTCATTGATCATCTCCTCCATCTCTGTGTTGGTGTTCAGCTTGTCCACCAGCTGAAAACAGATTTGATCCAAACAAAAATTAAAAAGTCTCCCAAATTATCAACAAGACTAATCAGGTATGTAAAGTCCACCGATTCACCCAGTAACAGGACAGCTAAATGATGACAGCATGCACTTCCTGTTTACCATGTTGTAGTCAGCAAGCTGGCCCTGCAGGTCCTTAATCTCTGCAGCCAGGCCCTCTGCCCTGCAACACATAGAAAACAGCAAAAGGTTAAATGTAAATGGGATTTCATTTACAATTCACTGATGACATCCTCATAGTTGTGTCTTTTTTAAATCTATCTTTCACCTTTTCTCATAGGAGACATAGACAGAGTTCTCCTGGTTGTAGTTTTCTATCTCTTTGTGCAGCTTGCTGGTCTCTGTGGTCAACTCGTTGATTTTACTCCTAATCGTGAAAACAAAAGAAACATTCACTTTCATTTCATAATATAGGCTAAAAGTGGAAACATGGAAGGATTTATGGAATATTCTGCAGTAACACAGCACAGTGGCTTGCAAAATTATTCAAACCCCTTCATCTTTTCCGCATTTTGTCACATCAGACGAGACCAACACTGGTCTATTTGGGTGACATGAAACAAATGCCGTCTGTTGAATACAACAGAATGCAAACCTCATCACACCATCCATGTCATGGTGGCAGCATCATGCTGCGGGCGTGCTTTTTTTCTCTGGTTAGGGTAGAAGGGGAGATGGATGGAGCGGAATACAGGGCAGCCCTGGAGGAAAACCTGAGGATGGGGCCGAGGTTCACGTCCCCAGCAGGACAACACCACACATGCAGCCACAGCTGATACATTTGGGGTTGTTGAATACGAGAGCACAATACATTTTTCAAATTTCAATTTGATGAAAATGTACAAAAAAAATAAAATAAAATGCATGTCTCATTCCACCTCACATTACTGGTAAAGCCCAAAATTATTCATATCCCTGGGAGATTTAAACTTCAAATGATTTTTATTCAACCAAGAAGTTTGTTTTTGATAAGACATGAGTCAAACACATCCCAAAAGGGTAAAACAATCTTAGGGGATCAGTTTTGGAAAAAAAAAATCAGTTTTTATTTACATTTAAATAAAAAATTTAAAAATTAGTGCATACCCTTCTCAATAACCAATGTAAGCATCTTCACTGACATTACAGCTTTTTGCATGTTTCCACTGGCAATTTGATGGTTTATTATTGGAGATGAGCTCCAAGTCTTTGAAGTCAGAAGGCCTCCTTATCATCACCCTAATCTTCAGCTCCAGCCAGACTGGCTATCAGATTCAACTCGGGATTCTTGTTGGGGCACTCCTAAGCCTCAATATTACTTCCAGTTAGAACAAATATGCTGGTGAAATGAAAAGATCTCTTTAAATCTAAATCTGCAGAGGGTATGAATAATTGTGAACACTTTTTGTTTTGGTCTATTGGATGAAATATCAATAAAATACGTAGGAGACTGTGGTTGTGATGCGACAAAATGTGAAAAGGTTGACAGGATGCGACGTCGGGCTGCTTTATGTAACACACAGCAGGTTCTGTTTTCCATTTCAGTTCTCTTCTTTTTAATCTCCTCTTAACTCTGGTGCTCATTAGAAGAAATGATCAGGTTGGTAAAAGCTGCTGACATAACTCGGGTTGTGATGTTACCTGAGGAGACCCAGGTAGTAGGATTTATCCAGAATCTGTCTCTGAGGCCCTTCAGGAAGGAACGGCAGGAGGGAGAAAGGCGAAAAGTGACAGAAAAAAGAGAAACATGTAACGTCTTGGCGACTGGAATGCTGTCTCTTAGTTTAGTAACATGACACATGAAGAGGAGCCCGTCCACAAACAGCACTTCATTCGCTTTAACAATACCTTTCATGCCGGTCTTCATCCCACTGAGCCCCTGCTGGGTGATGGGCCTGTCAGTCACTTTAATGGGTGCTGACAGGACTCCAGGAGAGGGGATGCCCCCTCTCATACCTGGGTGCCCACTGGTGCCTGGAACCATCTGGAAAACATCAATCTCAGAATTACTCTTTACATCAAGGCTTCTCTATGCTCCACTGACTGATTAAAAACCGTCACTGGTTTGGAACAAACATGAAATTGGTCTTAAAATCCTTCCCAGATTAATGTGCAGCAACATCATTCTTCGTGTCATTCCTTGTTGGCATTTTCCTGCTTTTCTACAAGTACAGTTCACAAAATTAAAATGTCAGGAGAAAATTCGATACTTTTTAGAAACTGAAAGTCAAGCTTTTATCTCTTGTGATTTTGATGATTATGGCAAAAAGATAATAAAAACTCAAAAATCAGTGTCTTGGAAAATTAGAATATAGTGAAAAGCTTACAGTATACATATATTCATAGAAAGTTCAGTGGAAGGAAAAAAGTTCACCAGCAACAGGAATAACTTCAGTCTTAAGAAGATTGTCAAGCAGAATCCATTCAAGAATTTGGGGGAGCGGACTGAGGCTGGGGTCGGCGCATCAAGAGCCACATTCCTCGTGTCAAGCCGCTCCTGAATCAGACCCAATATCACAAGCATCTTACAGACTTTTTAAAAGATCCCTTTTTATGGAATTCATGGAATATTCTAATTTTCTGAGACACAGAATTGTAGGTTTTCATCATCTGTAACCCATAGCCATCAAAATTACAAGCAATAAACACTGAAACATTTCACTTTATGTTTAATGAATCTATAGAATATGGAAGTTTCACTTTCTGAAATGAGTGACAAAAAAAACTGAACTGAAAGATCAATGAATCATTAAATATATGTTGAGAAAAAAAGTCAATAACGAGGCTCCGTCCTCTGAAGCAGGTCTGTCAGCTGCTCTATAAGCTGGTATATGTGGCAACCTGACTGATGAAGGGTATTGTTTTTGTTTTTTTCCTGAAGGTGATGACAAAAATCCATGCATTCATACAAGAATCTGCGTCTCTTTAGGCTGCTGACTGAGCAGTTTCCCTCTGTGGTTCGAGCTTACTGAAGTTCCGTACTGTACCGTAAAAGCCTGAAAGTTATCTGGCTCGCTGTTAAGCAATGAGAACTACTAAAGAATCCGGGATGCGGTGGAGCTTTTACCCCGGTTGGTACACGTATAGCGGTGGGAGGAGGTCGCACGGCTGTCGGGGGTCTTCCGGCACCAGGAACAGCAGATCCACTCCGGCTCATCGGCCTACCAATGCTGGAAGGTGGCCTCTGGCTCGCCATGCCTGAAACCAAGGGATTGATAACTCACAACATTAGAACATTCACATCATGATTTCTGTTACATTTTTAGACGAGAGGGGACGTTATCCTTAAAACGGCTTCATCTTTAAGTTCTTCGTCAAATTTGCTTCTATAGTCTACATATTTTCTAATTCAGCTAATATTAATGTCAAAATGACGCTTAGAACACCTTGAAACTACCCAACATTTCCAGGTTAGCTTTAGCCTCGGACAATGTAGCTCGGTTCCGAACCTTAAATTAGATTTCTTGAGGATTTGTGTTGGTTATTTAAGCTGCTCCGGCCTCCATCTGTTGCGGTGTACTGAAAAATAATGTAAAACCAGTCAAATGAAGATAGAGATGCTAACAAACATCCAGTAGCACGAGCGATGTTGACGTTACCCTGGTAACCGTCGTTTTCTTCTCGATTTATTAGGGGGTTAGCAAGAAACATTTAGTATCCATTACCGCCACCGACTGGTGTGGAGTGTACCTAAAAACGTCTATTTTATTTTCTACATATCGTATACATCAGAAAATCATATTTTATCAATCAAACTTGTTTTTTCTAAAAATCCCAATTAAAATTTGAATACTTTTACTTTCTAAATATCCATGTGCTTTATTTATTAAATATGTTTTGTTTTTTGTTTTTCTAAATTCCCCTCCATCTGATATTCTGCCTCATATCTCCAACATACTAAAATAGCATGTCCTATTGCCCATAGCTAGGCCCAGATCTTGGTCTTGCTAAGTTTCTCTTCTCTTCCATTTCTCCTGCCTGTTCTCATCTCTCCTACTCTTTTGAATCTTATACCATCTTTGTTATCTTCATCCCATTCTTTCTGCCACTTTTCCTTCAAATTTTAATTATACTTTTTGGTTCTGATTTGCTTGTAGTTATTATAAAGTTGACTTTTCTTCCTTTTTATATGTGTATATCAATTAAAAACATCCTTGCCTCCTTAACGTCTAATAGATTTGCAAAAAAACAAAAAAAAAACAACAAAAAAACAAACAAAAAAAAACAAAAAAAAAAAACAATGTTATTATTTTTTAAACTATTGATTATTTATAACTGTTCCTAAATCCCCCTAGGTTAGAAATTGGCTGATGTGTTGCATGCTCTACTAATGATCACACAAAACCTTCCACAATGCAAGGGACTCAATGGGATTCATGTTCATATCTGTTTCTTCACTCGGCAGAGACAGACTAGCCTTGATATTTAAGTGCTGACAATTATTATTTTATTTTTAATATGCCTTGTCTAGCAGTGCAGCACTCAGAATTGTTGTATGAATGTCATGAAGAAGCCCAACAGCTTTACTTTCATTACGGCTTACGTTATAATTCTCCACTTGATAGCTATATACACACACACACACACACACACACACACACACACACACATATATATATATATATATAGCTATGGAGATGGAAAAGAAAGGGAAAAAATAAAGGAAGAGAGAGAGAGGGCAAAAAGTTAAAGGAGCAGTATCATGTAAAATTGACTTTTCTGAGCGTTATATCATGTTATAATGTTATTCCCTCATCAAAAACATACCTGGAGTGTTGCCTTGATTCTTTCGTGCATGTTTGAGAACTTCCTATTGCAGCCATTCAGTGGTGCAAAAGTCCTGGGTGGACCGAGTCCCACCTTCGAGCTACAGGTTGTCTTCAATAGGACACTCAAAGAGGTGGAAAAAAAGTAGCTGTTTGCAACCTGCTGACAAAAATATTACTTCATGAAAATGAATATTCCTTCCACTATTAGTGCCATTCCTTGTGGAAGTATTATGCAGATGTTGAGTGAAACACTTAGGAAAAACTACTAAAACTAGCATTTTCTAAATTATCTTTGCATTTTAAAACATTGCTCAATTTTTTTTTTTAGCATTTTCGGCCAAGGTTATTAAGAGTCACAGTGTAGGGTCTAAAGAGCCACATGCACCTCCAGTGACCCCTGATTAATCTGCGTAAACCACGGCCCTCTTCCTGATACACAGTCTAAAGTGAAGTCCACTCTGTGTGACTGGTGGACATATTGGCATCCTGAATGTGGTCCATTTGTACATAATCTTTCTCACCATTGAACGATGAACTCTGAACAGTTTGGAAAATGAAGGGCTGCAGCATTTGCTCATACTGACCGGTTAATCAAGCGCGTTCCATCAGCAGGACATGGCTGCTAGTTTCCTAAATTCCAGTAAACGAAGAAAAACTGAAGCTTATTATTTCACTTTTCCATTCTGGCTTTGTGTTGTTAAATAATAACACTGTAATATGCCATCTGTTGCTACCCTTTACATGCTCTATAGTTTTGAAAACATTTCATGGAGCATATGATTTTTCCACTATATTTTGATGCATCAAACCATGAAACACAGATGTTTTATTTTATGTCAGGATTTTTGAAGACTTTTATTTGGAAACTTACTTTAAAAAAAACTACCTTTCTTCATAACGTCCTTATATCACTGTGAACCATTTTTTTGATAGTTGATCAGTTTTTGTTGGCACCTGCTTTTTGAGAACCAACCACAGATTTTCAGCAGGTCTAGAATTTCCGTATTCTGACCTGTGAGGCACTGTGAGCTCACTGTGCATTCAGATGCACCCACACTCACTACCAGTGTTGTGCGAGCTCTGCACTGGTGGCTACATGAGTCTGCAGTCAGGAGAAGATGGTCCCGGTGCTCGGACTCAGCTGGACTCTTTCCCATTACCTGTGCTCATATGAAGTTAGACGATCATTTGTGCCACAGTAAAAATGTAGTGAAAAAGACTTTTTGTCATAAACCTTTTCAACTAATAAAGTTTCCTAGTAGTTATTAACATAAAACTGGCCACTCTGCATTGTAAGGTTTGAGCCCCAACTGTAATTGTCGGGAACCACTGCAAAGAACAAGATTTAACACAAAAATGAGATTTAGTCCAATTTATTTTTTGTTTAATAATCACATCACTAATTAACAGGTAATCACAATAAACACTTATTTTTTTTCCAAACCAAAAAATAAAATTCAAAATATTGAGGAAAAAAAAAACATAATCCCACGCAGAAAAACAAACAAAAAAAAGAAAACAAAAAACAATGAGGAAGTTCTGTAAATGAGAGAAAGTCTACCTAACACAAGCCATTGTTGGTTTTCAGCATGCTCTGCAGGTATAGCAGGTGTTCGTTAGCTAGTGTTACATATTTAGATGAAACTCGACGACGCTCCTTGGAAAGGTTTCGGGTTTTAATACGCAGGCCCAACCTGACTGCTACAGTGAGTTGTCTAGCTCGAACTGTGTGTTAGCCTCTCTCTCAGGCAGGCTGCTGCTCTTTAAGTGCCATTCTTAGCCAGTATCATCTCCCTTCACACCAGTCTGCCTCGTGTGGATCACTTGTTTTAGCTTCAGTCCCATTTAACTTGATCACTAAACCAGCAGAGGTCGCTGTTTCCTCACTTTTTGAGCTGATCACTTCGTTATTTTCATCTCTTAAGACTAGGCTTCTTGTGGCAGACAGACGAAAGTACAAGAAAATCTGTTAAACATGTCTTAATTAATTAGGCTCTATAATACCACTTCAGTATTTATGTATAAAGCTGTTACAGCACTTCAAATGAAATCAAATACAGATTTGTGTTGACAGGTAACTTCTCCCGATGCCAACTGTAAAACTGGCTGCTGCAAAAACCACACCTCAAGCCCCTTCAACCATGAGAGCGAAACCGCCACGAGGCTACAGGAACACAACGATAAATACATGTACAAAAGTGTTGCGTCTTTAGCACAATTTATCTCGAACGACATTCTATCACTTCAGTGGCCCCCTTTCAAACAAACAAACAAAAAAAAGAAACAGGCCGACGCTTTCCATTTTGTCACAACAAGTATTCAGAATAACAGCCATAAGTCATGATAAAAACGCTTCCTCCCATAAAAACCAGCAAAGCTACGTGGAAATAAAAGCAACATTTCCCGCCCACAAACCAGTAACTGCAGCTGTATGTTGTTTGTTCGTAGATTTCAGGACGATAAACAGTGTATCTATATACATCCAAGAACAATCTCAGAAGTAGAGGCGAATAGAAACTCGTGGCATGAAGCAAAGCTAGATTTTAGTAACAGGCACCTGGAAGAGCTCAGCTGGAAAACAGCCGCGAAACAGAGTGAGAGGTCAAAGCTACGCCTTCTAGCAACATGCCATCATTTTGAAATTACAAGCTATTGCCTATATGTGTCAGCATGTGTATAATTTATAACTAGACTTAAAGGAACTCTAATGGGGAATCAGGTCAAGCCAACATAGTTACTGTTAACAAGCGAAAGCTCATTCATGTTCGAGTTACTATTCATAAAAAGTGGAATTACCACTAAATCACAGTTAATCCTCTTTGATATATTATTAAAAGCATTAAGGTGCAGTTTAGTTTCATCAAAGCAACAGCAACATATGAACTTGATAGAAAAACTCCCTTTAAAGAAAGATTCAGAAGTGCGGTTTTGAATTTTGACATGAGCTTTTGTGACTGACAACTGTTTGGTGTTGGCTCCATGCTACCTTGTCATTTCAGGACCTGCACTTTGAGCCAATTTAAAAAGAAGCATGTGAAGTCAGCATAGAGTATAAATGGATGCACTTTTTAACAATAAATTTAGAGATTGTTATTTTTATCTGCGTTTGAACTGTTAAAAATTAGAATCCAACTTTAAAACAGGCTCTGTCTGCTCAATTTCTGTTAATAGTCTAAGGTACCATACTAAACTAAGGGCAGGACAGGTTTGTCAAATATTTTGCATGACCAAATATTCACTTTTAAAGGATTTTTCAGGTGTAACTAGATTTGTCCATTATAAATCTGTGTTTATTAAACTGCAGTGACTTAACTGAATTTGATCAGCTTTTTGGAATTGGGGTTCTATTGTGAGGTTATAACCAGTCAATATTCTACCTGCAGGAAATAACTTCAGTAACATTTTGTACAAATACAGAATAACTTCTGCAAGAAGTTGAAGGGGTTGAGGAAAACAAAAATGCACCTCTGTCATTCTCAGAGTTTCCATAAACTGCAATAATATGTCTGAGACCGAAACTGACTTAAGATGGTAAATTTACTTTGATCTTAAAATGGCTAGGTAGTTTTGGGCTCAGGAAAAAGATGAAGACACTATGAGAGTTATCAACTCCAGGCATAATATTGATTCATTATAACCTTTAAACGAAATCTAGCTTGAGAAAAATCTGAACTTGGCATTTTAGTCTATTACATAGACAATTTACATTCTAAATTTAATAAACAACAATCATTGATATAGTTTTATTATAATATCTGAAAACCTCAACTTCAAAAGGAAAAATATTTAGCAATTGGAAGGGAAGCAAAGTGCCCGTCTGAAAAAACGTGGTCCAACATTTTAAAATGTTGCATTTTGGGGCTAATTTATGAACTGAGTATAGTTGCTTACACCTTGCTTCTACATTTTTCAGAAACCAAAGTCAGAACCAAATAAAGTTGAAATGAATGACATTTTTTGGGTGTATAGCAAAAAATGTCGACTCATGCTCAGATTAGATTGGCCAAGTGTCACTAGCTAGCAGGCAGAGCTGTTAGCTAGCAGGTGATCATGGTGAAGCCTGTAATAGATGGAAATATCAATAGTTTATATGAAGCTGAAACGTTTTTAAGAAGCTGGTTATAAGAGAAAATAGTAAGCTTGAAATTGTTTGCTCGACATATGTTTAAGATGAAACAATAGCGAATGTAGCTGTTTGCTAACCGACTCCATGTAATAACAACATATTGTGATATGTATGTATTAGCTAAACAGAATAAGTATTTCCTATAATATATTAAAGCAACATATTAAAAGTATCGATAAACTTATTTTACAAATCCAATGACCACTGATAACCTACCAGAATAGCATTCAGCTAAAAGATTTTCAACAATACTTAAATTATAGTTAAGTAATCCGTATGTACAATGTTGGAGCAGATTAAATGTTAACACCAAATCATCACAAGTACTTGTTCATTTCTATTTTTTAAAATTAAGCAAGCAAAATCTGGAGTAAAACCAATGAACTTTGAACATTGGGGATTCATTTGTATTTTCTAGCCATGCATTAGAAAGGCATCAGGAGGCAACAGGTTGCTACAAGAGAAGAGAATAAAGTGAGACCATGTCCCGTCGGCAAAATGCCAACAAGAAGAGCGCTACACACACAGTACTGTAGATGATTTCTAAATTTAAATGAATCTTTAGCGAACTCCCAAAAACATGCTAACCTGACCCACATAGAAACACATGAAATAGAACAAGTCAACCAGGGCAGCTTGATGTACAAACTTTACTCCCAACACCAGTACCAGGCTGCTCAGAACAGAACATATCTTCATCTTCCACCATATTCTCTCTCTCTCTGAGCTGTTTTAGGCGTGAACCTGCATCACTCTTATCTACTGGGATTTTGTTGTTGTTGTTGTTAAGGTAAGACAAACAGGAGGCACATATGAGACACTCAGTTCCTTTCGTTTCAGAAGCAATCTGAACTGCATCTCCCTCATCTTCCTCTGGACTCAGTGAAAGCTTCTGGGCTTCAGCAAATGTCCCATCTTACGCCTTTTAAAACCTCTTCGGTCACAACACATCTGATATTTAACCAGAATTGTGAAATTCCTTTTTTTTTTTTTGTTTCATCGATCAACCTTTACCTCAGCGTTCTACAACATTCTTCATCTTCTTCACCGTGTGCCTTAGTTTGCAAGAACCTGTGCGTGTTTCAAAGATTTTCTGAGCACTACTTGACAAAAAGGAAATAAAACACCTGTTGTATTGCTTTTCTATGAATAGTATTGATATAGTAAATACAACCTAGTTCTATCATCAAGGGACAAGATGGAAAGAAAAAAAAGATCCAAACAGAACACAGATGCTCATTTTTACATAAAATCTTTTCAATCAAACACCTCATCACAAACACAGAGAATAAAGAGTTAAACTGGCTACAATGATTCAAACAGCCTTCTTTTTTAGTCAAGTCAGCTTGCATATGGTGCATGATGATGAAGAGAGGAAGCCATGATGAGATGGACACTGAATTACGATGACGCCACAGAAGCAGAGAGTACATGGTTACTGGGGGAAAACAACAGCTCCTAAAGTCACAAGGAAAAAGAGATGGAAGCCAGAGGGAATCCGACAGGGGAGCCGAATTGTTCCGGTGACTGTTGAAGAGACTGCTGCTGCCATTTGGTGGGGGTGCAGGGAAGATGACTGCGCTTTTTCTAGAAGGTCCACCACCCGGCTTCCACGTGAAAGCCAACGATTCCAAGATGCCAAACTCAAAGAAATCATTTCTGTCCTAGAATTTTTCTTCACGCAGAGTACCAATCAGGACCAAGCAGAGTCTAAACAGTTACTTCAGGTAAGTACATGAAAGTGGTGATAATGAAGGCAATGACGCATGATTATGTGAAAGAAGCACTACTTGCACAATGATTCTAATTTTGCAATAACAGATTTGAGATTAAACAGGGTTGAAGAGGTCAGGATCCCTTCACGGAGCTGCTGCCGCCGCTGCCATCCCCCCCGGATCTCCACCTGTAGGTGCAGTGAGGAGGGGGAAGAGGGGGGAGCTGAGACTCGATGGGGGAAACACCGCAAGAATCTGGGCGGCTTCGGTGGTCGTGCGGAGAGAACGAGGAACCACGTGGGCGGGAACTGTTGCCTGTTGTCCTGGAGGCGGGGGGGAGGGGGGCTGGCTTGATGGTGATGTCAGCGCCGGTGGTCCGTGCGAGAGCGAGCATTCTCGCGGAAGTTGAGCTTGAAAGACTCAATCTGCAGCAGAGGGGTTAGGGGGAGGGGAACAGGGGGTTGGGTGGGGGAGTAAAAGTAAGGCAGGGAGAAGGAAAAAAATATATTTACAGTGAGGAAAAAAGGGGAGAGGGAGGTGGTGACGTTAAAGGGGGAAGTTGAAATGAGGAGGGCAGAGGGATAGCAGAATTAGATGCCTGTAAGATAAAAAGTCGAAATATAATCAGATGGACTGCAGACATGAAAATACAGATACATTCAGACACAATGAGCATGCACAGATGATACTGTATGATGGAAAACAGTGGCTCCTGAGTTTTAGCTTTCAGTCCCCAAATTAATGTTAGCCGTAAACCATGTCATTGAGGACTGAGATGATCCTGACTAAGAAAGAAAGGGGGAATATGTTGTTTTTATGTTTCTTTTATTTATCTGTGAAAACTTGTAAGATATTTAGTAAAACATATGGCATTAACATGCTATTCCAATTAGCAATTTTGATTCTGTTCAAATATTAGCATTCACTTATTGAGATGAATGTTATATCAATTTTAGCCTTCTTTTTAATTTGAACTGCTCTTTTTTCAGAGTGGCCAACAAACAGGGGGGGAATTATGCATGCTCCAGGTGTCTTAAACTGGCTGGGATCCTGGGTTGGATCTGAATTTTAAGCCTAGTGGATGAATTTACGATAGGGTTGAGGTCCTGAACTTAACATCATCCTCCTTGATCAATTTCAAAACCAGTGTGCTTGGAATCATTTTTCATGTGACCCAAAACTGTCCCCTAAAACTGGTCGCTGCTGGAATATCGGTGTTACTTTCCACAGAGAAGTCAGCTTAATGTCACTGTGGACTGAGATGATCCTGACTAAGAAAGAAAGGGGGAAATCTTTAGGCTTGACTGAAATTTGCTGCTGCGCGCTCATTGGTTGGATACTTCAAAGATTGGGCTGTTTGGCTCAAATGACAAGAATGATGTTCAGAGAAGTCAACATAAGGCTTTCAAACCTAAGAATACTGACAACTGTAAATCACAGTGTGGGCGGCATCATGGTGTGGGTCTGTTTTGGCGCTTTGTTACTGGTGGAACAATGAAAATGGAGGACCAATCATGGGTTAGACATTTACAAAACGGCAACAGTGGGGATATAATGATCCTGAACACACCTCAAAACTACTTTCAGGAGGGATAAAGCAGGGTAACATTAACCTCCTGGAACGTCCTCAATCTCTATCTTGTTGAAATGTTGTCATTAAAAATAAAATGAGTTCAATTATTTCAAGAAGGATGGTCAAACATCCAACCAGAATTATGACAGACACTTGTTTATGGGGTGATTAAATTGTGCAGCTAATTCATATTTTCAATAATACCACTAAAACTGTATGTTGTATAATCTGTCCACCCTGGAAGAAAAACAGTAAAAAATTAAAATTAAAAAAATCATGATAAAATTCATGTTCATATTGAGGCTGTGTAAGCATCAAAACTGAAGCATAATGTAAGACCCCACAGCTGTTGATTTGCTACTCCCAGTGGGGGTCCTGACCCCCAACTCTGGGTACCCCTGTTCTTGGAGATGGTTCCTGGCAAAAGAACATTTGTTAGCATCTTTGACTTCTTCCTCCTCCTGTGTTTCCAACGCGGGGATCAAACCTAAAGGGGAAACGTGGAGATCATGCACGCACAAACTTACTTGTCTCTGGCATTTGGGAGTCCAGAGCCTGGGGCTCTCGGACGCCCTCACCATCACTGGGAGCCCCGTCCTTCAGCCCATTCTCCTGGGCATTAGGGGTCCCTGCCGGCCCCAACTCGGGGCCTGGGGCCGGAGCCAGGTTGCCAGTCATCGGAGTCGTACTCCCCTCTGTCTCCTGCGGACCCTCAGCCTAGGAACACACAGTAGGGCATGTCAGTTGGCCTCAAATCTGTCTGTCTAACTGGCATGTCAGAGAGACCATTTATATTTTCTCATAGCGCAGGCTTTAACCTAAATTATATAATTATAAAGAATAAACTTTTTAAAAAGTTCGAAAACAATGAAAGAAACAAAAGAGATGCTTGCACTCCTCAAAACAAACAAAGGCAAGGTACATGTTCAGCAGCGGACTGCAGGCTAGGTACCCCAGCATTTTGCTTAGGTCTATCAGATCAGATTAATAATAAATACAGGTGTAGAAAATATAAAACCCATTACTATAAAAGTAACAGTAATTTTTTATTATTATTTCAGCAGCCACAGGAATCACTGCTTTTCTTTCTTTTTTTTTTTTTTTTTTTAAATAAAAAGACGTTAGATCCTGATATACATTTTTGAGTTAAATATTTATTTTTAAAGCCATGAATTCTTGTTTTTTATTTAAGGTTAAGAATCTGATACAGATCCGTGTCTAGTCTAAACTATATTTAAATGAAATCTGGCCAAACAAAAACTTTTGGATAACCAAAAAAAAAAAAAAAAATTTATTTATTTATTTATTTATTTTTTTTTCAGTTTTGAGGCAGGACATTAGAAATAATGCCTGGGAACGAGAATACTTCAGACTGGTGGAAAGAGACGGAATTACACAAAGCCAAAAGAGTTTAGTTTATGGCATCAAATATCTGGGAAGCTAGAAAATGAATGAAAAAGTGACATCATCATATGGAAAAGCTGATGTAAAATACTGAGTATGAACCTTGAACACACAGCATTCCGAGCATTGGGAATGTTATCACTCTTCCCTCACTGACTACAAACTGCAGCGACCATTAGAACCAAGCCTACCAAGCAGAAAGAATGACATCCATGAGACCACATGGAAACTGTCAGCGGTTTCAGAAGTGATCCAAACACATTTTGTAGCTTGAACATTTTTACATATAGTTTTAAAAGTTTCTATGTTATATTAACCAAAACATCTCATAATTTACAAGGGTTTTATAATCAAATCCATTCAGTTTAGATGAACAGCTTTGTTGGCTTCTGTTTCTCTGCCTGCAGTTTGACCTGAGCACAGGGGGTCTGAGATCTGGGACGCTTCCCACCCAAAGGTCCATGATGTGAATGCTCTAATTTTTAACATTTAAAATTCGGCAACTTTTTACTTGAACAGGAATATCCAAATGACACATTGGTTTGAATGTACATGCAGACATACAGGGAATAAAAAGGCTTAGATGTTAGCTTTGCTCAACCATCAGCAGTGTAAAAACAGCGGTTTGCCTCACCATGACGTTCCCTCCTCCAGGTGAATGGCTCACGTTGTCCAGTGACCCAACTTTGGGCTGAGCCTTTTCCCTGAAGTTCACTTTGTGGGACTCGATCTTCATGATGCCTCCGCCTGCAGTGCACAACAATAATTAGTCTGATAAACTCGTAGGCTTGTGCATTCAGGAGGAAATGGAAAGCAAACAACTTCACCAGGGTCGTCATAAATTTATACCTGGTCAGCTGCGTGGCATTAATATGTGTTTTCTAGTTAATACATGCTACAATTACATAATATGGAAAACATTAATATATCACGAAAATGACAGATGAGGCTGAATGTGTATAATTATAGTGAAAACTAAGAACAACCCACAAATCAATAGTTTTTAGCGCCATATTTAGCAGCTTTGTTGTAAAGAAGTTGTTTTCTGTAAGTCTTCGTTTCTCACATGGTTATGGAGGAATTCTGACCTTCTATTCTTCTTTCTTTGAGATTTAGAGATCTCCTAAGAGATCTTAACTTAAGGTCTGGACTTTAACTAGGCCATTCCACTCCCTGCCTTGGCATCATCGTCCTGTTGATGATCTGATTCTAGCAAAGCTTCAGCTGTCAAACTCACATTTGACTCGAGACTAGTTTGGTATACAGCTGAGTTAATGATGCCAAAATGACTGCAAAAGATCTTGGCTTGCTGCTGTAAAACAAGCCCAAATCATTATCCTTCCACCACTATGCCTGGCAGTTGATGTGAGCTGTTAGTTTTGATATGCTGTGTTTTGTTCACTCTAAACATGGAACTGTCCTTTCCTGCCAAATAACTCTACTTTCAGGGTTTCTGCAGACTTTAAATGTATGAAAAAGTCTTAAAACCTTATCAACTCAATCTTAGCTCATAAAACGTCTTAAAAAGCCCAGATTTCCCATACAAGGCCTTTAATTTCCTTCAGTTATGTGTTAACATCATACATTTCTTCATACATTGTTTCTGCCATTCACTGGCTAATTAAACTTCTTTAGGGAAATAAATTAAGTATGTTTTTGCTAGGTATTTAAAACCAGGCCTTTCTTAATAGAAAAAAGTATGTATTTAACAGTTTGCCTTGTGCTGGGATTTCAGTATGTGACTAAAATCCATCAAAAATAGGTGGTATGAAGCTTACTGTATAGCCCTTTGAATGTGTTAAAATTATGTAACCCATTGGTGTAAAAGGACTTGAGTAACATGTCAGAGCTAAAAAGTAGAGATAAAATCTATAGTCATACGTAACTACAACATAACTACAGTCTGCTGGGTCTCAGATGAAGCTCTTAATTGTTTGTAATTTCTCTTCTGAGCCTTGAATGGTGTGACCCTTGGACGCATTTACTGGGACGTCCCAGTTCTGGTATGTTTGCCAAATGTATTAACCATTTTCCAGAGTGATTTTTCTCTGGACTTTTTATAATATTGTGTTGATAATACATATATATATATATATATATATATATATATATATATATATATATATATATATATATATATATATATATATATATATATATATATATTTTTTTTTTTTTTTTTTTTTTTTAAACAGAAAATCTGAGAAGGTGCAGATCAAAGGTTCCATCAAAGGTTTGGTATTTTAAATGACTTCACAGGCTTCAGAAGTATAAGTTCTAAAGAGGGAAAGGTGTTTATAAAGTTAACTAACGCAGCAGGATCAGAACATGTCTTGGCTCACCAGGCTTGTGCTTGATATTATCCTTGGAGCCGCACTTTGAAGTCACCTTACTTACATCCACCTTCTTGTTGAGGATCTGCACCTGTTGAAGGTCACAGAAAGTGTTTTTTAGTTCGGTTTTTATTCTGTAAGCACAGACTGATGTTTGGGTCCTTTGGCAGTTTCACTTCATCTTGGGAGGGAAACCCAGAAAGAGAATGTGTTTTAAGCCTGAGAAAACATGACCAAACTGAGAGCTTCATCTTGTACTGATTAGGCACGGGCCAGTTAACGGTGTCAAGGTTTTAAAAAGCTACAGTTTCAAGACAAATACAATGTTCCAACATACCATTCCTATGGTCAAAAGTTCAAAAGTTTTTTTTAAATCAGAAGCCAGAGAAAATGCAGGAACGAACAAAGTTTTCTCCAGCTGTGTAGAGTAACATAATTATGAAAAGTAATGCAAAGCCACCCCTCCCTCATTCATTACTGCAAACTGCTGGTCAGCTGGCTAAATGATGGCTATTAAACTGTTCCCTTCTTTAAGAAAGAGACGAATTTGGCTGTTCCTGAAAAACACAGTCACGATGGGAAAACTATGTAAGAGCCACCCAAGCTCCAACATGGCATAATATTCTTTGCTGTTTGTTTACTTGAAAACCAGAACTAAAGCCTCTTATGTATTTTTTTAAACTGTACTAATAAATATGTTAGAATTATTGTTAGCTAATTTGCTACTGATAGCCAGTGTACTAATATTAGCATTTAGCAATATAAACAACTGCTGCTTTTTTGTTTTGTTTTAAATAAAAATTAGAACATGATTGACTTTTATGTTCTTGTTGCGTAAATACTGGAATTTTGTAAAATCCAAGTAGATTTACTGAAGCTGCTGTCAGTCTGTTTTCCATCTTGCCATGTATGTTGGCATATCAAAAAATGGGTTTAAGCTGTCTAAATGTCAGGAAATTAAGTAAGTTTTGTGAAACATCAAGTTTTGTAATGTCTTTAACATATGTATGTCACTTTTAATGTCACCCATTTTGTACAGTGCACATACAAGCGGTGTGATAAACATTACCTGAAGTTGAATATCAATAATACAAAGGATATGGTCATAGACCTGAGGAAAACTCCCCATCCTGCTGTACTAACAATAGTCAATGGATCTCTAGAGGAGACTGTGAATCCCCGGAAACAACTGTGGAAAATTCTCTCAACTTCGACCGACACACTGCAGCAATATGCAAGAAGGGAATATTTTTTAAGACAATTGAATCTCATCTGCATTGATAAAGCACTGATCATTTTATTTTGAAGATCTTTTATTGAGTCTGTTTTAACATTTGGTTTTATTACTTGGTATGACAACTTGTCCTTGAGAAATAACTGTTCAGTGTCTGTTCAGTCTTGTTAAAACAGCCAGCAAAATAACTGGCAACAGACAGATTGTGAAAAAGGCAAAAACCATCCTAGCCAGCAGAGACCATCCACTTTTAGAGGAATTTGTCCTCTTTTTCCTGAGGTGGAAAGTATAGGCTGCCATCTATGTGTTGCCATCGGTACAAATATTCTTTTGTCACACGAGCAATTAAAGCTGTCAATCAACTTTAGCCATGTTTGGTGCATTTTAGATTGCTTAATGGTTTTATTCCTTGTTGATACGTTTGATTATTATGAAGTGTGGAAATTGTGTTAATGTGTGACTGTCTGACTACTGCTGTTCACCAAATTTCCCCTTGTAGGACAAAAGAGAACTAAACTGGAATTGAACTGAATTGATACCATATAATAGGATGAAGGGTGTGGTATATTATTTTTGCCATGACGTCATGGTCATGTTTTTTTTTTCTTTTTCTCAGATAATCTGTTTCTATTAGTGGTGGTATGTGATAAAAAAATTTTATTATTAGAGACTTTTAATTTTTTATTATTATAAAGCATCTAGCTAGCTATATTTATTAGTGGTAGCACTCGATTACAATTTTTAAACGAGTTAATTGCAGGGTGTGTAATTAATTAATTGCAATTAATGACTTTTTAATCAAAAAACATATTGACAAAATAAGCAACATTTTCAATTCAAAATCCATTTATTAAATAAATAGACATATGAATACAACACAGATATTTATTGTTTTAATCTGTTATTTAAGTTATTCAACTATCAGATTGATGCAAGGTGCTATTATACCCATTCAAGTGTTTCAGGAACCCCTGATCGTTCATGTAAGCTCTTTGACAAAAATGCTTCTTTAGAAATGTGGACTGTGGACGCTGACATTAGCGTGCTTCTGCAACATGTTTTGCATTGAGATGATATTTTAGGCTTGAATAGCTTCTCTGATAGGCCAACTCCTCTCTGGACAACTTTCACACAAATAGTCTTTTCCAGGGTCTTATCAGATCGTTTTTTGAAACAATAATTCATTTTGGTTTATGACTAAATCAAAAGCTGGGCTAATAGACAGACTTATTTCTATTCTAAACCTTGTCATCCAGTCTGTTACGGCCTGTAAGAGCAAATGTTACATCTGGTCTCTAATTCTGTGAGCAAGGTATCGTTGAATGAATTTTTTAACTCTTTTTTTAAATGATCAATTAATAATAATGTGTTAAATTTTCAAAGGTTTTTTTTCTATATTTAAGGAACTGTCTATCTCAGGGTTAAAGTTTGTTGTTTTATGTGTCCCCTAGTGGACAAACAATTATTAGTAGGCTTAATCAGGGAGTAGGTCAGTCTGCCATCAGCTTAGGAGTTTAGCATGTGGAGGCAAATTTTCATCATAGCTTTAACAAGATATTCATTAATAATATTTTTTGGTCACTGCAGAAAAATATTGGTAGCAGTTCTGTAAATTCCATAGCAGTGATTATCGCATCTCAGAGTTGATACTTTCGTGACATGTCCAAAAATGTAAGTGGCAGCCAGACTTGTTTGTTGATCAAATTATAAATGTTACAGTAGTAAATGCATACAAAGTCAGTGCTAAAGTAGTATTTACTTATGGATGCACATCTTCCTATCCCATTGACACCAAGGCAGATATGCAATAATGTATCTAGGCTATTAGGTTACCATACCCGGAGAACCTTGATGAAACTCTTAGTGTAATTTCAAATATTGTGTAAATATATTTTTAATTGTAATGAAATATTTGCATTTGAAAACAGGGAAGGAAAAGCATCCCATGATAGGATCATACATCCAATGCTCTCAAAAACACTTGTGTGAGTGCGACAGAGTGACACAAACAAAAAAACAGTCACAGCCAATCAGAGTTAGTGGCAGAATAGGGTAACAGAGGGGAAGTTTAAGGAAGCATGGGGAAGCTGAAGCAGGTTCTGTGGCAGGGGGAGCTGGTGCCATAGGGTGTATAGTTCTGGTCTGAGACTCAGTGACGTCACCCCATGGTTTTCTGAATGGTCTTGAAACCTCAAGTCCTGTATTATGTCCTCATAGTTTTGACTTTTTTTGAAATCAGAAGGGACCTTATCTGTTCCTGAAATTCTTAGGAACAAGGATATCTTCAAATGATTTTTCAAGGAACCACCAACTGACTGACAAAAGAGAGAGGGCACTTAATTAAATATGGTTTGGAGATTAAAATCTAGTTTGTCATCTTTGTTCTGGTGGGCCTTTTTGTCAAGTTGTCGACTCCCTGACTGGAGCTTCTGAGCAGGGCTTGTGGGCCAGACAGTACTTACATTCCCGCCACCAGGAACATGCTTCATATTGTCCTTGGAACCCAAGCGTGAGGTGACGTGGCTGAAGTCCAGCTTTTTGGAGACTATCTGAACCTATATGGACACAGCACAGCAGCAAGAAGGGAGAGGGTGGAGAAGGGCCAAGGAGGGGAAGGGGATCACATGGAGAGGAAGTTAAACAGGAGAGGTGAAGCAAAGGGCAAGGAAGACAGGAGGATAGGAGACGTAACCACCACAGCTGAGGTTAGAAAGGACAAGACAGCAGGAGAGAGCAAGGTTCAACAAAACATGTCTAAAAATTCTATTTTGACTGATAATTCACATTCAGAAATTCAATTCAAAAATACTTTATTTATCCCAAACAGAAATGAAATGTTGCTGTAACTCATATCATTCCAGCATCTTCAAAGAGTCATGGATGATGATGATGTGGGCAGGAAGGATCTCCGGTAATGGTCAGTCTTGCAACAACTCTCAAGAAACCTCTGACTGAAGACTGTTGCTGTATGACCGTCTCTTGACTGTCATGGTATGCTAACAGCTCAATATCCAGGCAGAAGAGACGGCATTCCACAGTAGCATGTCCTGGATGACGTCATCAGATATTGAAGCACTGCTATTCCACCTCATTTGCTTTGGTGCTCCTCTTTAAATCTCTGTCAGGCCGTATGATTAGAAAGCCGGGAGTGTTGGAGTGAGTGATGGATAGAGAGATGTTGGAGTTGGGGATGGGTAGAGAGATGTTGGAGTTGGGGATGAGTAGAGAGATGTTGGATGTGGGGGATATGATCCTTGCCCGTTATGATGGATGGAAGAGATGGTTCAAACTTTCTCCTTCTCCCTTTGTTCTTTGGTCCTGCTCTGCATCCATGAAGCCTCCTTCTCAACTCCCCTGGGATCAGGTATTATTTGAGCTTTGGAGATGCTAATCAGGTGCTCCCAGTTGTAAAGACAATGCCTTATTGCCATGGCTATGCATCCTAACAACTGTCCAAAAGTAAAAATGTAAGAGCAAAAATCCTTCCAGCTGCACAACATCTAAAATATTTGTCCAACCATGGAATGCCTCAACCAAAAAAATTATGAACCAAAGTTGACAAAATGAACAAATCAGAACTAACGGAACAGAGCTACTCCAACATGCTGCCACCATGTGCGGCACAAGTCTAGAATGAATATTATACATTCTTTTCCATATAAATAGTTCCTGACATATAAAGGAATGGAAGGTATTTAACTACCTCAAACTTGGAAAAAGAAAGAGAATCTACTGAATATCATACTAACTTCCTTTATAAGGGCTATTTATGTATCAGGACACAGCATCGTGGTCATTGATATGTCATGGCCAGCAGTTTGGACATTGACACAAATGTTGGGTTTTGCAACCTTTCCTACCTCAGTTTGTTTTTCTTCATGACAGCTAACTTCCTTTTATAGCGTCACCAATGAATCTGTAAAAGTCCAGCTGAAATCACCACCAACCTATTGAGCAGACGTCTATAAAAGAGGATCAGATGTGTTTGCCATAAATCTTCAGAGGTACGCATTGTTAACACAAGAAGACAAAGAACTTCATTGGGAGAGACTGAGTTGCAATGGAGATGATGCATAAGAGAGTCCAGCAAGCACCAAGAGTATCCTTCTGAGCTGCCACCATTGCAGAGGTTGCTCAACATCAGCAGCATGTGGGTGTGTTAGCATCTGAATGCAGTGAGGTAAAGACAACAACGACTTTAGGAGAACAATGTAGTGACAGCAAGAGTAACAAAGAGGAAGTTTCTGTCCAAGATAAACATCAAGGAGGTGACAGCTACCATAAGCACTGTGTGGTGCCGTTAACAAAGCATCCTGATCCAATCCAGTCCAGATGTAAAGTTACTTATCATCCAAAGTACTGGGTTTACTCAACATTCTAGTCAAGAACACTGACAGAAATAAAGGGTGGGGTGACTCCAGAACAATTTGGTGATAATGTGTGCATTTTCCAGTATTGTGGAAAATATGAGGCAAAAGTGATAAACACTGAAATTTGGGACCTGTGGTGGAAATCACACACTGAGAACATGTAGTGCATTCTTAAAAAGCAGGTGGAGAAGCAGAAGCCAGGAAACTGTTGCAAGAGAAGACAAGAATGGGTCACCATGATTCAGGATTTGACGCTGAAGTTGATACCCAGAATAACTGCGTTTCCATTAACCTTGAAATTGCACAATTTGAAACAATGAAAATAAATTTGCTTAATGGAAACACAGCAATTTTGGAAAAATTCTCCTTTTTCGAGAAAAGGTTTTGGCGCTAGGATGAGGTGGGTTTTCAGCCGTATCAAAATAGGTTTATTTCGCAAAACTCCAATGGAAACACTTTTTTCGCATTACGAGTCACATGATCAACAACCAGATGTTACCACTGGCGCAAACCACGAAGAAGATGACAACAGGAAGTAGTTGAAGCATCATGGCGCAGCATGCATTTGAAGACTTATCGCGTGAACATGCTTATTCACGTGTGGTTTTAATTTCATTTCTTATTTAATGGAAACACTGCAATTGTGAAATTGTGCTTTTTTTGACAGGAGAAAATAGACAGAAATTTGCACATCTTTGTAATGGAAACTCAGCTAATGTCAAAGAGAATGATAAAATTAGAAGAAGCAGCTCTCAAATATTAACTTTTAAAAAAGCTGCATTTTCATAAAAATAAAAAGCTTTAAAACAAACAAAACAAAAAATCTTTACAATTATTTATTGTTTATCTTAGACACACACACACAAAAAAAAATCTAAAAATTACGTATTATCTTGGTCATTGCCAAAGCTGTGGCAATGACTGTAAACAGTGGATGATTTCAAATATGACAAAATGCTGGGTTCTATTTGGATCCCCTTAAGGGATCACATCCAACGTGTTGCAGGAATAAAATGTTATTCTGAATCAGAGACACACAGTACCGCACAATATGGCAGAGTATGTAAAGTGGAAACAATTATTTTTTGCTATTGACTAATTCATTCCTCTCAGTCCGCCTGTCTTTCCGCTCAATTGAGAAGCCCTCATAATGTAAATGTCATCTGTGCCTGCCCCCTAATGTCTGTTAGGACTCCACATGAACCTCTGCTCAGATATTTGTGAGTGTCAAAAGTGATAATACAACTCCCATTCAGCAAGTGGCGCCAAACACAAACAGATAAAACAAAATGGAGTGAGATCACGACCAGAAGAAGAAAAACAACAACTTTGCTTGTTTTTTTAAGAAATATAGCAGTGAGACCTGTTATTTACTTAGATATTTTTTCTCCCCACGAATCACAAGGACACAAAACTATCCTGATATCCAGGAGAGAAATCTTTAATACTTGCTTCTCACATGTAGATCTGTGCCAAAAACAGCTAATGAATGAATGAATGAATGAATGAATGAATGAATGAATGAACAGAATATCAGGAAGTGCATGTTTGGGAGAATGGAGGGGGGACTCACTTTGCCCTGGCTGCTTTCTTTGGAGGTGACACCCTTTTTCTGCGAAGCAGAGGACACCTGGGGAGAGAAGCCCGCCCCCTGATCAATGAAAACAACTTGTAACAACAAACTGAGAGAGGAGGTGGCCGACGTACACACAGAAATTTGTGGATGTCAGTGGATAGTGGATTAAAATAGTGTCAGAAAAGAAGAAACTTTCCAAAAAGTCCAAATGTGGGAGGGAATATTAGTACCTGGTCCAGATAAGGGGAAGAAAGTGAAGAAGTACAATGTCTGTCTTGGTTTTTTCCAAATTTGTTAAAGAATGGTGGGATTGAGATGGAATATCATCTCATATGGATGGAAGTTGCATTACATTCTACACCCAAACTAAGTGCAGTGGAAAGCAGCATTTATATGAAAGAAAATACAGCTTGGGAAGCTAAAGTACCTGGGTGCAAAGCTACTTGACACCTATTGGCTGGCTTTTGCCAATCCAGAAGCGCCAGTTATTTTCCTCTGCGCTGATTGCCTGTTCCCCAAAGAGCAGCAATACGGAAAACAGTGGATATTAGCTTCTGTGGTAGTACTAAGATGGTTTCCACTGTGAGTAGTAATGCATATTGGGGTATATTTAATGATTGAACTACTAAAATAGACATTTATAAGTATTTTTAGAGAGGGTCTGAAATATTAACAGATTTTAGATATTTGCTGGACAGCTGTGGTCCCTAACCCCCACAAATCCTGGGGGTCCACCGTTCTCAAAAAGAGGTAAAGAACCAAAACGTGAAGTTAGCTCAATGATCTAATATGTGGGGTTTTGTTACTGGAGCAGACAAAATGTTATAAGGGTGACTTATGATCAGGTTTTGGTGTACCTATTTAAGCCCTTTGGGGGTGGATCATGTGTGTATGGTGATTTGGGGTGTTTATGGTAGTTAGTTAACATGCAGAGGACAGGATGAGAGGTGAGAAAATGATGCAGATAGAGACTATTTCTACTGCTTTTGGGTGCTGGTCATTTCAGCCCTCTACTATATATACTCTTGTAGTTTTGGTTGTTTTGTACCCAAAGCTTCCGCTTGCTGTGGGAAATTTCATACGATTCCTTCATCAATTTGTATCAGATAGGGGGATTATTTTATCCCCACATAAATAGCCAACTGTTTAAATTAGTTATACATATTCTCCTTGTGGTCTACTGTAAGGAAATGTGCTTTTATATATTTATTATTTAATATCAGGAGATCACTGAGATGTGATGGTTTGATCAGAGGTCGGAGTTGGTTACCAGTAAGTTTTAAATCCATAAAAAAAATTCCACCAAACTTTTCATGCAGTTTAAAATCTTTCATGGAAAACCTGTTTTAGATCAGAAAAAGTACCAGCGTGACTTGAGTTTTCTCTACAGGTTTGAAGTGCTGTCCCTCCCCCACCCGCTTCTTGTTCACTGCTGGTCAGCTGGCTGAAACAAGGCTGCAATGAATGGTTTCTCATTCTTACAGAGAAGACTTTTTCAATTATGTGGATGTTTTCAAGAGGCTAAAAACAACAAACAGTCAAAGAAACTAAAGGAGTGTCACTTATCACTCTTAAGGTAAAGATGTTCTAGAACAACTGTTGGCAAGCAGTTTAAAATAAAAGCAATTAGATCATCCATCTATCAGAGGAATGGGGGTGGGAGGGTGGCCATCTCCATGGACACACACACACTCACATTTAAGGGCTTTATGGAGACATCAATGAGCCTAACATGCATATTTTTGGACTTTGGGAGGAAACTGGAGTACCAGGAGAGGACTCATGCGTGCTCTGGTAGAACATGCAAACTAGCAAGGCAACAGTGCAAACATTCGCTCTATCATTCAACCTCATTAGGCCCTTTACATTTTTGTTTTACATTTTTCTGTTAATACAGTGACACTGTTTAATCGAGATCATACAGTGTGAAGCTCATCATGGCCCATAATCATATGAGATATTAACAATAGTTTGTCTCCATAATTAATGGAAATACTTAACTACAAAGAAAAAGAACCAGATACAAAATGGTTTTGGTGTATAAGTAAGAAATGGTTTGTTTATGGGACAAAAAGGAAGTGGAGGGGACAAAAAGTCAGCACTCAGGTATGAAATGGGGCACTAATTGATAAAGGGCTGAATCGACCAGGAGCCAACATCTTTATAACTGGATGCCCATGAAGACAGTTTTTCTCCAAGAGAAGAGAATGAAAAACAGTAAAATTGAAGAGATAACAAAGGAAGGGTCCACACCATTTAAATCATAGACCCTGCAGTTCGAAAACACTTCCAGTTAGTTGAAGGACATTCAGATTCAGAAATTGCATGCAGGGAGTAAGACAGTTGCACGAGAAGTCACAGCAAGACCTACCTTCCCACCACCAGGCTGGTGCTTTATGTTGTCAGTCGAGCCGATCTTTGAGCGGACGTTGCGGATGTCGGGGTCTGGTGCCGTGCCGGGTCGGGCCGTGGGCCTTGTGGTGTTGCTTGCTGTGGTTGCTGCAGTGGGTCGTGGGGCGCGGAACACCAGGGGCTTCTTTTCTGGTGCTGTGACCCCAGTGGAGGACAGCGGGGCTGGTTTGGCCACTGTTGTTCGAGTGCGAGATGCAGCAGCAGCAGAAGTCGTGCTCCTTGAGGAGGTGGAAGTGGTCTTGGGCTTGGTAGAGTCAGCTGGAAGGAAAGTATACAAAGCTTTAAAAAGTATCTCGCAAAAACAGTTATTTATAATTTCTCTATAACTTTTGGTTAGGACAATAGGAGACGACAAAAAATGTGAACAGCTCTTTTTTGTGGCTCTGAATTTCTTTTCAAAGATTTAAAAGTAAATTATTGGATGAAGATGCTCACGCTAAAACATGATTTGCTTAGATTTGCAGGAAGGATGCCAACTCCAGGAAGTGATGGTACCTATAATTTGAACCAGGAAGTAAAAATTCCTAGCTTGAGAATTTTAATGGATTGCGCCCACAAGTTGGGTTTTCTTCATAGAAGTCAGCAGAACTAGTCACTTTTCATAACCTCAAAATCCAAAATGGCTGCCTTTTACCTAAAATGTGTTGATAGCAGTTATTTTATTACATTAGTTGTACACATTGTACTGTTGAACTCATCACTGAGCATGTTAGCAGTAAAAAAAAACATAAAACACAAAAGCAACTTGTGCGGTAATATTTGCTAGCCAAGTCATTTAGCACCACATAGACCAGATTCTCTGGTTTCTCTGACTTGGATATAAAAGTAAGTTGTGTGGCTTATCAAAATTGGGCTCCAATTCCTGGTTCAACACACCTAAATCAGTTCAATGGTTCATGACCAGGCCTTTGCAGGAACACATCTAAAACATGCAGGAAACTGACTCATGAAGCTTGGAGAAAAACGTACTTATAAAAATAGCCTCTTTTTAAACATATGAGCTGACAGTAGATCAAACACAGATGGACTTTACTGAAGAGAGGATTTCTGGAGGCAACTTGTTGCATTAGATGTTATTTAGGGCTGTCAGAGTAAAACAAATGTAAGCCACACTTCTCAAATTTATTTGTAAAAATCATCTTTACAATTATGCCCCAGTTTCTGTTTGTCGTCACATAAAATCCCAATGAAACACATTAAGGTTTGTGGCTGTAACGAGAAAATGTGACAAAGCTCAAAGGGTGTAAATACTTTTGCGAGTCACTATATATCTTTATAGTTTTTACAGCTTTGGTTAAATTTATTTATTTATTTATTTATTTTGTTTTTATGCTTAGTGAAACACATTCTGGTGTTAATGGCCACATCAGAGCATCTTTCTACCAGTTCGTGGCCAGAAAAACAAAACTTTTAGATTAAAAATGTCCAGAAATCCCAATGGGACATACCTCCTGGCAGATTAGGCATTTAAAGGGGGAGTACTATGTGTTTTCCAATTACATAGAATCATTTTATAGCACAATCAAGTAACTATGCTACCTTCATTTATAAAAATGCTGTATATATCAAATTGGACTTAAAAGAAATTTGAATTTGTAATTTAATGCTTTGAAATTGGGCCTCTGTCTCTTTAAGAAAGACATGCTTTTTCCAACACTCAGCCTTAGGAAGTCATTACAACATCGCTCCTCTATTAATCCTTTAACGATGTTTTTGCATTGCACTGAGAAGTAGCTCGTATAATGAGCTCAGCAGATGCGGAGTTCCACCAGGTGTTTGCTAATTGGTGCTGCCGCTAGTCTGAAGCAGATGAGTGGGGAAGTCGCGGGGAAGGGGTGCTCTGTGAGGCAGACGCTCGAACCCTAAGAAACTGCAGCTCTGAGGAGGAGCTGCATCTCGAAGGTGGAGCTCTGTCCCACCGAAGCATTTTGCACAGCTGAATGGCTGTCATGGGAGATTAAAGGATTTCTCAAACATGCATGAAAGAATCAAAGCAATACTCCAGGTATGTTTTTGATGAGAGGATCACATTATTACATAATGTAAAGCTCAAGAAAGTTGATTTTACATAATACTGCCCCTTTAAGTCAATGAAAATATGCAAATGACTTAAACCTTTATTCAAATTTGAACTGAAAAGTTAGGGTATAAGAGTGGTTTAAACATTTTTTTAAATATATAGACAAGCAAAAGGAAATGAGCATGATGGCAAATAATATTTATATGTGTGTATGAATAGAAACATTCTAAATGCACTTTGAGACAACAATAACTTCCCAAAATCTGCTTTATGGAAAATTTGAATTTAAAATATCAACACTAATAAAGGAAGGATTGCTTTAAGAACTTCAAAGACTCTCTTAAGATTCCCTGCTAAATCCGAACGCGACCAGCTAACTCCAAAAATTACAGCTGAATTGACTAAGTCATTTCAGAAGCACAGCACCACAGATAGAAGAGAATAAAAACAGGAAGGGCTCTCTGTCTCTCAACCCTGACACATGCATAACAAATGAGAGAGAGGCTATGAAATGAAAAAAGGAGAAGAACCAGAAAAGCAAACAGGACAGACAAAAAGAAGCTGAAGGATGTTGGAATCACTATTATTAAAGGAAAATATTCAAGGTTTGACTTTAAAATCTTCTCTTGCGTGGGTAAAGCCGATTTAACATAATATCTTTGACTTCAGCATCCACAGGCAGGATGCACCCAGGCAGTACATTTGTGCCAAGGAAAATCTGTCATCCATATTTACTTGCACCCTCTGTCAGCTACTTCTTCAGACTGCTGAGCCATGCTGAATCACATGTTGTGCTATCAATCCTGCCTGAAAGCTTTGGGAATATCTCTGACTCTTTTTAGGACATCTTTAATTGAGGAAATCCTCCCCCGTTGCTTTGATGGAGCTTAAGAGTAATTTGACTTTCTATATATGAACCCTGGCAGATTATACAACTTGAGGCTGCATCAGCAAGCGCTGCAAACTCCTGTCAACAGCAAGCAGTTGGTAATCCACAGGCTGCTGTGCTGGAGCTTTAAAAGCCTAAAGATGCTTTTCATCGACAAAGTCTTTCTCTACTAGACCCATAGTCACGGTTGTACTGTCTGTATGACTGAGTTGCTCAACTGCTGACTCCCCCTCTGCTGCCGTTCTGTTAACTGATCTGTTGACAATTGTAATGACATTGTAAGACAAGGCAGGTTTACGGTATTTGCAAGAACATTCAATGTCTTACAGAGTAATACAATTTTAAAATGTATTAAATGTATTTTAGAAACTTTTTGAACCCAGGTTTCAGAGTGAACTCAACTGGACGTACTCCGCAGGTGTGCACATGTGAAGAACAAATGGCTGCAGGGTATGTTCTACGCATGCATTGGCAGATAACAGTAAAAAAACAATGGCGTTCTAACACCTTTGTCTTTACATCGAGGGTCAAATAACGAATATGGGGTTGCGTTTCAGCGACATGCTAAAATCACAGCGCCATATAGTGGCCTGGCATGACAACTAAAGCTGATTCAAGGTGTCTTGGCGGTCTCGTCTAAACAATGACGCAGTACCGTCTAAATCTTGAACGTTTCCCCAGTCAACACCGGCAGTTTCCAGACAGTGCTCTTGTGTAAGCAAACCCTAAATCTAAAGCCCCATCTCCAATGGTGTGGGTTTAACTGATTCTTCTCCAGTCAACCAAGGCCAAATTTGTCTCCATTTGCAGATCCTGCGTGGTGCATCCTTATTTTTGGAACCACTTTAGGGGTGGTAGGTACAAGCAGGATGTAGCCACGTATTGTGCGAAAAGGATCTGATTGGCAGGAGAGTACATTTGTTGATTGGCCGATGAATTTAAGTCAACAACAACATCTCAACCACCGTTTTCAATCCGCAATGACACCGTAGTAGTTAGTGAAATGATGAGCTGCAAACTGACAATTCCATGGGCCAACCTTAAGGTCAAAACCTTTTTATAAATTGTGGCAGAAGAGCACATACAATGTCAACTAGATGGGGCAACCAGCAACAAACAAATATACAGGGACAGAGTGAAGAAACTGTCTGCCCAAGGGTACACGTGCAAAATGACATCATCACTGCATGCTCACAGGCTGCCTATGTCTACCCCCACCCCTACCCCCCACAGAGGAAGGGCTTAATTGCTTAACTGAATCATTTGGTGACAGCTAAGGGCAGCCTGTAGACACTGATTAAAAGTGGCCCAGGAAGACAGCCATGAGGAACCCCACATTTGATTTTTATTCTCTCAGATTTACAAGTGCCATCTAAAGTATCCCTGAAGATGTATGACATTAAAAATATAACTGAAACAGAAGGCAAAAAGAGGGGAGACAAAACTGGAAAAACTGGAAATAAAGAATAAAAATATTTAAACCAATTTCTGGAGTAAAAATGTAACAGAAAAATATAGTCAAATGCTGAATTCTGAGGAGAATTCAAACCCAAGTGTATGACTCATTTCACAAGTCTGACATTATAATTTAAAGGATCATTTTGAAAAGGTTTTGAGAAGAAAATCAGTTGATATTATTCTTTTTCTGAATCAAAATGTGTGATGTCATGAAGATGTGTCCATCATTGATTAATATAAACTGGTGCTGTTTTGTGATACCTGTTGAAGTCCTAACAGTGGTGGGCTTCTTCTCTTCTCCTGGCTTGCTGTCTGTTTTTGAGGCTGAAACAGACATTGTGAGAAAATATGTAAATTAATCTGTGAGAAACAAGCCAACGTGCAATAGTTAGGTTAGGTCATCAAAACTGGATGTACCCAGAGGCCTTTTGGCTGCAACATTAGTAGTTGTACGAGTGGACGTGGCTGTGCGCACCGATGAAGCGGTTTTGTTGGCTGCAGTGCTCGCCATTCCATTTTTGGTAGCAGGGCCGGAGGCAGGTTGACTCGTGGTGCTGCTGCTGGCCTTCGGCAGCAGGGGGCGCTTCTCTGTGGTGGACTGTGAAGGGAGAAAAGAGGTGGTGATTCAAAGGCTTTCCCAGAGAAATTCAGGTCAGACTTTGTAGTCATTTTATGGTAGATTCTTAACAAAAAGAAAAAAAAAAAAAAAAAAAAAAAAAAAAACCATACAGATTTTAAAAATGTAGATGGATCCTTTTTAAAATCTATAATTTCACATCATCAGGAAAGAGGATCTCATTCTGTTAAACATGATTGTATCATCATGTAGCCCTTTGGATGATGCTATGCTCCAGTTACAGCCAAGCCATCCTGCAACAGGCTGCCTATCCTGAACTGAGTCACCCTGCACCCCAGGGTGCCGAGGGGCTAAATAAAGGCAGACAGTGCCTGGGTTGCACTGTCATACTGGCTGCATTTAAGAAGGTCACCAACAGATGGGGACAGAGAGGTGGATTTAAAGAAGCATCATCAACCGGATTTAACCGAAATCTACAGTACAAAGTGAAGAGACTATTAATTAATTTGCACTTTTAATTGAAACCCTCCCCCCCTAAAATAATCAAATGAAAAAAAAAAAAAACTGAATTCCATATACTAGAAAATGATCTACAGTATTGCACAACTGATCACAGTGCAAATCCAGTATAAATCTCAAAGACCATTAGTTAACTCATAACATCATGATGATGAAGGAACACAGAAGACAGGTTAGGGATAAAGATGTGGAGATGTTTAAATCAGGATTAGGATTAGGTTATAAATCTATGTCCCAAGATCACAAAATGCTGTTCAATCCATCATCTGAAAATGAGACAACTGCAAACAAGAATGATTCGGAGAAGCAGACAAAAGGCCTATGCCTGACATGTCCAACTCCAGTCCTCAAGGGCTGGTGTCCTACAGGTTTTAGAAGTGCCCTTGTTCTAATACAGCAGATTTAAATGGCTAAATCACCTCTTCAACATGCCTTGAATTTCTCCAGAGGCCTGGTGATGAACCAATCATTTGATTCAGGTGTCTTGACCAAAAGTGACATCTAAAGGATGTAGGACATCAGCCCTTGAGGTTTCACTTTGGACATCACTGGCCTATACTAACTCTGGACGAACTGCAGAGACTCACAAGTCAGGCAGGAGAATCTGTTGATAGGACAACTATTGGTTGTGTGCTCCACAAATCTGGTCTTTATAGAAGTGTGTCAAGAAAAATGCCAATGTTGAAGATATTTCATGACATGGAAGACACGACCAAAATGGGGAATTCAACAACCTTAAGCTACATTGGAATAGTTTAGCATATTCATGTGTCTGAATGGCCTAATCAAAGTCCAGCTCCATCTCCAACTTGTTTTAACTGTGCTTCTGCTCCAACGTAGGTGATTTAAAAAAAACAAAATTACCTCCAGAGCAAACCATCAGTTTCTACAGGAGTCTGCATATGAACCATTCATTTCATGAACCATCTGAGACATCTAACACAGACAGGACAGCAGCTCTTGAGACATGGAGTTGGACACCCTTGGCTCTGGATGTTCAAACCTGGTAGAAATTTACTCCAAAAGACAGCTGTAATTGCAAATATGACTCTACAAAGGGTTGACTCTTGGGAGCGGAACACAAATGTACATGTGTCAATTTCCTTTAGAGTTTAGCTGAATTATGAATTACTTTACTTAGATTTAAACTATTTTTAAAGGACTATTCCACAAAAACTGAAAAAGAACAGCAAAGTAGTTCATTTTAGTGAACAACAGACAATGTTTTTAGTTGTATTCTGTGTGAATTGAACTATGAGTTTGTTCCTCCAAAGAGTTCACTTGCACATCACTGTTGTTTTTCGTTAACCTTCGACTTGCATGCTTACCTTAGATTTAACGTCTCGTGTGCCTGTGGTGGAGGGTTGGGATGATGGGCGACTGGTGGAACTGGCAGGGGCCCGTTTAGGCCCGGCAGCAGCTGTGGAAGCTGTCTTTAGTGTGGTTGATTTTCTGTCTGTGGTACTGCTGATGGAGGTGGGTGTGGGGCGTTTAGTGGTGGCTGCTAAGGTGGAACCACTGGCAGGAGCGGTGTTTGGCCGCGTTTTGGCAGCGCCTACCAGTTTGGTTGCCCCTGCAGTGGGCTGCTGCATTGGACCAGAACCGGGACAGTGATGGAAGGCAAAATAAAGAGGAGAAGCAAACAGAAAAAAAAAAATAAAAAAATCATAAAATCATAGATAACGGTAGGGGGACTAGGATGTGCAACCAGCAATTCAAAAGTAAATTATCAAAATAATATGCTGTAAAAAAATCTTTTTAAAAGGATAGCAGCTTAAAATAAGAAAAACAAAAAACAAAACTGCAGCTGAAGCATAAACAATGCAGACTGTAAATGGCTGATGGCCGATGAGTTACAAACTAAACATCCAACCTTTTTTCCGATCACTGAACCCTCCTTACCTACATGATAACAGGTTGTGATAACAACACTCTTCACTATGGAAGTTGCTGCAGATTGAAGAGGACTGAGCTATTTTCAGGATCAGTGAGGTGGTCAGAGGAAGCACAAAAGATGTGTTGAACGTTCGTTCAAGCTGTTAAATAACTAAAACAGGCACGTTGGTATTACATAAGTATTATTCTTTCTACAGAGTGATATCTGCTTGAAGTTGCAACCCTGCTTTAAAAACAACATCCTTCGGTTTACTGAAGCCATCAACAGCTGAAACGTTGTAAAAAGAATAAAATTAGCAACATTGTATTGATTAAATCCTTGTTTTTATTCCATCATGTTACATGGAAATAACAGAAACAAGATTAAATCTTGTTTAGGTGTATGAAACTTAGATGTTAGGGAAATAAGAAATTTTGTGTGGTGATGTCACATTAAGCCAATCACCCCCTCTTAACCCCCTCTCCCCCCAGCACAGCGCTGTCCCGTATTTGAGGAGCTGAGTTGGCAAGCTTAGCTAAACCTCATAATCATGATGAGGACATAGTGGTAGAAAGAAGGAATCACAAAAAGTGATTTAAACATCATTGATATTGTCATTGTAATTTTGTGTTGCAATTACATGTTTTTCTGATATTGTGCAAGTCTTGTAATATTTAAGTTGGGTTTTACTCCCAAGTACCTCTGTACCCTAAACCTGGAGGATTTTACTGTATTTCTAGAGTTTTTGTGATGCGAGACTGGGCCTCTTCTGTAGCTTTGGGAATTTTTGAGAAAGACATTGTTCTAGTATAAACATTTAACTTTTAAAACAGTTAAAGCTTCAATTTAGGTGTATAGTTCTTAAAGAGAATTAGTAAAACCAGTATCAGCAGGTAGGGGCTCTACAATATCAAAGAGTAGAAACTGGTCACAAGAAATTTGAGTTCCTGTTAAGACAGCTTATCAGGAATTTCTAATTCTTGGTTGGCACTGTGGAGCAATGAGGAGATAAGACACGCTTGGTTGTAGCTCCTGCAATTTCATTTAAAATTCCATCTTAAACTAAACCTCCGCAACTTGGACGCGCTTCTCTATAGGTTGTGCATCTACGAAGCTCCCAGCATCTGTAGAGTAATACAAATGCCGAAAGCAAAGCAAAATTCCAAGGCCGAGACGAATGAAGATGGCGGCCCAATCGGAGCGCTGAGCCAGACTGGGAGAGAAAGCCCGGAGACGAGTGCTCAGAGCATGGATAATCAAGCTGTGCTTGCTGCCACAGCATCTCTACAAGGAGAACTGTCGAAGGCTAAGTCAGTTATCTGAGACAAAATCGATGAGAAGATTGCAGACGTGAGTACAGTTCTAAGAGGACAGATAGCTGCTCTAAAAACGGAAAGCAACAATGCATTTACTGCTGTACGTACACAGCTAAACAGCCAAAACGACATGCTAAAAAATTTAGTAGTGTAGGCAATGCTACGTCAGATATTGTTGTAGCACTTGAAGTTAAAGTTGAGTAGCTGCATGATCAGATTGAACAACTCTCAGAAAAGCGCTTGGATCTGGAGGGAAGGTCCAACCGGCAGAATCTGGGTATTGCTGGAGTTAAAGAGTGGTCAGAAAATGGAGAGAAACTCAGAGACTGTGTGGCCCAACTGCTAACAGATGTGCTGCAGCACAACAAAAGACCGATGATTGACCGAGCTCATAGGGCCCTGCGGATGTGCCCTGGAGACAGTGAACCACCACAGTATTTGTATTTGTTTGATGATTTTGATGATTTGCTGTATACTTGACTGATGTTTTTTATGATGTGAAGCATCAAGACTAATGTATGTTAAGTTGTCACATAATGCTGACTGGTGCACAGTCTGGAAAGAAGGGGGTGATGGAACTTTCTGCTCATGGAAGCTGAATGGTATCAATGAACCAGTTAGGCTAGGTCAAGTGCTCGCGTATCTTAAGTCCTTGCAAGCTGATATTTTTTTTTGCAGGAAACGCACCTGAAAAATGATTCACATGCTAGACTTCGACACAGGTGGATTCAACAGATTTATCATTCCAAATTCTCCATCAAGGTAAGAGATGTAGCTATTTTGATCTGCAAGGGTGTCCCCTTTAAATAGTTATCCACAATAGTGGATGGGGATGGGAGGCATGTTATTCTTATTCATTTCATTCCAAGGTATACAATGTTTATACTAGGATAGATCTCTTCTTGGTTGATGGGAAACTCTTGCCATTTTCTTATAATGCCATGTACAACAATATCATCATCTCTGATCAATGCCCTCTGTCATTTATGCTGAAGCTTTTTGAAAATATGCCTAGCCAGAGATGTTGGAGGTATAACCCACAACATTTTACAGAGACTAATTTCTGTGAATATTTGGAAGCACATATAAAGCTCTTCTTTAAAACTAACCTTAAAGATATGTATCTGACGACGTTATGGGAAAGCCTTTAAGGCCTACGTTAGAGGCTGTGTTATATCTTACCAATCATCCCTTAAGAAACGCAACGTTTTTGGTATAAGTCAGAATTCCTCTGTTTATAATGGACTGATGGACTGTATATGAATAAATGACAGTTTTCTGTATAGCTCCATGAGGTGACTGGTTTTAGTCCACCTTATAGACTCTGCTTTCTGAAAACACAACTGCGATGTCGTTTTGATGGTTTATGTTGAGCTAAAATTAGCAGCAAAGAAGAAGTCCTACCTTGGTCTTCCTGTCTGCACCTGTGAGGTCCTTGCTGGCTGTTGAGCTGCCTCCGTTGGTTGCAGACTTCACTGGTTTTTTGGCCTTGTCTCCATCTGCTTTGACAGCCTTCTCTTTCTTGCTGTCTTTCTTCTCTACTGTCTTTTTATCCTGCTTCTCCTCCTTTTCTGTCTTCTGTGCTTCTTTATCAGCAGGCTTCTCTAGTGGCTTGGCTGCATCGTCCTCTTTCTCAGTCGTCTTAGCTTCACCACTGTCAGCCTTCTCTTTCTCTGCTGCTGCCTCAGTTTTTAGCTCCACGTCAGCTTTCGTCTCTATCTTGTCATCAGTGGGGTCAAGCTTGACGAGTACCGCCTGCTGCTCTGAAGTCGTTTCCATTTTCTGCTGCCCCTTCTCATCATTCAGCGCTGCTTTTTCAGCCGTCTCACTTGTTTTGTTTTCTGCTTTTTCTTCCACTTTAGTATCCTGGTCTTTATTTAGCTTTTCTACATCTTCCACTTTCTCATTGGGCTTGCTTTCCACTTTCTTCTCTTCCACCTTGGACTTCTCGTTTTCCTCCACCTTTTCAGCTTTCTCGTTGTGTTTGTTCTCCACTTTCTCTTCCTTTTTCAATTTCTCATTGTTACCGATCTTCTCCACATTATCATCTTTGTTCTCCACCTTGTCAATCATCTCCACCTTCTCGGTCTTTTCCACTTTGACGGGTGATTCTTCCACCTTGGGTTTTTTGTCCTCCTTCTCTTCCTTCTGTTGAACAGTTTCCACTTTCTCTATCTCCTTCTCTTTTACCTTCTCTGTTTCCTTTTGGTCATCCACTCTTTCTGCCTGCTTCTCCATCTCCTTTGTTTTGTCTGCTTGTTTTTCTTCTTTGACCTTTTCTGCTTCCTGATTATTTGCTTTCTCTTTACCCTTTTCTACCTCATTCTCCACTTTGACTAAATTTTCATTAGTTGTGATTTCAACCTTCACGCTCCCGTGCTCAGCTTTGTTCAAGACATCAAGAGCCTCCACCTTCTTCACACCTTCCTCCTGTTTGTCCTCCTTCTTCTCTGTCGTCTCCATCTTTTCAGATTTAACTGTAAATAAAGAAAAAGGAAAATAGATTTTTAAAGGGTAGAGCCAGATAACACTAAAAGTCTTTAAAGCACAAAAAGTAATTAAATAACAAACAGCCATTTTTTTGTCCACACAATAAGGAACCAATTTAAATCTCATTCACACAGCTCATGCTACGATGATCACAGATACAGTAGCTCTAGCTAATTCAGCCACCAGAACACTGAGGCAACTTTCGTTGTTTGGGAGAATAAAGTTTTCAGTAGGGCTGCAGCTAATGGTTATTTTAGTCATCGAGTATTCTATTGGTTATTCAGACGATTAATCGAGTAATCGGATAAAAAGAAATTGGCTGCTGATTCTGCTGATTTTTTACTGAACCGCTTAAGCCTGTTTTGTACAATATTAAAAATACACAAAATGTTAATAAACAAAATAATTAAATTCCTTTTTTAAATAAGAAAATAATCTTTTTATTGCCTAAAAAGCAATAACATAGCATTCCTTTACTGCACACATGATCATTTGTAGGAAAGGATGAATCTGCAGCTAAAAAAAAAAACAACCTCTCATCAACATGTGAAAAGCTCTGGCCTCTCTGCTTGACTTAGCATCAATGCAGTGTAGGACTAATTTGTTGACTATTTTTTCGATTAACCAATTAAAAATTGAGCAGATTCTTTTTTAAGAATTTGAATCTGGTGAAGTTAAAACTGCCATTTGAGTCCTGGATAAAACATACTCACAGACAAAGAAGATTTTTTTTTTTTTTTTTTTTAATCTTAAATGTAAAATATATATATTTTTATACAGTTTTGGCTTAATATCTGCTGTGCAAATAGGATGTTTTAGAGTCTGTGTACTCCAGTTAACGACTACTTGATTAATAAATTATCTCAATAATTGAATAATCACGATAAATCTGATTAATTGTTTCAGCGCTAGTTTTCAGGTAAGAAATCATCTGTTGTTCAGTGTGGTTTTTAAAGCAATCCAAGAACAATGTCTCCACACATTCATTCTGGATATTTTTACCAGTGATGACAGGCTGAAGCAGCAAGTGTTTTTTTCTTTTCTTTTTTCTTGTTTTTCAGTGTCTGAGCCACATGAACAACAGATCATCTGTATTTAGACTTTCCTGTCAACCACATGTGTAGCTCTTGGTTCAAGTAACTTTTCAATGCTGTTTTAAGCAAACTTACTGTAGACGGATACAGCATTTAACTGAAGTAACAGACAGTGTCTTTGAAATAAAGTTTTGACAGCTAAATTAATGTTACACCATTAAACACTAATGAGTAAAACATAACCTGATTACGTGTAGACAAGTAAGACTTTCAGCTGCTTCCCTTCACTGCCACTAAGTTTTAGCAGTCACTGCATAGCTCAATAATTAACATATGCTGGTGACATGTTTGTTGGGAGAACTGGGAGTACCGGTGCATAAGTATGTGTGTCAGAGTAAAAGTGCTGGTCAGAACTGGAAGAAATTATGTCTACCTGAATGCTGCAGAAAGTTTTGCTTTTAACTCCAACTTCATGTCCAGTGAGGTAAAAAACAGAAAAGTTCTGTGCAACAACCAAATACTTTCACATAAAGAAAATCTGAAATGATTTAATAAAAAGCAACAAAAGTGGAATGTAACTAAGCCTTGTCGCCACGGAGGTCAAATAAATTGCCTTCAAAATTCACAGTTTGTAATATTAATGGCAGCATAGGTTGTGTTCTTTGTTGTTGTAATTCAGTCAAAGCAGCAATGTTCTAAATCAGGCACAAACAAATGTATATAGAGCACATTGTTTCCACTGCTGTCATACACATTTCAGATCAGAGTTCTTTCATTTTACATCTCATGGCCTTTCAGACTAACTCACGTAAAGGGTCAGAGGCGTAATGGGAGCATGTCGTATTTCAGACACCAGGAAGCTTTGGATCGGGTTTTGAGAAGGAGAGTGCTGGGTATGTCAAAGTTTCTGTGGAACGTACCTAAATCATTTGAGGGAAAATTCAAGTATTTGCAGATTGTTTTTGTAGAGCCTATCCAAAATATTCAAAAGGAAACAGCTTGGGAAGCTGAAATACCGAGGCAAAAAGCTGCTTGACACACTATTTGCTGGCGTTTTCAAAGCAGCCAATCCTTGTCGCTGACTGGCTGTACCCCCAAGAGTGGAAATAATGAATCCCGTGGATATTGTTGGTAGTGTTAAGACGAGTTCCATTGTGTGCATTAAAACATATTACGGAATATTTGGTGTTTAGTTTATTAAAATAGGCTTTTCTGAGAGTTTTTTAAGGGGCACTCAAGTATTCACAGATTTGAGCTATTTGCGGGAGGTTGTGGTCCTTTACCACCAGGGGTTCACTGTATAATTTAAATTCTTTTCTTCTTTTTCACTGAGTAGACTACATATAAACCTGAGCATTACTGCCCCCAGAGGCTGCAGTGAAAACTGTACACCTCTGAGCAGAATGTTGTTATTCAGCTGAGCGAAAAATAGGATGAATTGTCCATGAGGTCCAAGCAGTTAGAATTCAGGGATTTTGAGAGGTATGTGAACACCCTGAAATACATGACACAACCTACACAAGCTCACCATGCAGAAAAAAAGAGAACTCAGAATCAGAGGAAGACCAAGACAAAGAGAGGGCTGGTCTTCGATCCTAGTGGTTGAGAATCAGAGAAGGAAATATTGATTTTCAGATACAAAAAGATGGGAGTGGAGAGGAGGTGGCCCAAGAGATGAAAAGGAAAACAAAGGAAGAAAAACCAGGAGCAGGACACTTATGAATTAAATCATTTTTTTCAAACTGTGACATCTGACCTATCTCAGAGAACACAAACATGTAGATCACCATAAGACATAAAACGCACCGGGTAGAACAAAGCCTTCACTTTCTGTACTGCAAACATGGAGGGACTCAGGAGATCAACCTGATCTTTTAATTAGGGCAGAAACCCGATACGTGTCACAGCTGTGAAAAGCCTGCAGTAAATGGCTTCATTAAAGCTACCAGCAAGAGGTCTCCCCCCAGGCTACGTTACTACCTCTCACCTCCACCCCCCGACCCACAAGCGTCTCATTCCCACAATCTCCATTTCTACAGTTTATTCCTTCATATCATCTGACCCAGTATTCAGCAACATTTTAACCTGTTAGCACAGAAACTTTTCAGTCATTCTATCAATTCTGCTTCTCAAAGTAATCTAGCCATGAACTGTTGATAGTTTGGGGCTAGAAGCACCCACGATGGAGAAAGGAGGTGTTCAGAAGCTGGTTGCATGGAAATGGGTTAACATTCCCAGCTCTTGCAGCCATTGCTCTAAAGGCTCTCTAAGGGAAAGAATATGCAAAAGGTCTAACAGTGCAGGATGTGAGTGTTTTGCAGGACACAACTGATAATCCTCCATTTTTGACAAAGAGCAGCAGAGAATAATGAGTAACGAGTGCAACGAGCCAATTCATTTCAAGGTTTCATTAGCATAATGAGAACACTTAAAGCTCATTTAGGGCTGTTACAGCTTAGACTCTCGTGGAGAGCACTGCTTCCACTCAGTGGTTTTCTTCTTGTTGTTTCATGTTAAAATATGCAGACAGTGCTCTTCTGTTCTAACACTCTAATAAAAATCCATGTCAGGAACGTGGAAAATGATGCTGGTCTCTTCTGAATATCTGTGTGACATTGTTCCATCATGATACACAGCTTATTGTTTGGTAAACAATTGTGGACTAGATTCTGAAGCAATTTTTAGCGTCCCCAAGAGGATTATGTAATTGGTCTGTGCAAGACACTGTCCTAATGAAACCCTGTCACTGCTTAGGCAAAACCACCTTAAAACCCAAGTTCTGGGCCTGAATGTGATGGGATAAAAGCATTCTAAGAGGTGATACAGCTACATTTGGTAGACATATTAGACATCTGATGGGCTGATGGAGTGATATGGCAGCCCCGCCTCTATCACAGAGAGTATCTAGTAGCTTGCCACCATGTGTGTGAATTTATGCATGAATGGGAATGACTGATTTCATTGGAAACCCTCTTTGAGGGTCCTGAAAAATGATATCTATATATATCTGAAGTCATTTCATTTATATCATGGAAGTAAGAGTAGAGCAAAGGTACTGTATTACTATGCATAGAGATATATAGATATATATATAATTATATACAAGTGTAAACTGCAGACATCAGATGTTTACAAATTACTTACAAGTTCCAGTCTTCCATGACTGAATTCAACAAATGAATGCCATCTAGTGCACCTCTAACACTGCACTGCAGTAGCTAATTCAAATCCTGTACTTTGTCCTGAGCCCTAATTTAAAACATGAACTTTTAACAATTAGTTTTTAAGCTTTTATCTTTTATTATTTATGTTTTATAATTACTTTAATGTTGTTCAAGTTAACATGCAAGAATATATGTGTTGCTTTAAATTATTCTACAATATTTGCTCCATTAGAATACAAATAAGTATTTGTGTAAAAAACACAACAACAGAGAGAAATAGAGATTAGACCCTGTTAATGTCAAATTTCAGGGTGAATCAAACAGGAAATCATATTTAACCTTGTCTTTGCAATGTTGCAATTGCAACTATTAATGCAAATTCACTTATCCTTCGCAGTTTTTGCACAGACTTGCGATTTTCACCAGTCATCGCAACTTTTTCACAAATCTGACCAACATTCTCTGCCACGTCAACTGCCGAAAAATCAGTAATTTTTGATTGCAACAATCACAAAAAAACTTTTCCACATCCTGGAGGGACTGCAAAACACTGTTTTTACTCTCCCAGATCTGTCAGTGGTGCTAAACATGGTGTATGGGACATGCACAGAAAGCCTCCGCTAGAGGTCAGCCGTAAACAACAACAAAACAAGAATGTCAAACTACAAAGTTCGAGTGTTTTGTAGAACTTTTTGCATTAAGAGACACTTTAATGGGTTCTGCAGAAGCTTCAGCACAACCATGAACATTTAATCCGCCATTGTTATATAGTACACGTTTGGGGTTTGAATCATCTTAAGACAGGAAAACATACTTGACAGAGCTGCAGTCTGGAGCTTCCATACAAGCTTGCTTTCACTCTTGATTACATTATACAAAGATTGTATAGAAGTTTTGAGTCCATTACCACAAGTCAAAGTGTCACGAGTCTTTGTTCATGCAACTTAATGTGACTCGAACTCAAGTTTTAACCTCAGGTTACTATCTGCCACACATCAGCGGCATATGACGTCAAAAACTACACCGTTTTCATGCTTTTCTTAAATGAGCCACACTTAGAGTGTCAGGTTGATGGCTAACACCCCAACTAGTGATGACCAGAATTCTTTTTTGCACCATTTCCATTACGAACCAATAAGCACATTCACATGGACATAAGTAATCGGAATAAAAGGCTGATCTGAATAAAAATGTATCAGGTAAACGCCTCTTTTGGAATTTTCGGATCAGATTCAGCTCAATCAAATGAAATTGGAGTCCAAATGAGAGGGGTGGCTTGTGCCGATTGATAAACCAAGTGGCCTACATGTAAACACTTGTTCTGATCACGTCGTTCTGATTGTGGCAAACTGACCTGACTGTGCATGTGTGCCCTATGTCACTATGAAGTATTTCCAACATCAGTGGCTAGACATAGCGTCTAGCCACTGATGTTGGCTAGACTGGTCTGTTGGTCTCTTATCCTGTAATGCAGGAAGACCAACAGCATGCGTTGCTTAGCCTGTAGCTTAACTAGGGAGTGCAGTACAGTCTCAACCTTTATTAGAATCTGGTGGTGGTCCATTCTGGGCACTCAGAAGATAGAACAAACACGTTTCTGTGTTTGTTTTAATGTTCAGCACAGATACAACAACTTCTATGTTTTTTTTAGAGAAATTTTCCAACTCTGTGATGCTTGGGTGTTGTAAAACAGGGACTTGTAAAGAGTGAAATACCAATGTCCGGATTGGAGCACACACAATGTCCTGAAACAGATGGTGGACAATGAGACAAACATCTCTTGGTGTGGTCTGTCTTGAGGGACCAAGCTATCAGGAAGTTTAATATTGACCTCACATACCCATTAGTTCTAACATAGCCTTACTGTGAAAAATTTAGCTCACATGCAAATAGGCCTGTCGCAATAAGCAATGAATCAGTTAATTGAATGATAAATCAAAATGAGCTTGACAATCTTAATTCTGACAATTAATATTTTTTGAAGGTCAATTTTGTTCACAGAGACATCATAATCCATTTTACTTATTGTTTCAGTTGTGTGTGGTTTTTATTTTGGATATATAAATATCTTTATTTATCTGGAAAGAAAATGGAAAATTAAATGATTGTGATAATGTTAAGTGTTCTTTAAAAAAATTAAAGTTGATTAGTCTTTGAGAGGTCAAACTTGCATTATTATCCCATTATCAATGTATTACTTAAAAATGGTCTCAAAACAACAAGATTATCATTTATCGTAATAATTTCTGGGAAAATTTATTGTCCGGTAAAATTTGTTACTGCGACAGGCCTACATGCAAATCAGTCTTCAAGGTGTTCAGTAAGTCTGGTGACCTTCACTCACGGTTCGACTGACCCTCAGACATTCTTACAGCTAATCAACATTATGGAAACGTTACTACAGACAGCACCACCGTTGCCCTCCGATGGCTCCTCTAGACCAGTATTTCTCAATTCCAATCCTCAGGGACCCCTGCCATGCATGTTTTACGCGTTCCCTTCTGCCACACACCTGACTTGAATAAGTGAGTGATTAACAGGCTTCTGCAGCACTTGATGGCTGCAGAAGAACTGTGGCTCTGGACACATCTAAAATATGCAGGACAGTGGTTCCTGAGGAGTAGAATTGAGAAACACTTATCTAGACATACCAGCTTTTTTCTTTTTTTGCCAGGTAAGGTATTTTTATTCCTGTGAAACTCTTTTATAATTCTTCACCTTTATTTCTCTTATTCGTTACATCTGTAAAAGCTATCCACCCAATTTATTCATGCCTTATGCCACACTTCATCTAATCATCATCAGTAAATTTATGCACATCACTTCATTCATGTTTCGCTAATGCCTGTTAACACTGTCTAGAAACCCCACCCCTCCATTTTCTTCTTTGTTTTTCTTCCTTACCCCCATTCTGGAGACACACGGCAAAGTCCAAGCCACCACTACAGATCCATGCTTTGCTTTTGTTGGATTTTAAACAGCTTAAGGAAACCAGACTGAAAATGTTTGAGCTTATAAATGAAGCCACAAATGACTGACACACATCAGCAGCTGCAGATGTCTCCCAGCGACCTTGCTAGGAATGCAAGCAAATGAGTATAACGCAACACAACCTCAGGCCAGATGACTCTGCCACACTTCTGTTTAAACTTCACAGGAGTAGAAAAATAAAGAATGATGCCCTTTTAATCCTGTAGCAGTCAGGCTGGTAGCCTCTGCCAGACTCAGCTTTGTGCTAGCTCGTGAAAACAACCTAAGCATGCCGGCAGGAAATGAGGAGAAGGGAGACAAAGAGAGACAAACTGATATGAGTGAAAGTGGTGTGGGACAAAGACAATTAGATGGAGAAAATGTTGTGAGCCATATTTTAATGTCAATAACTCCCTTCTAAATTGGACAGTCATCATTTTATGTGACTGACCTGCTTTCAGCTTTCCTGATCTGCCTTGATTCACCAGGAATGCGCATTCAGAGTAACAAGAAGACAGAGGAAAGATCTAGAACAAGCAACATAGCAATCTGACAAGTTATTATGTTTGTTCAGTTTGGGCAAACCTGTGGCTAAAGCACCACATGTGAGCAAAGCACAACTGAAAATGGTCAAGAGCCAGGCATTTCAGCAGGTGGCTGCTGTTGACTCCTAACTGCGGTGTATGCTATTTTCTGTCTTAGTCATCTGATATTTTTGTCTTTGAATTGAAATGCATTCCAAACATCAGGTCACTCAGGAACCCAGATCTGATCATAAATTGCTCTGATATTCCAATACTACCTGTACACCTTGCAAGCTGTAAATGTAAAGCTCTTAAATCCTTTAATAGCCCTGATCTCATATATATGACAAACAATAGTCATAAATTCAAATATTTCATGCATTGTATGTTTGCATTATTTGTGAACAATGACAAAAAATGGTCCCAATTTACCTATATAACAACTTTTCATAAACATGTAAGAATGACCCCTCAAACTAAAGAGATAAAAAACTAGCATTAGTATTACTAGCTCCACCTACCATCCATTGTGATGAAGGGGTTTGTGTTGGAGTTGACATCCAAGCTAATGCAGCCACCAGTTGTAAGGTCATCAGAGCTCTCCATCACAGTCTCTATGTTGCCAGTATCAAAGCCTTTTCCTTCATTTGTTTCCAGTTCCTGTTTAATTTCAATCCCATAAAACTCTACATCTTTAGGATCATCAGGTTTGGAAGCAGTCTTCTCTTCAGTTAATGAGTCAACAGTTAGTGTAGGGCAGATTTCTTCACGACTGAATCCTTTGGGGCTGAGGGGCACTGGAAGCATGATTTCTCCCAGTTCCCTCCCCTCCTTAGGGCCCTCTACTGTGGCCTCTAATGGTGAGAGAGGAAAGCCAACACCTTGGTCCTTCAGAGGAGGTAACGGGGACAGACAAAGCTGGGGTTCAGGTGCAGCTTGGCGCAAATCAAGGTGTGTGGCACCAGCTGCTGAAAGGGTAGGTGGTGGTGTTGGTGGTTGATCTTCTGCAACAGTTAATGAGCGCTTCATGGAGTGACGAGGGCCACCCACTGGTGATGGCAATTGGGTAGATTCTGGCCCATCTCCAAGAGCATATTTATCAGGCAGCTCTAGACTTGAGGGTACTGACAAGTGGGAGCACTCAGACATTGCTCTCCTTATTGCCTTCCTTTGTTGCTGAGCCCGCCCCATGAAACAGGGTTCCAACTCCTCATCTTCCTCAACCTCCTCTTCTTCACTGTTATTGTCCGACAAGCCCTCAATTAACTTTTGGTCTCCTCGGTCAGCTCCGGGTCCAGGCACATTCTTTTCATTCTTCTTCAGGTGGTTATCGTCAAGTTCTTCACTGATGGAATGATTAGGGCCCACCTGAGGAATGGCCAACTTTGGGCTGGATTCAGAAAATGTTTCAGGCTGAGGGTCTTTGCATACTGTAGCCCCTGTCAGAGAGATTTCAACTGAGTTTGGAGGTATTGCACTTGTGGATGAGGACAGCTCCATATGTCTGGTTGGAGATCCAGGAACTGGTGACAGGGAGATCCTGGTGCTGCCTAAAGTAGAAGGGAGTCGACCTGGGGATGCTGGGGAAGGAAATTGGGAAGAGGAGAGAGGGCTGTCTGGGCTTTGCCCTGCACTGCCCAGTGAGGTGTTACCCAAAGAGGTGCTGTTGGAGATGCCCCCACCTCTGCTAGACACCTTCAGCACTGTATCAATGCTGCCTGTGCTTGGCTGTTCAAAGAAGCACAGTTTGTCTTCATCTGTAAGTCCGGCTGACATAGGTCCACCACTCATCACCATGCCCTGTGGGGTGCCCATTTCCATGCCTGAAGGTTGCTGCCAATCCCAGTCCTGAACCGGCATTGTGGGTGGCACCTTGCACAGCTCACTGTACTCTGAGAAGGGAGAGCCCGACTGCTGATCGGAGAGAGAAGACATACTGTCTCTCCTTTCTGTTCAATTTGTACCTCTTCCTATGCTTTCAAGTCTGTCTCTTTCCAAGTCTTAGGTGACAAAAAGAAATCTTCACCACTTCTCTGCCTAAATCCTTTGTTGTCCTCCGTTGTTGTTCTTTTGCGTTTGGTCACTCAGGTGTGCTCTGCTTCCTGAGTCAGTGTGTGTCTCTGCTCTGAACTCAACCACACACTGATGCAAACTGAACCAGTCTGCTGCTTCTCTCTCTCCCTCTCTCGCTCTGGTCCTCATGGCTTATTGCAGTCATCATGTGACCTAGTTGTGGATTTCAATTGGCCAAAGTCAGTTCCTAGATCCCACCTTCTGTGGTGGAGTGAGTGAGCCCCCTCCTCCTTCTTTCCCCCCACTGTTTTTCTGCTCTTCCATACAGCCCTTTCTTTCTGTTGATGTGTCTCTTGGCAAAACGTAAATCATACACACAAAACTTAGTCTTCCCCTTGAGGAACCTTGAGTGTGGGTCAAGAAGTGGTACAGCAGGGAAAAAATGGACACTAATTTCAGAATTCTCTAAATCATATACATTCTACAAATGTACAGCTCTTACAACCAATTCAAATGCATTAGGCAGGTATTTGTCTATCAATATTCTCCCAAGGCATACTGTTTGGAGTTAAAAGTTTCTTAATTTTTCTATGCTTTAACTCTCTCAGTATGACCCAAAGATGAGATAAATGTAAAATCAAAGTTCTTTTGAGTCTCTTTATTATTGCCCAAAGTCAGTTTTGTGGTCTCTCAAGGAGGACATTGTTGACCCTGCTTGTCAAAGATTAGCACACACCCTGTTGCACAGCAGCACAAACCTTTGGCTCTATTGTGTACGGGCCGAATCAGGAGAAAGACCATGGACAAAACAAAATAAAAATGTATGGATTTATGTTGAATTGATTGGTCTCAGCTTTAGCAGTCTCAGCATGTCATGTAGGTCTATTTGCTTTGTATGGAAATTAGGAACAGCTAAGCAGAATAGTAATAGAGACAATTGAGGAGTATGGCTGAATAGAAGGATATATACGATTATGCAGAGTCTGAACAACCTCCCTTCTCCACTTACATACAGTACATATATATAGTACATACATGTATACATTGTTCCTGAGTAATCACTCTGACATGAAGCCTGGAGAACATTTCTAAGAGATAGACATGCTTATGCAGGCACAAATACAGTCATACACGCACTCTTCAGGCTGAATCAGACAAAAACGCCAGCTAGTGTTTGACAGGATTTTAGCTTTCCTTCCTGCAAACATTTACTCTTATATCCATTTTGTATCTTAAACTATAGATCTGGATATTTTTAAATGAATTCTTGTGCAGTAATGTTTTGATTCAGTTTCTAGGGTAAAACAGTCTTTCCTTAGCAAAGAACACTTAAGGAAATAAATCAAAGCACCATGCTTGATTATTTTGTGTACATTGTATTGCATAATCAAGACTTAACAAAATTAAAGCATTGATAATTATTTCCAGTTCAACACATGAAACAATGGAGCCCAATTAAGCAATAAATCTAGGATGATAGAAGCAAGAATGACCAGGAACTTGATGTGACGGTTCAGTGCAAAACCAGTTTCAGATAGAAGATTGTTGAAGTGCCAAGAGGTCCAAGGGTCTAATTTCTCTGACATATACCGTAGAACTTTCTTGTGCAAAGACAAGTATTTCAGTCTTTTCTTTGTTAATTGAAGAAAACCATCAGCCAAACACTGTTTGACTGAGTCTAACCACTTCAGTAAACTGTGCAGTTTAGAAACTTTATGAGTAGGAGTACACCAATAAATTGCCCCCAATTTTCTTAATTTTGGGTGATTGGCAATCAGCCAATACTTACATGTGAAACTGATTTTATCTACCTCTGGAAAGGTCTGAATGTCAACCAGTGTCACGTTTTGCTCTGCCATGAGAGAGCTGACTGACAGACCCGTCCACCAGGTCTCTGAGAAGGTCACCACGTCTACACGTGTGACTAACAATAATCACCCCACTGTTGGCAACTTCGTGACTATGTCGCTATATTAAGCAAATCGTATTGGCCAAAATCACAATCGGCATGTTTTTAAAGATTGGTGACCAGCCAGAAAACCTACCATGTTTATTAGTGTGAAGTGACTCAATATCATCTGCATAACAGTGATGAGATGTCTATAAAAGTTGACAAAATCTACCAAAAAAGGAGCAGATGTAACAAAAACAGGAAGGACCCCAAAATACAGCTATGGGAAAATGGGGACTAGATGAGGAGGATATTTTTATTATGAACCAGCCACAAAAAATGACCAGTCAGGTAAGTAGGATGTGATCCATCATAAAGAGAAACACAGAACTCTTTATGCTTTTCTACCTTTACATTATGTAACTGTCCCATTAATCCAAACCCAGAGTTTGAGAGTCAGCATACATTTCAAATGTAAGGTCAGTGTGGTGGAAACATAAGGGTTATCTGAGGGCAAAAAGTGACAGGCTTCTGCAAGGCTGAATTTAACACAGACTGCCAGTCAAACCAGCCAGCAGTTCTGAGCGCTCCTGCGGCTGTTGGATTACACTGAGGACTAAATGTCAGCACAAAACAACAATTTATGTAAAGTCAGATGGGCATATAGGGACACGGCAGGACTGGGACTAAGGAGTGGGAAGCAGATAAGGGCAGACAGACGAAGTCGAGAGGCGAAACATTGAGGGGCATGCGTGGCAACAATGGATGATGGGAAAATGGGAGTGAATATTTTTGTGCAGGCTTACAACAATTAAAGAACCAGAAGCAAGGCTAACAGGTGTGATATATCAAATGCATATTGCTTTTCACCCAGAATGTCAAGGAACACAATAAAAGTACTGGCTGTGTCACAATGAGTGTCTGAATTCAGTTGCCTCTCAAGACCAACACAGTGGTGCTCATGACTGTGGACAAGAAAAAAATTATGCCTGGATTGTAAAACGTTTACAAAAAAAGAAAGTGTGGTGTACATTTGTACTCAGTCCTCCTGAGTCAATAGTTTATAGAACCACCTTTAGATGCAGTTTCAACTTCAGATCTGCTGGGCCTTTACCAACTTTGCACAGCTAGAGATGGTAATATTTGCTAATTCTACTTTGCTAAATAATTCAGTCTAAGCCAGATTGGATGAAAAGCATCTGAGAAGAACATTTTTTTGAGACTGACCAGAGATTCTCAACTGGATTTAGGTCTAGACTTTGACTAGCTCATTCTAGGGCTCGATGATGAAACAATAACGATATCTATCGTGATAGACACGTGATCAGAAAGGAGAAAATGAGGGCAACAGCTCAAGAAACCATTGTGAATAAAAGAAGAAAGGTCATGTCACAAGTTTGGCAGTATTTTGGATATAAAAAAACCCTAATCAATAATTATCAATATCAACTGATATGAAATGCTTACATCGTGATATGTTTTTTTTTCTTTGCCATATTGCCCATGCTTCTTAAACTATGGTAAAACTACAACCAATGGTACCTGGGCTACCTTTGGTGATACTCAGAATAAATGTTGATATCCACATTCTACAGAAACAAGTTCACAAATAGTGTGTGTACATGTATTTATGTGTGAAAGATTTAATAACACACAAACTGCCAGAAGTTCAAATAAACTGTTGGAGCCTTCACCATGTTTTAACAACAAGGCAGTCATGTGGGATCTTGGGGTTAGGACTGGTGGAAAATCCTAGAGTTCTGATTCTAGAGAGACCCATCTATGGCACAGTTTTAGTGCCAAAATAAAGACTATGTCAGTGTGGTGGCTACTTCCTTGTCGCAGGAGGCTATATTCCAAAGCCATCTACTGATCTGATTAATGATAGGCCAGTACCGGTGAATGGGCAGCTGGTGCTAGCAAATGAGAAGGAGACTACTCACTTGCGTTAGCTTTGGAGAGGCTGGTGACTAGTATGCCTAGGTCACCTGGTCACCCACTGGATTCATACTTCCTCTGCTGTCCATTAGAATGGATATAATAGTGTTAGCCATGGATAGGCTGACAGCAAGCATGCCAAGGCTGGTCACACACGACTCGTACTTTGATAATAATAATAAAAAAAAAAACACTTTATCAAGAAAAATGGTTGGCATACAATACCTGTAAGGAACATGAAGTAGATGCATCGATGTGTTCTATTGAAAGAGTTTACTGTAATCCAAGCATAAACGTACTGAAAAATATGGAGTTGAAGTTGGCTTTCAATTGCAGCTTCGAATTGGGCAGATGGCAAAAGGGTGATTCCAAATAATTTTTGACTACATTGAGCATTTTTAATTTAGGCCCTAAACCACAACATACCTATCAGCTTTTTATCCCGAATTTGAAACTTGAAAGTGTTTCGCTATCTGTCTGATGTATGTGTTTAAGTGTCTGGACAGGAGCGTGGTACTTTAAAAAGCTCAACTAACCCTATCATCACCTGAGAATCATTTTCTATAAGAACGAACCATTCCACTGTACCTCTGGCTGATTGTTAGACTCCATCAAACTTTGAAGTTCACTGAAGTTTCTCCCTTCTCCCAGATTAAGAAATGCATCTCCACAAATGAAGCTGCCACCAGTTTTTCACACAGGGCTGGTGTGTTTCAGATTGTAACATTTTCGCTACACAGTATTTTTGCATAACGACCAAAAGGTTCCATTTTGTCCCATCTGATCAGAACTCCTTCCTCCATGTTAATTGTGTCCCCAACAAAGCTTCAGAGAAACTACAAATTGGACGAGTTTTGGGTTTCTTAAAGCAACATAAATACCAGTGACAGGTTGGTAGCTCACTAAGTTTTTTTCTGAAGATCGTTGGTTCTGAAAACCTGGGTTGCTCCTTACTGGTACTGATATTCATTGATAAACACATCACAGAGCAATCCATGCTCCACTGATGATATTACAGCACCCACTGGATAGTGGGCCTATGCTTCAGGGAGGTGGCATTTTCAGCACAGCACAAGCAGATTTGGTATTTTGGTGACCCATCATGAGTTTGACTTAAAGGAAGTGCAGGGAGTTACACGGCAGGGGTTGTGTCACTAACAATTAGGCATCAGGGAGCACTGATACAGCTTTCACATTTAGAAAAGGACTTAGAAACTGTTTATATTCAAATATAAATTGTGGTCATTGGATATTCAGTTCAAGCAGACTCCCAGATGGTTTTAATGGGATTAAAGGATTCCGATCTGAGACTATTCCGCCTTCTTCCCTATCTCCAATCCACCCATTAATCAGCTTCAAACAGGCTCCAACTGACACCTACATGTTTGGACATCACTTAAAAGCAGCCTGTCCCAACATTTGGAAGGCAAATCGCAACTGTCTCAACAGATGTACATGTGCATCAGCTCCAACAAAAAGCCTGGGAACCTATCAAGAAAAATCATCGTCCGTCATGTTTTACCGAGAAACCTACGAGGCAGGCAGGGGCAGCTGAGGACATTTGGTCAGTGTGCTGGACAAACTGGCACCCATGAAGACCCACATCTATCAAAACAAAATGTGATGGCTTCACTTAGACTGACTGGCTGGCAGAGGAAGAAACACACTGCAGCCAGTTTTATATTAGTAGCAATTAGCTGCATAATCATCCATATCCTGTCCTTTGAAAGAAAACAGAAAAATTTGCTTAGTGTGCTCAAGATACAGAAAATCAGGAGTCTCAAGGAGAGCTGATCACAGGTGTAGCAGAAGAGGAGCAGGAGGAGGAGGATAATCCTGGAATGGATGAAGCCGGTAGACAGACCGTCTTCAGTTGGATCTATTTATAGCTCGACTGCATCCCGCTTGCTGCCCGTCACAACACCCCCACTTTCACTAAACATCTATTGTTTCCTCTGAAGCCCCTATTCACATTAGTAGCTGAAGCAACTGCCTCCTGTTGCTATGGCAACGGGCTTTTCGTAAATGGGGTGGCTTCAGCCTTATGGGGGCCTGTTTAAGTGTCAAGCTGAGGTGGGTTGGGGGATGGATAATGGTAACTAAAGCCAATTGTGTATATCAATATGTAACTGTATGGACTGTAATGTGTTTACATCTGCATCCCCCCGACCAGGTTGTTCTGCCTGTTGCATCAGGTGCCATAGGTGGGTTTTTGTATGAGTTAAAATACCACCGCAAACCAAAGGGTGTCCAAAACTATTCATACCCCTTGAACCTTCTGTAATGTTACAACTACAACCTTCAATTCTTGTTACTGGGATTTTATGATACAGAAGAGCACAAAGTGGTGAATAATTAAGAAGTGTAAGGAAAATGGAACATGGCTTTTGAATGTTTTACAGATAAACACTCTGAATAATGTTGTGTATTTTTACTCAGTCCCTCTGAGACAAGAGGTGGTGGAACCACCATTTGTTGCAGTTATAACTGAAGTTCCTTTGGGTCTCTAAAGCCACTTCTCCATTGTCAAGTCTCACTCTGGCTGGTTAATGTCTGGTTCAGTTCTAGCCAAGTTGGGTGTGTCTCCATTAGCAGTATGTTCCTCAAGATGTGGACATGAATATGGGCAGGAATGTGGGCAGGCCATGCACGCGCAGGAGCTGTGGTCGATGTCATTATGCACCTGTAATCTTGGGCGGCCAGTTTCTCTGAAATATCTCGGGATATTTGTTCGTTGTGGATTGCCCCTTCCAGTTGACGTATGCGCTCTGCGATTTGCACCTCATCATCTCGCCAACTACTACAATCTCATTGCAGATTCCACGGATCAATCATCAAATGCAGTCTGCTGCCAATCAAATGTGTGCAATACCCAGCAAGGTCAGGCTTCTACCATCCCTGAGATGGCTCCAAAAAACGGAGAGGAGCTGCGCAGCATCTGCAGATGGAGATTAATTTGGCCAGGGCTGATTGGGGAAGAACCGGTTAAAGCTACGCCCATGATGAAGGGTCTTAACAGCTTTGCACAGTTACAGACTAAACAAACTGGCCAGTTTTCTTTGAAGAATAGCTCAAGATCAGTAAGATCGGATGGAAAGAGTTTGTGAACACTAATTTTCAAGTCTTATCACAGATTCCCAATTGGATTTAGGTGTGGACTATGATTAGGCCATTTTAATACATAAATATGATTTCACCTATTCAAGTGCAAACTCTATATTTAGAGGTTCACCATCCAGCAGAACAGCAACAGGGTTGCTGTTCTGCTGGATGGTGAACCTCTTCACCGATTTATTATTTGTAGCTAATAAATCGTTCATTTCTACAAGTTTGCTTCTCAAACTGCAAACATTCAAGCGAGCAAGTTGTAGCCCTTTTTTTGGTAGTTTGTCACCAACGACAGGCCTATAATCAATGTGACTATACAGCTGAATGTCTCTTCCTAGTTCGATATCGTGTTGCCAGAATTTATTGATTGAGAAGATGGATAAGAGATCAGTGTGTAACGATGTGTTACTTAAAGTTAGTTATTCACAAATAATCAAAAAAAAAAAAAAAAAAAAAAAAAAAAAAACTATTTGGAAATTTGTGGTTGTAACATGACAAAATGTGGACAGGTTCATGGGATGATAAGATTTTTACATGGTACTGTTCATGAACTGGATTTTGGTGATAGCTAGTATCAAGAACACTGAACCACTGGATTGACTGCTAGTCTTGGTCGTGTTTAGCTCAACTGTTGACCTGTGATGTAGAGAAAGCCACAAGAAATCCTAAAATCACATCACAGGATGTCCAGATGTTTCTGCAAATATTGGTGTATTTATAGATAATTCAACTGTTAGACACTGTCTATGCAATCCAAAAAAGGTTATTAAGGGAAGTTAAGGTTTGACAGCAAACATTTAGGAAAGGAGCAAAACAACGTGCCTGAGACATACCTGTCAACAACTTAGAGTGGTTTGGCTTTGGGAACTGTACGGTAAAGTCTGCATCAAAGGGATCCTGAACATTCCAACAGTAAATTTGTCCAAACGTTGAAAGTTTTATTGGATGAGGATTTTTTTTATATCACTGGCAAACCAACTGAGGAACGGCTTAAAATCAAAGAAAAGGAGAGGTATGGGGTGTGTAATTCACAGAAAAGGAACAGCACATGCAGGACAGAAAAAGAAGCACATAGACAATGTTTTACACAAAGCTCACCAGAACTATTTGGATTAAACTTGAATAACTAACAAAAAAAAGGATTTCCTGATAAAAACTAATTTGTGCCACAAGCACAACAGCAGTTTTCTCAGCCACCCTTTATATTTCTTGTTGGTATGAAAAGCATGTTGGGATATAAGGTCACACCTGTCCCCATGGACACCCCATGTCCATGGTGATGAAGCTAGAACACTTCCTAGCATGTAAACTTTTTACTGTCATTCATCCATCCAGGGTGACGGAAGGGCAGTTGCTTTTACTCCCTTGCTTTATCAACATGCTTTCTGCCAGTTTAAAATCATTGTTCATATGACGCTGCTACAGAAATACACCAATATCTGTTGATGTACATAATGAAGGTGCTAAAAGAGGATTCTTTCTGTACCGTCCTCGAAATACCAATTCCCAGACAGTTTCTTAGCTGCTCCATCCCTTTCGACAGTCTGTTTTGCTACCTTTGATTGTGGTCCTAATGATTCCTTATCGACTTCTACCATTAAAAGCAAGGGACCAGTTAAAAAACATCAATCCTGAGCTACAAAACCTATATACACTAGATTCATCTGGAATTTAGAAATAGAAAGCAAGAATTATGGTCTTCAAAGGCTGCGGTTGGTAGATACAGTAGTTTGTCTTCTACATGTCATCACACTGTCTATTTTGTCGTCTCCAATATCTGTTGCTGCTCCTACAGATATGTTAGCTGATCCTTAGTCTCTATGGCAACCCCTGCTCCTTGTTCTTTTTTCCCCTCCATCTTGTCCTTTTCCCCAAAGCCACATCATGTCTCAGCCCATCACCGTCTATAAAGAAAGTCTAGGCAGGAAAACTTGAAAACAACAACTTGGTGACCTTTAGTGACATTTTACATCCATTTCATCCCCCTTATATCGTGATCTTTCAAATTTGTTCACGTAAATGCTTCACAGTGAGGAAACTAAGGATAAAGCACAGAAGGGACAAACTGTGATGCTGATAATGGTTTCCATAGAACCTAAGGACATTCCTGAACAGTTTGCATATTTAACTCTCCTACTGAAGCTTTCAGGGCAAGTTGTGTACAATGCCACCTGCTCATCTGCCTTATCAGATCATCATTAGGGCTTTACTTCCTCTAAAGGAACAAACATAGAAGCTGTTTGACCTCACACTGCCATAGACAAGCCAAACATTTGAGTTGTAATAAATGAGATAGAGGATGTTCCCAACCTAGGCACCAAACAAACTGTCTTCTCTAATCATAAGCTCAATAGAAGACTGAAACAGCTAATGGTTACAAGCTCCTAACAATCATCAAGAATATCATGCTTTGGACTGATGAGACAAAAGTAAAGATTTTTGGCCATAATGCAGATCCCCAGGTTTGGTGAAGGCCAAATACAGCATATCAGTACAAGCCAACTGTTAAGTATACATACTTGTGTCCAGTAATGTGGAGGTATTTTATGTTTCCAGACCAATAGAGAAATTCATGTGTAAAAGCAGCTACAGTTTGGGACAAAACGTAAAAACAGTATCTAAATCTGAATTAAAATTAAGAAACTAATCTAGATTGTAGACTTACAGTTGTAGCCCTTTTTTTGGTAGTTTGTCACCAACGACAGGCCTATAATCAATGTGACTATACAGCTGAATGTCTCTTCCTAGTTCGATATCGTGTTGCCAGAATTTATTGATTGAGAAGATGGATAAGAGATCAGTGTGTAACGATGTGTTACTTAAAGTTAGTTATTCACAAATAATAAAAAAAAAAAAAAAAAAAAAAAAAAAAAAAACTATTTGGAAATTTGTGGTTGTAACATGACAAAATGTGGACAGGTTCATTTTGTCACTCATGGTGGCAGCATTTTGGAGCAGCTCTGTTACGTTAGTTCTGATTTGTTCTTTTTGTAGAATTTTGTTCAAAATTTCTTTTGGTTGAGGTATTGTTTTTTGAGACAGTTAGGATGTCCCAGAAGGATTTATGTGCCTCCTTTTTAAAAAAAACTTTTGGACAGTTGTTAGGATGCGTAACGGAGGCAACAAGCTATTGATTTTTACAACTGGGAGCAGCCTTTGATTAGCATATCAAAGGCTCAAATAACACCTGAACTATGACCAGAAATCCCAGAAGAGTTAAAAGAGAGATTTAAAGAGGAGCGGCAAATGGATAAAAGGTGGATTAGCAGAGCTTGCCAACAACGGATGGTGTCATCCAAAATATGTTACTATAGAATATTGTTTCTGCTGCCTGGATTTTGAGCTGTTAGCATTTGATGACAGTCATGAGACTGTCATACAGCAACAGTCTCATTTCATTTTTCATTTTGTTTTTCAGGGACAATACACAAAAGATGCTTTGCATTAGATTTAGCTCAGTCTTCTTATTTGTTGCAAGACTGACTGCTACTGGAGATTCTTCCAGCCCACATTATCACATTAACATGTGAGAACCTGAAAATCAGAAGAGGTCATTTGCCATTTAGTCCATTTCACTGTGGCCATGATATATGCATATGTGAACATAAACTATCAGACCTTTATGCTATGAAAGCTGTCTAATCTTATCAAATCAGAAGCTGGTCCTGCCTAAACTTTTCAGCCATCCATTTGCCTGTCAACCATTTCTCTCGTCTCAGACCATGGACAGTCCTCTGCCTCTTGTCTGTTTACTGCCATTTTCTTTTCTCATTTAATTTAATTTCTTTTGACATGTTCTTTTCAGCAGTCTCCTATTTTATTTTTCTTCTGCCCAACTTAAAGTTTGAAAGTTTCTTTATCTACAAAATATGTTCTTTAAAAACCAATTCAGCTAACAGTTAGATGGTAAAAAAAGGTTTCAGATGAAGTGAACAGCCAGTAAACTGACTGTAATGTGAAACTTGTTAACAAAACATATGAGGCACAAAATTTCACTCCTGGCAGACTGAAACACAGGAAGCCTAATGTAAAACTATACTAAGTCTGTAAACCTGAGGGAACTACATGACCAACATCACTAACATCTAACCAACATCACCTTTATACTATCACTGCGAAGACACCATATATTAAATTTGCCAGAGCACTAAAAATGACACTATATAGACCTACTTTCTTAGCTCATGTGCTGCCTAAGCAAAGCTCAGAACATAAAGGCACTGCACTGAGCTGGAAAACAGGTCAACAACGGGAAGGTTTTAGAAGCAAATTCACTTACAAACAGTCAATAAGGATTAATGTTATCAGGTTCTGAGGAAGAAAAGCCTTAAATGGACTTTTTATGTGGTTTTACCGAGGTTGTTCAGTTACTTTAAAATGGCATTGTGTAGTTTTCAATGTGAACGGTCAGTACCTAATACTCCATCACACTATTATTAGGCACTGTAGCACATGCAATCACCAGATAAGCCAAACTGCCACTGAGTTTTTGGACATTTGTGCTCTTGTTGACGTGATATGAATTTCTATAAGAAAGAGATTTTTTTCTAGCTGACATGTTGAAGATACATCAGAGTTGTCAAAAGTTCCCGACTTCTTCGGGACTGATCAGATATACCCTATGACTGTTTGGAAAAAGGATATTCTATTTGTCTGACTTTATTGCTACCATCTGAGATGGACCGAGACTTTTTTTAGGTGGTTCTTTCCCTTTTCCCCTCCTCCAGAATCTTCACAGTGATCTTTTTGTCAGGGCTTATTTCTCAGAAAAAAAATACCAAGCTAAGACTTTATAATAACTAATCATTCAATGGGACAGGAAAATCATTCATGCCAGATTGGGATTAGGATAGTTTAATTATTGGGGAAATATATGGGACTGATTAAACAAGTAAGTTATATGGCACAGTAAATTAGATTATCATCTTTAGATGATATTTAATTGGTGTATGATGTATATCTCTTTGGTGCATATTATGAATATTTATATAAGAGTGCTTATTTATTCTTACTTATATTGATATTGTTTGAAATTATCACTAAAGCTCTACTTAGACTTTCACTATTTGCCATATATATGTATATTATTTCTAGTTTTTGTTATGGTTGGTTTCCTTATTATTGTTATATTCTATTCCTTTTTATGCTTATACAATGGGTGCAGCTGCAACACAAGAATTTCCCCCTGGGGATCAATACAGTATTCTGATTCTGATTGAAATAGTGTTAATCTACATCTTAAATATGTCTTAAATAAAACAATTATAATTTTCAAGCCATACTGCAACTACACTCTGCACTAATAATGAGTCACTCACCTTAGTATGTCAGATGCTTGAAATTGAAAGTGAAACTGATGGCTTGACCTACTCTCTGAATAATTTGGGAAATAATTATCTGACCGCTTTGGGGTAGTCATAGAGCTCAAATGATTGATCCAAAACAAACAAAACAAACAAAAGAGATAGTGATCTCACAAAAAATGTACATACCCCATCTTAATACAGAAAAACACTAAATTCCACATACTTAAAGGTAATAAAAACTCTTCAGAAAAGCTGAAGGTTACGAAATGTGAGGTGCAGCAAAAAACATCACTTGAAGTGAAACTGGGACAAAAAAAACAAACCCAGAAGCTGATTAAATTTACTCCTGACATATTTACAAAGCTTAGAGTGCAAAACAATTTATCAACTTTATGTAGATTTTTTTTTTAAGGGGGGCAGAAAGATGTGGGATGGTAGGTATAGTACCATGTCCCATTATTAGTAATATTAGGACATGTTAATATGGTACAGATGATAGAACGCAAAGGTTGACTAAGATTTTTTTTTAGGTACCCTAATGTAAACTAATGCAAAACTCTCAAACAAAAACAAATTAAAATGAAAAAAGAAAGTTACTTATTTCTGTGACAAGCAGCACACCAATTTAAATAATAAAATATACTAAAATAGTTAACATGCAAAAAGGATCTTAGACTAAGGTACATTATGAGCTGCTATAACACATAAACATTCAAATTCCAAAAGATTTTCACTCACTGAGCTCATAAAACTTCCTTCTTTAAATGTCAGCTTTAAAATTTATCAAATCTAAAGTATGGCTCACACAGCTGGCCCAAAGCCATCTCACGATGAATCTCTGTAACATGTTGTTCAGGAATCTTTAGAAAAACAGTCCCTGAATGACTCATGCTCTGCTCCCGGAGTTAGCTGTTGGCTCCTAAAATGGCGCCAACAAGTGAAAAAAAAAACCCCTGACATTTCCCCCAAAGCCGTCAAAAGACATTAGCTCACTACAGCTCTGGGTGGTGCCATACTGTACAAATGCCCCTTCCAGGCTACCATCTAACAGCCTGTTGTGAAGCTTCAGAAAAGAACACTATGTGGTAAAAATGGACCACTGATACAGTGTATTTACGTCTGCCTGCCTTTTGAGCTTGGGCTTGTCCTCAAATAGCTTCAGTGAAGTTGTGTACTGTGTGCACATCTGTGTGGGTGTGTATGTGTCTGTGCAGACAAGGGCCACAAAATCAAACATTTGCAGTTTTCATAAAAGCTAGCACATGTTGTTTTTTTTATCTGTTTTATAAAAAGAAAAAGAAAAAACAATGATTAGAATGAGAATCTCCAGCAGTAAGAATTATGGGGGGAGATTAAATCTAAATTTGTGAGCTTAGAACATGGTATGAATTCAAATTAGCACCTCAAAATAAATACTTGAACACCACGGAATTTCCCGACTCGTGCAATTTGGTCTATGTATCATTTTAGAGTCAAGGTATGAATGATTTTTGTTAAATAATGTCAGAATACTGTGACAAGATAAACGTTAGCCTCTGCTTTGAAGTTTCCAATCAGTGTTAAACTACAGGTCAAACCTGGACCCAATAATTGTATACCAGTTAGAGTTCCTGAAAAAGAACTGTTTGTGATGTATGTAACCGTCATTCATGTATATGAACAGAAAACAACGACATAACCTGTGTTGTTTCACCTAGTTAACTGGATGTATTGCTACAGGCCTTCTAATTAGCACTACAAGGTTCCAAAGGGTAACACAGGTTCAGTCTGAGAAGGTTGCATCCATCTTACTGAGCTTTATGAAAAATTATATTTCAACAAAAGCACTTTAATTACAAAGGACAGCTTCCTGCCTCTTATGAAGAATCATATGTAAATTTTACAATTGAAAAATTAATAGCAAGCTATGATGGTTATATTGGTATTGACTTATGTTTGGTTAACTGCCTCTTCGATAAGTTTATATATAATTATCGAGGACCCTTTGGGTATGTCTCTAACCTCTGCTGTCAAAAACGTTAATAATTTATTGATGGTGATTTGTGGTTTAGTGTATTTACAGTTCACACACAATTTTTTAATCAATATTTTTGTGCAATACTTCTATTCTTTTAACTTTATGTAGTAGAAATCTATCATTACTGTAATTATACATAGAACAAACAAGATGTGCAAACCTGAGACATTGGTTATAGCAGTACTATGGCTTAAACTCTTTCCAATGAGATGCCAGAGACATGCTCCTCCTCCCCAACATGTTGCTGAAAGCTATCAGTGAGCTTTATATTACTAGCTAAAATAGGGGGGGGGTTCCTTTAAACTTTGCCCCTTCTAAAAAGAGAACATTTGAATCACAGATGAGAGCAAGAGAGAGCAATTAGGGTTTATAGGGTAAAAATGTCTTAAAACAGACATTTCCTTTAAGAAAAGTCTGTCAGAGAGCTAAACAGCTGACTGCACTGTTACTACTGGGGCAGGCAAAATGCTAATTAATTAGCTAGCATTAGCTAGTTAGAATGGTCACAGTACAAAGAGCTGAAAGGCAGAGAACACAGTATATTGGACAAGTCTTCATTTAACTTTAAAATTGATACTAAACTTAGCTGCTTTTCATTTCATATAATTTTAGGTCTTCGAGAACTGTGAGCAGTGGGTTTCTGGTGTTTTGGTGGACACTGACTTTAATCTTCCTCTTATTTGAAATTAATTTAAAACAGCTGCCTTGATCTTTAGAATATTTACAGTGTAGATTAAAAACAACAGACTCTCCTTGTGCTTCTGTTAGGGGTGTAAAGAGATAGTGTACAAAAAAAAAAAAATCAACATGCCAGGATGTATCTCGTAAAAGTGAAGTATGTCTCACTTAGCGTTGTCTGGTTGCTGTTATAGTCCAAGCTGTTATTATGATCCCACTGAATACTTCAAGCTTGAGATCCTCCATCTATGTTTTAGACTCTTATTTTGATTAAAGATAGGAAGTAGTTCTTGAGATGCAAGAAGCGTTTGAACACCTTTACCTGGGAAGGTGGGGGAGGGGGTCATGTTGCATTTGTTTGGTCATATGATATTGATAGTGATGCAGTAAAGGATTGTCAAGAGTTTAATTGAAGAAGAGAAGCAGTGGTGAAGTCAGTGGTGTGGTTGCTTTTTCAAGGCATCAAAATGATAGTGAAATATGTATAATATCAATAAATATTGGTTATCTGCCATTACAGCAATATTAATATTGGATATCAGTATCGGCTCAAGTTTTCACATTGGTGCATCCCTAGAATCCATTCAGGCAAACTCTGGTATTCAAACCTGAGACTTTCTTGCCAACCACTGCCACATTGTGCAGCCAAACGTCTATATTTTTATATTTTTGATTTTAAACTTTGGAGCACTAAAAAGGAGTACTGCTGAATATTATCAAAGTAGAATAATTTAAAACCATCTGATGGCTTGTGGTCATTGATGTTTGATAGAATATATCATTCAAAATACAGTAAAATCCTGTTGGTTAATGTTTAGTCCTGCAGGAATAAGTGCTTGTACAAGTGTATGTGTTCACAGTGCTTCCATGGGCTGACCTTTTATTCTCTGGTTTGCCCATTAACAGTGTGACAAAGTATATGAAAAAAACTGAAAATCAAATGAAAACATGCATTTTGATCTTTGTGCTTTGCTAACTTTATATAAAAATGCAAAGTGTTATCCTTCTCTCCTTTTTTCAATCTTGCCTTTTCTATGCAAAATAGCAAGCTTTCTTTTCTCCCTTTGCTCTTATTCAGCACTTCTTTTTCCTCAGATTTATCTGAATCCCTTCCTGTCTAACCCTGCATGGTCTTTATTCTTGTTCCTTATCTTGCCCAACACACCCTATCCTTTCTACAAGGCTTAAATACCACTTTTAGTGAAGCAGATGCACACTTAGACACTGACACAAGCTCTCATTAAGGAGAAAGCCCAGCCAGCTGCACTGCTGCACACTTTCCCTTTTCTGAAGTGAACAAATATTTGTCAGGCAAATTATATGAATCAAATATAAACACATGGATAAGGCACTTCTAGAGAAGAAAATACATCAAATAGGTAATCGGGGCAATAATGATTAAACCATTAAAATAGATTCAGGATTGTTTTACAGTAATCATAGGAAAAAATGCAAAAGTGATGCTCTGTACTGTTATGGAAAGATGAGGAGTCATTGACAGAGGCAACTTAATTCCTAGGTTCAGCAAGCTACTGTTCTGATGGCGAGGCTGGTTCAGTCCTCATTCCAGCCACCAATGGGAGGCAGAGACAGGAAGTGTTGAAAGGAAGAAGGAGGAAATAAGTCCCCCCAGAACTCTGCACCTCTGTAAATCACAGCAGCACACACATACAGGACACTTCATCTGACCAAAACACACAGGCACACTGATGGCACAGACACACACACACCCAGACAGGCAGAAACGCAAAAAGACTATCACAAACCTCAGCTGATACATCATATCATCTGAACAAAAATAAAGAACTGTACAGCTAATAGACTCTATAATATATCTCAAAAATAAAGAACCTCAGGTAATATGATGACTCTGATGATATACGTCAAGGTAGATTTTGAGAAACAGGAAAAATCATGTTTTGTACAACCAAACCTTGCAAACATATTCATACCCCTGAACCTTTTCATATTTTGTAATTTTACAACCACAGACTAGAACGTATTATACTGGGATTTTATGTGACAGACCAGCAAAAAATGATTAATTTTAGTAAAGCTAGCCGCAAATACTTAAAATCTGTGAATACTTGAGACTCCCTGTAAAAACACTGTAAAAATGCACCTTAAAATACAATAATACGCACAGTGGAAACCATCTTAGCTCTACCGCAGAACCTAATATCTACAGTCTACCTTATCTTTGCTCTTGGAGGTACAACCAATAAGAACTTAGGAAAATGAATGATGCTAATGGATTGGCTGCTTTGCAAATGCCAGTCAATAGGGTGCCAAGTAGCACTGAACATGGGTATTTCAGCTTCCCAAGCTGGATTTTCTTTCTAGTATGCGACCTGGAGTTACGCTCCACAGAAAAATCCGTGAATAGGTAAATTTGCAAATACTGAACAATGAATAGGTGAGGGTTCACTGTACATGGTTTCAACATTTTTGTTGTAGATAAAAATCAGCCCCCTTTATTCTGATACCACAACAGACATTAGTAAACGTCATCCTTAAAATAATATTTCAAACTTTGCGAGGTAAAAGATGTTTTGAAAATGTTCAAGAGTTCTGAACACCTTTGCAAGGTACTGAAACACCAAACAACTTTACACATCCAGAAACTGTAAAGATTTTGGAGAATCTCTGGGGGAAAACAGATTCTTCATAATGAGAAGACTTGGCTAAATACTGACCTTAAGATCAATGTGAGTGCATATTATATAAATATTCCACACATAAATAAAAGACACCTGTAATTTAATGAGGATAGCATTGACTAAAGACTGACAAGAAATTACAGAGGAAAACCAAACAAAGCAGAAAGAAGAACTCAAATAGGACTCACCTATGGTAGAGAGGCGGCCAGGTCAAGAGTCATAACATGGAAAGTAAAGACAAACAAAAATTAGAGTTTCTAATTTAATAATTGTATTTTCTAAGAAGTCAGCAGTTTTTCAATTTCAGTTCAGGTAAAGATGGAAAGAAACAAATGTACGGTACAGCAGGCAGGAATACAAGAATTAATTTAACAGAGAATATAGATAATATTTAACCCCTGGATGCAAAGTGAGGGGTAACAGAATTATTGTGTTAGCATACACCTCGACTGAAGGAGAAAAAAAAAAGACAAGTTTTGGAGTTGGTGCCCATATATACTGGTGAATCTAAGGAGAGAGATTCCGTGATTGGTTAGAGGCTGCACACCCATCAACAGGAAAAGTGTTAATTTTGGGAGAATCCCATCAGTGCATCTTTGGAAATAAAGGTTAGCATCAAGGCAATCCAGATGTCAATAGGTCAACAGTTGAGTTAGTCACCCCAAAAAAAGTCCAAACCAGACATGCTAATGAAGGTTTTTAGAGGTGGTCATACAAGGAACAGCACAAACAGCAATTTCTAGGATAACCTCCCTGATTAGTAAAAGACACACAAGCAATCAATACAGCCCAATACTGGAACTACTCAAGCTGGTTGGAAGCATCATGCATAGCAACCATTCGCCTCTATCTTTAAGATGCCTCCGGTACTTCTACTGCGGTTAGGGCTGACTACGACCAACCTTCCACGATGGGGGCAACTGGAGGCACCACAGCTGTGTCTTCCATTGGATCAGCAAAGCTGGGAAAGAAAGGCTTTGCTGCAGGATTAAGACCAGATCCTGGAACTCCAGCAGCAGTGACTGAAGGAGGAGATGAGGGTGAAGCAATGGGGGATGCATGTGGGGAGAGATTTGCATCTGGGGAGGTGGGACTCCTGACAGATGAGGATGAAGAGGAAGGAGGTGACTTTCTTGATTGCTTCTGGGTTGATATTCCATCTTTGTGCTTGGACTGGAATTCATGTGCAGTGGTTTTGGGTGAGCGGAGAGGTGCTGGGCTTGGGGTGTTAAAGGACAGGCCCAGGGGTAAAGGATGGCCTGTGGTGCTTGTGTCACTGAAGTCGAATAAATCGCTGTTGCTGCTCAGCTGGGAGTTGTTCAGCATCCATGAAGCATCAGAGGGTGACAGAGGTGGAGCTGAAGCCAACACATCACCTTGAGGGGAACGGGCCTGGCTTGTCTGTGAAGCAGAGCTGAAAGCTGAAGTGTCTCCATCAAAAACATTTTGCATGGAAGATTCTTGAAAGGAACTTGAGCTGTCAAACATCCCACTGTCTGCCATATCACCTACTGCTCCTGCATTCTCTGAAGGGAAAGGAGGATAAACAGTTTGATTGGTGTGGCCCAAACCAGCATTTTCAGTGTCCATCAGGACATCAACTGGATCACCAGACGAAGCAGCCTCAGAGAAAGAGCCGAGTGTTGTTTTGTTGGTGGAAGATGGCATTGTGAATGGAGCTGCTGTAGCATTTAGCTCACTGTTTAGGACCAGAGGACTGATGGCTGCATCCGTTGGAGAGACCAAATCCTGAGACAAAGGGGAAGAGTCTTCATCTTTCTTCCAGGTGTTCTGGCTGGTGTCCATGTCTGCAAAAGAGGTCTCCATTGTTTCATTGGTTGAGCTCCCTATATCCAGCATTGCTTCTGTTTTCGTTTCCGAAGCATTCCCTGAAGAGGGAACAAATGGCTCTGCTGTCACTGCCCATTCCTCTGGAAGCTTCTTCCTGTTTTTACTCTTCTTCCCGCGGCCTCCACTCTTCCCAAGTTGCTCTTCCCAACCACCCTCTCCTCTGTCCCTTCTTGGACCAATCCTGTGATAAAACTCCTCAGCTGGAGGAGTGTTTTCTCCTGCTTCTTGTGTCTCCACCTGACCCCTGCTCTCAAAGTGTTCATAGGAACCCTCGTCTTTCTGTCGCCTTTTCTTCTTTTTCTTCTGTTTTCTATCAGATCCATCTGTGTCCCTTTCATCACCCCCAGCGTAGGCAGTGCTCTCACGGCTGGGCCAGCTTTCAGGCATATCTTCTGGGCTGGCTGCAAGCTGATCAGCTTGGTCAGAAAACTTCACAGAAATGCTTGGAGCGAAAGGTAGGTCTGTTGATGGGGAACCAATCTGGTCTCGCCAAGAGTCATCTAAGGAACCTTGTTTTGGGTAAAGAGGGGAAAGTTTAAGGTTGGGCATATGATTATGGATATCTACAACAGTACTGGTTCCCTAGGTCTAACTCAAAAAAACATACGCAGAGACATTTCAGAACATATCAAAACAAGACAGAAAATGACAATGGTAAGCAGTGTCAGCAATGAATATTTAAAGAAGCAAACTTTCTTTAAGAATAAATGTAATAACTACTTCTATTGAAAAAAGATGTGGTTGGGTTAGCAGAATGAGTTTCTTTGGTTTGTCATGTCCTGATTGAGAATCTAAACCAACAGATTAGTTCAAGAGTCCATGAAAGAGAGAAAGATTGATTATTATTTCCATAGCCTGTAGGACTTTATTATGCTTTTGGGTAATATATTGAAAATATAAACACTTGTGAAAAACCAGATCAAATTGTAATTTTCTTAATGTTCAAACAGATCCATTTGATTAATACTTACAACTACAAGGGTGGAATTTTTTGAAGGTGAGGTTGGATTATTTGTGTGAGTGATGCAAAATTACTCAGGACTGTCAAAAGTCTATGAAACTAAAAAAAGAATTTGCCCAAACTGTAAACAATAATTTTGCTGTAATTTCAGTTTAAAGGTTGTCCTTGAGGTACATTTTCAATTTGTTTCATCATGTTGGATTTTTTTTTTTTTTTTTTTTTTTTTTAACAAATCAACAGAGATACTCCCTAATGTCTGACTTTGAACCCAATATTGGTTTGACAGCCTGCTTAAAAGTCCAGGTGAATGATGCATTAACATATTTTTGACTTTATTTCACCGCATCTGTGGCACACATTACTGTATATCCTTAACATTTTACTAGAGCTTCTTTCAACTTTAGAATTTTACATTTCAGGGCATGGTGACATGACGTGGATTTTGAAAGACCCACCAAACCATTTCAATCAGTCTGATTGAAATGGTTTGGTGGGTCTTTGATTCCTTTTGTTTTCAAACATTCATAATGTAAATTTGCAGCTGTGTTTGGGATCATTGTTCTGTTGGGGTGGGGGGGGGGGCAACTTTCTGCTTTATTCACTATGTGTAACACTGCACTGCCTCAGCCTGGTCTGTGTTCATGTATTTCAACAGGCAATGCGTAAATTCAGTGATTATGATCATAAAAATGTTGACATTATCAATAAAAAAACAAGTTTATTGAAAAGTCTAGTGGACAAATTCATTTTAGTTCTCATGTACCTTTTTTGCCTGTAAAGATTACAGGTGAGGCTTGCCTCCCCTTACTGCACATCACTGATGGTCGTTCACACTGTGCCAGGTTCTGCTGAAGGTTTCTTCCTGTTAAAGGTTTTTTTTTCCTCTCTACTGTCGCTACATGCATGCTCAGTGTGAGGGATTGCTGTAAGTCAGTGACTGCTAGGTTTCCTTAGAAAAGGTTTTAATCAGTTTGAATAATAAACTAAATTTGATGCATTTTGATCAATATGGAATGTATGTAATTGAGGTGAAAAATGTCTGCATTATTGGAATAAATTGACCTTGTTTTTGTAATTAATTGGCGATATATCAACTGTATTGAACAAAAAGAATGCTCTAACCGTCCCACAGAAAGGAGGTCATTACAGGCTATACTGCTTAAACTAAACTAAGCTTTTTTTAAGGTAAGGGTATAATTATGATGGATGGCGGTAAATAATTCTCTTGAAAAGTTACAAGGTAAGGAAGGCAGCAAGATGAAATGAGCAGTAAGACAACTGAAGAAAAAATTGCTCACTGAAGCGGGTTTACTCTTCCTACTTTGGCCCAGTTTCTCTTGGATCTTTCTTTATACCCACACACGGGTGGGGAAGAACAGCTAAAGTAGAGCAGATGTCAGGGTCCATACCATACAGCAGCTCTCTGGAGGGCTATATTTCATGCTAACAAGGCAATGACAGAACTGTGTTCTCTATATTGTGCGTGCTAAACTTGGGAGAGGCAGAAAGAGCACACCAGTCAAATGGACCAGATTCAGTTTGGGATGTGTGGACCCCAGCCAGCCAGTCAGCATCTCAGGAATACACCCTTACTGTATATGCACTGCCAAGCCCAACTGACTAACTGGAGTCTAAGGTACAGGCTGGGTTAGGTGAGTTAGGCCTGCTGATTTTCTTTTACCTGATGTGACTCACATCTACAGCTAGGGGTGTTTTTGTTTGTAACTTAAAGCACAAAATCATCCTTTTCTACTCTTAGCTCTGGTAAAACTTTCACTTAACCTATGAATATGAAGATTCAGCCACATTATAGTAACAAACTCAATGTATTTTATTGGGATTTTAATGTGATAAACCAACACAATATAGTTCATATTTGTGAATCTGAAGAAAACAACATAACATATTCAGCCCCGGTCAGAAACCTCAGGCCAAGACTAAGAAAATGACGGCAATGTTTCCGGAGAACCTGGAGAAGTGTTGTGTTGGTCTATCTGATACACTCTATCCCATAAAATTCCAGTAAAAATACACTGAAGTTTGAACCTGTAATGTGATCAAATGAGAAAATGCTCAAGGGGTGTGAATTAAACACCTTACTCAGCACTTCAGTTTCCAACCCAAAGGTCCTGGGTGATCCTAAAACTAATGTCATGCTATTAAAGGTTTGTGGGGTATAAATAGCCTCTCTAGGGTTCAGTTTCCAATCAGCTTTTAAAGAAGTTTTGGACAGATTGTTTTTGGTAAAAGAGTTTAAAAAGACCCCAAATCCCTGAAATACATACTACAGTGAACCCCGGTATTCATGGGGGTTAGGGATCACAGCCTAATACCTAACATCTGTGAATATTGAGACCTCCTCTATATACGCTTATAATAGCCTATTTTAATCATTCACACACTAAATATACCATAATATGCATTAATACGCACAGTGGAAACCATCTTAGCACTACTCCAGAAGCTAACATCCTCAGTCTTCCTTATTCCACTCTTGGGGGTACAGCCAATCAGCTCCAAGGAAAATAAATGGCACTCCCGGTTTTGTTGCTTTGCAAATGCCAGCCAATAGTGTATCAAGCAGCATTGTGCCTAGATTTTTCAACTTCCCAGGCTGCATTTTCTGTCAAATATTTTACACATGCTTTTCAAAAAGATCCATTAGGAGGTGGGTTTTCTGTGAATAATTTGGAATTCCACATGAAAAATCCACAAATAGCCCGGGGTCCACTGTATACAAGTCGACACTGATAAAAAGTGTCCAGTTTTTACCAACTCTTCTACAGAAAGCCACCTTGATCATCAGGAGCTTTAGCATCAAGTCATTCGATGTTGTTTTGCTCATTCGATGATGCTGTTTTGTGTCGTTCCACAGCTCATATTATGGATTAGAACAGCTACCTTGTAAAAAGGCTTCTATTAAGCTGCAGCTCTATGAGGATAATTCAGTGACTACTGTGGGAATGTCGCACTATTCTGATTTGTATGGTTTCTGCTTGAACACAGCTCAAAGCTGCAACTCCTGACTGGGTCATTTCTGGTTTCTAAGCCCTGCACTCTGCATGACAGGAGGAAAAGGGGTGGGGGGGCTGGTGGATGCCGCATGGCCACATGAGTCACCACGTTTTCCACAGAGACAATCAATTTCAAGGTGGCAGCAAAGACTGGAAAAACAACAATCCAATTTTCGTTCTGCACCTTAATCTTTGGCAACAGATTCATAAATCATGTCTAGACTTGGTTACTAGTTTTCCCTGCTCCCAAGACAAGGCAGAAGCATTGATGTGATTGGCTTCAACATGATTCTCCATATATGAAGTTTGAACAAAAAAAGTTTTCATCCAAACATTTTCAGACTAGAGTGGATGTGTGAGTGAGAGGATGGAGAGAAGATAGTGAAGCGTGAGCTGTGGACACTCGCAGCACAGCGACAGGAAGTCAGTATGTGCAGACAGTATGTGACTCGAAACCAGGGCATGACAGCACTCGCATTACATGTCAGCGTCAGACGAGCACTGACCTTGATCACATCAGAGTGGGAATATGTGAGGCAGGAAGTAGAGGACGGACAGACAGCTGAATGTTTCAGGCTGTGTGGAACGGATAAAGCAGCAGAGGGGCGACCATGTACAGTAGCGGTTCCCAACCCTGCCCTGTATGTTTAGGTGTCTCCACACAGCTGACTTAAATGAATGAGTGACTAACAGGATTCTGTAGCATTTGATGGCTGCAGAAGAGGTCATGCAATCATTGGAATTAGCTGTGCTGGAACAGACACGTCGAGAACATGCAGAACAGGAGTACTTAAGGACCAGAGTTGGGAACCACTGATGTACAGTCATGGTGCAGACTGAACTGATTACACGCTCTTAACTCTGCAGTTTTATCTGTCTCAGTGCATAGAAAACATGTTCCTAAACAGTTTGTAAACCAGTGAATACGATCTAAAAAAAAAAAGGATGAATAATTATACCATGTACATATGCACTAATCGGAGTTTAATGGCCGATTTATGATCTTGGTTTTCTTAAAACACCTCACCAATACTAAAAACAGCTCTTTCAGTAACAGCTTCCACACTGAAGAGAGTTGTTTGACCCTGAGACTCCTTGGCATGCAGAGGAATTTGTGGCTGACACAGTGACCAAGTTTCACCCTCACTCCACCACTGTGCTTCACAGTTTATGTCCAATCAGTTTGGTTTATGCATTAAAGCTGACACTGTACTTTATGTCATAACAATAATTTCTAATTTAATCATTTCATCCTTGAAATACAATGGGGTTAAACATTCTGCTGTTTTAAGACAGTGTAAATATAAAACCCTCAACTAGAAACAAAGACATTTTCTTTTCATGGACGCTTGTGTTACTCTGAACTTTTTCATATTTTGCCATGTTACAACCACAAACTGGTACTGTGATGTGTTTTATTGGGATTTTCTGACAGACCAACAAAGTAGTTTATTGTAATGTGTAAAGAAAATGATGAATACTTTTCAACATTTTAAACAAATAAAAATCTTTTAGTGTGGCGTGAATTTGCATTTTGAGTCTCCGAGTCGCCACTGTATAAATCAGCTGCCAGTCTTTTGTCTGTACCAGCTCTGCACATCTAAAAACTGACATTTTTTACCATTTTCTTTGCAAGATCTGCAGTATCTGAAAGCTTTTTTTCACCCAGGATTCTCCCTGTGTTTAGCTTCATCTGGTTTCTACATCAGTTCTGAACATTTTCCCTCTTCCAGTTAAAGAAAAGCATCCCCACAGCATGATGCTGCCTATATCATGTTTTATAGTGAGGATGGTGTGTCTGCATACATTATGATTTGCCTGTAGGCCAGAAAGTTTAATTTTGGTCTAATTTGACCAGAGCTCCTTCCTGCATATGTTTACTTGGTCTCCTACAAAGGTATGTAGCAAACAGTAGATGAGACTTATGTTTTTTGGGGTTTTTTTCTTTTTTTTCCCCCACAACAGCTTTCTTCTAGCCATTCTTCGACAAAGGTTATATTTGTGCTGTCAATAGTTTCTCTGCTGAGTTTTTAAAGGAAAATGGTTATGCTGGGTTCCGTTTAGACGTATCAGAGGAAAATGGGTAGAATAGTATTTGGGAAATTTTTGAAAATGATGCATCATTTTTCCTCTACTTAACCACTGTGTTGCTCTGTCATGAGAAATTTCAATAAAACAGATTAAATACTTTATTTTGTACCATGATAAAATATGAAAAGGTTCAGCAGGTAAAAATACTGCAACAATTTAAGTACTCCAGTTGTTAAAATTCAGACACATCATTGCTACGCAGAGGAGCAACACGTTAATAAGTGCTAATTCTGGAACACTCTTCCAGAAACTAAAGATCAGCGTTTCCATACGGAACAGATCCAGCTGGAAAACAAGGAAGGACGTAAAGCTGCATTTGAAGACTCTCAGTATTCCGATGTTATAGTGGGAATAAAACCTTTAAGGAGTTTCTGATGATGTTTTACCTGCTGAAACATCCAGGGGGCTGCAGGGAGCCTGGGGTTCTGGCAGCATGGCACTGTGATCTTTTGGGACCTCTGACCCAGCTTGGGGGGTAGGATACTGTGGCTCGGATATGCTCGGGGGCTTTTGTGCTTGCAGAGCTGCGGCTCCCACCTCCACATTCATTCCAATCCCTCCAGGCTGCGAGAAACCTAGGAAAGCATAGCACAACAGGCAGATGGCGTTAATGTTGAGATTTTCTCCCTCTGCCGTGCATGGAGCTCAGTACTGACAGTGCATCACTTTGTGTCCTATTGTGTGAGAAGAATCGAAGCTATCTCAAATAAATCTGCTTGAATTTTTAAGAGTGCAATGGGTGTAATTTCCTCACCAACAATACTCATTTCTGATTTTATTTTTATTTCACACTTAAATGTTGTAGACTAGGGGTGCACCGATTGCGGATTTTTGGCCGATCATCAATCTTTAAAAAGCTGATTTTGCCTGATACAGAGGTGACTTCCCTAACCACCGCAAATACTGGTGTTCACTGTAGTGCCGGGTTACTTTACATTTCGCTTCTTCCCCTCAATAAATTAAATCATGCAAAACCTGCTTTTTGTATTTGTTCAGTTATTTTTGTCTGATATTAAAAACTGTTCATTGATCTGAAACATTTAAGACTGACAGAAAAAAAATAAGGCTGCACAGTAGCTCATCTTGTAGTGCTGTTGCCTTGCAGAAAGAAGGTCCTGAGTATTGTGAATGCCAAGCGGACCGGAGACCGCTCCAAAAGCAGGAAGCCGAGTATAGTGCAGGGCATTCTGGGTAAATACAGCCAAAACAAATGTGCCAGTCTTGTGCTGGCAATAGAAATGGCTTGCAGCTTTTTGCCTAAGACAAAAGAGAAATCTTACATCGCTAAAATCTGACGCCACTCCATTTTTGTTAACATTTCCTCAAAAAGGTTTTGTCCCCAGTCGAACCGAGTCTGCTCGACTATCAGGTGTGAAAAGACCCTTAGGTTAACTGCTCTCTTTAAATTGTTTTTAGGTATCGAGTGTGTGTCGTTGTTTGGCCTGTGTGTCCCTGTGATGGACTCGTGAGCTGTCCAGGGTGTACCCTCCGGACCCCGTCCCCTTGCCCAACGACTGCTGGAGACGGACACCAGCTCCCCACGATCCTGCAAGGATGAGCGGGTGTAGACAACGGATGGAAAAAAGCTAAATCTGGATAAATCTTTAGGCGAGAAGACACTTTTTACAGCAGTCTTTCTATAGCGCTGCATAACATTTGGAACTGTGATCATCAAAATATTAATGCGTGCTAAACTGCAAATGGACTGCTTGGATGCAACATTTAGGAGGGGACTATATTACAAGTGTCAAGCATTCACACTGCCTACCAGTAATATTTTCAGCCAGTTGGATGGACTCCAACTGTCCTTAAGGCACATAGCTAAGGTATACATTTAGTGGCTAAAGTTCACAGAGGCTGGTGGGGCATAGTGGGGAAAACCGTAAGGTGTCAGGAAAAAGTGTGTTAATCACAGTGAATATCGTCATAGGAGTGCACTATTTCCTGATATTGTGCAGGTCTAGTGTGGTGTGTAAAAATAAGCATGTGTGTCCAAGGTTACGGCAGTGATTCTGACATGTCTTAAAAGGGGAGCTCAGGTTCATAGCTCCCACGCAGTGTGTGTGTGAACATGTGCATCACTCTGCAGATTCAAATTCAATTCAAAAATATTTTATTTATCCCAAAAGGAAATTAAATGTTGATGTAACTCATTTAATTAAGGAGTTATTAAAGATTGTGATGCCTGTGGGCAGGAAAGATCTCCTGTAGCGGTCCGTTTTACAACCAGTCTGAAGAAGCCTCTGACTGAAGAGACTCTGTTTTCCAATAACACTGTCATGAAGAGAATGGTCATTGTTGTCCATAATTCTCTCAATTTTATGCAAAATCCTTCTTTGCATAATAATCTCCAGAGGTTCCACAGTCGTCTCCAGAACAGAACCAGAACAGAACCAGGCTTCTTTATCGGGTTGTTGAGCCTTTTTAGGTCCCTGGCTCTGATGCTGCTGCCCCAACAGATGATGGCAGAGGAGATGATGCTCTCAACAACAGACTTATAGAAGATCTGCAACATCTTGCTGCAAACCTTGAAGGACCTCAGCTTCCCCAGGAAATACAGTCTGCTCTGTCCCTTCTTGTAGACGGCTTCAGCGTTGAGTCTCCAGTTCAGTCTGTTGTCTAGATGAACACCTCGATCCAGAGCCTATGACAGCTTCGCTTCTAACAAACATACCTTTCATCCCAACACAACACTAAATTTAAATACTGCTAAAGAATAGAAATCCCATTAGCAAAGAGCTGTCAGACAGTGCCAAATGCAACACTAAGTGTTTGTTGTTTATTTACTAATGTCCCTTAGCTCGTGTTGCTTTTGTCTGATTTTCATATATTCCACTGCCTTGTTTAAAGAGTGTCTTTCTGCCCTCCTGAGACTCCCGGCTCTACTCTCTAATTACATCAGTCATATCTCTATAGTATATAGTAGCAGATGAAAGTCATTTTAGTGTCTGATCTTTGGTTGTTGTCATTTTGGCATTTCTCATTTCTCTCTGTGGAACGCCTTTTGTTTTTGTAATTAGTTTTGTTTTTGTTTTTTTACTTCATCATCCATTGCCTTCTCCTTGAACTTTAGATTATATAATGATACATTTTTAGAAAAATGCTGAAGGAGAGTAACATTAAGCCAATGTCAAAATTATTTGGAAGTAAAAATCTGAAAAGTGCAGAATCCATATGTAATAAGACCCCCTTAGTCTGACACCACTATGTTCATAGTTCCCTGATGACATTGTAAAGTAGAGCTGTGTATAATCTGCATAGTTATGGTAACTAATCTTATTAATTGTTATAATCTGAGCTAGCGGGAGTATGTAGACATTAAATAAGAAAGGCCCCAAGATAGAACCCATGTCACTGAACATTGTTAAGGGAAGTCTCAGTACTGTGGTGAACACCAAAACCAAACTGAAAGACATCAAAGCGGATGGTCATTGTTAAGAAGCTATTTAACTACTGAAAAACAGCTTTTTCAATAACCTTGCTGATGAATGGAAGGTTGGAGACTGGCCCGTGATTGCAATTGTGACTTGTTCACATTCTTTTTATTTTTCGGCAGTGGTTTGATAACTGTTGTCTTTAAACAGCAGAATACCGTCACTGGGCTGTCCATGTCACTACTATTTAAACACATAGCATTAGCTTAGGTTCTTCAGGAAGTTTATACTTTACTGTTGCAGATACAGAAGCCTTACTAGCCTTTTTAATTTGCTCTCAAAAATCAGTGTTGTAATGTTAGCTTGTAGCATTAGCACAGTTAGCATGTAGCATTGTTTGACTTTTTTTTCTTCGGTGTGCGTCTGCCTTACAGGGAAAGTGCCACCGAACAACACATTTGTTTACTTTGTTGGGTAAGAGGGGTGCATGTGGTTTTTTTCTGGATGTACTTGACATGCTAGCAGAGTTTACATTTACCCCAGAAACTCAGGTGATCAGCTGCAGGGAGGAGTGGTGTCTCTGATATTGCAGTGCTGCTGTCAGAAGAAATGCAACAATTTGGGCAAATGTAAATTGATCAGTTTGTAGTGCTTGCAATACAAATGAGTATCTTTTTTTAGCCTAGATTATATCAAAATAGTGTATTTTGACAACCATACAACAGCGTCAGGTGAGAAACCAGTTATAATAAAGATACCATGACAATAACAGCAGTATGTGGAACAACTACGGCAAATGAGGATGCAGTAAAAAAGTTGTCAGATACTAGCGTTTTAACTCAAATCATCACTATTTACAGACAATAAAGCTCTGTTTGGTTATGGCTGGTTCAGGTTGAATTGAATTCTAGGTAGTGTCATATGTCTTTTTGCAGTAGCATCTGTGTAAATGAGAAAGCAGTGGTGTTGGGTGGCAGCTTGAAGAATGTTTTGGGGTATACCTGGGAAAGTCCCCAGCAGGCCAGAATCCATCATTTCGAGAGAGATGGTGTGAGAGGCCAGGGAATCAGAATGAGCTGCCATGGAGGCTGGCAAGATGGAGAGATGGGACAAGGAAGAAGAAAAGATGGAGGAAGAAGGTGGTGGTGTTAGAGATGTGGGCATTACTAATTTAGTATACCAGGAAAAAGGCATTTTCAGTTATTTACAATGGATTAGAGGAGGATGGAGTGTTCTGACAACAGATGCATAACTTTATTGAGCAGGACCAACATCCAAACAGTCCACATGTTGTCAGCAACAATGTTGTATACACACAGTATAAATCCTGTCAGGACGTACACTTTCCAACTAAACAGTGATGTACCATTCAACTGATCTAAAATGAGAGGTTTTCAGCTTCGTGGTTCTGAAGGTTGAGCTCTCAGATATTTACAAAGTGATCATCTGAACTGACCAAGACGTTACCCATGTTAGCAGCCGCATATATTCACTGTAAAATTGCTCAACTAAGACTAAATTATTATTTTTTTAAATTTAATATAATGCTTAAAAGTGAAGTCAGAAGGATAAAAAGGTGGAATAGGGAACTGTATTTACTGTAGATCTGATGTTCATGTCGGCTGCCACTTCAAAAAATTACATTAAGGAAAATGACATGTTAAGTTTGTTGATTGCAGCGTCCTTATTAATCAGCTTCATAGTGGAGAGATCTAGCAGTGAATTACCAATACTCTTCATTATAGTTCAAGGTAGTTCACAGAGTCAACTTGTCCCATTCCAAGTTAGCAAGAATCACCTGGGCTTGGATCCTCACCGTGACAGGTGTGGCAGTGAAAAGGATACTTGAATCTAAAGGTTTTGGACATGGCCCACTTTACCAAATTTCTGGTTTCTGGACATCCAGAAATTGATAATTAGTTACTCTCTCTGGTATAGTGGGTGGACAAGATAAGTGCATAACCTATGTTAAGCATCCGGTGCTGTGCTGTGGTTATTTACTAGCAAGGTGTGCCATATTACTGAGATGGAGGACTGTTGCTTCCATTCACTGACTGTGTTGTCTTAGTCTGATTTACTGCTCTATTCAGAGTCAGTTTTATTCAAGTTTTATTCTTCTCAGTTTTCAGTCACCAACTGTCATCAACACACACTGAATGAGAAAATGTTGCTAACTTGTTGGAAAAGCTCAAATACACACCGTTTACAGCTAGCAATGCTAACTGTGCTAACTGCTAAAACAGGATGTTCAACAAGTTTGCTTCCATTTTCAAAAACAAACAAACAAAAAAAAGTTAACTATTTTACAGCAGAACTAACTTACAATGAATTGTCCCTCCTATATGCTGTAAACATTTGAATACAAAAACAAAAGTTAGATTTTTGACAAAAATGAAGACAAATTTTTTTGAATGCGGTCAATGTACTTCCAGAGAAATCATTTTTAAAATGATCGGATAGGTTACTTCATTTTCTTTTTTGTTTGATGGTAAAAAGTTGATATTTTCTGAACTTTTAAAACAGTCAGGTGTTTTAAAAACAGTGTTTTTAAACCCTTCAAGAATAAACTCAGTTTACAGCAGCATCCACACTAACAATTGGCACGGTGAGGAGCATTCAAAAACACCAAAATAACAAAATACTTTACACCTCAGGCAGATTTAGATTTAAAATTCTTTTAATAAAATTAAGAAGTTGATTTCTGATAGAAAATGAAACAGGTGTCTCTAAAAATAATTAAATAATGTTAAAAAAAGAACATCAGCTTTTAGAGAGATCTGTTTTTATTGCATTTTAGTAAAAAAAAAAAAAAAATGGAATGCCAAACACTATTCATACCATTCTAAATAATCACGGGAAAAATCTTAATTGACATTACAGCAATTAAACCCTTCTTTATAACTGCTGACCAGCTTTTTGCATGTGTCCACTGGTATTCTGACTATTTAACTTTGGTGATGAACTAAGAGGTCCTTTGTGGTTGGAAGGTCTCCTTGCCATTCCCCAAATCTTGAGCTCCATCAACAGATTCTCTTTCGGATCCAAACTGAGCCACTCTAAAATGTTATACGCTCACTGACCGAAAAAACAGTTGCCAGTTCGATTTCATTAAGCAAATATTGGATTGTTACTGCATAGGAGATTGTCTCTCAGCTGGCAACAAGTTACTTAACTCCTACTGATGCGATGAATAGCTTTTTATTTCTTAAAGGAGCAGTATTATGTAGAATCAACTTTTTTGAGCTTTCCATCATGTTATAATGTAATTTCCTCATCAAAAACATACCTGGAATGTAGCCTTGATTCTTTCATGCATGTTTGAGAAACCATTTAATCTCCTGTGGCAACCATTCAGCTGTGCAAAACACCTGGATGGGCCTAGCGCCGCCTTTAAGACCCATCTCCTTGTTAGAGCTACAGTTTCTAAGCTTAAAAGCTTCCACCTAACAGAGCACCCCTCTGTGAGAAGGAGACATCATTTCCACACATAGATCAGCCATCATAGTTCAGACCTTGTCCCCACTGAAAATCTGGAGAAGGCTTTAGCAATGGTCAGACTCTCCTATCCCATCATCAATACAAGATCTTGGTGGCAAATTATTGCAACACTGGATGGGAATACATCTTGTAACATTGCAGAGGCTCATCAAAATAATGTGAATGTGTGCCGTCATCAAAGCCATCATCAAAGCTAAAGACAGTCCAATGAAATATTAGTGTGTGACCTCTTTTTTGACCAGGCAGTGTATTACTCCCAGTTACACTTTCAAGAAACATGTTGGTAATTAAAATTACTTTAAATCTAAACCTGCCAGGGGTATGAAAAATTTTGGAGCTTAACTATATCATGAAAATTTAAAGTAAAAAGTGGTTCCAGTTGTTTGCTGGGTGTTTACAGGCTCTAGTACAAGGCCTGAAGCAACGGAGCTGTTGTAACTCAATTAGGCATGGGCCAGATACAAGGTATACCAAGCTTTTAAAACCTTTCAATTATACTATTCCTGAAGTTTTAGCTACTTTTAATGAGATACCAGAGGAAGCAGCGGAATGATCAGAGTTATACAGAGTATAGTCAAGTCAAGTTTAAGTCAAATTTATTTGTATAGCACATTTCAGCAGCAAGGCAGTTCAAAGTGCTTCACATTATAAAAACATCAATCAAGTATACATCAAAATCATCAAAATTATCTAGCAAATACACATGAAAATCATCAAAATCATTGGCAAAATCATAGGGATCATCAAGCAAATATAGATTTACACTCAAACTTCCACCCTTTGGAAAACCAAGCTTATATTACCCGGATTTGTTTCTAGATTTATGGTTCACACAACTAATCAAAGGCAGCTCTGAACAGGTGGTTTTTCAGCCTTGATTTAAAGGAATTTGGTATTTCAGCTATTTTGCAGTTTTCTTAGAGTTTGTTCCAGATTAGCGGTGCACAAAAACTGAAGGCTGCTTCTTCATGTTTGGTTCTGGTTCTGGGGATGCAGAGTAGACCAGAACCAGAAGACCTGAGTGGTCTGGAAGGTTGATATAATGACAACAGGTCCTTTCTGTATTTTGGTGCTAAGCCATTCAGTGATTTATAAACTAACAGAAGTATTTTAAAGTCTATTCTCTGAGCTCCAGGGAGCCAGTGGAAAGGCTTTAGAACTGGGGTAATATGCTCCACCTTCCTGGTCTCAGTGAGAACACGAGCAGCAGCGTTCTGGATCAGTTGCAGCTGTCTGATTGATTTTTTAGGCTGACCTGGTAAGACACTGTTGCAGTAATCAATGCGACTAAAGATAAATGTATGGATGAGTTTCTCTAGATCTTGTTGAGACATTTAAATAGGCAAGGCAGCGATACTGCTCTCCCACATGCTGCTACACTCTGGCGGTCAGCTGGCTGAAAGAAAGCTCCAACATCACAGAAATGACAAATTTGGCTGTTGGAAGCAGTTCAGACAGTCATAGTTTGGAAACTAAAGCGGTGCCACCCATCACTATTGTTATGATTGGTAAACTACACTTGGCAAGCTACTACCATATATCTGCTAAGAACTACACGAACAAATAGCTTCACTCATTAAGCAGCTCATTTGGGGTTGTTAGACTTCAACATTTAGCAGGAGTTTATTCTTTATTTTTGAGCATGTCTATGTATGAACAGCAAAATACTATATAAATGTTCTGTAGAATATTCAACTAATTACGTTATTTTAGCAGCAATAGGAATGCATACAGGGTTTCTGTAGGTTTTACCAACTCAAATCTAAGACTTTTAAGACCTTTTTAAGGCCTTTATAAATGGAATTTAAGACCTAAATCTCCACAGAAATGTACAAACTTCATCCAGCCAACTAGCGATAAATTTGCTCTTACCCATGATAGATGCAAAAAAGTTAGCTCGCAAGGGTATGTTAGCAGCTAGTTAGCGGTAGCCTCAACCATCTTGAGTCACAGAACGCAATGAAGATGTCTGAGTGTTACTCAAACTTTTGCCTGACAGAAAAGTCCAGTGAGAAAAACAAAATACATCGAATATACAAAATTAAATAGTCCTGTCAAGTCAAAATTGTGATTAACATATTAAACTTAATTTTTTAAAATGAATTTAAGACTAAGACTTTTTAAGAATGCGCAGACACCCAGGCATGTATCTTTTCAAGCTTAAATAAAATGAGATCATGTTGTAAATTTTTATTTTAAATTTTCATGTAAATATATAGTGGGATTTTTCCTTAAGGTTACCCTCAAGACAGGTATTGCTCAGACTCCAAACTAGCCAAACTGCAGCTGTATCTGAACTACATCAGCTATGGCTCCTGTCAAACTTCATATCAGCAAAACTTTTTCAGAATCTCTCCAGAAAAAGGTCAACTTCCTTTGAAGCAAACCAAGGAGCTCATTCAAAAACACTGTCGTAGTCCAACATGAACCCAGTATTTTTTTCTTTTCTTTAGCGTCCGACTTTTGCGACTGAATATTCTTGATATTCCTACCTGACAGGTCTGAAACTGAGGCCTGCTGCGGGTCAGGCGAATGTGAGCGCACTTCTCCCTGCAGCTCCAGGAGCGCAACTATCTGTCCCCCAGAGGTCACCTTATGACCTGCAGCTTCGACAACATGCATCAAAGAACCGTAATCACTCTCCATCACTGATGACGTCCTGCTATGCGACTCAGACTCAACAGCACAGGTCGACGGAAGGTGCACGTTACTGAGCGGAAACAATCAAACTAACTTTCTTCAAAAAAATAAAACAATCAAAACACGGAAACTTGTCCAAGATGAAATGCTCCGGCATATATGTGCATGCCCCTGCACGCTCACCTGTCCGCTCTCCTCATAAAGCAGACATGCAAGTCCCAGACGAGCCAACATTCAGCGGCAGTGCTGCTCAGTCTCTGTCTGTCTGCACTGCAGCCTCAGCTGGCTTTCAGCTACTAACACTGTGAACCTTACACACACACACACACACACACACACACACACACACACACACACACACACACAAAAGGCATGCCATCACAGTTGGGGAGTCTGGCTTTGGAGTGGTGACGTTTCACTGTCTGTCTGGTTCAGGTCCTGGGCCCCCCGCCAGCCAGCCAGCCAGCCAATGCCTCCCCTCCCTCCCCGCTGTCGCCACCCTTCAGCTCCTGTCCGAGAGGTCCAGGCTGAACCGATAGGGCCACAGTTGAAATGAGGAGTCAGAGTGTGAGACGAAACCACGGAGGCAACGGATGGGATGGACGCAGGGAGGGAGAGACAGCAGGACATTACTTGTCTCTGATCAGGAGTGACAAGTAGGAGAACCTCATAAAGGGAAAGGAGGACAGATAGAGAATAGGAGGGAGGTGAAGTCGAGGAGGAGAGAAGACACAGAGGGAGGCACCGATGGCACCCCCCCCCCACTCCCCTCTAGCAGCGTACACACAGGGTGACAGTGAAGCGAACAGACAGGATGCTACCCATAGTCACAAATGCTTTCATGTATACAACACGCAGGGGCCTCGGCGGGGTCCGCCGGCTGTCTCGAACCGGTCCATCAGAAGGATCCCGGACTGATTCCAGAACGAATCCCTCGGTCAGAATTTCTGGGTCTCCAACGCCACGTGTTCGGAACTCGGAAGGTCAAACGCGAAGTGACAGGCAACACACGGCGAAGAGGTGGAACCCAAACAAACAAACTTTGCTCTTTGTTGAAAATCAGTGAAGCTCAAAAGGTTGCAGGAAAACAGGCGGAAGCGTCCTCCCGCTGAGCAGAGACGCTGTCCAAGGTGCTGAGATCAGGTCGAGCAGCTTCACAAAAGGGCGTTCAGGGGCACTGGCATGAAAAACAACTAATGCGGCCTCACTGTGTGCATCTTCACCTCAAACTGAACCCTGTGGGCTGACTCAGATCACATCCCAAAGCCAAATGTCTTTTTCGCAGCACGGGTGGGCGGGGGGGACGACGACACGATGATCTCAAAGCTGGTAACACAAAACATTAATTTGGTGAAAGAATAAACGTAAGGAGACGGGTCGGAATAGATGTCCGTTACCCTTTACCTGCCTCGAAACAGTTCTCCTCCTACTGCAGCGACCAAATCTAACAATGGAAAACTTTCTGAGTTTAGTTGTACGTGACTTCCTGTTTAGTCTCTATCACAACCAGTTTGATGGGATCTAAACATTCAAAACCAATCCCTTGTTCTAAAACAGAGGGTCTATACCCTCGGCTATTAAGAAACAATGGCTTGCGGGAGGCGTGGGCTCTGTCGAAGTTTTAAACGATTGGATCGGATTTTACCCAATCGCTAATGTTTGGCTATGATGTGTGGCAGCTACCCTATGAAGCTTACTGGATATTACGTGCAAAGAACCATACCCCACTGCGAAGAGAGAAGTGCTGAGCCGATCAACATCTTTGCCACCAATAAAATGTCTTAAACATTCCTCTTTAATTGCTCAATATATGAAGGCGTGGCCAACACGGACTGGATGGCTTTGTTCGCTTCCTCCGCTTCCATTCCCAAACTCCAACCATAGACAGACTACAATTCTAAAACTGACACCTACTTCTTTTCACTGATTGCCCTGGTTGAAATTCAACTGGAGAAATTGAGCTCAATGGGAGAAATCCCAGACGGACCACTGAAGGGAGACGGGAATCGAGCGGTATTGCGTAGGGAGGCAAAGGCCAGGCAAAATTCAGGTGGGTTTGGTGTGAAATAATGGATGAATCTGTGGAAAAGCACCTCTTTCCACTGTTAAATATGGTGGGGGATCAGTAATGCTGTGGGCCAAGCATCAGGAACCCTTTAAAATTAGTGCGTAATTCCACACTTTCCCATTTTGTACCTTTGCATTGTTGGTCATTACATACCCAAATTTTTTTTTGGGTATGTAATTTTTGGGTATTGATGTTTTGTATCGACTGTGTTTCAGTTTGTTGCCACCAGGGGATGTTTTGGGCGCACTTTAACAACTGGAGTAAATTTCTATAAGGTGCTCATGGGATACTGTGAGAAAAATGATCAGAGTTATTTTGACTCAATTAGAGGTCAAAACTATCTTTTCTATGAGTCAAGTGGACCAAACAAGGATCAGAACCACAATAAACGGGAAATAGTGTAATAGAAAGTTTGGGGATCATATTTTACAACTGAATTACATTAAATTAACATTTTTATGACCATTTATCTCCATAAACAATGAAAATACTTAACAATGAAGAAAATAAACTGATACACTATGGTTTAAATATATAGGCCTGTTTACAGGTACAAAATGAAAGGGATGAAATAGCAATATGCATGCTTATCCTCCACTGAGCAGAAACACTCTCCTAATGCTTCATGTCCAATGTGATGATGTGAGCTCAGTAAAAATCAGTGAATGGAATCTCACTGGAGGTCTTCTTGAAGCTCAGACTAATTTTCCGCCATCCTGCCCAGGAGGGGAAATTTCCCGACAGAGCTGCACTGGAGTTAATGTACCAGCGGTGAACTACTCGGCTTGAAAGAGCGGCTGCGAGGCGACACATGGTTGTGTGTACATGTCTGTGTGTGTTTTCTTGATGTGAGGAGGTGTGTCCGTGCACAACAGGAGGCTGATTCATGCCGGCTGTATGACCTTTCACAACACGCTCACTTCCAAACCATTACACCAAAATCAGGGCGATTCGGGGGCGACACCTGGGACATCCAGGTGCTGCTAATTGTCTTGGGGTTAAATTAGGTATTTGTCTGTTCCTATCAGCATCCAGGTTGTGGTGCACACCCACGCCACAAACTGACATTTCTGATTAGTCATTATTAATCATAAACTCCACTAAATATCCTCCATGGTAGGGCGATGAGAAGAAAGCTAGTGGTCAGATCAGACCAAAATAACACCTTGTGTAGCAGAAAAACCAACACTGCACACCATCCTGAACACACCGTCACCTGCATGAAACTTGATGAAGGCAGCATCATGCTGTGGGGATGCTTCTTTTTTCTCAGTAAGCACAGGTAAGCTGGTCAGAGATGATGGTTTAACGGATGGAGCTAAATATCAACCGCAGAGAACTTTGAAATTGTGTGGAGGTTTACCTTCCAGCAGGACGGCAGCTCTAAACTTTCAGATGGAGCTACAACGGAAAGGTTATTCCTGAGTTAGAGTGGCCTAGTTAAAGTCAAGGCTAGAATCAAACTCTATATCTCTGTAAATATTCCAGAGTTGCTCTTCATTGCCCCTTTGTTTGAGACTGAGCTTTTTCACTCCCTATATGTGACACCAAGAATTAAGTTAATGGCAGCTCTAAAACTTAATGGGGGCTGGATAAAAATGCACATCACACTTATGACATTTTTATTTGTAAAAATAGAGGTGCACCAATAAATCAACCCCGCCTTGCTTAATTTTGGGGAATCTGCGACTGTGAGGTCACATCTGCATGTGTGTGGATAATAGTCACCCCACTGTTGCCAACTTAGAGACTTTGTCACCATATTTAGCAACTCTCCAGACAAAATTTAAAAAAAAAATCGTTATCAGCAGGTCAAGCTATTTCTAAATATCAGTGATTGGCCTAAAAACTGCAATCGGTGCACCCCTAGTAAAAAACTATTACTATCATTCTCCTTCACAATTATGTACTGCTTTGTGTTGATCAATAATAAATCCACTCAATTTGTGTTTGCAACTTGAAAACATGTTAATTTAAGCGGGGTGAACACTTTTTCAAGGCTCTGTTTATGTTAGGAGTTAATGTAATTCAGCAATAACTCAACAAAAAGAAAGACTTAAAACTAGGTTTGTTAAAAGAAAAGTGTGATGCATAGTGGTGGTATTGTTCCAATGTGGGGGTAACTGGTCCCTCACTGACACCTTCAAGAAAGTCTAAGTAGAACATTGAACTATGCTTGCTTGATGATATTTGCCTGATGAGCCCTATGATTTTGATGCATTGACATTTGCTCAATGATTTTGATAATTGTCATGTGTATTTGCTTGATGATTTTGATAATTTGCTGTACGCTTAATTGATGTTTTTCATGATGTGAACCACTTTGAACTACCTTGCTGCTGAAATGTGCCATACAAATAAACTTGACTTGACCTTCCAATGATCCAACTATGAATGTAAGTATTTATGTTTCTCATGAGATTTCTTTCCTATTTCTCTTCTGAGACAGCATGTATTAAAGTGACTGCCTCTTGGCCGCTTCATTTCTGCTGGTTACATCAGATGTTATTGCTAAGCAACCATAGACCAGCGATATATGAATGCAGGAACATGTTTGTGCATCAAACACTCTGAGATAATTGGAAACAACAGGCTGCACTAACCAGCTAAAAGTGAAGTCTGCTTCAAGCAGAGAAATAAATACCATCCTGTGATTATTGTGAACTACATTTCCAAATTATGTAAGAGCTGACCTCAAAAGGCTGAAAACACGTGGCAGAGCGATTTGGACAGCTACCAGTATCACATATAAGCTTACTCATCCATGGGGGGACATGAGGACATCGACTAAGAAGCACTTTATCAGAGCTCCATTGAGAAATAAGGATGCACATTAAAAGGTGGGTTATGTTTCAAGAGCGACAACCAAGAAATCATAGATGGAAGCTAGATGGATCTGAGAAATCAAAATGCAGAACTAGGAGTGAAGGCAAACTTACACACAATAGGCTCCCTTAGCTCTGCCTGTACACAGATAAGTTTAAAAAAAGGGTCCTGAAACCCTGTGATGGTCTGTTCTGAAGACAGGAAGCAGATTCATGAGGCAGGCTGCCAGTCACACTTTGTTACAGTCAAACTGCTGCCATGCTAAATCTGACTCACAACAGATTTTACAAGCTGGGAGTTACAACTATTCTGAGAAAGTCAAACACTTTTAGCTACAAACTGTGCCCAGGTTACTTGGAGTTGTGTTTATATGTATTGAAATTGGGGCATATTTAAATAATCTGAGGCTCAATTATATCCAACAATAACTGAACAATTAACTTGTAAACTGTGGCCATTAAATAATACACTTAGAAAGATGTTTTCTTTGACTTTATGTCATGATACATCAGACCTTTCAGAAAATATAACTTATGAAGTATTTTTATCCAGGTTTAACAAAAGATTTGACAACATCAATGTAAAACACCACATGCTGCAGAAAGAGCAAAAATTCAGCTCTTTTACTCTTTATAAAGGGGAATTTTATTCTGGAAATGTCGCACCACTTGGGGGCTTTAACTATTGACTCACATTCCCCATCTTGATTTCTGTTGGGGGTTTTTTGAGTCAGGTAAAATGTCATGTAATACCTTTAAAATTGAAGGCATCCCGTTAATCTTAAAGCGAATTATTTCTTCCCAAGAACCAATTTTATATTTGATTTGTTATTGTGGAGTAAAAAGTGAAACATTCTGGATACAAGGGGCCAAAATGCCAAACTCCATAGAATGGCCAGACTGAGCCTTAAGAGACAGAGTGAGGAGCGCTGTCAACCGGGGCGAACTCCAAGCAGAACCGCTGCTTCTCTGCATCGAAAGGAGTCAGCTGAGATGGTCCCTGGATCAGAGACCTGAAGGAACTTCTAAACAAGAAAGAGAAGCCTTCAGGGAGAGAGACAGAAGTATTGAGGAGTATTCAGAAGATTACAATGGGGCGATAGTGGCGACGGAGGTAGGAGTTCACCCTGTCGGAGTTCAGTGGGTCGCCGGTATAGACACAAACCAGCCATAATCTAGACCCTTTGTTATTACACCTACAATTAGAAATGATTAAATCTTAGCTTTATTTGTTGTGAACTTTAACATGTCTAACAGAACATTAACGGCAAAAGCCCTAAAGGAGACTTTATTGTCTTATTCTAAAACAGATCTGAATAAGGACACATTTCAATGTGCCTAAAATGTGCCTTTACTGTACAATATATTTTTAATTGTTTTTGTTTTTTTAATATATTTTTATACTTTTATCTTTGTGTGAATCTACTTACCTTGATGTCCTGTCACTTTGCTGTCGTTACATCTGAATTTCACCAAAGTGGGACAATAAAGGATATTTCTATTCTAACCAGATCACATTACAAAAAACGTATAAGAATGAGAAACACATAAGAGCGGTCTTGAGTTCAAATCTCACTGAAAGTCACAGAAAGGTGTTCCTGGTATGAAAAACCCTTTGAGAAAACAGTAAAGCTGCCTCCACCAGAAAGGTTAGTTTGAATCTGAACAGGTTGAATAAATGTCAATGTTTATAGAAGCTCTGCCTCTTGGTTTCTGTTTGCCATCTTTTATGAAAACACTAAATAGTCATGCATGCAGTTTGTCATTGTCAACTTCAGTGCATAAATTTCATCCCCAAAAAAGTCATTAAATCCAATGACTGATAACATTAATATTTAAACATCATTTGACTGGATATGTAGGGCAGACTGAACAAGTTAACGGCAAGTTGAACAATGGGGTGATAGCCTGGTTGTTCTTTGCAGCCTTGTTCTTCTGCTTCCTCTCATACGGCTGAGAGCCCGTGGGTCAGTCTCCGTCCTCCAGCCGACCCCGCCTCAGCCCGCTCCTCGACTCTAATTCCCTTTTTGCAAACCAAGAGTGCTGAACCATGCCAGCTGGGTCAGAACTACAACGTGGCCAGCAGCAAAGAAACACGACACACTGGTTGTTCGCTGCAAAGCCATGGTAACCTGCAGCAGAACCCAAGCAGCTGTGTCAGGATCTCACAGTAGCTCAAACACATGTTCCTTGAATTTGGCTCTGATCTATATAGAAGAGCTTGTTTTTTGGTCTGTAGTTTAGATCAACACATCACTTCTGTAGTTTCTGGAAAATATGGATTTTTTTTCACCAATGCACTCTTAGGGTTTCCATAGTTCAGAGTGATGTCAGCACGCGTGTTTTACAACTCCTAAATTGCCTTCAGTCCAGTTCAGTACGAGTCCAGTGACAAGTCTTAAAAGGTTTGCCAAAATCCGACCTTCCAGACAGGAGGTATTGTTACTTCCTGTTTTGTGGCGAAGGATTGGCGAGGATTTCCTGTACGTTGTTTAACTGTCATGTATGTTTATCAAGAGTTAGTGGATACGGTTTCTATCAGTTTAATTCTGTATGAATCAAAAAGTAAAAGCAAGACAACCAGCAGCAAAACAGCTCACTTCCTGTTCAAAGGGGGCGGGGCTCAGGTGATGTCACCAAATGATGATGACAATGTGATTAGTGCTGGTCTGCTATGACACACAGAAAGTTTCATTAAGCCACGACCTTGTATGTGGAAGTTATTCTACCTTGTGGGTCCACCGCACTCCGGCAGCTGAACCCCCACCCAATGCTCCCCCAAGACCAATGGTGGTTAACTTTCAGGAATTTACAACTAAAGGAATGGTATTGAAGGAAGCTTGGAAAAGAAGGCAGATCAAGGTGAATAACCAGAACATTTAGTTTCACCACAACCATGCCGCTGAGATTGTCAAAAAGCGCAAGGACTACCAAACGGTAAAGAAATGTTTAAAAGATGATGGCATACGATTCCAGACACCCTACACAAACATACACATCCACTGGGAGAACGGAGTCCACACATACGGTAGTGTGCACAAAGCCAGACTTGAGCTACGTGAACGGGGGCTGAATGTCCAGATACCAACGATGAGGGTGGAAGAAAACAACATAGAGGCTCGAATACAGGAGATCCTGGGATGGCAACAGAGGTCTCAATTCCCGCGAGCACGCAACACCTCAACAGCACAAAGAGTAAGGGAGAGACTGAGGGAGTTCCAGTTCAGGCACATGCAACGCGATGGCCGCTCTGATTCACAGGAAAGGGGAGCGACACCAGAAGACGAAGGGAGAACCGTTGGACAACTAGGATAGAGGTAGCTTCATCACTTACCAAAACCTTCATAGGGCCCTCTCCTTGCGAGAGACACTACCCCAGACCTAACAACGAGGTACAGGTGGGAGTAACCTTTTTCCCACTAGGTGCAAGTCCTGGGCATTATTTGTTCTTTTGTTATCCATGTTTTCTTTGTAATGTAGATCGAGATGTTACTGTTCAGAGTGGGTGTTTACTAGTGGGGTTTACATCTTTTTTATTGAATAAGACAAATGAAATGATCATTTACTTATTGTTTATTATTTTTATTATTTACAAACTAATTATTTTGAAAAGATAAACTATGAGTGAGGGGATATTGATTTGTGAGGCAATTGGAACCCAATTTTAAATTATACAAAGGATACAAAAAGTATTTAAAAAATATAAAAATAATAACTCTAGGGATCTCAATAACGTAATTAAGGAAGCAGGCCTGTGCCATGGATAGAGAGATTTCCTCCCATCAGAAAGGGATTACAACCACTATTCAGGAGCCCAGAAGGTGCACTCCAGAGGAGACTTCTTTCTACTGAATATCACAGACCGATACAGAGTAAGAGACTGCAACACGGGAACGGCAGCTATATCAGACCATAACATCATAAATCTAGATAATCAAAGCAAAAAGACACAACAGAAAATGAATGTTGGCATACTTAAATATGAAACCATAATAAAAGAAATAAAGAAAGAAATAATGGATTGTATTGATAACAATAAGGATGACCAAATGGAGCCAACAATAATGTGGGACACAGTTAAAGCAGTGATGCGAAGGAATTTTATCTCAAGGACAGCTTATCTGAATAAAACGCGAAAACTTGTGCAGACAAATTTAGAACAGCAGTTGAGAAACTTGGAAAAAAGCAACATACAGATAATAGTAACGATTTGGCAGACAGTATTAAAAAAAGTTAAAGAACAGTTATCTAATTTAGCCACGGTGGAGACTGTAAGGAAATTAAGATTCATTAAACAAACCTTTTACAAATCAGGCCATAAAGCAACTAAAATCTTGGCAAAACGCCTCAGGTTACAGCAAATGAGGAATTCAATACATAAAATTAGGGACCCAAAAAACAAGGACATTAACTAGAAACCTGAAAAAATAAAAAACATGTTTATGGAATACTTTAAAACTCTGTACTCTCAACCTGAAGCGGTAAATGAAAAGGTCATTAACCAAAACGTAGCAGAATTAGACCTCCCTTCAGAATGAGATTTTAATGTCACCAGTTACCAAAAACAGAACTTGACAAAGCTATTAGCAGACTCACAGCAAATCAAAGCCCAGGGAGTGACGGTTTCTCCTGTGAATGGTACAAGATCTTCAGAGAACTTGCTCCTGTTATATTAGATTCATTTAATTCAACTCTTAAAATGCTAAAACCCTCCCTCATGGAAAGAAGCAGTCATATCTGTCCACCGAAAGAAGGTAAAAATATGGAGCTTTGTGAATCTTAAAGACCAATCTCTACCTTGAATGTCGACTATAAATTATTTACATCAATAATAACAAGATTAGAAGCTTTTCTTCCACCCTGATAAATGAAGACCAGACAGGTTTATAAAGGGCCGTCAAACACAAGATAACATACTCAGTTAACATATATTGTTTATTAGTGCTCTTCAGAATACCATGCTAAATGGTATTAGCATGGTATTCTACATAAATATATAGAACTTAATTACAGTATGTGTCAACCACAGATAAGACTAGGTGAGAAATTTTAATCTCAAGCTCAGCCTTTGGAAAGGAACATCACTGTTGCTTTTACTATTGAGATTTGCTGGAGCATAATATATAAATATAAAATGCAAACAGATAGCTCATTTATAAAATGGAGAGACAGGGGAATTACAGCTGTATGCACTCTACTGAAGGGAAGACCTTTGAAGAAGAACATCTGCAATTTAGGCACTTTTACGATTCAGAGATCAGAAAATACCTCCCACAGGAGAGCAATAGGTTGATAGAAATGTTAATTGATGCATTCAAAAAATTACCCTCGGAAACTGTACAAATTCTTACAAAAACGAAATGGTGATTTGATGTATATAAAACAAAAGTGGGAATCTGAATTACACATTGTATTGTCAGAGGATGAATGGCGCTTGACTTGTTCGCTACAGCACACCTCCACCAGCTCTAGAAACTGGAGAATCCGGCTAGAAAAATTTATCAAGATTTTTCATCACTCTTCAAATCAAAAGTATGTACTTAAAAACGGCAAAGCAATGTTGGTGGCTCTGTGGTCAAATTGGTGCCAATCACTCTCATGTTTTCTGGTCATGTGTAAAAGTTTGTCCCTTTTGGGACTCTGTCATTAAGACATTTGAACAGGTTTTGAAATACAAGATTCCTAACCATCCCCAGATTTTAAATTTAGGTCTGTTTCCTGAAAATGTGATTCGAGAGGAGGATTTATACATATTTATAGGGGATGATACTGGCATGCAAAAAAGTCATAACAAGGAACTGGTTGAGCAGTGAAACCCTGAAACAGAATCATTGGACAGACAGTATGGAGGAAATCTACAAGATGGAAAAAATGACGTTCAGCCTGAGATTGAAAGCGAACCAAATCGAACAATGATGGAAAAAATGAGAAATGGACCCTTTTTGTTCCCAGACACTCAGTAATTCTGAAGGACAATTTTGATATTACTTGTAAGTAGTACCCCATTAGCAGTTTTGTTGTATCAGCAAAGAAGCTAATCATTGTAATTTAAAAATGCATAAATAAACATTTTTTAAAAATATATAATAAAAAAAATAAAATAGGGAATGTTGAGAATCTTGTGAAGCTATTCTTTAGCATCGGTTTTACAGATATGGTAATATTTAATTTTTTAACACATCAGCAACAAATTATTTTCAGCAGCAGGACTTTAAACAATCATACAAATGACTGAGTCTATTTCAAAGAAAGAACCACATGAACTGAGCTGGTCACATTTGAGCTTGATAACTCTAGAAGCTTTTTTCTCATTAACACAACATTTTTGTCATAATTTTAAGTCATTATTCTGGTAAAACTGTGTCTTTATTCATATATGATTATAATCTCATAATTAAACAAAAGCTCTCGTATCCTGGCCCGAGTACTCCGCCGCTCAACTCTGAGAGGATGGGTTAAATAAAAGCCACTTTTTGAAAATATTTTCTGTCATTTGTAATTTCTTTTTTAGAAAAGAAAGAGAAAAAAATAAAAACCATACAATTTCATATTTTAAAGCCATATTACCTAGCCTAACATGAAAGTCAATGAGCAGACGTGTCTATTTAAAAGTCTAACTGGAGCCACTCTACCAGCTTACAGTCATGGAAGCTTAATACCAAAACTGTCTCCAGTCCTCTATGCCAGACTCAACATGGCAACCATTTCTTTTTTCCCAAAACTCTGTAATCTGGGATGAGCTGGCAAGATGGGCTGGAGTCCTGCAGACTGCCCTCCGGCTGACTCTTATGTGTTCTTGTTCCTCTGCTGCAGCCTTATTACGGCAAGCTGTGGCGAACACTGACTTGGTCTGGGCTGCTGCAGGACCACAGAGCTACCATGGCGGTTCACAGAGAGGACAGCCAAGGACAAACATCAGCAGTCCCACACCTTGGTTCATTAATCATGAAGCAAGCTGAATCATGCTTGTAGATCTGCTGAGATTAATCCTGTGTCTTGGACAAGTCTTCTATACAATTTTCTAATAATTTAAAATTGCATTTTCACAAAAGATATTATTCCAACAGTCCTTTGTGTCACATTTTTAGGAAGGCTTGAAACTACTGGCTACTTTGACATTCCACAGAAAGTCAAAGTATGGACTGCAGCTAAGTTAATTTTTCTGAGATATCTTTCTTCTGGTTGCTTAAAACCTCTGGAACATCACTAGTCTAGAAGACAGATAAGATGAAGACTATCAAGAGTCCTGTGCTGTCCCAAGAGAGAAGCATCCTGATGCTATCCATGTGTGCGGCTGGAAGGGGGCTCCGTTCTGCCCAGGAACACCGCCGCGAGTAAAGAGTGGGATCAAAACTTCTTCCAACTTTCTGTTGATGGTCTGTGGATTTTCCAACATGATGGAGCAACCTCTCACAAGCTAAAAGACCACCACTAAAGGTTTTGGACATGTGACCGGGAAGCCTCCTTTTAAATAAAGATTTGTGATCAACTGAAGGTTTCAGCTTTTTTCTGCTGCAGAGATGTTATGTCAAGTGTAGTTTTTTCCATCAGTTCATTGAGTACGACATGATGGGAATCATTCTGTCCAAAGCTAGTTCTGTCTTCCACTCAAAATGCTCAAACCAAAGAATTAAATACAGTACTATCGAAACACACACTTTTATACACACATTTATTTTCCTGCAGAAAAGAACTCATATGTTTTATCTCACTAGCGTTGAACTGAACATATTTATGGTTTTTCTAAAGTTTGCTGTGATAACCTCTTTCCTGACAAAGAACCAAGGTGTAAACCTTTATGACTCCAAAACATGTATACATATCATAGAAATAGAGCTAAGCCCAAAATTATTCATACCCCGGTCAAATGTAGTTTTAACAAGTGTAGTATTAACCAAATCTTTTCCTCCAACTGAAAACAATATTAACATTTTAGAGCAGCCCATCCAGGGCTCTGACTTGAAGTCAGTAACTATAATAAAGGTGTGATGGTTGTAAGGTCAGTTAAGTTTGTTTATTGATTATTAACAAGGGTATACATAATTTTCGCAATGCCATTTTTAATAAAATGTACAAGAAAACATTTTTTCTTCCTCCAGAATTGATACTTCTTTTCCATCGTTTTATAATGGTTTGAGAGATACACATCTCATTTCTTGTCAGCAATTTTGTTTCCATCAAAAATGAAAATAATTTTGAGTGTAACTGTAACTGCATATATATTTATGTTGAACCATTAATGCAGCTATCAAAGTCTGGTAGATGCAGTTTAAACGAATGATGACGTTCGCTAAAGTTAAGTAATAACATCCATAAAATGCAACTTGAGTAAATGACTATGTTATTAAAAACACTCCACACCAAAGCAATGCATGAATGGCTGATAATGACATGCAGGAGCCTGAAGAGCAGCCTTGCACTGGTTTCTTTCACTCAACAGTATGAAAAAGTTTGAGGTTATAGGTCATCTGTGACCATAGTGGTGAGTGAGAGTGGATATATGGAAAGCCAAAAGGGTCACAATTTGCCATCTTTGCAAAACCTTGTGGCGTCTAATAAATGCTATAAAATACAGTTCCAAGAGTTTAATAAGCACCCGATGGTGATTAAACAGTGTCCTGCCAGGTGACTAGCGAGTGAATATTTTTATTTTCATATGGATGAGCTTGTGTGTTTTTTGCCTTTCTTTATGAAGTTAAGGCCAATTTTTTAAAAATAAACACATCTATTTATGTATTTATTTTTTTAAATGTTTTTTTTTACTATTTTCTCAACAAGAAAGATATCTTTCAGTTTTGGACATGAATTACTTTTTTATCCATATGACAAGCTGAAAACTGGCTAATATAAACATGATAAAAAAGGGGTTTTGTTTGATTTTTGTTTATTTTAACATGACATTAACAGACATATCCTGCCTTCCCCTACATAAATGTTGACCTTGGAGATTCCTTATAAACTATGATGGTTTGTTTGTTTTTGCGAATATTTCCTTTTGTCACAATTAAGTGAAAAAAGACCATTTAGCTTTGTCCCTATTGAAACTGAAGCATATATCAAACAATAGTTAATTATTTTTTTCTTTTTGTTATGAGTCCTATCATCTAGCAGAATTAGCCAGTAACATTTGAACAACTCTAAATTCAATAATGTCAATAATTCTAAATCTTCTCCAAAACAGTCTTCCTCATCTTTACTAACTTCAACTGGAAACTTGGAATGTTTTCCAAAGTAATGTAGTCGCTGTAGTCGAATTCTTCTGCCTCATCTTGCTGTGTTTCAGAATCTGAAACGGGATCGGCGTTAGCGTCGGCCTTGGAGAAGAAGTACTGCCATAGCGACCCACTATAACAGCTGTGGTTAAATTCTTGAGCAACGCGTTCAGCTTGGTCCATCTTTGTACCCAACCAGGAGGTATCTGCTTAAGCAGCCATGCTTGACCCCAGTTTATTGGCCAAAACTCACAAGAATAGCGGTGTATACAGCCGTTCAAAGACTTTATGTTAATCATCATGAGTGTTTCCCCACTTCAAAATTGCAATGCACTGCTGTCTCAAAATTCCTATGTAAACAAGCTGAATTCAAACACAAAGTTTACCACTTTAAAACCCCTCAAAACTGCTATTTAAAGCATGCAATAGTTTCTTTACAACTTCAACTACAATGTTTTGCTAAAAAACAAAAATCATTATATTCTTAGAAATTGATGCATTTTCTTCTTTTTCTGTGTTTGTCCTCTGGCAACTTGTTCCTGCTTTTCCCATGACGCATCACATATTCTTGGACTTCAGATAAAACAAAACAATTTATCTCCTGTCCACCACACACTCCTTATTAGTGGATAAAAAGTACAATTTAAGTCCTAAACTAGACTAGACTAACAACTAACTGAGGGTGAAGAGATGGAAGGTGCATTGGATGCAACAGCATTGGTGCACTAAGTCTGTGTCTTCCTGCGAGAAGCAGGTGGTTGATAAGACCTGCAGGCATTGTGCAGTGACACAGATCCAGCTGTGGAACCCTTCCTCTCTTCATCTTGGCTTTCGTTCCTTGAATGCAAACCTACTTTGTCAGTGTGTCCTGCACACCTCCCTGTTGTAGCCTCAAAACAAGCTTGGGTCTGTCAGAGAAGAACAAAAGAAAACAGAAACAACTGCTCTGTCCGCCTTTTGAACCCACCACAACTTCTGAATTGTGTCTTGCATTTCAGTCCAGCTAAGCTCTGGCAAAGGATTTTTGATTATATTTTACTGTTATTTTACTTTACATTTCAAACTGTCATGCTTCAACCAAATACTTAGTGTCATTGATCACAATTAGCTCTACTTAGCAGATTTGAGGAGACTACATTCAACTCCCACGAGCTGGGCTTGGGGAGACAGTACCTGTCAAATCAACAGATAATTTCTGCAGTGCAGTACAATTTAGGACAAAAGGAATCACCTGTTTTCTCCAAACTTGAGCTGATCTAAATTGGAGTCTACTTCTTTAATGTCTATGGCAGACAGAAAGAATGCACTCCGAGTTGAGAGTCATGGTGGTGGGGGCTCATTCAATCAAAGCCAAACACACGTCTTCAAATGTAAAACGCTCACAGACGAAAAGCTCTCCGTATACAGAAGAGGCTTCAGTGAGAGAGGAATTAGGTTTATTTTCTAGTTTATGGATTAAAGCTGCATCATGAATATTAAAGGGGATTTATCCTACATTCCTCCTAAACTAAGTACAACTATGTGACAGCAGGAGTCTATCAAGCTATCCAAACATAGGCTTGGCTGAAAGTTCTGAATTACAGCATGGAAATCAAGGAAAAAGAAATAAAGATCCCTTGAGTGTATAGGTTTTTATTTATTCACCAGCCTTTTCAGTCAGCTAGGTTGCAGATATTTCACCAAGTGGGGCTACGAAGTCTTTAAATCAGTTACCAACAACCATTAACCCTGACCAAAAGTTTGGGGGGGTGTTTCCCTGCAGGGGTTCAGTCAGGTTGGGGATAACAGACTGGATAAGGCAAAAGAGTACTGGATCTTATCTCCTGTTCATGTCAGAATTTAGTTCAACAATTGTCTCAAGACAGGAAGAACACAGCCCACCACCTCTAAGGTTTTCTCTGAGTCTCATATATTTACAGTTTCATTTCACCTTTTCCAGGGACTGTTCACTCTGGTCTATGTAGGGAAGCATAGCTTTGGTTGATTGAAAGCTTTGCTGCTTCCTTTAGGGAACCTACAGTAGAGCCCTAATCTCCCTCTTTGACACAGGGCATTTTCATTTCCTTCTGCACTACATAATGAACAATCGCTATGGGCTTCCTCTTTTCCTGTTCTCTGGCAGCTCCATACTCTACATCCTCATCCAATTTCTGTCTAAACCATCTCAGCCTTGCCTCCCAGACTTTGCCTAAGACATAGTCAACACTCATCTTGGTCAATTCCAATCTACCTCTGAACACCTTCTGCTCTGCTACATCCACTTCCAACGTCATCTTGTTGGTTCCACGGCCTCTGAACCATGCATTAAAGTAGGTCTCACTACCACTTTGCAAACTTTCCACTTCTCTCTTGCTGTTCTTCCACTCTCACTTTAACTGCCCATTGCTCCAGACAGTGGACCCCCAGGTACTTAAGCTATCCACTTTCAGTACAACTCAGTGTTCATGGGGGTTAGGGACTACAGCCTCTCATGATTAGCTGAAATCAACAAATACTTAAGAGCCCCTCTAAAAACATTTATAACTGCTTATTTTATTCATTCAAACAAACAAATTTACCTTGATATGCATTAATACGCACAGTGGAAACCATCTTGGTACTACTACAGAAGCTAACCGCCTGAGTCTTCCTTATCTCCACTCCTGGGTTACAGTCATCAGCACGATGGAAAATGAATGGCACTCCTGGATTTGCTGCTTTGTAAACACCAGTCATTACCGTGTGAGGGAGCATAGTGCCAAGGTATTTCAGCTTCACAAGCAGTATATTTTAGATATGCTGGATAAAAATAAAAAAAAATCTGTGATTAGGCAAAATTTCCGCAAATTACATTCCAAAGAAAAGTGTACTTCCTCTCATTATAGATCATAATGTCACCTGCAAACATTAAAGTCGACTGCTAGTCATGCCTAACCTAAACTGTTAGCCTGTACATCACCACTGCAAAGTCATGGCTGATCTAACATTAAACCCATTTTTGTTTCCTTATGGATTTAGCTGTTTTGCAGTTATTAGAGTCTGGTTATCAGTCTCAACTTTTTTGCCACTTAATCTCCATATTGTAAGGTGAGAGTGGCTGCTAAATCTTATTTGTATTGGTTTGCTCTTTATCTTTTTCAGCTCAACACATTCGTTATTCTATTTTTCATAGGGGCCAACCAAATAACAGTCTGTTGTAACATTTTGCTATGTCTGAACAATGCCTTACAATGTGTTTGCTCAAACCTGGTAGATTTAGCTACAAAATAAGGATAAAGAGGTTGTGGAGGAAAAACAGGCTTGATTCATGAAAAAGATAGGGTGTTTTTTCAGAAAGGGCAGAAGACCTACTCAATAATTCAAAGAAGTCCATTGGTCAGCAGTTGGATAATGACTGACAGAAAGACATCTCTGTTAAATCAACAACAGATAGAAGATAACACAGAGGATCAATGAAAAGGTTTCATGGTCCTCCAGTAATGCATGTCTTTACTCTCTGTCAGCACATACAACATTCATAACAGAGTAATACTAAAGGCAGAACTCTGTTCAAGGTTAGGCTGTCCTGGTTGTTATGCTGCTGCAGTTAAGTCTGTGGTAGTGGTGTACACTCACTCCAGTACTATCCCACCAAAGAAAAGCAAAACTGCCAACACAGAGGAGGCACCCAGATCCATCTTTCTCTCCTTCTCTTCATCCTTCATTCACTGAACAAGTGCTGCAGCCTAAGCAGAGCAGAGCGCCTCATAGAGACGCTCACAGGCAGAAATATTCATGCTGACAGAGATGTTTATACAGGTCACCTTGGTATCTAAAGGTCACTACACAGACTGAACATTATACTTTCACATATATATTGGCCTGGGGGTAACTAGCACAACAGTGCAGTAAATAATATTAATACGTGAAAAATGCTCATCAAATCTGCTTTCAAGCATAAAGATGATAGAAAGTTATATGAGATGTTGCCATCTTACTGAGTCTATTATCTGTTCTAAATCAGCTAATATTGCGAAGACTTTTAGACCAACTGCTTGTTGAACTTTTAACTGAACTTTTTGTTGTTAGAACACAAACATTTGCATTTTCTTGTTAACTGTCATGTATACTTAGGGTGTTTTCCCACCTAATAGTCTGGTAGACTCTGTTCGACTGAGGACCAAAATTGCAACAGTTGTTGCATTTTCAGCTGGTGCGGTTCTCTTTCACACTGCACTATGTCAAACGAACCAAACCCTTTCTATAAAACCTTTAATGCATCCCCTCATTCACAAGTCAGGCCAAAACATAAGGTTGTGTGGGAAGACCCCTGGCTAGAAAATGTGCTAAACAAGAGAGTTTGCTCTGTGGCTATGAAGCAGATCAGACTGAGGCTCTCTGAAGCCTAAAGCCTCGCTGAAATTAATCAACATTTTCCACAGTTTGATTAAACATGAATGGACAGCTGCTATGGAAGAGTAAACTTGTCAAATTCTCAGAATTTTATAAATCTCTTTATCAGTAAATGTATGACAGAGCTTTGTTTTAAAAGCCTCACAGATAAAAACCCTGAAACAATCTGAAAAATTCATAACTTCTCTCAGTCTACCAGCAACAAGCAAAGCCAAATCTAGGTGCAATTTGGAGGTGTGCACACTTCTCCTTTGTATGAGTGCTAATCAAGTTGTGAATGTAGCGTATACAGCTTCGTATGTGAAAGCAACAAACACAAATCTTAACTTTTGACACTAGTGCTGTATGTTGGCATACTAAAGCAAAAACAAAATAATTTTAAAAGGTTCAATCATTACCTTTAATATGTGTATTATTTCTATATTATTCCTATTTTAGATGTACTCCTTTATTATGTGCTGCCAATAGCTAAAGAAATAATGTCTTTTCTCCTCTTCAACCAAAAAAGGGTAACATAGATTTTTTTGGAGGAACAGATCCAACAGAATTGTGTTTTCCTCTTGTATATATCAACCCCCATGCTTCACACTGTCAAAAATCTTCTTCAGTCTAATATTGCACATCAGATGATTAGGTATCATGTTTTCTTATTAAGCAAGAAAGGTCAAAGCATAAGTAAAAAAAAAATCTGCAAAATTGCTAAAGTTTATTCAGTGAAAACAAAGAAAGGAGCCAATAAGAAAATAAATGCAGTTCATACAAGAGGTTTAGTACAGTTCAGTTAGAAGAAAAAGAAACCAAAAGCCAAAAAGGCATGGGTTATATCTCCATTTATTAGCAGAAGGTGCAGGCTGAGAATACAGACAGGCACGTCTATAAAAAGGATTAGTTTGATAATATGGAACATAAACACTCTGAAACTAAACTTTTAAAGCACACGTACAAACTTTTACCCCCTTAATACCGGATGAAGACCCTGATCTGATACAAAAATGCTAAGTCAGATTCTAGTTTTTGTAAGATTTTGGCTAGTCTCCATTAAAAAGGCCATGAGCTAAACATTATGCAAGGAAAAGCAGGATAGGTTCTAGGTAGACTCTAAACTTCTGTAGGTAGGTAATGATGGTTTATTATTGTAGTGGCAAATTATAGGAATCCTAGGTGGAAGCTTAGTGGCAGGGCATCCATTATGTGTGGTCCACAAGCTCTAGTGTAGCCTAGTCATCCAAGGATTTAAACCAAGCCCCATGCCTCCTCAGGCTAACAAGAAGAGGAATGAAGAAGTAGAGGGTGGTGTATCTATCACATGTTTTCTACTCAATAGCCAAGCTGAATCTGATGGCGCAGACCCGGAAACCCTCCCCGTATGTACAGGTTAATTTAAAAGATAGTAGCATCATGTGAGCATGACCATCAGGTGAGCAGTTGTCCTAGGAGTCATGCCAGGGTGGGTGCCCCTGCTGCGATGGAATAGTGGGTGTACAGAGTGGGATTGTAAGATTTATTGATCTATCTACTGTAAGCATGTGCTGACGATATATAACGGCAGCTTAGGGTACAAGAATATGGAAAACAGTGGAGAAAAACCTACTTGCCAGATAGTCGGAGTCTACCAGCATCATTGTCTTCCCACATATGTAAGTTTTTCAACATTTGATGCACTCTTGTGAAGTTCTAATTGATTAGATAAGCAGGGACTTTATCCAGATTAAAGGAGGCATTACAAAGCAAAGTCAGAAAACCATTCATAGTTGACACAAAACTCTTCTGTAGTTCTGTCTGTATCTTACCAGGACTTCCTCAAACATCTCACTGAACTTAAATACACAGCAGTCATTTCCTGATCATGTATAACCACAGGAATATCAGATATGTGCCTACAATGAAAGAGGGGGGCAACTACCAAATTTCTTCTTAGCTAGCTAGCTTGCAAGTAAGGGTGTAACAATATTAAAAGAACATGTTATACGTCAAAGTGTTTCTCAAAAAGGGTTAACCAGTTGCGGTCAGCATCTGGCTTTGTCTGGTGAAGGAACTGTAAGTGACTTGTTCTGGTAGTCTTAGGAAGTCACATTTTTAGCCCCACTTACCATATTTGGAACCCCAGCGACGCATGTTCTAAAACAGGGGCTGGTACCAAGTAGCCGTTACTAGTGGAAAACCTTACAACCGCGTAGAGCCTGGTTGAGCTGTGCTAAGTGTAGGGGGCTAGTGGAAAAGAGTACTTTCTTTTAGAAACAGTTTTTGAAATTTGAAAACCTTTATTATATTTGTGAAAACTAAAACATGAGACTTTTCCATGCTTTTTAGTTTAATGAATATTTTAGAATTGTACAAACATAAAAGCGAGGACTGGTCAACCCTTAGATTATTCTGCACTGATCACAGATTCTTTTGGAGGATTTCTGAAACATTTATTCTACTTGTAAAAACAAAAACTGATATTTTTCAGTTTTTCCCAAAACTTTTGCTAAAACTCTCGTCTTGTGTCGTTCTTGTGAACCCAATACTGTGTGTCGTCCCGTTTTATGAGATGGACGATGTATCATTACACCTCGGGATTTTAGTCATATTCATATCATATTGCTATCTATTATAGGGGGAGGTGGATTTTGGACTGAGTCAAATATGAAAAAAAGAAAGCATCAGTTTAAAGAAGTACTTTTCCATCTCCTCAGAGGGAACACCCTGATTCCTTCGGATTACCCATAATCTGTGCTGGTGTTTTCTAAGAGAAAAGGACTTTAAAGGCAAAGTAGTTTGGATTTATAGCATACAGTGCCACCATACCAGATTATGTGTATATCTAGTGAGTGAAGCCCATTCTGCCTGCGAGCAACATTTAGTTTGCATAAGACGTTTTCAGGCTAACAAGATCAACACTTATTTGCTACGTTTCTTTTAAACAAGACCAGTTAAAACGAAAAAAGTTGCTTCCTTTGGGTTAAAACCAGTCTAAATGGGACGCATCACTCACGGGTGAAATGGAGGAAAGGATGGAAGGAAAACAAACAGTCCTTAGGTGAGTGAACATATCGTTATGTTTGAGTCTGAGTGTGTGTGTGTGTGTGTGTGTGTGTGTGTGTGTGTGTGTTGGTGTTGACGTGTCGACAGACTGGCCTTGCAGCGCCGGCGACTCACTTTGATCTGTATCAGACAGAGAGACTGCTGCATGGTGTCTGTCTGTGCCTCAGAGAGGGAGCGTGTGAGGACATGAACTCCTGAACTTCATGTCTGCCTGATCTTCATTTCTTTCTGCCACATTAAGCTTTGAATCCAATCAAACTGATGTTTTATTTTTAGCTCAAACTTACAATGGAATAAGTGACAATATTGAAATAATTTTTTATGAAGGTGATTATGCACATATCCCCAAATAAACAGAGTGCCGAGAGCGATTAGTCTGCTCAGCAGAGTGAATCGGAGTGTATTTGGTGGAACACAGCGTACAGAACTCAGTCCAACTATGAAATCCTACCCTCATCCTCAGACCTTCTCCATTCTGCAGGATGAAGGAAGCATGTATCAGACAGCTAGTGCATGAGCCTGTGTGTATGTGGGTGTTTGTGGGTCTTTTCTGCACAGGAGGAGAGGAGGGGAGGTGCAGAGAAGCAGAAGCGGAGCCGACAGGCAGTCATCGGGCCGATGAAGAAGAGTTTTAGTCCTCTGAAGCATGGTGTCGAGGAAGGAGCACAAGAAGAGAAAATAATGTGGAGGGGAGAGGAGGGATTTGGGGGAGGAGGGTGTAATGTGGAGGAAATAAAATGGAGCAGTTCAGAGGGTAAAAAGATGATGTGGAAGGAAGAAATCAGGAGTAAGCGAAAAAAAAAAAAGAGCAAGGACAAGAAGGAATAAGGGGGAAAGGAAGACAGCAGGTTAGTAGCAGAATCAAACTATAACTCAGCATAAACAGCTCATTTCTTGGTCTTAAACAGAAATCCATACCTTATAGCAGTATTAAAAGCCATACAGAAACTGCATGCATGCTGCATCAATGCACAAGAAACACTCATGCACTCAGATGCATCTATATTTGCTCTGTCAGGATTCAGTCTATGCTCTCAATACTGTGACCCAGTTACTACTTTTAACTTTTACCGCCCGTGTTCTCTCGCTGGGGATGGCTGCAGTTACAGTGATGAATGGATCCAGTGCACCGATGCAAGGCCAGATGTTCCAATCTAGTCAAGTAGACCCACTGAGGGGATGGGGGGGGTGAAGGTGACGACACACTACCCTTCCTTCTCTTCAGAACCCAGACAGAGCTTCAGCTTGACACATGCAAGGACTCATACATGAGCAAAGCCATGCAAACATGCCGACAACTTAAAACTGATCCACAGAGATGCTCGCTCCTCCCTTCATCCATAGAAAGGATTCAGGTCATCTCATACCACTGAATGGACCTACCAGCTTTGGAAATTGTTCAAATCTAACCTCGAAGTGTAAGGAAACTGATTCTAATAGAGTTAAAAGCACATTGTCTTTACTTTTAAGCAAGGATGAAGCCAAAACAGAAAAGCTTTGTCAGGAACACCAAGGGGCCGGAGCTCCCGAGTCTGCTTTTGAAGAAAAGCTGTTGGATGTTTGTGGTTCTATTTACTACCAAAGCAAAATAAATCCAGAAACCGGATTAATAAATGAGGAATACCACTTGTTGTACCACTTGCATTGCAACATGAAACATTTTTATTATTATTATTTTATGGGGAGTTTTCTGTAAAAAAAAAGTGCATCAGGTGGCTAGATTTGGTCCACTGCAGAATTGTGATAGGGGGCCATGAAATCATCAAAAGGGGTGCAAATGGACCCCCGGCCCCACTTTGGACATCCCTGGTTTAAGGGGTTTGGGTAGTTTGCTGGTCCATAGCATACAGGTGTGTGTTCACCCCAGGCCTGGCAATATTGAACATTATTGTCTCCTTCGTAAGATCTTCTAATCTCATGCAGCCACAGGTGTAATGCACGTTGAGATTGTTCCATTGTATCAGTGACAAGTATGTAAATAATCTTAAATTATAAATAAAAACAGATAATTTACTTACTTCAGAATTGATTCTCCTGTCATATTATGAGCTTTTGTGTGTGTCCCATTCCCTTACTGGAAAGAACTTTTCAGTCTTTTATCTTTAGTCTTCTTTTATATCATTTTCAATCTAGATCTGAAAGGTGTCTGAATAAGTTTAACCATAAAGTTTTCCAAACCTTGAGCTCAGGATACAGACAGGTATCCCACGGTTAACAGATTTGCATCCAGTGAAAATCCTTTGGGACATCACACTGTGTTCAGCAGCTTTATTCCAAAGCTAACAAACTGTGAGGTCAACTAATTATTTGTCAACACAGGGATGCATTTTAAAGAAAACCATCCATCTTTAGAGTCTACACAAAGTAGAAATGAAGTTGTTTAGGTTTACTGTAACAGAGATCAGGTATACTGCTTTGCAGACCACGTGAACTTTTTCTTTTTTTTCATGGTGGGGGAAGAAAATGCTACAGAATTCCACTTTTTAGACTATAAGTAAAATGCATCACCCTAAACACACCATTTCCCGGGCAAAAATTATGGCAGCATCATGCTGTGAGGAAGCTGGTTGGTGTTGATGGGAAGATAGATTTTGCTAAATACTGGAGATTGAAATGAAGGTTCGACTTCTAGCAGGTCAGTGACACTAAGCATACACCCAGGGCTACAACTGAATAGTTTAGATCAAGGTGCATTTGCATTCTGGTGTTAGGATGGCACAGTCAAAGTCCAGACCTAAATCCAATTGTGAATCTGTGGTGAGATGGATGTTTTCAGTCCTTCTTTAAACAAAACCAGTCTCTAGATGAGCAAAGCTGATGGAAACATGGCCCAAAAGACTTCAAAGGTAAAAGTCAGTTAAAGTTAACACTTTTCAGGTTCTTCTTTAGAAACGATCATGAAAATCATCATTTTTCCTTCCTGCTCACAATTACACACTAATTTGTGTTGTTCTATCACATAAAGATACTCCAGTGACAAATACTCATGTTTCTGGGTTTAATGTAACAAAACATGTAGAAGCTTAAGGGTGTGAATGCTTCTGTAAACCAGAAGATGTTATGGCCAAATGTGGCCGTCTGGCAATCAGAAGGTGACTTCTGTTCCCTTGGACAACACATGCCCATCTGCACATGGTGAGTATGTGTGAACGCTTGAGTGGGGGTGCACCGATTGCAGTTTTCTGGCCGATCACTGATCACGATCCTTAAAACGCCAGACTTGCCGATTCCGACTTTAGATGATAACGATTTTTTCGTCTGAAAAGTTGCTAAATATGGCGACAAAGTGCTAAAGTTGGCAACATTGGGGTGACTATTGTTTTTTTTGTTTGTTTTTTTTTTAATGACTGTTGGAGTGACCATTATGAACCATCCACCTGCAGACATGACCTGGTGGGCGGGTCTGTCAGTCAGTATCTCTCACAGCAGAACAAAAGGGGACAGAAGCTGATTTCCAAACCTTTGCAGAGGTAGATAAGATTGGTTTCACATGCTGATCGCCCAGAATTTATGAATCCAGGGCCGATTTATCGGTGCAACCCCTACTTGTGAGTGCCGATGTTTGAATGTCATGTATAGTATGAGTAGAAAATCATTAACAGATTAAAAAAGGAGAAAAAGTATATCAGTCAAATTAAATGCAAATTAAATAAAAATATCAGCCTGTCCTTGTTGGGAATTTTACAAACTGCCATCTGTCCCAGAAATACTCATATTTTTTGGCATTCAATTATGAAAATGTATTATTATTGATCAGACAGGATGTCCAGTTCCCAAATGTTGGAAAACTTAAAGAGAGGAAGTCAGAGAACCCTTAAAGGATGCTGGAAAACACTGAGAGCAGCTCACACTCTGTTCTGAATGGAAACTCGCTCCAAAACAAAAGAAACATAACTTTTCCACGTAAAGACACATGCAGAATCAAACTGAGGTTAAAGACAAGAAGGCAATACAGAACAGAAAAGAAGAAAAGACTAAAAGGCCAGGACTGGTTGATGAGGAGAACCAGGCAGCTTTAGCAAAGTGACCGACAGCAGATGGAATTGTGGGAATTGTTTTTCTTACCAGGCTTTTGCACCCCATGAGCCTCCTGCTCTCCATTCTCCAAAGCAGCCCCAGCGTCTGCACATACAGTCACATACACACACAGAAACAAGCAACCTCATTACTGTCCGTCTGACTGCTAATGGCTTCCTCAAAAACATCATGGAAACGCACACAACTCATTCAGTATGAGGGTAGTCTGAAGGACTTTCATGTTACTGTTGGGATGCGTGTGCTGCAGCTGTTCGGACTGCATGGGCCTGTCGTGGTCCGACTGTGGCAGGGCTGTCAGAAGAAGGCTGAGGGAGGTGAAGTCATGTGGCTTCAGACTGCTCAGTCACTGCACTTTGTTTATTTACTGTCCACATGACATGACGAGTCCACAAACACCCACTGAGCAGTAGACCGGATTTCAATGTTAAAGCTCAAGACGTGAGTTCACCATTTAAATCTATATATTTCATCAGATTTAGACTAGTAAAACTGTTAAAATAGTCTACGCATAAATTTAGAAAAAAAAAAAGTGAAACGTTCACAGAAAATGTGGAAATCATATAAAATGTCTGAAAGCATAAACCTAATCTCTATGACAGCTTCATTTAATTCAAGCAATCATTTTTTAGTTGTGATATTGTGGTCATAAGTAGGGTGCATAGATAAATCGGCCTTGATTTCCTTAATTTTGGGAGCTTGCCGATCGGCCGAGAAATGACAAAGCGGTCTTATCCACCGCTCTTATCTTCCTCTGCAAAAGTCTGAAAATTAGCCATTAACAAGTTGGGGTGCACCGATAAATCAGCCAGTCGATAAATCGTCTGGTCAATAAATCGGCCCTGATTTCCTTAGTTTTGGGTGATCGGTGTGTGTACTTCCAAGTAAAATCAACCTTATCCACTGGTCTTATCTACCTCTGCAAAAGTCTGAAAATTAGCCATTAAGAAGTAGGGATGCACCGTTGAATCAGCCCAGATTTCCTTAAATTCGGGAGATCGGCCGATATATGAGGAACTGATCTTATCCACCAGTCTTATCTACCTCTGCAAAGGTCTGAAAATCAGCCACTGTCCCTTTTGCTCTGCTGTGAGAGAGGGCCGACTGACAGGCCCACCCACCCTGTCACATCTGCACGTGCACGGTTAACAACAGTCACCAAACTGTTGCTAACTTTGCAACCTTGTCCCTATATTCAGCGACTTTTTAGACAAAAAAATAATGAGCATCGGCCAAAATCAGAGTCGGCAGGTCAGGCTTTTTAAAACTCAGTGATCGGCCAGAAAACTGCACCCTTAGTAATAACACAGCTAAAACTAATTTTAGATGTCAAAAAACAAATATATATAGATGCCACTAATTAGCTAGCGAAGATTAGCTTTCAATGTTACACTGCGTTCCATTTGTAGTCAGAACTCAGATATTCCAATTCCCAAGTGAGAAAAATAAACGTCCCCGAAGCTGTACTCTGTAATTCTCTGACTCAGAGTCAGAGAATTTTTCAGTCACCAACTTCAAGTTTCAATATGGCCGCTCCTCACATCAATAATAGTGTCCTGTGGAGGAAACATGTTTAATGTATAAAACACACTCGTTAGAGTGCATCTAAAATTAATGTTACATGTAGAAGCTGCAACTCTAAATTGAACAAAATAAAACAGGTGAGTGCATCTGTAACGTACAGCTTAAACTGATGTTCTTAAGAGGAAATACAAACAATGACTTCTTGGGCGTCGCCATATTGGAATCATGACTTTTCCGACGATGTTAACTGGGACACTGTTAACTCAGGTGTGACGTCAGACCCAGCTCCGAATTCCAACTTCTGAGGAAAATGGATTGCACCGTTACTCCATGAGTAAAGAATGGCAAGAAAGCTCAAATATTCAGAGCAATAAGTACGTAAATACTTCGACTAAACCTAGCTCGTGTTTATTCCATATTCCAATATGGAATGAAATCCAAATGTTGACACTGTCAATGCAGAGCGTAGTCCTGGCCCAAGGCTTCAAGGTTGCAGCTGTGGACATCAAATCAAGTCAAGTTTACTTGTATAGCATATTTCAGCAACAAGGCAGTTCAAAGTGCTTTACATCATAAACACATCAAACAGTCACCGGTTGTGAAACCAGTTTTTAGCCTTGATTTGAAGGATCTCAGTGTCTCAGCTGTTTTGCAGTTTTCTGGAAGTTTGTTCCAGATTTGTGGTGTATAAAAATTGAAAGCTGCTTCTCCATGTTTGGTTCTGGTTCTGGGGATGCAGAGCAAGCTTGACCTGAGTGGTCTGGAAGGTTGATACAATGACAACAGGTCTTTAATGTATTTTGGTGCTAAGCCATTCAGTGATTTATAAACTAACAGAAGTATTTTAAAGTCTATTCTCTGAGCTACAGGGAGTCAGTGGAAGGACTTTAGAACTGGGGTGATGTGCTCCATCTTCCTGGTCTCAGTGAGAACACGAGCACCAGCGTTCTGGATCAGTTGCAGCTGTCTGATTGATTTTTTAGGCAGACCTGTGAAGACACTGTTGCAGTAAGCAATGAAACTAAAGATAAATGCATGGATGAGTTTCTCTAGATCTTGTTGAGACATTAGTCCTTTAATCCTGGAAATGTTCTTCAGGTGATAGAAGGCTGACTTTGTAACTGTCTTTATGTGTCTCTGAAGGGTCAGGTCTGAGTCCATCACCACACCCAGGTTTCGGGCCTGATCACTGGTCTGAAGTTGTAATAACTGAAGCTGCGTACTGACTCTAGATCGTTCTTCTTTAGGTCCAAAGATAATAACTTCAGTTCTGTTTCTGTTCAGCTGGAGAAAGTTTTGGAACATCCACCCATTGACTTGTTCTAAGCATCAGTTCACTGCATGGATGTGTTCAGAGTCACCTGGTGACAGCAGAAATCATCATAACACGTCAAAAATCCAACATCACAGGAGGCGCTTTGGTCTATCACTGTGTATATCTCTTAAAAATTTAAGCTTTCTGCCAACACTGACTTCAATTTTATTTCTCTTCTTGTGGTATTTAATTCTTAAGATTTTAAAATATCTTCAGTTGCAAAGGAATCCTTTTTAATGCATTGTCATGAGTATATAAAGCAGCTTACTGTCACTCGAAGCCAAGTTTGCAATAACAAAGACAAAATTATAATGTCTGTAGGCCTGTCGCAATAAGCAGTTCATCAAATAATCACATGATAAATAAAAATGAGCTCAATAATTTCCATTCTTATGAGCGATATTTTCTGTAGGACAATTCTGTTTTGCTTGTGTGGTTTGTATTTCCGTTTTATTTTTTGTTTTTGGCGGTTATGTTATATTTTGGGGATTTTTTAAACACTTTATTTTGGGGACCAAATAATAATCAAGATGAAAATAGGAATATTCCGGCAAATTTCTCAGTGCATCCACCCAAGAAATTAAATTCAATCAGCCCAACTTTACTGGAATTAAAGTAAAATTCAGGGGAGCAGAAATATGGGAACAGTTCTAAACTTGTTTCAAAATCTGTCACCGGTTGACTACGTAGAATTTAAGTATTTACTGTTCTGTTACACTATCATTAATATACTGACGAAAGATTTTAAATAATGTCCATAAAGACAAATATTAGACACATTTGCGAATCAGCAGCCCACCATATCTACAAAAATCACAGTTCACCTTACAGTTCATATCCAGGAGTCTGAAAAACAACAACAGCCTCCCTTCACTCCTGCTGACAGAGGACAATGACTCGCGGACTGCCTCGCCCTGCTGTTTGGCACTCGTCGCGTCAGCATGTCTGCGTTCATCCCGACGCACACAGGACGCCACAGTTGATCACTAGCAATGCCACCCACGGCCCGTCCTGCAGCCGGCTGTCACAGGCGAGTGCCCACACACAGTCTGACTGTCTGAGCGAAGCGTCTGGGTAACCAAAACAGGCCCGAGAGCCGAGTCATCCCCGGTTAGCTGTCACTTCTTTTTATCCGCTCGTTCACTCACTGGTTTATCTGATCTGCATGTGCACGAACCGCCCTATCGCGCCGTGCATTTTTCAACTCAGCAAGGCCGCCCTTTTACTGCTTTGCACCAAATTAAACAGCACGGCATCGTAAGATGCCAAATAAGGTCGCATTCTTGCTCTTCCTGCACAAATTAGAGGTGGCATTAAGATAAGCTGTAAGCAGTAGCAGAAAACAATACTATTGGGAGAAACATGACTCTATGTATGCAGCTGTTATATGCATGTTGAATAAAACTACTACAACAACTACAAACTATTTCATGACCTTTTTGATTTAAAAAACAAACAATTCTACAAGCAAAACGGACCTTGGGCAGGTTCTTCCAGATGGATCATCAATAGATTCTAGGAGACCTTGGAGTAAAACCTTGGTAACAGAGTAGCCACACTGCAGCAGATAGCCACGTTTTACCAGTCGGTCAGGATGTTCCAAGCCGTATCTGCAAGCTAATGCTGTCCCTACGGCTGAATGACACCTCTGCTTATCCAAAATGGCAGCAAGTGTCTTGCAGTGCCTAACGCTACGAGTCATTTCGGAACAGCTGCAGCTCCTGTAACCAAGCACACTCTCTTCTCTTCATTATCGGCTACTAATACTTTGTTATAAAGGTGAAATAAGGTCACTATGAAATATTTACAGTTTTAGCTTTGCTTGTTGAAAATCACAAGAAAAGATTATGTTTATACTGTGCAGGCCACTGGGGAGTTGAATTTAAATGTATTAGAGGTAGAAAAAATCCTTAGAAATTCTACCTCTTATTCTTATGTACTCTGTCAGAAACAAAAGTGAAATCAAGCAACGTTCAGCCTTCGTGCCCAGGCTCTACCCTTAGCATCATATCCTCACCTGCCCTGGTGTCGTCGTTGTCCAGCAGGGGGATGTAGTCTGTCTTTCCAACCGTCTCCTTGACCTGGTCGTCGAACATCTCGGCCTCCAGCTGAGCCACGAAGTCCCTCTCCACCTTGCTCTCCAGGCCGGGCTGCGGGGGGCTGTCGGTCAGCGCGTCGCTCAGACTCAGGTCTAACTCTGCCATGGCTGGAGGACAAGGAGGCACACAGGAACAGGTCAGAAAGTCATGCAAATGAGGAAACGATCAAATAAGTGAGAAAGCGAGAGGAAACAGAATCGGGTCATTACGAAGCCAGAACTGAAGAGGATCAAACCCAGAAACAAATTGAGGCTGACAAACTGAAAGAATGCAGGTTCTCAGGCCTGGCATATTTCTTCTTCTGATCACTTGTTAGTGGACTGCAATAACACACCCCTCCACCAGGGGGGGAAATGTCCACCTGGGTTCAAAACAAACATAACTTGCAACAACCTGCATGGAGGCCAGTGGTTGTCTTTTTAAATAAGGAATCAAATTATTGATAATAATAAATAAATATTATTATTACTATTAATGACAATAATTATAAAGAAGAAAATTAAGAAGACAAAGAAGCAAATGATGAAGAAAATTCATAATATAATAATGTATAAATTAAATAATAATATGATAAGAAGAATATTAATGATAGTAATAATATTAATAATAGGAAGAAGAAAATGAAGAGGAAGAAAATGCAGAAGAAACTGAGTATTTTAGAGATCTTTAGAAAATAACATAATTAAATAAAATTAAAAATTGGATTTGTGAATTTTTATGCTTATTTATCTTCATATTTCATCAAAAACACATAATTACTAAGAGAAATAACCTGATACAGAACAGTTAAGTACATGACTACAATATGGCAACGTATGGGTATGACAGAGGGGTACAAATTGGCTAAGGAGTGAGTTGACCCATGCTGGGCTCTCTGCATAAACATGGCTTCACATTTCAACCATTTGGGAGGTCAGTGAACGCAGCAGCAGGTCACAGTCATATAATGTGTCATTTTCTAACGCTAATGTCTGATTATTATCAGCTCCAGCAGCCAAGCTGGTGAGTGCTATGAGTATCTCACCTCCATGTTTAAAGTTCTGCTTCTCTGCTTTCATCAAATCACAAAAGACACAGTAACCCTAACTACCTTTTTTTTTAAAATCTATCCAGAAGATTATTAGTGCTTCTTCACTTCTAACCCCATATTAAAAAGCAGGTGTAACACATCAGTATTTGAAATGCTGCAGTTAAATCTGCTGTAAGATCAACAAAACTGAGAAAAAAAGCCAAGCACTAATACAACTCTCTGCTGCCATCTGCTGGATTTCTTCACTTACTACAGAAATATTACATTTCTTGCCTAAATTCTTTCCCCATACTCATATGCATGATCAGTCTTTAATACTGCAACACAACATGCATCTAGTACCCATAAAAAGCTTCAGCATAATAAAATTACAGCGACAAATGCATAAAAAAAATTCTGAAGTTTCTTGGAAGAACCCATTTAGCTTTTAACATTTAATGAATGTTTCCCAAACCAATATGTTGCTCAGTGAACAATAGGAAGTCACTAAATCAGAACTATAAATAAGCACATACATAAACAGAGCATCAGCTGCTGTAAATAACTGCTTATAGAGAGCAGGGTGTGTCGGCTGCCTCCGCCACAAAGCCATGCCGGTCAGAAAAAACTGCCCCGTTGCCATATTTAGCCCCATGTATGTGTGTTACAGTACCAAATGTATACCAGCTGCACGGTTCTTCCTGTGTGCATCCAGTGTGCAAAGCAAACGGTTTAGAAATGTAGGACTAAGGCCCATGAAGTGTGTTTGTCGTCTCTGGTGTCTTCAGCTGCTTCTATTTGCTCTGTGGTTTCCCACATGACCGCAAGAGCAGAGCCTTTTCATTAGCGTGGCTCTCACAGTGGACCCGATCCCAGGACTGAAAGTCAGGAACCCCCGTTCTTCTTGTTATTCCTTTTTTTGACACCAGTCAGACACCGTAGTTGATGCTGAGCTCCTTTCTCCCCCCATCTCCTCAGCTTTAGAGCGTCCACTCAGAAAAGATCTGAACTCAACATAGGAAGGAAACCTCCTGTGCTGCCGATTTCCATTCAGTAGGTGTGTGTGGATTAATGATGAACAGCTGTGTGTTTAAGCCCCTCATGGCAGGGGTTGGTGTGCATGGGCGTTATGAATCAGCGACGACTCTAATAACCAACCAGTTCTGAAAAAAAAAGTACAAATATTACGGTTTTGTTGCAATCAACTCATAACTCCATCAAAGGGTGTTTAACCCAATGACAGTTAGAACTTTTTACTTTATAAGTCACAAAAATTTGATTTTTTTTTTTTTTTTTACAAATGCAAAAATGTGATTTTTTTGTTTGATGGTTTGACCTAATACAAACTAAACATGAAATATTTTCATGAAATGAACAATGTGGTCTGATTGTTGAAGAGATGGGATCTCTAAATCTTATGGATCCAAAAAATAAAAAGGCTTTTGCACAAACTGAATTTACTAAAATATGTTTAATAAAGACATATTATTTCATATTTTTCAATGCAAAATATGAAAATATTTTGCACTGAATCTACAATTTTCAATTTCAATATGATTTTAATTTTACAGTAAAAATCTTGCTGTAAAAAAAGTATCGACCTGCATCAACCACCTGTTCTGGCGGACCAAATCTGTGTTGCTCTTGAACTGTAGCGGGGGGCCACACAAAATCATTCCAAGGGCCACAGATGGGCCCTGGGCCATTAAATGCAGTCCAGACTCATTAGAAACGTTCTGGACAGCCCCATTAGTGCTGATAGGAAATGGTAACTTTCGCTTATTCTAGCTAAAAGTACCCAACTGCTGCCACACAAACCATTCAAAGTTTGCTTCTTCAGTGCTTATGCTACCAACCCTCTTTATTGGTTGACTCCGTCAACACAAGACCCACTCAAGAACTACTTCCTTTCTTGCTTCAAAATAAAAGAAGATGTATTTGCAATATAGAAAGACAGCTTTAAGTGATCCCCTTCATATCTGGGGCTCATAATATTAACTTGGACTTACTTCACCAGATGAAATCACATGCTGACAGAAGAGAACAAGCAGCAAGAACTTGTTCCACCCCTACCAGTAACGTAAACGTAACAGACTCTCCATTCTGCCTGAACTTGTAAATGAGCTAGTTAGCAATCCACCGAGGTCCATGATCTCAGACCCGAGGGAGCTAATCCTCACCCTGTGTCACACTTTGCTGCAAGCTTCAACGCCTGCTGTAGGGGGCCACTTTGGGTCGTTCCCCAAACCACTGAGCTCTTCACCACTAAGGCCGACCTTCAGCTCCTTCAACACCACAAGGCCCCAATCCGTCTCCTGCTCCATCCTTCCATTCATTCGACCCAACACCAGGATACTTGAATTCCTCCCCCTTGAGGCAGATTCTGACCCCTGACCATTTTCCCCCAGGAGAACCATGGTCTTAGACTTTAAAAACAGGAAACCTTCACGGTTTGTGAGCTCAGTCACGGTGAATGTGGCTTTCTAAAAGCTTAATGTTGGCAGTATGCGACTACTGCCACAGCTGTCAGGGTAATAGGTGATGCAACCCATACGAGTGACATAATGCTTAACATAATACATAAATCCCTTTTTACCTGAACAGATGAGAATTAAAAGCCATTGGTTTCCTAATGTGCTGAGCCAGCAATTTTCTGGAGAAGATCTCCTTGTACTGTTGTGGGCCCATACAACTCAACCAAACTGCATAAATAATTATCAGGTCAATATTAATAGTCCAGGCAAAAAGATAGTACACCCCTGTTTGAATTGTATGGTTTTACAGATTTTGTACATATCTGCGCTCTTTTGGGGTGAGTCAGATTGTTCGCAAACTTCTCCTCCCTGGCTTAATAGTGACCACTATTCCAAGCCTCTATTCCAAGTGAGGATTGGTACAGTAGGCAGCATATCATTAGCAAGCTGGGGATAAAAACTGCAGTCAGGTTAGTCTACACCAGGAAGACCTTGAATACCTTTTATACAAAGCAATGAATCCGTTGGCCTCCCTCCAAGCACAAGTGATTGTGTTTCCAGTTAACACCTTTGAGCAGCAGTGAAACAAATATTCACACCCTGTATCTTAGAACAATAAAATTTCTCATTCATCGACTGACCAGTGATTGGAAGGTCAGCTTACTCAAAAATTAATCACCTTTTCCTGCTCATTAAATGCATCAAAACTGAGAACCTCCATTTCTGTGTGTGTAAATAAATCTGTGGAAATAACTGCCAAACAAAACCATGAAGCGAGTTGAAATTTTCATAAAATATTTGATGTTGTTTTATGTTGATGTTTTTTGGATTGGAGTTGTTTTAAGACGGGAGAAATCCATTTTGGTCTCTGCTCCTCTTGAATTAGCCGTTAGCTTCAGCCTCCAAGACAATCTAATATGGATGTATGCTAAATGAAAACACCAATAACCTTCTCTGCTACAGGTAAGATATTGCCTACTTAACACATTTTAACAGAGCCTCACATCAAAAGTGTTCAACTTTAAATTCCCTTAAATAGACTTAACCATTTTTTCTTGTTGTTTTTCCTCTTTCCTACTCCTAAATGTTTCTGGAACATATCACAGTTTCCACAGCACTGGAAACAAAAACACATGCAAATATGCACCCTCATATGTTCAGCTCAGATCTTTGGACTTGAAGTCTTTAATACAGTAACCAAAACCATCAATGATATTTTCAATCTGGCTTCCTGTATTCACTGATTTAAAAAAAAAAGTCTCACTTCTCTAGCCTAATTATGTACAACTGAATCTAGCTTTTCAGCATTTTCTACAGTTTCTCTTCTTCATTTAACCCACTAATAAGAATCTGTTGAAAGAGTCCAGGGTTCCTGTGCTTTTTCCATACTTTTCCAGAATCATGTTTCAATGCCTTCTCTGAACATCTGGGTACAGAGTAAATTTATCTAGCTGCATTTTACATTCTGTATGTTTAATAATTTAATGAAAAAGATGATGCGGAGGCTGGCTTCCATTCCAGCAGCAGAGTGAAAGCACATTTCCTTTTTATTATTACTCTTGGGAGTTAAATAACCTCTACTTTAGAATTTATAACACATTTGGAAAACCAAGACTTTGTTATCCTACTATAAACAAATGATCATTTGAACCAAATTTGTACGTTTTTGATACTTTCAACCTGTCTTTTTTTTTTGTTGACTCTCAAACCAGATCTAAGAAGGTCTAGATGCCAAAACAGTAGCAAAATGGTCCTTGTAAAACAGTTTTAATGAGGGTTTAACTGTGGGTTATCTCACTCAATTAAGGCCCGATGAAATCCATTTTATTCTTTTTATGAGTTTGTTTTCTACCAAAATTCATTTTTAACGTTTTGAAACACAGAACTAAGAAAAAACAGGAAAGACAACATTTTAGGGGAAATAACATGGTTTCATAGGACCCTGTAAAACTACAATGATCAATTAGAAAAAGTAAACTTTACTTTTGAGGAAGCTTTGATCCTTCAGCTTTTTGCAGCAAGATGCTGCATTTCTTTTAGAAGTCTGTTGTGGAGAGTTCAGTCTCCTCTGCCCTCACCTGTCGGGGTAGTAATCTTAGAACCAGGGATTTAAAAAGGCTCGATAACCTGATAAAGAAGGCTGGTTCTGTTCTGTTCTGGGGACGACTGTGGAACCACTGGAGATGATGGTGCAAAGAAGGACTCTTCATAAAATGAAGAATATTATAGACAATCTTGGGCATTCTATTATGAGACTGTTATATAGCAATATATTGTCTTCAATCAGAGACTTCTTCAGACTGGATGTAATACAGACTGCTACAGGAGGTCCTTTCTGTCCACACCCATTAGCTTTTTCAACAACTCTTAGAAGAAACTCGAATATAATAGTCACCACAACCCATCATTTCCTTCTGGGATCAATAAAGTATTTTTGAATTAATCTCAAATTGAATTAGTTTGACAACAATTCAAGTAGAAACATCTCAACCCAATGATAAAGATGATAAATATGATGTATAAGAAAAATGAAAAAGTGACTTTCTCTTTTAAAAACCATTTTGTTTTACAGAAAATAGAATAGGGCTGCAGCTAACGATTATTTTAGTAATTGATTATTCTATCCATTATTATGACGATTAATCAAAAAAAATATTTGGCACACTGTGTTATGTTTATTTTATGCAACATTTGAAATACATAAAATGCAAATAAATAAATAATTCAGTTTCTTTTTTAATTAAAACAAAACTATTGTTAATGCAATAACATAGCGTTGCTTTAGTGTGCGCTTGATCATTTGCAGCAAAGAGTGCATTTGCAGCTAAAAAAATACTTCTACCATCAATAATAACGATAAGACCTTTCTGCTCGACTTAGCATCAGCACAGTGTAGGGCTAATCTTTTGACAATATTTTTGATCAAACAGTTAATAAACAGATAGCAGTATGTGCTTAATAGGAGATTTTCTATTTTATTTAATTTTTTCTCTAGAATTTGAACTGGGGAAGCTAAAAGTATGCCACTTGAGGAGTTCTGGGTAGAACATATTTACAGACAACAACGGTTCTTTTTCATCTTAAATGTAAAATGTATATATTTTTTTTATTACAGCTTTGGCATAATTAGTGCTCTGAGTCAGTTGCTATTTTAGAAAATTACATGTTTTTAGTCTATATACACTAGCTAATGATTATTCAGTTACTAAAGTTAGTAATTAGTTCACAATCATGTCAATAGTCGATCAATCACAACTAATCTGATCAATTGTTTCAGACCTAAAAGAAGAATAGAGATTAAAGTCTGAATATGGAGATATTCATCCACCTCCATGTTCTTTTTTTCATACTTATCCAGATGTGCGAAAGGAAGGAAATTCCATCCTTTTCTAGACTGTGTAGGAACCCTGTTTCTTGGACAGTTAGCATTCTTTAGGCTTCAACAACAGATACTGCAGCTCCAGTGACATGTGACAGGAAGACATCACAACAATCAAAGTGCACAGCAGCCTGGAGAGAACCAATGAGCAGTGCTCAGTGATGTCACTCACAGAGGTGGGACGCTTCCTCTCAATGCTGGCCTTCCGCACTGAGATGCTGGGTGTGTACTCTGGGACCGAGTGTGTGTGTGTGTGTGTGTGTGTGTGTGTGTGTGTGTGTGTGTGTGTGTCGGATATAAACAGAGCTGGCTCGTGTTACTGCTTCAACGGGTCTGTGCCTCTACGGTGGTTGCTACAGGCTTCTCCTGTTACCGTCACCATGAGTCAGACTCCAAACTGAGAGAAACATTGAACATTTCCTCCACTCTGATCTAAGAATGATTTGTCCCAATGACCCCTGTGACAAGTTGCAATATATATATATATATATATATATATATATATATATATATATATATATATATATATATATATATATATATATATATATATATAAAAAAGGTACTCTGGTAAGATTAGACCAAGACTGAAGAGGACAGACCACAAAACCCTACCTCTGGGCTCAAACCCTATCCTATCTCTGGCCTAAAACCCTGTTTCCAAGCCAAAACCTTATCTTTGGGCCAAAACCTTATCTCAAGACTTGAGACTGGGTTCACCTTTCAACGAATCTTTTTGTTAAGCAAATATGCAAAACTGGGAGAGATATTTCGCTACGGTCTTGAAGCTAGAACTTAGGCTACGTTCACACAACAGGCAAATGCAACCCAAATCTGCTTTTTTCCCCTCAAACTCAACCTATATCCGACTTTTTCACGGCAGTATGAACAGCCCAATATGAATGACCATGCAAAAACAAGAAAATAACATTTCAGCAAAAATTTGGAACTGAGGATCAAGACCTGCTGTGTAAATGTAGCGTAAAAGGTGGTCCTTCCTCTGTTCAGGCTTTTATTTGTAAAATTGAAAACCATGTATCCTGCTGCTAATTTGTCTTGTTAAATCATATAAAATATATTGTTGTTTCAGCCTGCTACATTAAATGGTTTTGCAAGGCACCATGAAGGGAAAGCGCACCATGAAGGGAAAGCATACCATACGTACAGTCCCGTCTGTCTCATCTGTCCTGTGAATACTGTTTGGTCAGTGTGGTTGTGCTTGAGATTGTTCGCCCTTTCTTCTTTGTTCTGTTGGGCTCCATCTGATATACAGAGACAGCTGACGAGGGACTTTCAGCCCTGGCTCAGTTTCTCTTTCTCTTTGTCCCTTACAAACACTGGAATTGACCAGCGGTTTACTTTCTGTTTCCCCAGATCAGAGCTAATGACTAACTTCATGTTTTTTATCATCAAGAAAGTTGACTACTGCGCAGTCATGGTCAAAGGTTTTGCTGGGACATACATGCTGTCTTTTACACACTTAGACACAAAGTTTTTGTGCAGCTGGATTACAGTGGACCCCTACCCATTTGCGGTTCAGTATTTGCTGATTTTTTTTTTTCCATAGAGCATATGAATGCATCTTGAGAGGATAAGATACCTAGACGCTAGGGGTGGGTAAAAATATTGATTCATTAATGCATTGCAGTCAATTTATCTCCAATTCAATGTTGATTTGGAAAACTCTGTGAACTGATTAGATCCCCTGGCCAGTGGGTTTGCACCATGCTGAGCAACCATCTGTGCGCACTGTCCGGGCATGTTTGAGATCTCATACACAGAGTACCACTTCCTACATTTCCCACTCTTTCTGCCAGTGGGACGAAGAAGGGCAATGGATAGTAGCAAGTTTGATGAACTACTTAAGCACATGCCTCCATTTCTTGGCCCCCAGGCACCCTTTGCACACCTGTTAGTTCAGAACAGAGTGACCATGGTGCTGCACGTCCTCGCGACTGCCTAACTGGTTCAGATGTCATTACTGAAGGAAGAAGGAAATCACTGTCTATGACATGTCGACAGACAATCACTTCATAGTTTGTGGTTAATTTAAGCTGCTAGAGAGAGAAATAGACCAACAGTTTCAACAGGAAACAGGAAGGCTAAAGAGGATTGGAAGGTTGCTAAATTTTACCTTTTAGAACTTTCAGCCTCTGTCTTTCAAGGAATATGATGAATCACTTAGGTTTCATTTTAAAATGTTCACGACTTCTCTCTCAAACAGTGCCTTGATGTCACCTCTGATCATAATATGAATGATTGAGTATTCACAGCATAAAGGTTGGGAAATGTACCATCTACAAACAAAAAATGACAATACAAACCGTAACTGGCTAAAATCGGTATCAACAAAGCTGTATAAAAATCACAGATCGGAACTCAAAGTTTGTTGGCTTCAGTTTTGCCATAAACATTTTTCAAAACTGACCACCGATCTAGGGAATTCCCCAACAACAGCTTCAAAACTTACATTTTTATTATCTTTTTCACCACTTTAGCTCATACAGAGCACATTCTTGATTCTTCTTGGTGGTTCAGACAATACCTGATGAATGTCTCTACTTGTAACACTTAGTATTCTACAGCGTAGATGCCAAGAGAAAGATTAAACAATTCAAAACAAGTTCATATCATGCAAGTGGCAGCAGCCGCGGCAGCAGATCAGTGTTGTTGGTGTCAACTTGTTTTCAGATGAACATGAGGAAGGAGAAGAAATAAACGTCCTTCTGCAGCGCTGCTCTGCAGTTGTAGGTGAGATTTAAATGGTCCTGATTCTTTCACTGCTGTCACCAGCGACGTTCAAATCACATATTGTGCTTTTTATTGATTATTAACTGCTAAATGAGGCTTGCATGCATCAGTCTGAGGTTTCCCTGTGGCTAACGGCTGCTGCACTGACCTAACACAGATGCTATCAGTAAAATTCCTCACAGGCTGTTTCAGTGAAACTACACAAACACAGGAGTTTCATTGTGTCCCAACACACACACACACACACACACACACACACACACACACACACACACACAAAGACACAAACACATGCATGAATCCAATGGCCTATTTAAAACAGGAAATTTTTGATTGAAATTGTTGATTAATAATGGAAAACATGTCTTCGTTGAAGCTTTTTCTCAGATTTTCACTTCAGGCGTTTTATTCAAATCATCCTGGCATACCGGCCAACTAAAGTGAGATCACGCCTAGGCCTTCGGCAAATTCCCAGTTTGGGAATTTCACTGGTTAGAGAAAAAACTGAAATCTGCAACGGGGTGGGGGGTTACCAGTTGATACATGGCAGCTACAAGACAGCAGTGGAGGGGAAGCAATCATTTATGTCAACACCGAATAACATAAATGACTACCAGGGTGTTCTGATCTATAATTCCTTTACAACTTGCACACATATTCAAGTAAACATTGCAGTTTTTCCTTGGTATAATAAAAAGCTTTGCGATGAAGCTCAGAGGTGACTTTAATATGACAGAAAATATGAGACAGCACCTTTTATCGCAGCTCATTTCCTAATTAAAAGCATGACAGCACGGATGTGCATATTCCCAGACACACCCAAACACTGACACACATATACCCAGATGTTTGTGCACGAGGACAGTGGCATGTCCTCCATCAGGCTCTGTGACTTCCAGGAATATGACGGGTGTTGAGATGCTGATGACAGAGGAGGAGGCCGGGAGTCCCACTTGGCTGTGCTGATTTTGGACTGGGTGTGTTAGCAGGCTGATTACTGCACAACGCTGGATGTTACAGACACAGATTTCCTTTATATTATTTTAGATTTGATTTCTATAAAGGAGCAATAAAAAAGAAAGTTAAATAAATAATATGATAATAGAATAATGTAGTGTAACTTTCTCAGGAGGGCAGAAAAGTGCCTCCCTGTTCTATGTTACTTGCGCCCCGTCACACAATTAGAAGCTGAGGATTTTTGAAGTAAGGTTCTCTCAATATGTTGCAGTCAATATCTTACCTGCAACAGTTAACGCTCTTGGCATAAGCAAGAGCATTTATGCTCTTGCTTATGCATAAATTCAGATTAGTTGGTCAATTAGGATACAAGAGGCAAGAATAAAGTGGACTTAAAACAACTCTAGTCTCAAAAAGGTGTTTTTTATTTTTCTATTTTATAAATCTTTAAACCATAACAAAAAAAAAAATCAAGGTAGGAAAGGATGCATCACCAATCATCTTCCCTTGTGAAGTGTCTGGAGTCCAATTAAACATCTGACACAAAAGCAAAGAGGTCCTGAAAAGCAGAAATATTATATGGCTTCTTTGCAATTAACCATCTAATGCAAACATGAGAATGATTTAAGGTTTATAAAATAGTGCTTTTCTAAACCACTAAGGCCATTCTGAAATCTGAGTGGTTTTAACACGACAAAGTCAGAGAGGCCAGACTGAGACGGTCGGGACATGCTCAGAGGAGAGACAGTGATTTTATCGGCAGAATCATGCTGAGGTTGGAGCCACCTAGGCAGGAAGACCAAAAAGGAGATTTATGGATGTAGGAAAAGAGGACATGAAGTTAGCTGGTGTGAGGGTAGAGGGTGCAGAGGACTAAATGGAGATGATTTTAAGAGAAAAGCCAAAAGAAAAGAAGAAGAACTGAAACGAATTTGCCTTATTAACCCGTTTGCGGTTTTAATGCAGCCAAGGTGGCAAATACATCCCAGAAATGCTGATTGATACGTGTTCTACTTTATCAAAGACTGTACTGCAATTACTTTGCTGCCATCTAGGGGTCAGAGGTATGCAGAGTTTTGCTTGACGGCAAAAACACAAATAGCCTCTTAGCAGAGGTTCTGGGGTCCAAAAAAAAAAAAAAAACAAAGAAACAACCTGAGCTATAGTTAACAAATCAAATACTTAATGGTAATGTTTCAAAATTCCATCCATACATTCTAGGATTAAATGAATAAAGGGGGTATGCCCCACACTTTGAAAAGCTCTGTGTTAAGAGCTTTTCAGGATGCCGTTTTACTGCAGTGTAAATCTGTCTCATTAAACTTGAGGCTCTGCAGGTCTAACATGAATGAAAATTAACCACATTTCTTACTGTCTGCCTCCTAAAAATGTTGAGACTGAATTCTGAGGAGATAAAGAGAACGTTTTTTTTTTTTTTTTTTTTAAATCTACAGGATGCAGTTCAAGTCTCATCGGCTATCACTGAAACTGGCTGGATTTTGACTGGATGGTAATTTATGACTGAAACTAAAACAATAACTATAAACAGCTTGTAATTTTTTAGTAAACAAGCTCAAGCTCATCAAAACACCTACAGTTGAAACCAGATACGCTATAAAAAAAAAAAATTTTTTTCTCATTTTCTCACAATATGTCAGACTGAATTCCTCCTCTTTTAGTTCAGTTCGGATTACCAAAATGATTTCATTTACTAATAATGGTAAAATGGTGATTTAAAAAAAAATAAATAAATAACTATCTTCAAATTCAGAGGAAACTTACATTCTCTTCCACAGTTTTTCATAAAATTGCCTTTGAACTGTATGACTTGGGTCAAATGTTTGGGGTTTCCTACCACAAGCTTCTGACAACAGTTTTCCTGAATTCTGGCCCATTCCTCCAGACGGAACTGGTGGAACTGAGTTGTCTGGACACGCCTTTTCAGATCTGCCCACAAACAGTAATTCATCTTTTTATGTTGTTTTGGTAGTAATGGCTTCTTCCTCTCCGAGTGGCCTCATCATGAGATAAAACCCATCTCCATCCTGAATGGTTTGATGGCCGGACATTCCCATGCTGTTGCTACATTTAAATGTGGCACCTTCAGAAACCCGGAAATCATCCACAGTTCCACAGGTCCACAGTTCTCTTTGTAAAATATTGGCTGGTTTATTTTCATTTTAAAATGTCACATAAGGAAGCAGTATGTTTGAGTGTTTGCTTTAAAATAAATCTAAAGGTCTGCCTCCATTTAACTTAGATGCTGTGAATCAGAAGCCTAATAAGTCATGAAATCATAATTTGGGAAAGCCCAAATTATTTAAAGGCATATTTAAAGGAAAAAAAAAAACCCTTCAATTTGAAAGCAAAAAAAAAAGAAAAAAAAAAAGAAAAAATATCTGAAAAAAACTTTCTCAGTTTTCTGAGATTTAAAGTAATAACTTTGGTAATCCTAGCTGATTTAAAACAGAAAACTTAGGCGGATTTAACGGCAAACAATCCTTTTCATACCGTCCACATAAATATCTGGTATCTATATATATTAATGTCTTAATGTAGCATCAGCTTTTTTAACTAACTTCTGTCTTTTCTGTAAGCAGAAACTCGATTTTTTTTTGTTTAAACTGATTTAATCCACAGTCGCATCTATTTTTTCTCTACTTTAAGCCATAGATTTGTTTGCTTGCACACATTTAAAAGCCCTAAATGTTAATGAGAAAGAATAACCTCTACTGCAGAGATCTGCTGAGTCACAGACAATTCAGTAACACTGTGCTCCTTAATATATCAGGGCTGATGTCAGACACTAAGAGGCCAAAAATAGGAAGCTAACTAATGTGCCCATCATGCCGTAGGGTAATTGTAAAGCAAACTGTGTGAAGATGCTCCCAGAAACACACTCCTGCCAGTCAAAATACTGCAGATCCAACACCTTCATACACACGGTATCTGCAGGTTTCACCAACTAAAATTTATGGCTTTTAAAGACCTTTATGAATATAAGACCTGTATCTCCACATTTCTGTGCCGATACAGCCAACTGGTGATAAATTTGCACTTACCCATGACAGATGTAAAAAAGCTAGCTAGCTAGCAAGCTGACAAAGGAATGTTAGAAGTGAGTTACGAGTAGCCTCAACTGCCTCGAGCCACAGAACGCAATGAAGATGTCTGAGTGTGACAGAAAGATCTTGCAAGGAAAAAAAAAACATAGAATAGCCTATACTAGATTAAACAGTCCTGTCAAGACAAAATTTAAGAGCTGTGATTAATGTATTTAAGGCCAACTTACATTTTAAATGAATTTAAGACATTTTAAGGCCTTAATTTTAGATATATGAATGTAAGTCTATTTAAAGGGGCAGTATTATGTAAAATCAACTTTTTTGAGCTTTACGTCATGTTATAATGTTATTCCCTCAACAAAAACATACCTGGAGTGTTGTCTTGATTCTTTCATGCATGTTTGAGAAATCCTTTAATCTCCCGTGGCAACCATTCAGCTGTGCAAAACGCCTGGATGGACTCAACTGTCGAGATGCAGCTCCTCCTCTGAGCTGCAGTTTCTAAGATTCCGAGCTTCTGACTCACAGAATGCAACTCCCTCACTCAGCTCCTTCAGACTAGCCAGCAGAAATTAGCAAACACCTGGTGGAACGGCGTATTTCTTGAGCTTATTATACAAGCTACTTGTCAGTGAAACGTTGATAAAAACTTTGTTAAAGGGTTAATAGAAAAGTGCTGGAGTGGTGACTTCCTAAAGGCAGAGTTTCAGAAAGAGCCAGGAGTTTTTAAAAAGACAGACGCCTAATTTTAAGATGTTAAATTAAATCAGATTTCTTTTGCGTCATATTCGATATATACAGCATTTTTATAAACAACTGAAGGTAACATAGTTACTTGATTGTGCTATATAATGGCACTATGTGTCTGGAAAATACATGATACTCCCTCTTTAAGGATGTGCAGACATACTGACACAGGTGACTGACGGAAATGTTCTCATTTCAAACTGAGGCAAAGAGCACAGAGTCCAGAGGAGTGTGTGTTGTTAAACCTTTGCTAGAGTGTAATTAAAGATATTCATGAGTGTCTTAAAGAAGAAGTACCACAGGGTTTGCTTTGCATGCAAATCAGTCTGATGTGGTTTAGGTCACTTTAATAGAATAAGTGAACACATATGTTAACCTCTACTATAAGGACAGAACCATTATGAAACAACAGCTCTAATGCGATTTGCCTCATATAAAGTGCATGAGTACTACATCTCTATATAAATAATTCAATGGTTATGTGGGCCTGTGAGGGGTTTCCCATGTAACTGAAGGTGACGTGGGAAACCCCTCAAATAGACCAAGATGGCTCTGAGTGGATGTGATTGGAACACAGAGCACTGCTGCCATAATCAGGTGATGTAACATCAGGACGACCTCTAAAACTTGTCAACAGGCCAACAGGAGAGGAGAACAATGGACTACTATGCAATCTTCTGATTGGGGACAAAAAAGGTGCAATGAGAGCAGCTGTTGGGTATAAAAGGGGAAAGAATTATGGAATTTTAAAAATGAGGTGATTCAATAGATTATCCTAAATCAGGGTGCCCGAAGTCCAAATTTGGCCTCCAGCAAATGGAGCCGATGCAAGTGGAAACTTTTTGTAATTATTTTTTTTAGGAAGAGAATTTCAATGACAAATTTTATATGCACTTAAACTGAAAATGCTTGGTACAACCCAAACCATTTTTCTTTTATTAGTCACACGTTTTTGATTTCATTTTAATTTCTTAGTAAGTAAAGTCGCAAACATCCAGCGACTTTTTACTCAAAAACAGACTTCGGCACACCCATCCATTAAACATGGCGAAATACAGCAAAGGCTTTTGAAGAAATTTCTCACTTTTGTTCCTGGGAATAAACTAAACAGTTTCCAACCAACAAAATAGAAAACCTTTGACTCCAAACGTTTTGCTAATTCTGAAAACATTTAGCACACTTAGCTTCCCCTAAATTAATTTCTAACAGCAGGTGCTAGATACAGTTTAAAATGTCAACTACACAATCACTTTACATTTGTTTTAAAATATAAGTGACATCCTATTTTACAACCACTAACCTCTCACACAGCAGCATAATGTTTTTGCTCTCAATATAAATCACGACAGCTTACAGCTGGAAGGCTATGAAAGCTATTTTGAAAGCTGTTCGTATATCATCTTATCATCTCTCTTCAAGAGAAATCAAAATCGGATAAAATGGGCAGTGGGAGGTCAAGGATTTATAAAAAGCAGAGATTATAAATCACCGACAAAATTCTGATTGGTGCATCAGTGACAAAAACCAAAATTAGCACTGGAAAAGCAAGATCATTGTTGCCATTTGTTTTAACATCCACATTCAAATAACTGTAGGTAAACGTCCTACACACGCCTGCTTTTACTGAACTGAAACTTCTATCTCAATAGCTGAATAACAGGCAACTGTTTCTAAACACTGCTGGCTTTTTTTACTGTCACAGCTTGCCTTTATAAATCCTGACTTTAAGTGTGTCCAGCATCTCTTTGTAGCATCTGTCAGAAATTTAGAAGGTAAAAAAGCAATTTAGCAATATTGTTTATAAATTACACAGTGCAGATTTCCTGAAACAGCCGTTTATCAACAATATGGTTCCAAGGTGGTTTTCTGGCTGTGGAAAATGTAAAGAGCGACATAATATGTTGTTTATTTTACTGCACTGCAAATCAGTTGATGTATGAACCACCTTCATTGAATACTTTTTTTTTTTTTTTTTTTTACTTCAAGTGTTTAGTTTGCTCTTCAACTATATTTCCTACAGTGAGTTAAGTGTTTACTCAGCACACAGTAGGAAACACAAGTACCTGAGACAAAATCCATCCAGAACAGCTCAGGCCCCGTGTACACGGAGCCGCTCTGCGGTGACAGTGACCGGAGTCTCGCACACCGGTACTTTTCAAACCAGGTCTCAGAGTGAACTTTTCTGTAACACCCCCGCGGAGATGTGAAGTACTCCACAGGTGTGAAAGGGCACGTGCGTAAAACGAACGGCTGCAGGGTTTATTGCGTGGGCAGGTAACAACAAAAGCAATGGTGGATAGCATTGTGCTGCGTTGTTCGACTTAACCTGTTCAGTTTGACACCATTTCTGATGTGTTACATGAGCACCTGGTTCACTGGAGCCGGATTACTGTTTACTATGAGGTGGAAGCTAATGGTCAAAAGCGCAGACGTGTTCGACGACATGCTAACATCACAGTGCCATAGAGTGGCCTGGCAAGACAGTGAGCACTTGGTTCATTGGAGACAGAGACGGGTTACTGTTTACTATGAGGTGGAAGGAAATTCTTTATTCACAAATGCCGTTTCTTAAAAATCACCTCCATTTTCAACATTTTTTAAGTGAATTTTATTTAAGGAGGTTATTTAAAGAGACAATAGCATTAAATAAAATGCACTGGAACCCAGCAAGCTCCCATCACTGAAGCTCAACTACACTAGTATTTGCACATGTGATGGTGTGAGTCCTTCTGATTTGTTCTGATCAGCCAGTGTGCGTTTCATGTTTGGCTGCCTTCTCAGAACTCCACTTTGGATAACTAATACTTGCACTGCATATGTGTGTGTGTTTGGTGTTTGAGTGTGTCCTGCCGCTCTCACATGTACACAGATACCTTGATGGAGCCCACAGAGGGCCCGGTTCATAGCTCCGTCAAAGAGCCAGTGTTTGCCGTCCGACCAAGAGTCTGCATGTGTGTAACAGAATTACTCCAGCCTCTCAGGACATGTTTTTATAATTCAGCACTTGTTGGAGCCCATTAGAGGTCGAGAGAGACAGGTAGTGTTGCCCATACCCCACGCTGTGTCCTGTCTCTCTCTCCCTCACACACACTGAACATCAGGGACTGAATGGACTCCCTGTATGTCCTTGTTTCCTCGCCTACACATACACTGAGTATTTCTTTGCCCTATTGTTGCAAATGTGAGGCTTTACACATTGCAATGGAATGCAAAGCAACATGGACACACACTCGCAGATACACACACTGAGGTTGAACTCTAATCCCAAAACAGACGATAGTAGTGAACACACACTCATGCAGGCCTAGCATATGACACAGGAGATTCACTCTTTTATAGTGAAAACCAGAAGCCTGGTCTGCCACAACACTGAACTCCCAACGAAAAAAACAGAACTTTGAAGTTAAAAATCCAGACTTTCATGATGTACGCTCTCTGCTATGTGGGTTTCAGCCTCTCAGTGTGATAAATAACCAAATGGGTCCTGGCTCAAGCGCATGCATTAAACATGATATAAAGAGCAGTGATTGATTATAAGCTCTAAAAGCAGGAGATGACTGAGTGTGCATCATTAAGGGAGCAACAAGGCAGGTCTGCATTAGCCTTCGTAAAATTCACCCAAAAAGCATCATACTGCTGTTTTTTAGAAGATATAAAATTCAGCTGACAGATATGAATTTCAGTGAAAATGTGGGAATAAAGCAGAAAAACATGCATTACAAAGGACTGAGTGATAACAGAGCTGATGGTTCACTCCCGATAGTCTTGCTTTTATCACAGACATGTCTGAACTATGACTGACCCCTCCACTGACTCATCCTCCTCCTCCGACGAGAAATGTTCAACCTGCATACATTCAGAATGGATCTATAATTGGACTCAAGGGCTTTTTCTTTTTATTAAACAGCACAGTTTTCTAAAGAGACAAACTGTTGAGAGTATACCCTCAACTAACTTCATACCAACAGCATATCATCACAAACACCTCAAACCTACTGCCACCCACAGTGCAGGAGGGGTGATTATATTCAATTCAGTTCAGTTAAAATATGTTATTAATCCCAAAGGGAAATTTAAGCGTCGTAATAATTCACATCATCCAAGTATCTTCAGAGTCGTTTTGGTGGTGATGCTGTGGCCAGGAAGAATCTCCAGTAGCAATCAGTCTTACAACGAATCTGAAGAGGCCTCTGACTGAAGAATCTAGCTGCATTTCCAGTACAAATGTACGCAAACCTCTCTCGATTCTCTGCTAATGTTGAAAAAAACAATTTCACAACTGCGGTGTTTCCATTAAATAAGAAATGAAATTAAAATCACACTTGAATAAGCTTGTTCACACGATAAGTCATTACAAAACATGCTGTGCCATGATCCTCCAACTACTTCCTGTTGTCATCTTCGTGGTTTGCACCAGTGGCAACATCCAGTTGTTGATCATGTGACTCGTGTGATGCCAAAAGAGTTTTTCCATTGCAGTTTGGCGAAATAAACCAATTTCGGCCAAAAATCCACCTCATCCAGGCAGCAAAACTTTTCTTGAAAAAGTAGACTTTTTCCATTAAGTGAATTTATTTTCGTTATTTCAATTTGCACAATTTCACGGTTAACAGAAACACAGCTACTGTTGCTTCAGGACGATCTCATGACTGTCACACTGCAAAAACACAAAGTTTTACCAAGTATTTCTGGTCTAGTTTCTAGAGCAAATATCTTGAATACACTTGAAATAAGACAATTAATTCACAAGTAACTTTTCAGCATGATAAAGGAGCTTGTTTTGAGTCAATAATTCCTTAATATTGATGGAAAAGTTCTAGTTATAAGTGAAATAATCTGCCAGTGGAAGAAGACAATTTAATTTACATGGGAAAAATGCCTTGTTCCACTGGCAGATTATTTCACTTATAACTAGAACATTCTCATCAGTGTTAAGGAATTATTGATTTAAAACAAGCTCCTATATTGTGCTGAAAAGTTACTTGTGAGTTAGTTTTGTCTTATTTCAAGTATGTTCAAGGTATTTGCACAGCTAATCCACCTCATCTGCTTTTGCTGCTCCTCTTTAAATCTCTGTCTGGCCTTGTGGTTAGAAAGCTGGACAGAGCGACGTTGGAGTTGGGGATATGACGATCCATGGAAGAGATGGTTTGAACGTCCTCCTTCTCTTTCTGCTCACTGGTCCTGCTCTGCAGCTATGAAACCTCCTTTTCAACTCCTCTGGAATTTGGGGTCATAGTTCAGGTATTTGTTGAGCTTTTGAGATGCAAATCAGCAGCTCCCAGATGTTAAAAAAAACCACAAACAACTGTCTGAAAGTAAAAAAGAGAAAAAAAAAAAACACCTTCCAGTGGCTCAGCATTTAAAACCAGGGGGAATAACTACAAAAAACCAATACCTAAACCAAAAAAATATATATATTAACAAAATTCTTCAAAAAGAACTAATCAAAACTAGTGAAACAGAGCTACTCCACCATGCTGCTACCATGAGCGTCACAATTTTAGAGTTCTAGAGTTACATGGGCTTAATCTGCAGCCACAAGATCTGTCTTCTACAACCGCGTCCAAATTTGTCAACTACTTCATGCTACCACCAAGTAAGACCGTAGCTCTGACACAGACGTGCATAATCTCTTGCTCAAGGGTGCATTTGGTTTGCTAATTGGGGACACTGGTGGACTGTGGTCTACCAATAAATCAAAGCGACCCGTAGCATCATAGTAATGACCATATACATGTCTCTCATGCTGCACTCTGCCATGAGTAGCTTCAGACACTTCTGGGTCTTCAAAATAAAAGATTTCTATTTGATTCATTTGGAAATTGGACATGTAGAAATGTAACTATTTCTACAAGTTTCCACTGAACACAAATGCAGATTTCTGTTTTAGTATGTTTCAAAATGCAAATAGCTGATGTGAAATTAATAAGGTAGAATATTTATTCTACCTTAATTTCCACATCAGCTGTTTGCATTTTGAAATGAGGAGAATGATTTGAAGTCATAACCAGCAGAAATGTTGTGTTATAGGCAGACTAACTGCAGCTAATTAATGTCTATGTGTACATGTGTGTGTGTGTTTATTAAAGAATTTGGAAAAATGACTTGTGATATACAGCGGACCCACGCCCATTCGCAAATTCACCTATTCACCGATTCTTTTCTGTGGAACGTAGCTCCAAAATATTCACTATTTGCTGAATTTTTTTCGTAAAGCATATCTAAAATATTCAAAAGAAAATGCAGCTACGGAAGCTGAAACATCTAGGCGCAATGTTACTTGACACACTACTGGCTGGCGTTTGCAAAGCAGCCAATCCAGGAGCGTCATTTTTTTTTAACCTTGCCACTGATGGGCTGTACCCCCCCCCCCCGAAGAGTGGCGATCAGGAAGACCGTGGATGTTAGCTTCAGCTGTAGTGATTCCACTGTTTGTATTAATGCATATTAAGGTATATTTGGTGTTTGAAATATAAAAATAGGCAGTTATAAGTGTTTTAAGAAGGGGTCTCAAGTATTTGTGGACTTTGGCTATTCGCAAGAAGAGATTCTTTAATTTTTTTTATTTTTTTATTTATTTATTTTTTTTGTATATGGAATCTATCCATTGATTTCTAAAGCATTCCGAAACCTACCTATGCATCCATCTGTGTGACTTCAAGCTGCCTGTCCTGATGTATAATTCCCTACAGGCTGATTGCAGTGGTAAAGCCTGGCTGCTGACACATGGGTCCAGCTGCTACCGCTGCGACAGGGGATTACTGCGGATGGTTCACTCTGTACCATCTACCAAGCCATCCTTCCTCTCTGCTCTGCGTCCCTCCATCATTTCATTCACTCAATCAGCTGCTGACATGAAATCTCTCCCCCCTCCATCCACCAAATGCATACGCATAAAGAATTTATCTATCAACATCATACACATTAATGAGTGGGTCAGGCATATTCTGTGAACTGACCAAATGATGAAGACTACTTCAAATGCTGTTTAAAAAGAATAAAAATGGAACCCAGTCATGCCCTACAGTATATTATACAGTGATATACTTGGAGGCCTGCCCTTTTGCACTCTCTACATTTTTGGACCAGTAAAAAATTACCATCGTGAACAAGAATGTGTGTACTATCTTACCTCAGAAGGGATTTTATTGTTTATTTATTTATTTTTAATCTCTCTTTTGTCATTATTTCATCTTTATTACTGTATTCATTGTTGTATTATAAGTCTTGACATTGCCATCTCTTCTTTTATCAGTTTATAATGTGGAATGTTTATAGCTGTAAGACACAGAAGAATGTCACTACGTAAAAGTGTTACTATTTGTTGTTAAAAGAAATAAAAACTAAGTTAAAAAAAAGAATAAAAATGCTTGAATGTGGCTTTAACAGTTCACATATGCAATACTTCATAGGCAACACAGTCAGTCCTTAGTAGGGTTGTCAAAATAATCAACATCTCGATATTATTGATATTAGAAAAATTAATTATTCACAGATATTCATCTGCATCAAAATTCATAAAAATGGACCCATTCACATTTGCCCAAATTGTGACGTTTCCTCCGGGAGCAGCGCTGCAACAACACAATCAGCACCTCCGCTCTGAAATGAGCTGCTGGAAGGTTCGAACTCTGCTAACACGGTGAGCACAGCCGGAAAAAACAAACAAACAAAAAAACGTGAGACCCAATGTAGCTGACAAGGTAAACACGAAAGCATTGTTTGGTGGTTCCATATGATTCGGTTCCCTTTAAAGACCCATAAGTCCCATCACTAATAATGTGCGTTTTGGATTTATAGCCCCCCCAGAGAAAACTCTACCAGCCACCACTGAAATCACCGAAACAAACCAGCGCATCCTACCATGCTGCTGTAGTTGATCACTAAAGAAAATATGCTGATACATTACCATCAGGCAGAAACTGTACAGGGCAGCCGCTGAATACATCTGCATGGACCAGGTCCTTGTTTACACTGTAAAATCTGGTTTGTATGCTCCAGATCCATGTTCAATTTGAAAAAAATTCATTTTAGTACAGAGTAATCCTTTATTCTTCCCTCAGTAGTGAAATGTATTTTAAGTTATCAATACCAAACTGACGCACACACTAAAGATAAGCAATTATAATAAAATAAAATAATTGCACAACTTAATCAAAGGTACACACTTCCATAACATTAGAATAGAAATATTATTTACAACATAAGAAGATCATACTGTAGTATTAACATTATTTAACATTAACACTTACACTGAGCGTCATCTTGTCTACTGTTTTGCCATAACATGGAGGGTGACATTTTTGAATTATATGGTTTTATAAATGAGGGCTGAATTCTCCTCTACGTATTAGTTTTGTCCTAATTAAAGAGGTTAGAATATTGTTATATTGCAACTAGTCCAACCTTTTTTTGCCCTTAACTAGAAACCCTTTGTCTTCCAAAACCGTTGCTGAGGTATCACAAAACGTTACAGTGTTTTTCTTAGTATCGGTGTTGAAATTTTAGTGTCGTAACAACCCTAGTCGTGACGCTGTTGGGAGATTACTTTATTTCACATCTCTCACACTCATCACCATTGAAAAAAAGCGAATGCATTCTGAAGATTCAACATGCGTTTGACAGTCAATATGACGGTCAGAGGTCAGACTGTGCTGCCACACACACTGATAACGGTCATGTTTGTTAATGTAGGGGATTCTCCAAGGAACCGCTCCTCTAATTGTGCATTCAACAACTGATGGCTTCCAGGCTGACGAAGCACAGAATCAGTAGCGATAAACCATTTGCTGAAAACGTAGAAGTGAAACCAGGGCAAGTGATTAGTGAACCTTGTCTCCTCCATGAAAAAATACGGGCAACCTTTCTTTCTGTTGTTTTTCTTATAAAGTTCAAAAACTATGTTTGGTGAAGCCTTCGTTTCAGAGGTCTTCCAGACATTTCTAAGGTCATTTTGTGTAAAACACTTCAACAGAAAAACAATACCAAGGCCTCCTAATAAAGGCTGTAATCACCTGTATTGCCTTTGCAGATGAGGAGACCAACCTCTACTCTTCCACTATTCCCAGGGGGGTGTGTGTGTGTGTGTGTGTGTGTGTGTGTGTGTGTGTGTGTGTGTGTGTGTGGGGTGTTAATACAGAGGGACTGTACTGACTACAGGAAAACTGCAGACTAAAAGCTGCATATCTGTTCCCACAGTACTGGATCCAAGCATATTTATGAAAAGTTGAGTGGAAAAAGAAGAAGACATAAAGGAGCTGTCACAGACAAATCCAGAACATGGTCTACAACATATTCTCTACTCCTGTGTAAGAGTCATGCTATTTTTGCATTTTTAACTTGCACTACAGACACCCAGAGAGATGTTATAATGCACAAAATTTTCAAAATACCATTCTTAAATAGTCATAGCAGAAAACTCTAAATACTGGAGGAGAACACATCCGATAGTGAAAGCACAAACAATTACTCAAGCCATTTCAAATTTAAAAACAGCAAAAGTACCTACGAACCCAACAGTTAGCTTCCACCTTAAGCCCATGTACCAATCAGAACCATCTCGGAACTTGTGATTATAATTAGGGCTGAAACAATTAAGCAAACTAAGCATAATCGTTAACTGGAGTAAAAGACCAGCAATTAAGCAAAAACTACAAAAAATATATAAATTTTGCATTCAAGATGGAAAACCTTTGTTTATAAATATGTTCTACCCAGAACTTCTTCAGTTATTGTTATACTTTTAGCTTTATCTGGTTCACATGTTGATGTTAGAAGCATGATTTAGCTGCAGATGCATCCTTGCTACAAATGATCAACCGTATTCCATTTTAGGCAATAAAATGTTTATTTTCTTATTTAAAAATGAAACTGATGATGAAAATGTTTATTTGTAATTTTTTTATGTATATCTAATATTTTATAAAATAAGCTTAAGTGGTTAAATGAAAACTGTAGAATGGGAGAATTTTTTTATCCAATTAATCAGCAGAGGAATCGATAGAACAGTCGATTACTTAAATAATCATTAACTGCCGCCTTAATTATAATCCGGTTATGGTTAAAAAAACAAAACAAAACAAAAAAACAACGTATGACAATCAACCCAACGCCACTCACTAAAGCTGTGTTGTGCAGTAATCACCAGTGAACAGGCACATTTAAAAGTTAAACGAACTTTCTCCTGCTGTTTCAGTGTCACTCCAAAGTAAACAATACTGGGAAGCATTACCAGCAACACCAGAGCTATTTGCCACATTGCTGCTGAATGCTGATCAGCTCCAATCAGATACGCCTTTCCTGGGCAAAGCTCTGTCCCACATGGCCTCTCTAATTAAATGCCAGTCAATGTGCTCTGATCAGTAAAAGGCTGAAGACCCAACCTGAACCCAGTTTATCACCACTGACTAGACTGAGAGATCTGTATAGATAAAAGACAAGCGTTTGGCTTCCTGAAGTCCAAAAGTCCCTTTGAGCTCTCAGTTTTTGCCCAAGGACTGCCCAAATACCGATCATTTAACAGGACAATTATTGCATATAAGTGCATATTAATACCTTGTAACAGCAATTTTTATACTTGAGGTGAATAATTTGGAAAGCTGGTTGAGACCCTTTTAATTTAGTTCCTAATTCAAAATAAGTAAAGATATCAGATGGTGATTAGATTTAGAGTTTGATCGGCCCTGACAGATAACTGGACACCAAAGAGCTGCTGTTTGTCCAATTAATGAACCCTACATACTTAGGGCTACCACCAATAGTAGGAACAACACTCTTCAGGGTGGATGTAGTTACAGAAGTAAGTCCATCACTGGGCAGCCACCCATCTATGCAAACACTCACACTTTTGGGTATTTTTTCATGGTTAATTTAGGTACTCCACCTGGAGTACCATGCATGTATTGGAAGAACATGTGTCATGCAGAAATGCCCTCAGCTGCTTAATAATGATGACATTTCAGCTACTTAAAAAAAAACTCCTGTAGTTTCTACAGATGTGTTCAGTATGAGTTCAGTGTCCATGTCAGATGGGATTTTTTTTTTTAAATTAACTGAGTTTAGTTACCTCCGCAATGTACTCTGTGCATAAAGTTGAAAATGTCTCTGCATTTGCACCAAGCGGTCATGTGTGTGTAATCTGTTACAATGCCTTCAGATTTTTCTGTTACCGTTTAAAAAAGTAATCCTGCCAAATATAGAAAATATTTAGTTAACGTGACCCCTGGTCGGGTGTAAGGCCAGTCTGCCTTAGATGTTCTGAGTCAGCTGGACTCAAAGAGTAGAAATCCAAAGACACATTACTAAACCAAATCTAGGCTACTTCAACCAAATCTATCCGCCTGCGTCTGACGGTAGGACAAGGAGGATAACTGAACCGAGTATGAACAGTATGAGCGAGATACACAGCTGACAACACAGTCTTAAGGGCCCAACAGCGAAAATACAATTGTTTACTGCAAGATTATTGCATATCATTGTTTTTTTGTTTGTTTTCTTTTGGTATTTAAATTGGATTGCACTTTTCAGTTCAGCAGATGATTTAATGGCCATGTGAATAATTGATCAATAGCTAAAAAAGGTCAAATCTATATTGTTAATTAAATGTTAAATAAAAATTAAATATGAAAATATGTTTTGACAGTTGATTAAAAATGTTCGGACCCCAGATTGTTTGAATGATGGAGGGAGCGGACGTCTTGCTACTTTAGTTGGGGACCCCCTGCTCTAGCATATTAGCAAAGCAGTTCTTCAGTGCAATATTAATGTCATATCTAATCTACCATACTGTAAAACAACCGAGTCACAATTAAACAGGTTGATGTGTGCTTTAGGTGTTCAGCTCGCTTGATTCCGATGATTGTGTCCTTGTCAGACTTGGCTGCATTGTTAAGCAGCAGAGAAACTAATCAATGATGGATTTCCAGAGCTTTCCGATTCCTAGACAGAGGCTGGGAGGAAGCAATCTGTTGTCCTTGAAGGGAGTATCCTGCTGCACTGAGGACAACCCTGAAAGGAGCACTGACTGTCCTTCCCGAGAAACACCTCTAAACTGGAAAAAAGCCACAACAGACAGTTTCACCAGGATGGTGACAGCAGGAAGCCACCAACCTCCTTAAGGTTGGTGGCTTCCAACCAAGGAGGGTGGGTTACGTCAGGTCAGTAAATTGACATTCCACAGCCAGGGAACTATTCAGAATCCCTCTAACTCTGGGAACCTGCTTATTTGCTTAAATACTTCCTCACGCCTTTTCTTACTTGACTCCCCTTCCTATTTGTCTCCGTTCCCTCCTTAAAACTCCTTTTTACGAGCATGACAACCAGTTGTTGTTCAGCTCCAGAAAATACATTTTTCATTTAGAAATCCGAATTCGAACCTTGTAAAGTTAAAACTATGCCACACGAGGAGTTCTGGGTAGAACATATTTACAGACAAAGGTTGTGTTTTTTTTCTCTTAAATACAAAATGTTTATATATTTTGTACAGTTTTGGCCTAATTACTGTTGTGAATATGTTGTTCTTTCAGCAGTTGACCCTTTTTGGGTCTATATCTCCAGTTAATGATTAATCAATTACTAAATTAAATGACGATTATTTCAATAATCGATTCACGATTAACCCGAATAATCGTTTCAGCCCTAATCCATCTTTCCTGTCTCTACTGAAGACAAGCATCCCAGGGCATGATACTGCCACCATCATGGTCAATATGTTGTACTCATGCTTTTATTTAAAACAGAAAAACACTTTTTAATACAGTGGCTATAAAAAAGTGTAATATATTTTAACGACTTGATATAATAATGACGTCTATAATATTTATTCATTTGGATTTTAATTTCAATACATAAACTTTAGCAAAAGTGTAAAACAAATACAAAAA